>CM069864.1:81651075-82851075 GCA_036172795.1 Pelodytes ibericus | reverse complement strand
GTGAAGCAATGAGTAGAGATTAACGGGATTGGGTCATCTGAAATGAAAATCGGGCTACTCCAAGACCACTCCTGAATATGCATGAAAATCAGCTATTGTGACTGATTTCCGCACCAACATTTTGTGAATTGAACTACTCCAGGGAAAAATTTGGAAATTCGGCTTAAAGCATTTTTCTAATAATTTAACTATGGTTTATCCATGGCCAGTTGGGCTTTTCTATCATTAGAAGCTCAAAATGTTTGGTCTTGCACAGACTATTGCTGAGTTCATCTCACTTTAAATCCCCTGTAACTTACCTTTGAGTGACTAGACCACTCTATCTTTGACTCTCCTCTGTACTGTTTGGTTCTAGGTTTGTAGCTGGTGGTGCAGGGCTGCAGAAAGGAGTAATTCCCGGCACAGCTAAGGCGTTAAACTACCAAGTGGAATATGACCTTACTTATGAAATGGTGAGAATACAGATTAAAGATACATTTTTTTTTTTTTACCACAATTAAACAAATCAAGGTGTTTTCTATGAAAGCTCACACTGACCTATCTATTTGAGAACGTCCTGAACCAAATAAATACTTTAGATCAGGAGTAGGGATCCTGCGACACTCCAGCTGCTTATGAACTACATCTCCCATAATGCTCTCTCAGCTAAGATGCTGGCAGAGGAGTATGGGAAATGTAGTCCTGCTAAACATCTGGAGGGCCACAGGTTCCCCACGCCTAAGTAGTAGTTCGAAGCCACCAAAATAATACATGCATTTGACCAAGCATACCATAAAAAGCATCTATACCTTAAAGGTCCATTCCAAGAGGTTTTTTTTTTATTTTTTTTTGGAGCATTCTGAATTTTTTTGCATGGTATCCCCTTAAGATCCATGTTATCCTCTTAAGTACAGTTTTTTGGGGGACTTTATAAAACTGAATTTGTAATGTTTTTTTTAATTTAAATTGGCCACTCCCCTTGAAACATATATATATACACACCATTTCGGGTAAAGCATAGTTTTTGCATGTATGAGCAGGCTCCACCCTCTAGAGTCTTTTGAAAATTCTGAATGTACAGACGTACTTTCAGAACTGTGTGTGCTCAGCAATTCCACTATTAAAAACAAGGGTATTATGGGACTGAGCCGAGGCAACCGTCCTAGCATGGCATACTAACCCTTTGTCGGCTACCCATGTTGGGTTGCTGGCAATAGTTTTTATGGGAAATCTAGAATGTTACATTAGTAACATATAACAATTAGTCTCCATCGTCTTAGTTTATGGGGTGTTGGAGTGGGAAGGTTTTCTCACTGCAAGTGGAGAATTGGACACAATATTCACACAGCACAGCTAACAATAAATCATCTTCTTTACATTTCAGGCCAAAGCAGTATCTGACCATTACCCTATAGAGTTGGAGCTACGCGAGGACCGTGAGTATTGATAAATACCTCCTTTATTGAACACAAAACATTTCAGAAAACTAATTAATAATATTACCTCTTTAATTACTTCGAATGGTATCATGTGAGTTCTAGTTAATTTTGATTTCAATCTTTAATCATATAGACTACTCTGCAATGATTTATTGTTCGGCTGATTTCTTAAACATCTCTGTTTTTTTAATGACCCTGTAGCCTAAAAGAAAGGAGTATATTGGCAGATTTGATCCTGTTTTATACCAGATTCCCAGATCCTATATTGGGATTTTGGTCGTGTTTACATCCTGCACAATTGTTTTTTTTTGGCTCTGCCACCTTCCTTCTTCCATGATGTCAGCCAATGTGGTCAATGCCAGAATGTGGAATCAGCCCTGACTAGAAGCAATTAGTTCCAGCCTTTAAGCAATTAATCATCCTCTGAACAACTGTAATAACACAAAATGAAGTCAGATTGTGAACTTGTCACCCTTAGTTTTTCATCTCCCTCTTGTTCTTACAGCTCTCTACACTGGCCATTCTATTTGGGGCGGTACCAGCATTGGAATAAATGGAGGCTTGTCTGTCAATGGCGTCTGCGACTGCGTCGGGGTTGACTTCACATCCTGCAGTGGGCGCTGTGGAGCCAATTCCAAGAGCTACCCCTGCAATTGCAATGCTACGTGTAGCAGCAATGGCAACTGCTGTGTCGACTATGCTGTGTCCTGTAAAATATAGGCCCTTGGACTCAAAAACAAGACTAACTAACAACATTTAACCCTTTATTACGCCCTGCTTCATGAAGGGTAGCAATAATAAAGATAATATTTACAATAATCTGCTAATACATTTACTGTGCCCAGTGTGTGCTGTCATTAACTTTGATTCTCTCAAGGACAAACGAACCAATATGGCGTTTTTGTGTTCCTGGCCCCTGACTGCAAAGTGTTTGGGAGCCAGGGACATACAGACCAAAACTGCGCGAAATGGCGCAGAGGCGGGCCTGAACCAGGAAGTAATCTAGTGAAATGTAACTGGCAATGGTTTGAGCTTATCAGGCTGAGGTCGCTTCCTTATCTGACAAGGGGGATCCTGTTGATGGGGGGAGGGAGGGGTGGAGACTGGAGAGTGGTCCGTGATGAGCTGTATGGTAGAGGACAGATCAGGGACAAAAAGAGAGAAAATGTGGGATGAGCAACAAGACGTGACTTCTAGTAAATAAAATATATATCAAAAGTATATCAAACCTGCAATTCTAATCACTGAACAATAGTCTTGCGGTACTTATGTACTTTTGGTTTATATGTAGGAGTTTAATAAGTACACCGTGTATTTCACAGTTATAATATTTATTTAGAGGATCTAACTTGCAGGATGACTCTCCTCTGCAGGCAGTACCACATACTATATTTTCTATTTTTAAGTGTCCATACATTCTGCGCTTGTGTTTATTCTGTTGTTTAATATTATCAGGAACATCGTTTGGTCCCAAGGGTCGGAATCCTGTACCCTCCTGATTTGTCCCTCGTCCTGAGGGGATTAAATGATCTGCTGCGTCCACCCAGCCATGATGCGGCAGAGGCATGAGGCCCAGTCATTATGTGCTGCCGCCCTGTGGGTGCTCCATATAGTGTGTTGTAAAGTGGTCATGTCTAAATGGCAGAGATAGTGCTCTCCACTGTGCACAAGCGACAATTAGACTGGGTCATGCCCGGAAATAATGGGACATAGCTAAAAAAAAAAAAGGACTGTCCCTTCAAATCCGGGACTGTTTGGAGATATGCATTTTTATTGTCTAGAGCACAAGCAACGTTTAAGTGACAGGAACCCTTCTAATAAACACAGTGGTTGGAAATGAGCAGCATTCTTCATCATGGACTTCAGCATGCCTGGACAGGCAGGAGAGGGCCTAGTTACTAAATGCTTTATACATTTGCTCAGACGATCATAAATTTTGAACCACACAGTTCACCATGTGCATTACGTTATAAAAGGAATGGGTTGCTTTGGTCCTGTACTCTTAAAAACATGTCTAAAAAACGTCAGATAGCACTGTGTGAGAGCAGAAAAGTGCCAGATTGGTGTCGTTTCTAAATAAATCACTGCCATTTGAACATGTTTTAAATTTATAAACTTAACTTAAAAAACGTGATTACTCTTTCCTAATGGGGGTCTATAAAACTCATCCCTTCATCTCATCAGTGAATTATAAACTTTGACTCTTAGTGAGGTCTCGGACTACACAAAGGGGGGCAGACGTGAAAAAGGGGTGAGGACTGTCTGTAAACATGTCAGATAATTATAAGTGGAGGTGGAGCTAAATTATAACTGGGTGGAGCTTCTGTACATGAGCTATGATTGGCTAGATATATTTTAAACTAGATTGCCACTATTCCTGTGTAGCAATGCAATTGTATAATCCTTTCAGGTTCAATTTCCAGCAGGGTCAACTCACCTGTCCATTAGGCCGGCGGGCTAATCTGCCATCGATTCAGTTTCATGCTAGAGAATTGAAGACTTTGAAAAAAGATATATGAAAATAGATGATTTTTTTTGAATGCCAGAAAGATAAACCAATGTTTTTGTTTGACTTTCAAATATAACCAGTTCTCACTTGACGCAATTTAATTATAAACTCGCCATCAGCTGTGAAATGACACATACGGATTGGTAGTTGACCTGTCCTACTAGGCCACAATAAGCAACCATATCAAAATGGAGTCACTTGAGCTAACAGATGCACTAACACCGCCAATCTTTACCAGTGGGAATCATGCATTGTTAAACATTATTGGCTTGTGACTATGTCAGTCTTGAATTGACATGTAGCACGCAACCACTACTTGCTGGACCAGGGGTAGGCAACCTTTTGGCACGCCTGATGTTGTGGACTACATTTCCCTTGATGCTTTGCCAGCATCATGGCTGTAAAAGCATTGAGAGATGTAGGCCATAGCATCTGGAGTGCTGAAGGTTGTCTATCCCTGCGCTGGAAGATTGCCCCCCCCCCCCCCAGCTAGGAAGTATGTTTGGTATGTGGTATGTCATCAGTGATTGCTTACCTTCGACTAACTTCTAGTGGAGTCAAGAGGGTCAGGGCTGTTTTGGCGTCAAAAAGGGAGCCGCACAATATTAGGCAGGTGGTCATAATGTTATGGTTGGATATTCTCAAAGAGAAAAATAACTCTTCAAAAGGTAAAACCATTGCAATTTATATTGTAGAAAGTATTGCACTTACATGGCAGAGTTTTAATACATGTAACCATATATTCACAAAGACCACAGTCCCCTGGGGCCTCAATCCCAAGTTCTATGGTGAGTCTTTATAAAGTTCAAGAGATCTTTCAAATGGGCAGTATTGATACTACGTTTGAATACTCTGAAGTATTTTATGTTTGTGTATACTATACAATCACTATTTGTCTAGTCCAGTGCTCTATAAATACCGGTTGCCATGGCGATTAGAATCTGGACCGTAAATGTACCCTCTACCTCCAACTCTGCTTCCCAGTCTACTGAGTATAATGTGTATCAGCATCTCTGTGTGTGTGTGAGTGTATCAGCCTGTGTGAATGTGTATTAGCATGCTACATATTTGGGTTTCAGCCTTTGTTTTTCGGAATGCGTGTGTCAGAATTGGGGTGTGCCAATATGTGTTAGTGAGTGTGTCAGCATATGAGTGTGTTTCGGTGGGGTTGAGGTCAGGGCTCTCTGCAGGCAAGTCAAGTTCTTCCACAGTGAACTCATCCAACCATGTCTTTATGGATCTGGCTTTGTGCACTGGGGCACAGTCATGCTGAAATAGAAGAGGGTCTTCCCCAAACTGTTCCCACAAATTTGGAAGCATAGCATTGTCCAAAATGTCTTGGTATGCTAAAGCATTAAGATTCCCCTTCACTGGAAGTAAGAGGCCTAGCCCAAACTCTTAAAAACAGTCCCATACCATTATCTCTCTTCCACCAAGCGTTACAGTTGGCCCAATGCAGTCAGACAGGGAACATTCTTCTGGCATCCGCCAAACCCTGATTTGCCCATATGGCTGCCAAACGGAAGCGTAATTCGTCACTCTACAGAACACGTCTCCACTGCTCCAGAGTCCAGTGGCGGTATGCTTAACACCACCCAATCCAATGCTTGGCATTGTACTCGGGGATGCGAGGCTTGCATGCAGCTGCTTGGCCATGGAAACCCATTCCATGAAGCTCCCGTCGCACAGTTTTTGTTCTGATATTAATGCCAGTGGAAGGTTAGAATCTTCAGCTATGGAATCAGCAGAGCATTGGCGACTTTTACCCACCATGCACCTCAGCACTCGGTGACCCCGCCTCTGTGAGCTCAACAGAACAACCCTTATTCCCCATAAATGTTTATAAATCCAGACTGCATGGCTAGGTGCCGGATTGTATACACCTGTGGCAATGGCTCTGATTGAAACACCAGAATTCAGTAATTAAGTGGTGTGTCCCAATACTTTTGTCCATATAGTGGAGGTGCAGGTCAAATTATAAGCAGCAGAGGGAGCCTGTAGATAGCATAACGGTGATAACATATATTTTTGAACTATTGCTATGCGTTAATAACTAATAGGACATTTATTGTGCACAGCTATGGTAAAGTATTGGCCTGGAATAAATATAGGCCATCATGACTAAGGTTGTCAGTCATTTCCTCACACCTTGTCAGTCGTATCCTGTGCCCAAACGGGGTACAGCAGAGGTTGGGACAATATCTCACTTAGGGCCTGGGCTTAGGCTATATATTTCTATGACGCCAACACAAACTTCTTTTAAAAGATCATGGAAAGTTCCCTCCCTCCCATTTATACCTATTTGTTTGTTTCTTTTGTGGTATGTGTGTCGGGGGTCCCCGAGGTAAGGCAGCGGTTGGTCTTCTTGGCGTATGGCCAACCCAGGTGGCTGGAGTTATCTCCAAGGCATTCAGCAGTAAAATTTAAAATGTGCAGCATTCGAGCTAATGCAACCCTGACAAATACCCCTTTCATAGGTGTCTATTACTCACCAAAATCACTTGCCACGGTCCCATTATTCTCCCAAATCCCTTGGCACAGTACCATTATTCCACCAAATCACTTGCCACAATGCCATTATTCCCCCAAATACCTTGCCACTGTGCCATTATGCTCCCAAATCACTTGCCACAGTGCCAGTATTCCCCCAAATCACTTGCCACAGTGCCATTATTCCCCCAAAATAACTTGCCACAGTCCCAATATTCTCCCCGAAAATCAATTTCAACATGGACTCCTACATGGAGGCTTGTCTGTCAATGGCGTCTGTGACTGCGTAGGTGTCGACCTCTCATCCTGCAGTGGGCGCTGTAGAGCCTATTTAAAGAGCTTTCCTTGCAGTTGCAATGCTACGTGTAGCAGCTACGGTGACTGCTGTGCCCACTATGCTGTGTCCTGTAAATCTTCGGTTCCTGGACAACACTATACAACACTATTTACCCCATATGATGCCTTGCTTGTTGCTTTATTAAGGAACTAACAATAAAAATAATATTGACAATGCTCTGCGAAGACACTTAATCTACTATGCCCAGTACTGCTTTCATCTTTTCATTTTCTTTCCACTCCTGTTTAAGGTCCAGTGTTAAACAGTTCATCGCGGCTCCCCTCGATGAGCTGTGCTCCGATCCAGCTGCAGGCACTGGCAGCGGGATCTCACCTGTCAGATGAGGACACTTTGAGTGACCTCAGTCTGACAGGGAAAATGTAGCCGGTGCTCAAAGCGAGCACTGGCTACTTTTTAAATAATCGCGCTGTGCCCGAAGAGAAATGCCTCTGTGACGTCACACGTGACATCAGGAGGTATGGCAATCTTTTGGCAAGGGCCCACATAGTCACCATGATATAAGACACTAAGATTGCTCATTGTGAAGGACAATTCCATGATGTTGGATGACCTTCACTGACCTTGGCACGAACACTGGTGTACTCTCTACATTGTGTTAGCAGACACCAATGGATTAATTGTCACTAAAAGTTTTTTTCATTAATAGAAGCAAAAGTTTAAAATTTGGGGCAGGTGGACAGATGTAAACCTGACATTTAGCTTTATCAATACACATGGATTTACTCTCAGCTCTGCCTCTCGGCTGAGGCAGAGCTGGCCTAAGCACTGAAAGTATTGGCTCATGCTCAGCCATTCAAAGCAAACGCTCTCCAGTCGCACCTGTGTGGGGTCTAGTGGGTCCGGGGGTCTGCTAGTGTTGAGACCCTAGTTTTAATATACCACCAACAGGGAGGACTATAAGGTGCTAGAAACCAGGGTCTCCCAAAGGAGCATGATGACTGACTGTTAGAGGATGAAGTACCTTAAAAAGTTCTCGGGCCATTCCACCTTTTACTTCTATTTTTGTAGCACAAGTGGAAAAAATAAAAGTTTAGTAGCTCGTCAATAGAAATATTCATGTGTGTCTATTATCTTATTGTCTGGGTTGCAGTTGGTGGATACAATTAATACCAAATGTGTACCCCACGGCAGAATGATACAGAGTTTCACCATTGGAAACTCAGATATACGTGCCACCGCCGCCTTGCACAGACCCACTGGATACATTGGAAATAGCTATGAATAATGTTCTTTTTGGGATGGACTCGAGCAGAAGATGTACTCCGTGTCCTGCAATGTGGGATCTGCTCCAAGCAGCACATGAAGGGGCTTCAAAGGCCGCGGGGGCAGGGGGGGGGATCTCCTCCTCTTCTTTGCGGAACATCAAAGGGCCGCGGGTGGAAGGGCCTTCCAAGGCCAAAGTGTCACCAGACGTTCAGACAGCAAGATCTCAATGTGTGCTGGGGAAATTGCTCTTTTTTAATAAAAAAAACTCACTCTTCAGCTTGTCTAAGGCCTTTCGTCATGGGAGGGGGAATTGAGAAGGGGGAATGGCAAACTTAAGGCCAAAGTAGCCGAGTTGGGAAAATTCAGCTATCCTATAAACTGCTGTTGCGCCTGAATTTTGCATTTCCCTTTTCAATTCCCTCTTCTGTGACTAAAGCCCGGAACGTTGTCCGGTATCAAGAACCTAGAAATGGGTTCTGTTTGAGAGTATGTGCATCCTACATATGGTTTATTCTCCAGCATGGGGAACACTTATGTGTCCTCTTAAACATGGCCGATGGACCCAGAGCATGGTAAAGACCTAGAATGTAAATTACAAACAAATACAAGAGAGGGAGAGCAGAATTACAAAGCTTCCAATCTATATGGAAAAAAATGGTAATGCATTTTTTTTTAATAGTGTTTAGAATTTTAATTTTGCAATTCCTTTGTTAATTTCCTCTTTCATTTATAAATCTATATTTCTTACTTGGCTATTAGTGCCTACTTTTGTTATCCCCTTGAAAGTTTACCACAGCCCACTGTTTAGTGAATACACTGCAGTGTGTAATTATTAGAATAACTGATAGGCCCTGGTAGAAGACCCCAAAACTACTACCTTTGCTCTGCAGGGCCTGACCATTTTTTAGAAAACAAGTGTAAAGGTGTGTATTACCCTTTAAGTGCAGGAGGGGTGATTAATGTACACATTTAAATAAAATGGTGAAGTAAAGTTGATGGAAAAGACAATTCAATGGGTAACAGAGACATTATCAAACACAAATCTACACGGACCAAACAAGCCAGAAGGCCTGCTTCTCCCACAGAAATCTCCCATCCACTGTGCTACCGCCACTGCAAGGGATTCTGGGTAGGCCTATGCAAATCCGATCCACAAATGTCCACAGTAATATCTGGGTGAGATGTTGAATGTTTAATTGTCAGCAACAGCCTTGTAATGTCTTTATATAAACACAGTGAAATGATCCACGTGCCACCAAGGCACATTGCCTGATGTGGCCCAACGTTGCGTTAGCTACTCTCTGACCACCTGTCCTTGATGTGGTTGACCCAGCTTGGCTAAAAATACTGAAAAAAACTTCTATTATGTTATTTAGGAACATCAATCGGTTCCCTCTGGGTTTCTCCCACCAGTAGAAACTGAGGAGAAGGGTGTCACCCATCATGGCAAAAGGGGGGGGGGAAATTTAGAAGTTGAATAGCTTTGGTATGACTGCAGGTCTAGACTCCCTGGCAAAGTACGGGGTACATGAGTCAACATTTGCTGGGTAAACAAAGCACTTACTGCCAAGGCCCAAACAAAAGGCCTAACTCGATAAGAAGGCAACGGTACTGTCTGTTGGTCGGACAGGAAAATAAAGTCTTTTACTAGCTAGTGCTAGACATTTCCACTCTCGCCAGGCTGCGGTTCAAGCTGCTAAAGTACAATATTCAACTTTTGCTCCAATTTCGTTTTTGGGTCATAAAAAAAAAAAAAAACTCCCATAAGGTTATAACTTCATCGCAATTTCTCCAAACACGAGCAGCCACTGAGAAAAACAGAGCTTGGTTGTTATAAAGAAACAGATGAAAGGGAATTGAGACGGGAATTTCACATTTTAGACCAAAGTATTCGCACTGGAAAAATTCTTCAGCTGAGGAATTTTTCCAACTTCCCTACTTTGGCCTAAAGTTTGAAATTCCCATCTCAATTCCCTGCCACTATCTCTTCATTGAGCAGATTGTTAGGTACCTAGACACCATTCTGTGTCTACTTTAAGTCTCGGACTAGGTGAACTCTCTATTAGGAGAGAGATTTACTGTAGTGTAATAGTGTAATATGTATAACATCTTACTCTCCACAGATAATGTTGACCCATTTCTATACCCCCCTATAGAGCAGTTGGGTAACGCCATGGTTGGAATGATTGAGTTGTTCTTGGTTGTACTACAAAAACAAGTTTCCAAGGGCCCATGAGCCCCTTAGCCCCCCACAATAAATAAACAAACACAACCAGTCTCGAAAAAAAAAAAAAAAAAACAGCTAAAAGATTTTTTTTTTGTGAAATTTTATCAAACGTGCCATTTACTGTCCTGCTTAGCTGTTGGCAGGTCATTAATAGAATTCTTGTGGGGGCATGTCAAAAATGGGTGGGACGTTGATAAAAATGGGCGCAACCGCTAGTGAGAGAGGCAGTGGTTAAAACTCATCCTACGACCCATCATATCCACTTGGCAATTGTTTTTCCAATAAATAATTATTCCTATTAATGTATACAAAGCTCTATAACAACCCACATCTTGAAAGGCAGCTATAAATTGGCTTTAAATTAAACCCTTTACTCATCTTTACATCACCTCAAGCTTACTGGTTTTTTTTTTGCCTGAAAAATCGGATCATCCCCGGCTAGTATTTCTTGGCTCTGGGCCCGCAATAACTCAGAATTCCACAGCGTCTCAATTGTTTGAGTGGGTGTGGTGTTTTTGAGGTCTTAGAGCTAGGTAAGTCCCCGACATATGTGTCAAACCAAGTCGGGCTCCTTCATTGATCTATGGCCAAGCAACCTGCGTACAGGGAGCTGCCTTACTCAGCTGACTATGTCTGGCAACACGACACCGCCAGTCACTGACCAGTCCTTGCGGCGTTCTAGAACATCACGCAAGTACCAGACGGCACAGAAGTGCGTTGATTCTGGCAACAAACAAAAAAACGATCGCTGAAACATTTTTACAAGTTCGTGTTTTCAACCCTGGGCTGAAAAATTTATTATTACGTTGCTTGTAATGGCAACGCTTGGGGGGGGGGGGGGGGGGGGGGGGGAGCGATGGGTATTGGATTGTTGACAGTTTCCTGGATCTCAGCCCAAAACTGAATAGAAATATTTGTGTGGTTCTGGAAAGCAGCTCAGTGTAAATGGATCATCTAGCCTACAACGGAACGAGAGCTGGCGGATACAGCTGACTTTGGCTCTCCTTGCTAGGTATTTATATGTTCAGTGAACACGGCATGTTTTATAGGTGGGATTAGCACGTCTTACCCAGCCTTGTGGGTTTTGGATGCACATAAAGGTAACACAAAAGCCAAATCTTTTGGGGACTGGAGAAAACACATCTGTCCAAAATTATGCTATAGGATGAGATCTTTAGCTCCAGAACTCTACGCTCCAGAAACAAGTTGTTATAACAGCAGGGTTGCCTAAAAGCCACATGATATACATCTGGTAAGGTTAGGTCAGGATCAAATGACCTTTTTGTTCCAGGTGACCTGACTTTGGTTCCCTACCCTTCCATTAAGGTTGCCACCCAGGTCGTATTTTATCGGCAAAGCCAGTAAAAAGAATTGGCTTGCGGCCAATGTTTAGTCTATAGAGGCAAGGTGTACACCTACCTAGCATAATCCCACAAAAACCCACTTCCTCCACACCTAAACTTGATTAAGGCTGCCCGGGTCACACACCAAGCAAACCCTATATTTTTATGGTCAGTAGTGGCTCTTCCTTTTGTTCAATGTCATGGTGGGAAGTCAGTCGGCTAGAACCCTGGTAGTCAAAGCTTGCTGGGATGGACAGGGCATGTATGTGGCAGTGGGAGTGTGTAGGGGTCATGGACTGGGCAAGGGGAGGACTTGGGGGTAGCAGTATAAAATCTGTGCCACCCCTCCCCTTGCAGCAGCCATTTTATAACCCCTGCATACACTCAAAGAAGTTCCCACCCACCCGTCCCTCTGTTTTTTACTGTACTGTGTATTGTGTCTCACTATGTTTCTTTTGTCGCAGCGGGGGTGCAGGTCCTTGCCGGTCGTGGTTTATGAAAGAAAAGGGAGGAGTGACGATGTTATGTTTACGTTTTGGGCTCGGCCCTCCCCTAACCTTTTAAAAGTGAGAAATCACTACGTGCCCACTGAGCGAGGAGAGTTCGGCTAGTGGTTAGCATGGAAAATGTAAGGTAAAAGGGTAAAGAGACCCTAGGACGAGGGGGGAGGGGAGTACCACTGGTTTGGTGCTACTTGCACATTAATATATATGGTTATAGATATATTTAAAAATGTTAGTTTAGGTGACTGGCAAGTTCCCCGGGAAACAGGCAAAGCCTAGGTGGGAGGGGGCATGTATGAGTGAGGGGTGTGAGTGGCACCTATGACAGTGCTGGTGGGGGAGTGGCTGTGGGTTGGGGTATTTAAGGACCCCTCCATCTTGGAGTCAGCAGCCATTTTAATTTCAAACGGACACAGCAGGAAAAATCTTTCTCTCTGCTCGTGTCTTTAGTGAAACGGCCTAAGGCATGGATGTGGAGCACATTCTAGCGGCCCTTAGGGCTGAAGCGCTGCTGGATGGTGGGGCACACCTCCAGCAGCAGATGGCTCGGCTGAGGGGGACTCCGTCCGGAGCCCCCGTTCCTGAGGCTGGTCGCGGGTCGGGCAGGCGTGTTTCGCGCCCCCCCGCCCGCCTGAGTCCTGTTGCAGGCCCCAGCGGTGGGTACCGGAGTCGGAGCCCCGGAGATCAAGAGGGACGGCGGCGCTCGTTTCCCGCGAGGCCGGTGAGTACGCCGGGAAGGCCTCGGCCTTCCCCATCCCTGCCCCGTAGTGCTCGCTTGCAGGCCGCAAGGCCTACTGCCTCTCCGGAGGTCTCCCCGCTCCCACCCCTTATCCAGGGCGGGCCGTCGCCGGCCGCGAGGCCCGCCCGTCGGGCTTCAGGCCCACGCCAGAGCGCTTCCCCGGCCTTACCTACTTCCACGCCGCTCAGGATCCTCCGGTCTGGCGGTGTTGTCTCCCCGGGAGGTCTAGCGGTGGTTACCGCGCCTCCGGTAAGGCCCCCGGTGGTGCCCACGCCTCCTGGTCCCCCCAGCGGGGGGAGGAGGCCCCGTGCACCCCAGGCACGTGGCAGACGGGCGAGTGAACGGAGGGCGTCCCGCTTGCCTCCAAGGCCGTCCGGCCCAGCTCCTCCTGCGGAGGGGTCCCTGTCGGGCTACTCAGAAGGGGAGGATGAGGTATGGACCCCCTCCCCGGTTCCCCATTCCTCGATGACTGCCCGTGCTGCGTTGGCTGAGGGTCATGGGCCCACTGGGCCCCACTTGGGGGGGAGGGTCGCTGATGGCACTGTTTCTTATTCTCAGGATGTTCAATTTTCTCATGCTCCGGTGGGGCAACAGGTGCCCCCTCCGGTGATTCAGTCGGTGGCGGGTGCTCTTCCTACGGTCCCCGCTGCGGGTCTGGCGCCTTCCGGCCTAGCGGCGCCTGGGCTGCTACCACCAACCGGTGAGTGTGGTTTTTTACCGGGGTCTGGTTTGGCGCCTGCGTGGGAGGGTTTGATGCGGGGTTTGCAAGGGGTATTGCTGCATTTGTCTGCGCCCGGGGTTCCAGGGATTCCTTCTGTATCACAGCAGCTGGATGCGCAGCTGCGGGGGGTGTGGGAAGCAGGGGGGTTGGCTGGTACGGGCGTGATGGGTACTGGGCCCGTGGCGGTCCCCGCACAGGCCCCGTTGCAGGCTTTATCTCCCCCGGTGGTAGCTGCGGCAGGGGATGCAACGGTCTCTGGGGTGGAGCCTGGGGCTAGTATGCTTGAGGCTCCGGTTACGGTTGTGGCCCCGGTGGCTAACGGGGCTTCCTATATGTGTTGGTCGGGCCCGCTGGGCCTGCACTTGAAGCAGGAGGTTAAGGAAAAAATCTGGAAGGGGGAATTCCTGGAGATATTCTCTTTGATTCCCCTAGAGGATGTTCCTCCTCCTGAGAAGGAGTTAAAAGACTCCGAAAAAGAAAAGGAGAAATACAAGTACCGTAAGATCCCTAAGACTTACGGTAACTGGATTAGGGGGTTTTCAATTTTGGCCAGTGTGATGGGGGAAAAATATCCTGAGCGATGCTCGTCGCTTTTCTGCTATCAGGATCAGATTTGGACGGCGTGTAGGGTTTATGGGGGACTGAGTTGGTGGCGATACGACGAGCAGTTTCGCCAGCGCTTGGCCGTGCGTCCTACGCTCTCCTGGGATCAAATGGACATCGGGCTATGGCTGTCTATTATGACGCGGCCCGCATCGGCCCAAGGGGGTCTATCTTCCTTTCTCGGGGGGGCCGGCGGGATGGGTGGAACCACCCCCACCCCGTCGGCCGTGCAAAAACGTCCGGGGTCTTGCTGGCAGTTTAATGACGGGCAGTGTAAGTGGGGGTCAAACTGCAGGTTTAAGCACGAATGCTCGGTGTGCGGAGGTAATCACCCCTCCTCCCGTTGCTTTAAACGTGGGAAGTCAGGCGATAAGTCGGACATGGGCTCAAAGGGGGAGGACGCCGGTGGACGTCGCCGCGATGCGCCCGTGGTTAAATAGGTACCACAACCGCAGGGCTGCGGATATCCTGTTATCAGGTTTTGAAGAGGGATTTTGGATCCCTTTCCAGGACCGACCTACGGTGATGTCTTTTCGTAACTTGCGGTCAGTGGCATCTTATCCGGCAGTGGTGAGGGAAAAGTTGGCGAAGGAAATTGCTATGGGAAGAATGGCGGGTCCCTTTCGGGACCCTCCATTGCATAACTTGCGGGTGTCTCCCCTGGGGGTGGTACCCAAGAAGGAGCCTGGCAAATTCCGTCTTATACACCATTTATCGCATCCCCACGGGGGTTCGGTGAATGATGACATTGACGCGGAATTGTGCCGGGTGTCGTACGTGTCCTTTGACGCAGCGGTACGGATGGTCAGGGCCGCGGGAGTGGGGGCCCTTATGGCCAAAACGGATGTCGAGTCGGCTTTTCGGTTGTTGCCCGTGCACCCGGAGTGTCATCATCTATTAGGATGTTTCTTTGAAGGGGAATTTTACGTGGATTTGTGCTTGCCCATGGGGTGCTCGATTTCCTGTTTTTATTTCGAATGCTTCAGTACGTTCTTGGAATGGGTGGTGCGCATGGAGGCGGGTTGTGACTCTGTGCTGCACTATCTTGATGATTTCCTGTGCGTTGGCCCTCCCCGATCTAATGTGTGTGCTCACCTATTGAGATCGGTGGAAACGGTTTCGAGCGGGTTCGGGGTTCCATTGGCTCCTAGCAAAACGGAGGGCCCAGCGACGTGCCTTAGCTTCCTGGGCATCGAGATTGACTCGGTGGCCGGGGAGTGCCGCCTGCCGTCTGATAAGGTGGCGGGTCTCCGGGTGGCGGTGGCTGAGGCGCGGAGGGTGCGTAAGATACAGCTTCGCCCATTGCAGTCCTTGTTGGGTAAATTGAATTTTGCCTGTCGGATTATTCCGATGGGCCGGGTTTTCAATAGACGTTTGGCTGGTGCCACGGCTGGGGTGGCTCATGCTCACCATTTTATCCGTTTAACGAGGCCCTTGCGGGAGGATCTGGGGGTTTGGGATTCTTTCTTGGAGAATTTCAATGGGAAAGCCCTATGGCAGGCCCCTGAGGTGTCCAACGGGGATCTCCATTTATATACCGACGCGGCTGGGTCTGTGGGTTTTGGGGCCATCTTGGGGAGGCAATGGTCCTCGGGTGTGTGGCCGTCGGAATGGCGGACATCTGGCTTGACGCGGAATTTGGCATTTCTGGAATTGTTCCCTATATTGGTGGCGTTGGAGCTTTGGGGGTCGGCCTTGCGGGATCGCAGGGTCGTTTTCCACTGCGATAATATGGGGGTGGTTATGGCTATAAACAACTTGACGGCCTCTTCCCCTCCAGTGATTAGGCTCCTGCGGCGCCTGGTGCTGCGATGTCTTTGTATTAACGTGACTTGTAGGGCTGTGCATATTCCCGGAGTGCAGAATGTCATAGCCGATGCCATTTCTCGTTCGCAGTGGCCGGTCTTCAGGGCTGCGGCCCCTTGGGCGGACGAGGAGGGTTCCCCCTGCCCTCAGGACCTGTGGGACCTTGGGCAGGACGAGTAGCGGACTGGGTTCAGGGGTCGGTATGTCATGCAACTTGGGAAAGGTACGGGAAGGCCTGGGCGGAATGGGAGAATTTGGAGAGGTCCCATGGGGGTTTCCGGACCCTGGATGAGAGTATTCAGGGTCTGTTGTGGTTGCTATGGCATTGGGAGGCATCGGGGATATCCCCTGGGGCGGTTTCGGGTAAACTTGCGGGTTTGGCCTTTGGATTTAAAATCCGCAGGGTCACGGACATCACGAAGGACTTTGTGGTGCGCCAGGCCCTTAAGGGGTGGCGCAGGGGTAGGGTGAGTAGGGATTCTCGCAGACCGGTGTCTGGGGCCCTTCTGTTGGGGCTCTTTCATACGTTGCCATCTGTTTGTTCATCTCCGGGTGAAGTGTCATTGTTCAAGGTTGCGTTGGCTTTTGCCTTTTTTGGTGCTTTGCGGATTGGAGAATTAGTGAGCCCCTCCAAGACAAGACAAGGGGGACTCTTGCGGCAGGACGTGCTGCGGGAGCCGGGGTCCCTGCGGTTTTTGATACGGCGTTCTAAGACCGATATGGCAGGTAAAGGTGCTTGGGTGGTTTTACAGGAGGTTAGGGGTTCGGTGGTATGCCCGGTGGCATGCTTGGATTCCTACCTTCTTGTTCGCCCGGAGGCCCCCGGCTCTCTGCTACTGCACTTGGATGGGTCCCCATTGTCTCGCTTTCAGTTCTTGCGGGTGTTTAAGAAATCCTTGGATGCTATGGGGATTGCTAGTTCCGAATTTGGGGGGCACTCCTTTCGGATAGGGGCGGCTACAGAGGCCTCCAGAGTGGGTTTTTCAGCACGGGCGGTGCAGCGCATAGGGCGTTGGGAATCGCGCCGCTTTCAATCGTATGTTCGCCCGGCTGGACTAATTGATTCTTCACCTTTCTTGCCCGTTTAGATCATGGCCCATATAAGATTTGGCTGATCGGCCACTCTTATATCTACTGGGCTCGGCGGCGTGCAGCTGTCCGCCCGGGAGGGGAACGGATGGGTTTTTCTCCTTTTCAAGCGGAGGTTCGATGGCTGGGGGCAAGAGGGATGAGGTGGATCCAATTGCTGCCTGAGGTGGTTCAGTTGGCTCGGCTGGTGGGTCCCCCGGATATAATAGTTATTCACTTAGGGGGTAATGATTTGGGCACGGCTCCGGTATTGGCATTGGGAGACGCTATCAGGCGGGATTTGGCCAGGTTGCAGGTCTTATTCCCGGATGTAGGTTTGGTTTGGTCTGAGGTCGTCCCTAGGAATTACTGGAGGTGTGCCCAGAATCAAAGGGCCCTGGAGCGTTCTCGGATTAAGTTAAATAAAAGGGTCTCCAAATTTGTGTTGGGTGTAGGGGGGATTACGGTCCGTCATAGGGTGTTTGAGAGGAATGCGGCTGTTTTCTTCCGCAGTGATGGGGTTCACCTGACTGACGTTGGTTTGGACCTTTTTAATTTGGCCTTGCAGGAGGCTATGGAACAGGCCATGGCTTTGGTGGGTGGTCACCGCTGATTTAAGGGGGGTTAAACAGCGGTGTCTGTGGCGGGGTGGTCCTTGCCAATACTGTTATGAATGGAGGATCGAGTCAAAGGATGGATAGGGTGGACCCTCTCCTAACCTCTCAAATATTAGAAGGATGGCTAATGGTCGTGCCCACCGAGCTAAAAGTCGGCTGGTGGTTAGCATTAGGTTTGGAATAATGATGGAATTAGTATGGACGAGGGGAGAGGGGTGTCTCTTCTAGGGACTCCAGTTTAAAGGATGGTGATTTAATGTTTACAATTGGCAAGGACTATTTGGAGCTGTATGTTAATTATGTTTTGGTGTGTTATTAAAGTATTTATATTTTACAGAGTTAATAATTTATAAGAAATAGATGAAAAGTGGAGAAGGTTTGGCATACAGTTCCTCTTGGTTTGTAAATAAAGAAAGCTGTGGCCTATTTAACTCCATACATGTCTCGTGTCATTATTGGGAGAGGGTATGGGGTTTTATAAGTAAGTAAGGAACATTCCCCTTTACATCATACAAGTTCCCCGGGAAACAGGCAAAGCCTAGGTGGGAGGGGGCATGTATGAGTGAGGGGTGTGAGTGGCACCTATGACAGTGCTGGTGGGGGAGTGGCTGTGGGTTGGGGTATTTAAGGACCCCTCCATCTTGGAGTCAGCAGCCATTTTAATTTCAAACGGACACAGCAGGAAAAATCTCCCGCCCACCCTCCCTATTGTTTATAGTGTATTATGATGTTGTATTAATACCTTTTCTCTGTCACAGCAGGCGGGGTGGTCCTTGCCAATACTGTTATGAATGGAGGATCGAGTCAAAGGATGGATAGGGTGGACCCTCTCCTAACCTCTCAAATATTAGAAGGATGGCTAATGGTCGTGCCCACCGAGCTAAAAGTCGGCTGGTGGTTAGCATTAGGTTTGGAATAATGATGGAATTAGTATGGACGAGGGGAGAGGGGTGTCTCTTCTAGGGACTCCAGTTTAAAGGATGGTGATTTAATGTTTACAATTGGCAAGGACTATTTGGAGCTGTATGTTAATTATGTTTTGGTGTGTTATTAAAGTATTTATATTTTACAGAGTTAATAATTTATAAGAAATAGATGAAAAGTGGAGAAGGTTTGGCATACAGTTCCTCTTGGTTTGTAAATAAAGAAAGCTGTGGCCTATTTAACTCCATACATGTCTCGTGTCATTATTGGGAGAGGGTATGGGGTTTTATAAGTAAGTAAGGAACATTCCCCTTTACATCATACAAGGATTTTAGATGATTTGTTAGGATGTATCTTTTTGAGAACTAAAATAGTTAAGGTGATTGGCTGATACAGTCCTTTCAAGTTATTATTATGTTAATAAATCGCTGTGGCCTTTTTTATTCACCAACAACTGTCTCGTGTGTTTTATTTGGGATGGGTTACAAGGTAATTTGTTTGACACAGTAGCACTATCCACACTCTAACATACATGCGTATTGGAAGGGCTTTCGAATAGCGAAATAAGTTCTGCGCACATACCTGGGCCAGTTTAACCAGCATTTCTTTCTAATAAATGGGACATGAATGGGGGGCAATATAATACATGCAGCCTGCAGGTGGAGCTGTAGAGTTCAGTGAGCTCCAGCCATTTTGTCTTAGCGTGGCCGTGTGCACCCATGTTTTATAAAGCAGACTGAACATAAAGCTAGTGCTTCAATCTGCGTGGGAGAGCCATTCAAATAATGACAGATAATTAGCAGCATGTAGTCCCATTCTAGGCACTGACACTCCCAAATTGGCACTGTTCCCAATTGCAATGTCCATTTAACTTGTAGCCCAAGGAGGCTGCCTACTGCCAGAGTAAAAGAATATATACATGTAGCCTCGTTTTAAAAGCTTACCTTTAATACTAGGTGTCAAAGGAGGAGGTGTCCCATGGGATAATAGAAGGTTCCTGTGCGCCCCTTTCTGCTTGGTTATAGTCTGGGAGGAAGATGATTGGCTGATTGGGTTGCATTATGGCGGGCTGGGCGAGGGAATGTATATATATATATATGTAGAGTGCAGTGTGTTGAGAGGTTAGCCAGGTTTCGGACCAAATTGTACGATCTAAAGGGAATATTGCCCACCCAGGCCGGAGAGGCTTTGCACATAAGACCGCCATAACCGAAGTGACCGCTGCTTACTGATACATTGTAATGCTGATTATTTGTGTGATAAATAACCCCCTCTAGCTGGGTAGCCCAAAAAGAGAGCTGAATATTTTGAACACATATAGGGGTGGAGGGGGTCGGTGGCTGCTTGGTCAGCGAAAACCTAGGAGAGATTTTTACAGTCTCGTTAACTTCCGTTACATGAAATTTATATTGGGTAACACCATCATTGTATCTTCTCCCAGCGCGGGACATCAAGACCGAAATGTGAAGCACCCCACACATTTCGCGGCGCAGATAAATCTGATCACAATGGAAATGTCTCCATTTCACAACTCAATATCCTCTCCCCCTAGACGTGTACCTCATGACCTAGCAGGCACGTTTGAAAAAGGAACTGAGACTGCATTCAAGTGGTTAACAGGAAATAATAGAACTATTTATATATATTTAATCCAGAACACACTGGCAGCCCCCCTGAGTGGTTTTGGACTTCCAGAGAGAGCTCTGATTACTCAAAAAAAGGGGGTCTCCGGCAGACACCACGTGAATGAAACACAATGTGCAAAGTATCTGCTGAGCTTCTAGCTGTGGCTCCGAGCACGCAGAACTCTTCTGTGCATTTTTTTATGATCAAGAAATATTTACAGGCTATGTATCATTTTTTTTCCGTATAATGTATAAATTCTTCACCAGCCTCCTGCAGCCATAAACTTCATCTTTAATCGAGGGAATGGAAATCATGGCAGATTTTTGAGCATTTGGATTTCCAGCTGACTGAACTGAGCTAGTAGTGCTGGCTCTGCTGTCCTCCCTTCAGTCCGCTGCCGCCCCCTTCAGTCCACTGCCGCCCCCTTCAGTCCGCTGCCGCCCCCTTCAGTCTGCTGCCATCCCCTTCAGTCCGCTGCCGCCCCCTTCAGTCAGGGATGGGACACTTCATCGCGGCTGCATCCATGCAGCCGCTTCACCGCTGTCACTTCACCACACGACAGCTCGTCGCTGGACATTTCATCGCTAAAGGTAAGTTTTAGAATGTGTTAGAGTTAGAAGATAGAGTTTTAGAATTAGAATTTTAGTATTGGGGATAAGGGTGGTTAGAATTAGGGTTTAGGGGTTAGGATTAGGGTTTAGGGGGTTAGAATTAGTTTTTAGGGTTCAGGGTTAATTTTAGTATTAGGGTTTAGAGGGTTAATTTTAGTATTAGGGTTCGGGGGTTAATATTAGGGTTTAGGGGGTTAGTATTAGGGTTTAGGGGGTTAGTTTTAGGGTTCTGGGGTTAGTATTAGGGTTTGGGGATTAGGGTTTAGGGGTTAGTATTAGGGTTCGGGGGTTAATTTTAGTATTGGGGTTTTGGCTTTAATTTTAGTATTGGAGTTTTGGGGTTAATTTTAGTATTGGGGTTTGGGGGGGCACTTTGGGGGGGAATAATTTATTAGGGTTTTTTTTTTCTTTTTACTTGAACATTTGTAAGAGCTGAAAGTTCAGTGCTGAACTGTCAGCTCTTACATAGCCGCGGCCGCGATGAAACTGACGGTTATTCTTCATTGCTGACAGTTCAGCATTCTAACTGCCGCGCTGAATTGTCAGCAATGAAGCCGCGGCGATGAAGTGTCCTAGACCACTTCAGTCTGCCTTCCTGGGCCTAGGCGTAGTGAGACACCATACTGATGGCACAGGCAGCCGCAAAACTTTAATCCTGGATGTTATATTGTCCAGGGCAATCGTGGTATTGTTTAAAATTAAAGGGACATGGCAGAGTCCCATTTTAATAATGTCATCTATGCATGCCTCATGGCTATCAAATGAATTGTTCAAAGTTATATTAAAATAAAATGCATTTACCTCTTTCAGATGACAGACCTGTTGCGGCAAGAAAGTGGATGGGGCGCCCTTTCTATTACTCAGCTCACGGTACAGTTAGGGTTGCCACCTGGCCGGTATTTTACCAGCAGGTTGGTAAAAAAATTGGCTTGGTCCCAATGTTAAGTTTATGGAGGTAGTCGCATGGCCAGTAGTGAAGAAAAGGTGGCAACCCTAGGTACAGCATGCACAGACGCCCTATCCAATTGCTTGCATCCCGTGTGGAACCAGAAGACTAGCAAATGTATGCATGTTCTATACATGGGCGTAGGAAGCGGGGGGGATGGGGGAGACGGATCCCCCCCAGGAAAAAATGTGGGGGGGACAGGTAGGGTGAAATCCCCCCCCAGCAAACGGGGCCTCCAGCCCCTGCTTGCCGCGTTCACAGCGCATTGCGCTTGTGAACGCTTTTTTCCGGCAAGCCGCATCCGATAGATGCGACGGCCGGAAAAAAAACAAAAAAAAAACTGACGCCGTCGCGTCACATCCGGTAACTGTTTCCCTCCTCCGTGCAAGAGGGAAGACTGCACGGAGGAGACATCCGGCCGGGGACACGGAGCAGATTCATGTAAGTACTAGGGAAGGAGGGGGGGGGGGGGGGAGGAGGTTTAACTGGCACTATATTACTGGGTTCTGGCTGGCACTATATTACTGGGTTCTGGCTGGCACTATATTACTGGGTTCTGGCTGGCACTATATTACTGGGTTCTGACTGGCACTATATTACTGGGTTCTGGCTGGCACTATATTACTGGGCTCTGGCTGGCACTATATTACTGGGTTCTGGCTGGCACTATATTACTGGGTTCTGACTGGCACTATATTACTGGGCTCTGGCTGGCACTATATTACTGGGTTCTGGCTGGCACTATATTACTGGGCTCTGGCTGGCACTATATTACTGGGTTCTGGCTGGCACTATATTACTGGGTTCTGGCTGGCACTATATTACTGGGTTCTGACTGGCACAATATTACAGGCATCTGACTGGCATAATATTACAGGCATCTGACTGGCACAATATTCCTGGGCTCTGACTGGCACAATATTCTTGGTATCTGACTGGCACAATATTCTTGGTATCTGACTGGCACAATATTCCTGGGCTCTGACTGGCACAATATTCCTGGGCTCTGAATGGCACTATTACAGGCATCTGACTGGCACAATATTACTGGGCTCTGAATAGTACAATATTACTGGGCTCTGAATGGTACAATATTACTGGGCTCTGAATGGCACAATATTACTGGGCTCTGACTGGCACAATAATACTGCGCTCTGAATGGCACAATATTACTGGCATCTGAATGGCACAACAATTATGGCATATGTGTGTGTGTGTGTGTGGGGCGGGGGGGTTAACATCGCGATGGATGGCGGGATTGCATGCAGGGGAGGGGGCAGGGTCCAGGGGGCCCAAGCAAATGCTTGCCCAGGGTCCAATCACTATTAAAGACGGCCCTGAGCATACTTGCAACGTTTTCGATCCTGGGACTGTCCCGGGAGAATCAGCTCTGCAGCGATCACGGAGGTCACCTGATCACATGACTTAATCGCACGACGTCATGTGATCATGCGCACGGCTTGTGCGCGTCCTCCACAAGTCACACAGCCCCACACTGGGAGGAACGAGGTAGGAACAGTGACTGTGTCACTGCCAATAATGTACCGTTTTTCTTTTTATCATGGCAGCTTCGGAACGTGATTGATTATTGCAGCTCTTAGGGGCATTTAAAAAATGTCTCTTAGAGCTGCAATAATCAATGACTTCCGAAGCTGCCATAATAACATGTCTCTTAAATCTGCCAATGACTTCTACTAATGATGAGATGATCAAAAAATGAGGGCAAAAAAAAAACCCTGGCAAATGAATGTGGGCAACAAAAAACCTGGCAAATGAATGTGGGCAAAAAAAAAAAACCCTGGTAAATGAATGTGGGCAAAAAAAAAAACCCTGGCAAATGAATGTGGGCAAAAAAAACCCTGGCAAATGAATGTGGGCAAAAAAAACCCTGACAAATGAATTTGGGCAAAAAAAACACTGGCAAATGAATGTGGGCAAAATAAAACTGACAAATGAATGGGCAAAATAATGTAATTAATAAGTAACGATTGTAAGAGGCACAGAAAAACCTGGAACGGAAATGCACACCTTCCCTGCAATGAGATATAGCTTTGATCCCTGCTATTGATCTACATTTTTTAAAAATGTATTTTTTAAGATAAAAAAAAACTGCTCACTTGAATGTGTGTATGTATGAGTGTATGTGACAGACTGTGTGTATGTATGAGTATATGTGATAGACTGTATGTATGTATGAGTGTATGTGACAGACTATGGATGTATGTATGTATGAGTGTATGTGACAGACTATGTATGTATGTATGTATGTATGTATGTATGTATGTATGAGTGTGTGTGTGTGTGACAGACTGTATGAGGGAGTGTGACAGACTGTATGAGTGTGTGTGACTGACTGTGTGAGTTTGTGTGTCTGTGACTGACTGTATGAGTTTGTGTGTCTGTGACTGACTGTATGAGTTTGTGTGTATATATGACTGACTATGAGTGTGTGTGTCTGTGACAGACTGTATGTATGAGTGTATGTGAAAGACCATGTATGAGTGTGTGTGTCTATGTGACTGACTCTGAGTGTATGTGTCTATGTTACAGACTGTATGTATGAGTGTGTGTGTGTGTCTGACAGACTGCATGTATGTATGAGTGTGTGTCTGCGACAGACTCTATGTATGTATGTATGAGTGTGTCTGTGAACGACTGTATGTATGAGTGTGTGTGTGTCTGACAGATTGTATGTATGTGTGAGTGTGTGCCTGGCAGACTGTATGTATGTATGTATGTATGTATGAGTGTGTTTCTATGTGACAGTATGTATATGTGTGACAGGCTGTATGTATGAGTATATGTGTCTATGTGACTGACTGTATATGACTGCATGTGATTGTGTGTATGTGCTGTTGTCTGGCTCCTAGATTTTTTTCCTGGCTCCTAAAACTTAGTTAAGGTTGTCAAGCCCTGGTATAAATTTTACTAGTTATATACATATATTTGGGGTCCACCTTAAGCTTTTGGAAATATTTAATATTTTACAGTTTATTTTCTGGTCAGAAATGTAATGTTTGTTTGCTGAGAGGGTAGTGGATGCATGGAATAGTCTTCCAGTAGAAGTGGTAGAGGTTAATACAGTGAAGGAGTTTAAGCATGCATGGGATAGGTATAAGGCTATCCTAGATATAATATAAGGTCAGGGACTAATGAAAGGATTACATTACTGAGAGGGTAGTGGATGCATGGAATAGTCTTCCAGTAGAAGTGGTAGAGGTTAATGCAGTGAAGGAGTTTAAGCATGCATGGGATAGGTATAAGGCTATCCTAGATATAAGATAAGGCCAGGGACCAATGAAAGTATTACTATACTGAGAGGGTAGTGGATGCATGGAATAGCCTTCCAGTAGAAGGCTGACTCGCTGACTATATTTCATGTAACAGTGATAAAATGCACCTGCCTGATGCAGATGTTGTGCTGTGAATATATCTGTTGTATACCAAGGATCCTGGTAATGTTGGTGGGAACTTGGTGATATAATATACACTGTGACAAGCTTTATTTTTACTGCTGCTATACCCGGCTAGCAAAAATGCTGTCACCCCCAGATTTGTGGGGGTTCCTACACCCATGGTTCTATATGACATAGTCCCTTTTAAGAGGCAATACAGGTAAATTCCTTTCCCACGGTGTTAGGAGATGTCACCTTGCAGAGATATTTTGGCATTTTATAGTAATAGATGCCTGAAAGTTACTTGCGAGATTCACTGGTGGTAATGTATTGTGATGAATGAAGACACGTGATTGTAATCTTGGAAAGTGTTAACATTTAATCGATCAGTGTTCAAAACTTTAAAAGGATAGTGCCCACTGAGAAAGCACATTAATGGCACCTACCTCAATTCACCTTCACTTTTGAAAAACCTTTAAGGGTAAGAGTGAAACGTGTTGGGTTGGAATGGCTGTCCATTGACCCGAACAGTGGTCCGAACAGAGATTGATAACTTTAAATCTCATTGCCCATTGTGTCAACAGAAAGTCTGGATTAAAGGACAACTGTAGTTCTTTTTTTTTTTTTTTTTTACATTACAGAATATAAAAGCTGTTATTACACTATATTGTGTAGTTTTTTGTTTTTTTTATGATGAAATACACAGGTGAGGAGATGGTAGATGCTGACTGTGGCTGCCAGAAGCAGACAGACGGGAACAGAAGGTGCTGATCTGGGAGCCATAACCCCTGTGGCTGAGGAGGAGGAGGTAACAGGGTGACAAGGGGCCATTGTCATGAGATGGAGCATCCATTTTTTCCACCTCTTCGGTTGCATCAGACCAAAAGAAGAGGCCTCCCAGAAGCTTACCGCTGTGCGTAGCACTCTAAGCTATTGCACATGCAACAAATGTGCTCCTAAGTATTTTCCTTTGTACAATGCCCTGAAATAAAATTGGATGTAATCCCCATTGGTGCACACATAAAACAAGTCAAGAAAAATGGAATTGGTCAGGCAACCCATCAACCTGCTGGGTGATTTACCAGTGCAAGCAAATAAAGTGTTAATGTCAGCACTAACAAAATATCATCCCTTGCAAACCTCCCCTACGCGTTTGTCTATTGTCCCCTTCTGGTCACTTTATTAAGACCATGCTTTCATTATTATTCCTCGGCCTTCAGCCAGCATGCCAAGCCGAAAGAAAGAAATAAAAAAAATAAAAAAAAAATTACATAAACTATTTCAGAGAAAAATGAGTCCTTAATTTAAACCAGTCTGCAGACTTTGCAACTTGAGTCTGAAGGCAAACAAAATGGTAAGATGGTTTTTATTATGCAGCAATCCCAGGTTAACAAAAACAGGAAAAGAGGAGGGGAAATAAAAAAAAATAAAAAAATATCTGGAGCGAATTTGAAACGGAAAAAAAAATTGGATTATTATAGATTTACTCTGCATTTTTATTGTAGCAGAGAGGTAAGAAAATGAGTTTGGTATTTATTTAATATACTTATACATACATAGACACCTTCTGGGACCAGTAAAATGTAAAAGTGTGTAAGAGCGGGAGAGTTGTTTAATTTTCGACATCACAGAGGGAGGCCAGGATGATTCAAGAAAGGAAAGATCTGCTCTTAGCAAAAGGGGCCCCGTGTGCCATGAGAATGGATCTATAGCTGGTCTCTCGATTATTAGGACCTGGCTGGCTACAGTATGTGCAATTATTAGGAAAGGGTACATGACAAAGGTATGGAGAATTAACTCACCCTCCCCCCAATAAAAGACACGGACAACAAACTGGATATGAAGGTCACAGTATTTATTGAGAAATACTGCAACAAAGATTTTATATTTATATCAGTAACTTAGAAAACTTTAACGCATACTAAAAACTCAAAACCATTCAACACGTATAACATGTAAACCTATGTGCAAAACACCATCTTGTTAAGTACAGGCATGTATATGCCACCAAGCGGTAGCATATCTAGGATTAGGGGTAGACACAAGTATTTTTCATGGTGAGCATTTACTGGGCTTGTGGTGGACAATGTAATGATGTTCTATGGAACCTTCATGCAACTTTCTAAGAAATTTAACTTGTACCACGCAACTGTCCCACATTGCGAATTATAGTCCCGATTTGTGGGGGGGGGGGGGTCTTTTGAGACCAAAGTAGAGCTGTCGGTGGACGAAACAGGGAGCGAAGGGCAGGGGTCACCACAGCAGAGAGGTTCACAAACATAGGGAAGTCCGTAGCATAGGTACCAGAGGAGCAGGCAAAAAGGGAGGTCAAGTCTAGGGATGGAGGCAGGGCATCCCAGGGCATCCCAATGCACCGGAGGGAGGGGGGAAGGGGGGGGTAAGTTTGGAGGTATGTTGTATGGACAGTTTACCTATCCATGGCCTTGTTGACTTTGATATTCTTAATCTTTGGAATTCTAGCTGCTTTTGTAGAAACAGCTGCTTTAAAGAGGCCCCTCAGACCAACCGGAAAGGAGCACAGATCCTTGGCCAGACTTGTACAGTTAAATACATTAATAATAATGCATTAATAGTGATCAAATGCATCCATGTAGAGAAATATATGCCGTGAAATGTTTAGCATTTCCATCTCGATGTCCCACGCAGAGAGAAAGAAAAGAAAAAATGATTGCGCTACCCGAGTGACATTCCAGTGGAATTCTGGGAGCCTGGAAAAAGCTCCGTAGATCTTAGCTCTATGATGGGTTTTTGCTGACCATGCGGCTACCCATCTTCCTCTCCTTCGCTCCCCTCCCTCTATTACAGGGGTAGGCAACCTGCGGCCCTCTAGATGTTGCAGGGCTACATTTCCCATACTCCTCTGCCCGCCTCTTAGCTGAAAGAGTATTATGGGAGACGTAGTTCATCAGCAGCTGGAGGGCCACAGGTTGCCTACCCCTACTCTATTGGTTGGGGAAAGAAATGTTACAATGTTTCAAGAGTTTAGGGTTTAGGGTGGTGGGATGTGTTTCGGCTTCTAGAATAATTAGCTGCCCCGTCATCCAGACATCCCATCGTGGATAACTTATTACACAACAGTCCAAATGCCAAATATAAGACATGGCTGCCACATTATCTGTAAAACTTGGGTATTTTACATTTGTTCACAAAAACAGGATTTTTTTTTTTTTTTTTTTTTTACATTACTGCTGGAAAAACCTGGAAAAAACCCTATGAATTGAAATTAAAAAAACAAAAACAAAAACAAACAAATGTAAAAACGAATATCTTAGCCATGGATAAACTTCCCCCTAAGAGTCCCGGAGACAGGGAACTCTACGGGCCGGTTAGGTACCCGCCAGACTCATCAAAGGGAAAGGGAATGAAAAAGAGAAAAAGAGAAAACCCCCACCTCTGTCTAGATTTAAACTAGGGCATGTTAGTCACTTCCCAGCAAGATAAGTTATACTTATACTTATTTGTTGTGTAAATAGATATTTGGGACTTTTACTGCCAAAGAGATTACTAAGGATTTTTTTTTTTTTTCACGAAATGTTTGGTCCTATGGTATGTGTTTTAGACTTTGTACCATTTAATACTCAACAAATGTATTAAAAGATTAAAAATGTAAAAAATAAATAAAAATAGAAACGAATATATTCTGAATGCCCTCTCCATGCATTGGACACATCTGGCTGTGTATAGTATGGAGAGGGAATAGAGCGAGAGAGAATTTTGCTAGTGACGGAGAAGAATTATTGGCGTGTAGTCTAGTTATTTAGGAAGTTCCAAGACATTCTGTACGGCTGTACAATGACCTGACACAGAAGAAGTCAGGATCCTGCTTTAGGGCACACATTTTGCCTGTCGCCAACTCAAACCAGCAAACATTAAATAAAAAATGTAAAACCGAGGCTGTTTCTTGTCCGTCCAAGTGTTGGGTTACAGCAGCTGTGTGCCAGGGGAAGATGGGCAGCGGCACAGCGAGATTGGACAGGAGATGCCAACTGTACAGCCTCATTCCGAGGGACAAGACTCACGACGTGGAACTCCAGGGAGTCAGTCATTTATATCCTGCGAACATTACTAGCTCTGCGTGTAGCTGGGCAAGATGGAGACGCAGAATGAGTGGCAATCTTTACTGTAAGGGAAACCTATTGATTGGTTTAAATTATAATGTGCTGCGCAATAGTGTTGTTTCAGTAAGGACGCAAGAGTGTTGTTCTATATATATATATGTATTTTTTTTCTTTCCTTCTTTCTTTTTAAAGTTTATTTTTTATTTCAAAAATACAAATATTAAAAGACACACATTAATGCTGTTACATTTTATTAAGTGGAAGGATTTTATCCATGAAAGAGGGAATTGAGGAGGGGATTTCAAGTTTAAGGCCAAAGTAGCCGAGTTGAAGAATTCTCCCATACAGCTGCATGGAAGCGGTTTTTCCGACTCGGGTCTTAAGTTTGAAACTCCATTCGCAATTCCCTGCAAGTCTCTCTTTGATGAATAAAGCCTGTTATGTTTCTTGTTGCTATGTGGTTTTATAGATGATTCATGTTTTAACTGATGGGGAAAAAAATAAGTTATGTTTAGTTGAAAGATTGTATGAGGTGTCGGCTGTTTAAATAAAAAGTATCCCTTTACCTGTATCCGTGATGCATGGGAGCAGAAGTATTTTGGATGATGGATCATTTTGGATAACGTATAATTTTCACCAATAAGTTATATCTTTCAGCGGCTCATGAAATACAGTAGAATCAGTGCAAATACTGAGTAAAGAAAATAACTCACCTTTACTATGTTAGAATATCTGCCTCTTAGACTTACCAGTGCATCCCCAGATTTGCCAATCTGACCCCCAGACTTGCCAATCTGACCCCCAGACTTGCCCATCTGCCACTCAGACTTGCCCATCTGCCACTCAGACTTGAAAATCTGACACTCAGACTTGCCAATCTGACATACAGACTTGCCCCTCTGCCACTCAGACTTGCCAATCTGACCTCCAGACTTGCCCATCTGCCACTCAGACTTGCCAATCTGATCCCCAGACTTGCCAATCTGCCACTCAGACTTGCCAATCTGGCCCCCAGACTTGCCCATCTGCCACTCAGACTTGCCAATCTGACCCACAGACTTGCCAATCTGACCCACAGACTTGCCAATCTGACCCCAGACTTGCCAATCTTACCCTCAGACTTGCCCATCTGCCACTAAGACTTGCCAATCTGACAACCAGATTTGCCAATCTGCCACTTATACTTACCAATCTGTCCTTCAGACTTGCCAATCTGAAACCCAGACTTGCCAATCTGACACTCAGACTTGCCAATCTGTCCCTCAGACTTGACAATCTGACCCCCAGACTTGCTAATCTGACCCTCAGACTTGCCCATCTGCCACTAAGACTTGCCAATCTGACACCCAGACTTGCCAATCTGCCACTCAGAATTGCCAATCTGTCCCTCAGAATTGCCAAGGTATCCCCAGACTTGCCAATCTGTCCTTCAGACTTTCCAAGGTATCCCCAGACTTGCCAATCTGTCCTTCAGACTTGCCAAGGTATCCCCAGACTTGCCAATCTGACCCCCAGACTTGCCAATCTGACCCCCAGACTTGCCCATCTGCCACTCAGACTTGCCAATCTGTCCCTCAGACTTGACACTCTGACCCCCAGCCTTGACAGTGCATCCCCAGACTTACCAATCTGCCACTCAGACTTGCCAATCAGACACCCAGACTTGCTAATCTGACCCTCAGACTTGCCCATCTGCCACTAAGACTTGCCAATCTGACACCCAGACTTGCCAATCTGCCACTCAGAATTGCCAATCTGTCCCTCAGAATTGCCAAGGTATCCCCAGACTTGCCAATCTGTCCTTCAGACTTGCCAAACTGTCCTTCAGTCTTGCCAAGGTATCCCCAGACTTGCCAATCTGCCACTCAGACTTGGCAATCATTGTGAGATTTTGTAGCAAACCCCCCCCCCCCCCCCCCCCCATGGTTTTCGGATCATTATGGATTTCAGATCTATGGATAATACCTTTTTGAGCCATTTGTTCCAATAGCTCTATCAGGGCTCAGCCATTTTGTTTAACCATTGCAGGGGTAAATGTGGGGCAGTATGCTAAAACCGATGTCGGTAGAGTTTAATTTTGGCCTTTACTTCAGTCCTACTAAACATAGGCCCCCATTCGGGAGGAAAAGCCTAGCATAGGTGGGTGTTAAAGCAACAGTAGGATATAGCAGACACATCTCCTTATATATGTTCATAGTACATTGTGTACATTATTCTTTGGTTAACCATGCACACACAGTTTGAGTTTACTTTAAGAGAATGAAATCTCCCGGGATGACATCGCGGCCAACTTTTCCAGAGTTTAAAGAAGACATTTGACCCAGAAATCCTTGTCAGAGGAAATGCTGCAGGAGTGGGGTACTCTGGGGATGGGAAAGCCATGGTAAAGGGTCCGAGGCAGCTGCAAACACTGCTGGAGCAGAGAGTTACTTCGAGTGGTCTGACTCATTTCCTGACATAGCGGGTTCGTCTGGAGCGGGGAGGCTACAGCATAACATTCATATGGATTTATACTACAGCTGGATCTCTGCTACAAAAAAACCCCGGACACGTCGACTAGACAGGGAAAGTTTGGAAAAAGCGGGGGGGGGGGGGGGGGTATCTTCTATACTACCCAATCCATTTACATGTAGGGAAATAACGGCATGTCTGTTCCAAAGGGAGATTAATCCCTGAAAAAAAGTATTTGCCAAGAGAAAAGCATCAGGCTGCTCCAGGAACAAAAATTCTTAAAATCTTCAAAAGTTTATTAAATCGTTCACCACATAATTCAACAAGTGCAAAGACACAAGACAAATGCTATTCACCCGACTGATATCGTTCACATAATCATATTTTGTCCTGGTCTATCACGTGGGAACAAACAAATTTCCAATGAATTTACAGTATGTTCTGTGCTCCTTCTTCTACTATAGCGCTGACATCTAATGTAAGGCTCTGGCTCCTTCCCTCTTCTCACCTTCTACCTGCTTCCTTCTACTGCACTTTCATTCTTCCACTGCCATGGTTCACATTAGCATTCACATAAACATTTGCATTCGCATTCACTCCTACTTAACAGTCCGACTCATTGAAGTAAAAGCAAAATGCATATGAATTTGCAGAAAATGAGTTTAAAAACCTGTTTTAAAAAGGTCTTTCTTAAAGGGACTGGATCACCCAAATATTGTTTTTACAGTGAATATAGAGAATAAAAAACTATTGAAAATGATCTATACATTGCGTTAGCAGGACTGCAAGCTAATGTTTAAATTAGGAGAAAAGTGTGTTTTACATGTGTCTGTGGAGTCTCCTGCTAATGACATCACCTGTGGCTTGATATGCAGATGACCTGGATTTCAATGGGGAATGTGTAATTTGCATATCCAGCCACCAGTGATGTCATGAGCAGGAGACTCCACAGACACATGTAAAACACTCTTTTCTCCTAATTTAAACATTAGCTTGCAGTTCTGGTATTTCTTAGCAACCTCGCCCCGGTATTTGACATAGACATTTAGGCTAGAACCTGATACCATAAACAATGCAGGAAGGAAGGAGTTCTCTAGTATTATTTACACATGAAATGTTGTACAGATCTCAGAAAGTCTGGGCACTAGACTAAATAATATTTTGTGTTATCCACACAATTATTTTTTTATATATATTTTGTAGCCAGATTTGAAGTCAGATTTTACCTACACACCTGCTTAATTTTAAAGAATAAAACAAATCCCAGCATCAAGTCATTGGCCACAAAACCTGACAACACAATGTAGCCACTAAAGTGTTAGTCACATCCCATACTCATTGCTGGGAAAGAGGTCATTGGATCCCACACTCTGAGGTTTAAACATGGGCTGGGGTATATATAAGTGTGCATCACAGTGCTCTGTGGGAATCAAACAGCTAAACTGTGTGGTCATGCAAGAGCTAAGATAACCACTCAATCTAATGGTGCGGACTAGTTCTCTTCAAATAATTTTTTTATTCAGTTTTAAAAGACAAATGTTACAGAAATGATAAAAAAAAAAAAAATGTTGAATATAGATTACAATACGGGGGACATAACAATAACAAGATATAAATCCATAATACTTAAGAGATTTGATAATAAATATATATATATATACAAAATATAAAACCAAATGTGATATCATAAGTATTTGTACAGAAGATAATAGAAATATATAAAAATGCAATAAAATAAAACTAACAATAAATTAAAAATAAAATAAAAAATCTTGTGTAATAATTCGCACAGGATGACTATGAGTCACTAATAAATTGAGTTTACTTTTTACATGTTATATATAGGGTATATAGGGATCTCTTGAGAGCCAGCCAGAAAGCTGCCATAGAAACCCTTTGGCAGGGTTCACTGGTCATCCCCAAACCTGGTTGATTGTGAAACCCTACAGCTTAATAGTCACATGATTGTGACTCAAACTAGCCATAAAAACAGACCATCTGTATCAGGATTTTGAGGAGTATTATGAAGACTGCATATGACTAAACTACTGAGCTGCCAAGAACCCCCCCCCCCCCCCCAATTCTTCTGGAAATCATCTTGCGGCTTTCTCATTACATGATCTCAGCGGAGAAGAACAATTGGATTGTAACTAACTCTCTATCACTTTCCATGCTGTTGCCTTGTTTCCCCCACCTCGGTGGTCTTTAGCAAGCGACAGAGAGGGTCATGCAGGTGTCTGCTGCAAGATATAAACACCAGCCCAGCTGGGAATATTTAAAGAGGTTTCATTTCTTTTAGAAAACGTAGAGACGTATTTTTTTCAAACATCAGTTGTTGAATTTGCTGCCGCGTTACATTCTCGTTTTTTCTTTTTTTTTTGCAGTATTTGCAGCTCATTGGGACAGATTTAATGGCTGCCGTTAGTTAAAATAAGGCGGTTAGAGGCGAAATAACGGACATTCATGATTCAGTGCTCACCGCTAACGCCATAACCACACCCATGAAAAAAAAACGCCATTGAAACACCACTCTGCGCGCTAATTCAAGGTAAATATACATTGGCTGCTTAATGCAGATGACGTATGCATTAACGCTTTCAGTGCAGTAGGGGGGGCGCCACGGGCCCCGCAGCCCAATTAAACATGCAAATACCTTTCCCCTCGGGCCAGCGCTCTGCCTGTTGCCCCTTTAGAAATAAAATAATTACCCCTCTGGTGCTGCTGGCTAGCACAATTCCCACAGCCCCACAAATAAAATATCTCCTCCTCCATGGGGCTAGGGGCTTTCAAAATGCCCCATGCCCAATAATTGATCAAATAATGCCTCCGCCCCGGGGGTTAGGGGCCACCGATATGTCTTTAGCCTTTGATAACCCCATCCCACCCATGGTGGCAGGGGCTGGCCAAGTGTCCCTGGTACAATACAATAATTTAATTAAAAAAATATAACATATTTTCCACTACCTTGCCCAGGTAGGGGGTGGGTTCTTCCTTTACCATAATACCTGTGCTTTAACGCATGATATATATATAAGTGGTGGGTGCTGGCATTCGTTATTTCTTCAGGAATACTTTAACTTTTTTTTTAACTTATAACATTAATGCGGGCATTAAATTAATGACTTGATGATTATGTGTGCTACAATATGGGGATGAGTGTAACTTGGTCATACATACACAAGAGGGTGCCAGGATGAGATCCTCACCTGCTTCCTCTTTTGAGATCTAGTAGATCTGGTAGATGAGGCTGAATGTGAATACAAGGCTAAAGCTAAGGGATGTGTGGGGGCTCTGGCACTGCTGTAAGCAATATGGAGGGCAATCTGGCCCTGTTGTAAGGGATGTGGGGGGCAATCTGGCACTGTTGTAAGGGATGTGGGGAGCAATTTGGCACTGTTGTAAGGAATATGGAGGGCAATCTGGCACTGTTGTAAGGGATGTGGGGGCAATCTGGCACTGTTGTAAGGAATATGGAGGGCACTGATGTAAGGGATGTGTGGAGCAATTTGGCACTGTTGTAAGGTGTGTGGGGGGGAATCTGGCCCTGTTTTAAGGGATGTGGGGGCAGTTTCCTCTAGTGGGAAAGGTTATGTGAGGGCAGGGGCATATGTGAGAGTGGGTGGAAAGAAAGGGGTGCAACAAATGAGGCTTGGGGTGGAGCACGATTTTAGTCAGGCTTAGGGCAGCACAAAACCTAAATGCGTTATTATGCTCTAGGGGTAAAAAGAAAAAAAAAAAGAAAAAAACAAATGGCTCTGTTTAAAAATATTGGTTCCACAAGTAGGTGTAATTGCGCTGTGAGTAAAACTCCTTATGGTCAGAAGAGAAAGGTTTGCCCCAGATGCCCAAAGCTGTTGATCAATTAATTTAATTTCCTCTCCCTCATTGGTGTGTGTGGGTGTCAATCATGCTGTAAACAATAATAGTTGAGGAGATTAAAACGTGTATGGTGATGATCAGTGGCTCTTTATTATACCAGCCCTCCAGATTCTCCTCTAGTAATGTTACACACTCCTATACACGACTGTGGTCCAGCTATAGGAAGGAGAAGTCCCTTGGACCTATCCCTAGACTGGCATCACCCCAAACAAGACTTCCCACAAAGTGAAAAATCCAAATAAGTTCTAATTTACATGTAAAATATATTAAAAACATGCATCACACCACAATATACGAAACAGATGATTGGAATAGAGCCTTTTCTATATTGGTGAGGCTGGATTATGCTTATCTTTCACCCATTTTTTGTAATTCCACCTCTACTACCCCTCTTACTTGTACCGAATTTATAGAGTACCTAATATAACACCCCTGCAGTTTGACTGTTGGCAACTGGGGATGACTATATGAACAACCCACCAGTTCCTCTCCATGCCGCCAAACCCATACCTCTTTTCCATTCACATATTTAGGCTAGCCTACCTAAGAATTTACTGGACCCCCAACTAGGGGATTTAGTGTCTGACAACTGTTTGCCTCTGGATCAAACCTCTCTTCCCACTCGTTTTTTTTTTGCCAATTCCTCCTGCTTTGGTGATGGTTAGAGTTGAGCGGACACCTGGATGTTCAGGTTCGGCAGGTTCGGCCGAACTTTGAAAAAATGTCCGGGTCCGTGCTCAAACTTGACCCCGAACCCCATTGAAGTCAATGGGGACACAAACTTTTGGCCACTAAAATGCCTCTAAAAAAGTCCTGGAAAGGGCTAGAGGGCTGAAAATGAAGTAAAATGTGGGTAAGAGTGTCCCCATTCATACGAAGAGGTCAATTGACCTATTCGTATGAATGGGGACTCTATTTCGGTTTATAGAAAGCCCATAGCATTACATACAATGTAATCGCCGAACCCCGAACTCAAACCCGAACATACAGTGAAATGTCCTTGTTCGGGTCCGGGGTCCAAAAAACGTAATGTTCGGTACGAACCCGTACGGGTTCGCTCAACACTAGTGATGGTAGTACATTTGAAGGATACAATCTCACACCTATGGCTACCGATTTTATCACACAATTTATAGCCCACGATGGCCCCCCTTTTGCCCCTCAAAAATGGAAATCCCCCGGCACCTGGAACAACACACAGTTACCAGGTTCCACTCCTGGACTCACAGATCTGGTGGTGGCCAATGTTATATTACTGTTGGTGGTGACCATTTGAGACAGGCGTATATATATAGACACTCATCTTTTTGGAATATGGATGAGCAAGGCGTACTGAGAACATGGAACCCCTTATCTTGCTCACCCTGATTTGGCCTCGCAGCCTGGATTTGGAAGTTGTAAACATGGTGACTTTGAGCATGTTGGATAGGATCCAGCATGACTCAAGTGACTGACAAAAGTGCCAACATAGACCTTAAAAAAAAATCAATGCAGTCCTAAAAGTAACATTCCAATACCATAATGTGTTTCTGAGCAATCTTATTGGATAACTAAGCATGGTGGGGATCATACTCAAAGTCATAACATACAATGCTATATTACAGAACCTCTTACGTGGTCATATATGTAACCTGCTTAGAATTTGAAGATTCCTTTCGATTGTAAGAGGCAAGAAATTAAGCATCCCTGCAGGTTCTAAGTTTTTCCTGTTATACCGCCTAGCCTGGGGGGCATGTGATTGGTTGACTGTTTAGACTATTGCTAACACTGGAGGTGTAGGGATTTAGGGTTCTAGGTTCACTCTTTATTGAGTAGATCCTTCCATTTTTTCCCATCTAGGATAGGTGCTTTTAAAGCAGCTTTATGAGAGATTAGACATTTTTGGTTGTGTGCAAATATTTCTGTTGTGTATACATTTTGGGTCATTTTGGCACTGTATTAAATATGCTGGTTTAGGGGTTCTGTCTCCCATTCCCTTGATTTTGAATGAGTATGTGAAGCCTGACCAATCTCTTGGGTGTTGCACCTCTCCTACCCACAGGTGCTCTAATTATTGCATCCAGTGTGGGACCCACCAATAATGGAGACCCAGTGGTGGGCTAAGCATGATCGGGTGGTGAATGGTGTGAATAAATCTCCAATTTTGTAATCTAGGAAAGGAGCTTTTCATGGATCTTTAAGTGAGATGAGAAATTGTTTTCTATGCCTGGTCCAACTGTAGGCTGAGGATAGTAGGCATTGTAGTTGGCACAGCTATATTAATTCCATTTTTTTAGGTCCTGGAAGCATGGCACCAAGAGCAATGCACCTGTGACTTCTCTCCATCCTTCAGGGCAATGGATCAAAATGAAATGGTTTTTAATGGAAAGACTGTCTGTCTCTTTTCCTTCCAATACACACATCCCGGGACTGATAAAAGGCAGATGTTTAGAGGGTTTTTTTCCCCCAAGAGCCAGGAAGAAGAGATTATGATTAAATTGAAGCAGCTTCTGTGTGTTGCACTCAATAAACTAGTGGCATGTGAGTCCCTCTGGTTTAATAGAGAACACAACATGTGCAGAGTTCAGAGACAATCTTGATTGGTGCTTATAAGATTCCAAGACCACTTGGGCACATGTAATAATTCGATTCTTCTCTCGGTGAGTCTCAACGCGGTTTACAAATATGCATACGCACAAGACATACTGACTGATTAAAAAGGTGAGTCTTAATCCTACTGCATTTCCAATTGAAAGGGGTAGAGAGCTCCAGAGTGTAAGAGTAGCACGGCTGAATGACTGAGAACCTGAGTGTAGACATGTGCATTCGTTTTCGGACAAATGCATTTTCGTCCGAAAATAGCATTTTCGTCCATTCGTCCGAAAAACGAATAACGAAAATGCTAAACTAACGAAAGACATATAAACGAATGGCTAATAAACAAAAATCATTCATCCATTCATGCTATTGGCATTCTATAAACCGAAATAGAGTCGGTTTATAGAATACCAATAGCATTACATATACATTCCATAAACCGACATTATGAACGACTTTCGGTTTATGGAATGCATGTAATACTATTGGCTTTCTATAAACCGAACTAAGAATTTCTATAAACCGAACGAGAGCCCCATTCATAAGAAGTTCTTATGAATGGGGCTCTCATTCGGTTTATAGAAAGCCAATAGTATTACACGTATTCTATAAGACGAACGAATAAAACGAATGAACGAATTTCATCTGAAACGAATGCAGTAATGTTTTAGACAAAATAATTAAAATTTTCGTCTGAATGGACGAAAACGAAACGAAAATTTTAGTTTTGCACATGTCTACCTGAGAGCATGTGATTTTGTGTGCACTCTGGGCACTGTCAGGAGTAAAGGGAATGAGATTTAATGCAAGGTGTTAGGAGACCTTTCAGGGAGTCCACACTTACTTATTTAAGGCAGTCAGCAAGTCTCTTTTGAAACACATTTACCATTCAATAGGAAATTGGTGCAGAGAGAACAGGTGTTACTTTCTAGTAGGTTTGGAGTCTAACCAAATAGGCAATGTAGAATAAACAAGGTGCTAATTATGTAGCCAGGTGCTCACCCATGGAACTCAATGGCCATCGGCATCCCAGTCGCTGTACAAACAAATAAACCAAGGTTGGTCCAAAAAAGAGTCCACAATGCCATGTGGCTGTCTGTACAGTTGTGTTGTACAGACAAAAATACAGTCCTACGCGTTTTGTGCCTATTACGCCTCCTTGTATTTTAACTCACAACAGTGGACAAACCTCCACCCTGGTGGTACAGACAACAAAGTCCTACGCATTTTGCACTTATCTTTGGCACTTACGCAGAGTTTAAAAGTTGCCCGGGGTTGCTTAGTATCCCCTTTTTAAACCCTAGGTCAAAGAGCAGATACAACTAACGCATAATACTTAAGGGTCTACACAATAAAGAGAGAATTGCAAGGAATTGAGATGGGAATGTCAAACTTAAGACCAAAGTAGCAGCTGTATTGGAGAATTTTTCCAACTCGGCTACATTGGCCTAAAGCTTGACATTCCTGTCTCCATTCCCTGCAATTCTCTCTATTGAGTAGATCCTCTAGGACTGCAGTAAACTGGATATGATATATGATGACTGAGCCCAGGGTGGGGCCCAGCACAATATTAGGAGCAAGTCAAGTAGGAGTACGGGAGACACAGAGTAATCCAGAAAAAATGGAGCTAAAGTCTGAAGTATTCAACTAGAAGGAGTGAGGAAAACATGACACTACCCACAGTGCCATGGCCAAGCACTATCTGTCTACGAGGTAAACCATGCTCAGAAGCAGCATATAGACCTGGCAACTTTCAAAATCGAGGGTAGGATTCTGTGATGTCGAGAGGAGAGAGCAGTAGGCCATCACCCCGACGCAGGGGGAAAGAATATGGCACCTACAAGGAAATTAATGGACTGGAGCATCTTGAGAGTACTTCCTCTCCCTCATACGCTCTTGTCATAATATACAGTCTTCCTTCACCTCATCCATGCAGTTTACCTCTGCTATTCTAACCCTAAACCTTGGCTGAACTCTCCGGCTCGCTTGCTGTGCTACTGTATGCACGCTCAAAGCGACTCGGTTGTTGACCTTCTCCGTTATATATTGTCAGTCATAAAGGTGCTTTGTGGGGGCTGCTAACTCTGGAGGCCTTAAGCAGCATCTTGCCTTCTTCTAGGTGAAAAAAGGCTTTCGGATTTTTTAATTGTTTGCTCAGGTGGATTCCCGACTGTCAAATGCCCCTCCACGGCCTCTACCAAAGAGGCATTGATGAATGGCTGCAACAATGAAACCTCAAAAATGAGTTTGCTTTCCATAAATGTATTGCTCACAGCTGAGGTGTGTTATGTAATTCAGTGGTACAGCTGAAAGTGGCCTCTCTGCAATCCTAAAAAGCATGTTACTGTACAGGGTCTGAAAGGACTTAATCTGTCAGGCTCAGCACCACTGGGTAAATACAATCCATACATTTTAGCAAAATGATGCAAGTGTCTGGATGTTTAATTTGTCCTAAATGCACTTTATTCTGGCAGCTCTGTTACTCCTCAGCTATATCACCTGATAAGGCTGTGAGCATGGTAACATCAGGACGGCCTGTCCATGCATCCAGCAGTCGGCCCACGACTCCCATCATCCTCATACCACCACACAGCAAAGGATGATAGATTGAGCCTTATAACAAAGTCACTGGGAGATGTTTTAAAACCCCTCTATTGCACCACTTTACCTCACTGATTCCCACTTTGCACATATTTATACAAAAGTGGCCATTTTGATTGATGATGACACTAATCAGTTTCTTTTTAGAAAGGCAGAAGTCACCATAGAAACAGGAAGTCAAATACCACTTTCCTATTAATTAAATGCAAAATTAGCTTTAAAAATGAAGGATCCTGCAGTACATATTTGTAGTTAAAACTATTATGCATCACAAATATATATCATATGTGCCACATATATCCATGTATATATCTATCTCTGTATATAAATATATATCATAGCTGCCAACAGTCCCCTATTTGCCGGGACAGTCCTGCAGCAGGCACCCGGTATCTGTACTTGCTAACCTGAAGCTCAATGTGGAGGGTCACACACTGCTAAGTGACATTATGCAGCATCGCGTTACTCTGCCCAATTTAAGCCTCACCTCCTTTTCATACTGGGACCCATGCAACAAACATATATATATATATATATATACAAACATATGTGTATTTAATATATTTATATATTGCAATAATATTTTTTGGGGCACTGTAGGTTGAACTCTATAGCAGTCCACAGGTAAGGCGTATTAAGTATTTATGTTCTCAGACTTAATACACGGTAAAATATGTAAAGACACACATATGAGAAGATATTCGTGCTGTGCTCTTTATTTAACATAGGCTTATAATAACTTTAGAAGCGGTCTAAGTTCATTTTAGGATGGTGGTCGGCAAGGCATAGACTGTGCAGGAAAAGCTTGCATTGGTAAACATAGACCTCTAAATGGTTGCCAAAAATCTACCAACAACCCCCCATCCCACATTTTGCAGGACTGCACAGGAAATGCTGAAAAAAGCCTTGCTGTGTATTAACCTGCGTCTCATTACCTCCAACTCCCCCCCATCCCCCAGTCACCCTTCTTCTGGACTCTGCTTATGGACAAACAGAGAATCCATTCACTGGCACTAGGCCGCAAACCTAGCAGTGAGATGCCATCCTGTAACTGTATATCCAGCACTGACGACCACTGTTATGCTTCCACTCTCTCATAAACTCCCGCTTGATACAATGTTGGAGTTTGTTACACCGGAATGGTAGCAGAGCATTTTTTTTGCTCGTTTTAAACCAAAAATGAAGAGAAATCCCAGCTGATGGGAGAGTTTCAGGTTTTTTTTTGGACAGGCGCGGAAAAAAAAATCTTTCACGTCGAAAGGGAGAGAAAGAGTTAAAAAAAAAAAAAAAAAGCTCACCCCGTGTTTAAAGTAAGCTCCCCGGGGGGATTACATCTTGGAAAAGGCTTGGGTTGAGTCTTGAGAAATCATTTCAGTCTCTTGGTAAGGGTCGGAGAAGCCGGGCATGGAGTTTTAATCTGCCCCAAAGGTGCAACGTGTGAACATTGGTGCTGTTTTGTTAAAAACAAACAAAATTGTGAAAGAAGAGGACTGCAAGATGAAATTGGTGCTTGTGGCGTTAGTACTGAGCGCTCTGGGATCCACGGGACAGGCGCAAGTGTCTGGAGGGAAACTCCGTAACAGCACGGGCCTGCAGCAAGATCTCCCAAAAGGACCAAGTACAGTTCCTTTGACAGCCAAGGATCCGCCAAGGACTCCGAAGGCTTCCAAACAAGGTTCCACCATGGAGAAAAAGAGGCCTCCTGCCATGCATCCACAACTTGACAACATCATGGTGGCTGGTAGAGTATGCCTTTTTTATTATGGATATCTATTATATATGTATGTAAAGGGAGGGCCTTCTCCTAATACACCTGCCAACATCCCAGTAGGTGGTCCTAGGGTGTGAGGGGCGGAGCTAAAAATTAGTGGAGTCACATGACCTTCATGCGACTTCATGAGATTGAGCTCCAGCCTCCCTAATACAAGTACCAGTTATCTGGATCTAGTTTATTCACATTTAAACTATGTATGTCCTAATCACACGCGTGGTCTCATGGACATACAGTTTACACACAATGCCGCAAAGCACTATGCATAGGCAGCAGTCAAGGAGGGACAGATCCTAATTCGACGGGACAGGAACCCAAAAAACAGGTCTCTCTTGGCAAATCTGGAAGTGCTGGCAACGCTCCCTTAATACAAGACTCCTGATTTGTAAAATATTTTTTGTGTTTTGCAAAGAGGATGAAAATGTGGTTATAATCTACATCGTTAGACAATAAATGTTAATTTGACATGTTACTAGAGGCAGACAGAAGGCATTTGTAATGGAACCTTCGGTACTCCGACAGAGGACCTCCGTTAAAAGCTCTGCTTACTTGCTCAGAGCTGCTCTTCCAAGAGCAGCCTATTGTGGCAATAATCCAAACCACTAGACGGAACCGGTGCTGTGATGAGTTGGTCCTTACAAGAGCTTTACTAGACACTAGACGATACCAGTGTTAGAGTTAAGTAAGAATGACAATTTATTACAGGAACAGCACACATATATACATACATAATTACATCAATGAGGGATTAGCATACAATACTAGGGGGAGTCCACTGTAGTTCCCCACTAGGTCCAGTCATTAATTTGGTACCGGCATACAATGGACATAATCACTTAACAGTAAAACTAATTAACATAGAAACATATAAACATAGAATGTGTCGGCAGATAAGAACCATTCGGTCCGTCTAGTCTGCCCAATTTTTTTTTTTAGTCCCCCGTTCCCGGTCTTATAGCTAGGATAGCCTTGTGTCTATCCCACGCATGCTTAAAATCCTTGACTGTGTTTACCTCTACCACTTCTGCTGGAAGGCTATTCCATACATCCACTACCTTCTCAGTAAAGTAATACTTCCTGATATTACTTTTAAAACGTTGCCCCTCTAATTTAAGACTATGTCCTCTAGTTGAGGTACCTAATTAACGGAGAACAATGGATGAGTCACACAGAACACCTACAGCTTTAAACATGACATGAAATATAACAAATACAAGTTTATTTGGAGCACTCTTAGAACTGCAGTCCAGTTATCGTGACAATACTCACCTGTGACACTCTGTAATCAATGCAAATTTAAAACCCCCTTTTTATGCCAGGGACCATTATCTATAGTGAGGAGGCAAGCCATTAGTTCTCTCCAAGAACCGCTACTGTCAGTCAACCTACTATGGCAGCCGCTGACTTCTCTATGTCTCTGCTCATAGTAGTGACTCATATATGTCTAAATATTGCAACATCCAATGGTATCAAGTGGTATTGCAACACACTAGGAATGAAAGAACCTAGGGTATAGCCCAAAAATGATGTAAAAATGGATTCTCTCGACCAAAAACACACTTTGTCTAGACCAGGTGGTTCTCAAAGGGAGTTCCCAAATGCAACCACCATCACTCTTACAATCCATCTGCAACTTACAAATCCACGACTCCGTGGCCACCCAAACTAGGCCGTGGTCTTATTGGGGACCACAGGAGAAAAATAAATCCTCCAAGAACCTCCCGCCTAGACAACCTCACCATATCCCAGGATGGACAAACGTCACCCATTCCGCTGTTGGTAACCAACAATCTACACCAGCGGGACTGCCAGATGCCTACGGTCTGCAACTCCCATCAGCTTCAGGCACCCACACCCAACAAACAACGGGTAACAATACCTAAACCGATGGCTCCCTATGAAGCGGTTAAAACAGTAGGCTTCAGGAACGAGCGCTGATTGTTCCGATTTCTCTGTTCATCCCATCATTTTATATTCAGATGGTTTTGATTACTGGGTCAGTGAATTACATAAGCTCGTTTGTTACCATATCCTGCAGACGCCAAGATAAAGTTGTTTACAGTTTGTCTCGTGATCGGTTTTCAAATGAAACATGTTCTTGTCAAGAAACCTTGTGGTGGAGAAGGGACTGACAGAGGCTTCACCTTGGGATATATGGTGAGGATCCAGTGGACATTCCAAATACACAGACTGTTCCTGAGCTGGATTGTTACTCCACGTATATTGATAGTTATAACTGATATAACTTTTTCGACTCTCCTGTCTTAAAGTGAACATGTCCCAATAACTGATAAAAAAAAAAATTGTTTTATCTTTATTTATAGCAATTGGATATATTTTGGTGATTTGTTAAACTTTATGGGAGCTCACTAAAAGTGAGGCCACTGAGTTTTCAAAGTTGCCCCACTTTTGGATTTATTTATTTTTCTCTCTGCAGACACATCTTTTGAACTCTGTATTAGGTTGACTACACTATTATTCGTTTCACACCTTGTTTGCATCATTTTAACAAGTTTAATAAACTTTTACAAGAGAACATGGGCTATTTAAAAAATAATAATATGACAACTTAGAAGATGTGGCCGTTTGGCCCATTTTTTGGCACTACTAGTGGGGTTTAGGGCTGTTCCTCGCAGCCGTTGCACTGAACTGTCAGCGCGACAAATACTAACCCTAGTAACTCGCCCCAGTAAAGTAACCCCCCCAACCCTAAAACTAACCCCTAATACTTACTGGAAAACTAAACCCCTAACACTAACTCTTAAACTAACTCTTAACTTTAAATCTAGCCCTAATACTAACCCACAAACCAAGCCCCAACTGTAATACTAACTGTAAAACTAAACCCTAAGCTTAAGACTAACTTAAAACTTTAAACTAACACTAACCTTAATAACCTCTAAAAAGAACTCCTAACTAAAACAAACTAACTGTAAAACTAACCCCTAACCCTAATACTAACTTTAAAACTAACCCTAATACTAACCCTAGTAACCCCTAATAAAAACACTAAAACTAACTCATAAAACTAACCCCTAACCCTAAAACTAACCCCTAACCCTAATACTAACCCTAAAACTAACCCCTAACCCTAATACTAACCCTAAAACTAACCCCTAACCCTAATACTAACCCTAAAACTAACCCTAATACTAACCCTAGTAACCCCTAATAAAAACACTAAAACTAACTCATAAAACTAACCCCTAACCCTAATACTAACCCTAAAACTAACCCCTAACCCTAATACTAACCCTAAAACTAACCCTAATACTAACCCTAGTAACCCCTAATAAAAACACTAAAACTATCTCATAAAACTAACCCCTAACCCTAAAACTAACCCCTAACCCTAATACTAACCCTAAAACTAACCCCTAACCCTAATACTAACCCTAAAACTAGAATATTTAAAAGAAGAAAAACTACCACAACTAGAGGACATAGTCTTAAATTAGAGGGGCAATGATTTAAAAGTAATATCAGGAAGTATTAGTTTACTGAGAGGGTAGTGGATGTATGGAATAGCCTTCCAGCAGTGGTGGTAGAGGTAAACACAGTCAAGGATTTTAACCATGCGTTGGATAGACACAAGACCATCCTAGCTATAAGACCAGGAACGGGGGACTAATTAAAATGTATTCAAAAAAAATAAAATTGGGCAGACTAGATGGACCGAATGGTTCTTATCTGCCGACACATTCTATGTTTCTATGTTTCTATAACTAACCCCTAACCCTAATACTAACCCTAAAACTAATCCCTAACCCTGATACTAACTCTAAAACTAACTTTAATAGTAACCCCTAATAATAACCCTAAAACTAACTCCTAAACCTAAAACTAACCCCTAACCCTAATACTGACCCTAAAACTAACCTGTGCCTTGATTATTCGACGAAGCGCTAAACTGTCAGGTGCTGTAAGTGCCGCGATGAAGCTGAAGACCGTCCCATTCCTCTTTCTTTTTTAACCTCTTCTCTCCTCTCGTTCTTTTTTTTCTACTCTTGACGACTCTTATCATCTTATTTTAATATTATCCTTTCCTTTAAGTTGACTATGCCTTCCGCAGTTACATTTGTCGCACTCAGATGTCTTACCATCACCAGAATGCTGGTGACCACTTTCACCGCTATCTGGTGCTGTGATCAGAGGCGCACCACACTACCTGAACTATGCATACCAAAAGGTTATAGTGCGGTCGTAACCCATACATCCCAAAAATGATAAGCCTGGGATTTCTCGCCTGCATCCTTGGGATGTTCTGCGTTAAGAGTCATCACTAAGGGAGGGGAGCAGTTTGTCCTTTACCCTCACACCACTTGGTCAGGGTTGGGGTTGTCATAAAGTGGCCATTTAATTTTTTAAATTATTTTTATATAATGTGGCCACGGTTATAGGACTGGTTCTTAAGTCGATTTGAATAGCATTACTTGTGTTTTACTCATGAATAAAGAGCTGATTTTTGTGTGTGTCTCCCCCCCATACCTGCAATAGGAAGAGGACAATGCTTGGTGAACGGGATAGCTATGTACGATGGAGCAGCCTGGTCTCCCCTGCCATGCACTATATGTATTTGTGACCGGGGCACACAGGTGTGCGAGCTCATCGACTGCGATAGGATCTCCTGCCCTGATGGCCAGCTTCAGACACCTCCAGGAACGTGCTGCCCAATATGCGTCAAACCAGGTAGGAGTCTAGAGCTGACTTTATAAGGCGTTAAGAGAAACTGAGCCATCTTATGGACCTCCCAGACAGATTCCTCCTCTTCACTTTGGCCCAGGGGTCAAAAACAATTGAGTTGCCAATTAAAACTAAACTTAATACCCTACTACTAACACTAACACCCTAATAACCAAAAAGCCCTAAAACTAACCAGCACCCCTGAAAAGTAACCAGCATCAACGGAGCGCCTGACAGAACTATCAGGCGCTCGAACTCCCGCGATGAAGCGGTCGCGAAGAACTGTCCCACTCGGTTCTATTAAATGTCACATTTCTAGATTGTATTCTTAGTTTCTGTGTTGAATTTGCATGCCAGAAAAAAAAAATATATATATATCTCTGACGACTTCTACTTTCTTGGCTGACGTTATAGGCTTGAACGAAACGTTAAAAGTGTCTCTGGTATCCACCACACATCTCACCGTGTTCATTTAATTCTCTTCTGCTCTGTCCGCTGTTGTTTTTCCTTCAGAAAAATCGAAACTACGACCATCGCCAAAACCCAGCCAAGGGCACGTAAGAGATGGGAAAAACGCAAAGGACGTCAAGGAGACGAAGGGTAAAGATGGACAGCAACCTAGGCTCAAAAACGAACCCACTGCAACATTACAAGTCCGTGCTCATCCTCCAAGAGTCCAGAGAACAAGTAAAAGCTCAAAGAATGCCAAACCGATAGAAGGAGTCCAGCAGAAGAAGGAAGTGCACCATGAGAAACAAGAGACAAGTAACAAGAAGAAAGATGTGATTCTTGTTAAAACAAAGAAAGAACAAAATGGAAAGAAGGAGGCAGATGCTCAGCATCCGAAAGTCCTGGAGAAGGAGCCGCCAACCGAAGGTAACAGAACCAATAAATAAACGTTGTGTACCCATAGCTCTTCTATTTATCAGTGGAGAGCACTGTAGTCTTTGTTATCAGAGTACTAGTAATATAACTATTTAGTATAGTTCCCCGGGATATTGAATCTCCTTGTCAGTCAATTTACCGTCTGTCACCAGATATCGACGACCCTATTAATAATACAATAAGCATTAATAATAGAGCTTCTTGATCCAAGGAGAAATCTGATTGCCTTTTGGAGTCAAGAGGGAATTTTTTTCCTATAAGTGGCAAAATTCAAAATAGCTTCCTATGGGGTTTTTGTTTTCTTCTGGATCAAAAACAGGAATGATAGGTAGAAGGGTTGAACTTGACGGACTTGTCTTTTTTTCAACCTAAATTACTATGTTACTATGTTACAGTGCACTCTGCTCAAATAACCCTCTGCAATCGACTTATAGGCATTTGTTTATGGATTTGTTACAAAATTCTCTTTCATGTAGGGTTGCCACACAGCGATTATTTTACCGCCAAAATTGGCTTGAGGGCCAATTTAAAGTCTATGGCAGCAAAAATATGGCCGGTACTTTTTAGATGAAAAGTTGGCCTTCTATATGCCAGGATTTTGCCCCTTCATATGCCAGGATTTTGCCCCTCTATGCCAGGATTCTGCCCCTCTATATGCCAGGATTTGCCCCTCTATGCCAGGATTCTGCCCCTCTATATGCCAGGATTTTGCCCCTATATGCCAGGATTCTGCCACTCTATATGCCAGGATTTTGCCCCTCTATGTACCAGGAGTTTGCCATTCTATGTCAGGATTTTGGCCCTCTATATGCCAGGATTTAGACCCTCAATATGCCAGGATTTTTCCACTCAATAGACCAAGATTTTGCCACTCAATAGACCAGAAATGCCACCCTCCTTCCCCAGACAGTACTTACCTCCGGTCGTCTCCTTCGTGCATCTTCCCCCCTGCACGGAGGAAGGAAGCTCCGGTCGTCACCATGGAAAAAAAAAATTGGTGATGTCAGAAACAGGAGACACTTTTTAAACCCATTTTGTTCCCTTAACCTAGACGTTTACTTGGGATTCTAAAACAAACTATAGATCGTTTACATGTTACATTTTTTTTTATTTAATATTAGCGATTTTTACATTTTAGTTTTTACAGAGAAAACAAAGGCTCCTGGGGTAAAGAAGGAATCCCCTCAAAATCCTCTCGGTAGAACAAAGACAAAAGAAGATAACGTTGGAAAAAACAGAAAAGCAGATGTGGCTGACAGATTGCCTCCTGGTCCAACACTCCCATCCATTGTGCCACCAAACCGACCCACTGAACATGACATTCCCTCCCTGCCCAGTGGCTGTCTGCTCGCAGAATCCACCATTGCTTGTGCAAACACAAAGATGAAGTATCTTCCATTAATGACAGATCTAGGACTGAAAACACTCTACTTGGCAGGTACGTAAAAGGCTATATATCAACCGATCAGCCATTATGGCCACTGACAGGTGGCACACCGACGGAGGCAGTGTGACGCTTTGGGCAATGTTCTGCTGGGAAACCTTGGGTTTCCCAGCAGTACCACCTACCTAAGCATTGTCACAGACCATGTACACCCTTTTCATGGAAACAGTATTCCCTGATGGCATTGGCCAGACTGTATCATCGATACATACTGTGAATGTAGAGAATTTAAAAAACTGCAACCAAATGCCTAAATTACTAGAAAAGAGTGTTTCAAATGTGGTGTGACGTCTCCTGTATATGACATCACCTGTGGTTTGATTTGCAAATCACACATTTCAAAAGCAGTTCATTTGCATATCAAGCCACAGGTGATGTCATAAACAGGAGACGTCGCTGACACATATAAAACACATTTTTTTCTACTAATACAATGTTTAGATCATTTTCCGTTATTGTTTTATTCTCTACATTCACAGTAAAAACAATATTTAGGCGATACAGTCCCTTTAACAAAAAAAGTTTTTCTACTGCAGTTGATGATATTTGATGACCAGCGTTTAAATCATTAAGGGGGTACCTTTAATCAGGCTCCCCGCTAACCAAGGTTACGTCCCCTGTATCACTTATTTGGTGGTGTAAGGTCTGACCTCAAATAATGATTTAATCCCATTAAACCCGGTTATGTTTTTTTTGTTTTTTTTGCAGGATCGAACAGTGTTTAATATTACCCTCTGACATTGCCGAGCTGGAAAGCAAAATATTATTATTTAAGTTTTCTATGTTATCTTAAAATCAACCAGAAATTGATTGAAACCATTTGTTGTCAGCGATCAAGATTTATTGTTTTAGTTTTTTTTGTGCAAAAAGTGATTTTTTTTTTTGTTTTTTACTTCTCATCTGGACACCATCTGAAATGTGCTCAGCAAATTATCCGCTTATAATCCAAGCCGATAACTGATCTGGTGTCTACATTTGTAAACGCATAGCAGGCAGCGGGGAACCATTACATAAGATTTAAATGAACCAGATCACGCCTCAAATCAGATTAAATGGAAGTGAGGCTTAAAATTAGACAGGCTCATTTTGCTACTAAATAATGTTCTGCTATGCAATTAGTATACATATATAAAGAAAAGTAGGTATATAAATAGTATATTATTTTCTCCTCCAAAAAGCAACAGGTAGAGTTAAAATGATACCATTTATTGGCTAACTGAGATTGCAAGTTTCAAGACCAAGTTGCTAGGTCCCTTCCGCAGGTATTAATGAGGCTAAAACTAAATTTTTCAAGTATAAAACATAGTTAAAGGGACAATCTAGTCCCCAAACTCACTTTGGTGCATGTTAAAGAGTACTGCTTGCATAGAAACTGAGCATATGAAGTTGTGTTTCATTTATGCACTTTCTGTGCTGCTGGAATATATTGCATTGTGTGGAATGTAAGTGACCTTGCTCTTGTACACTGTAGGATCTCTTAACAGTGCAACACATTGTCTGATGACATCACTGGAGAGACAACACCATTGATTCTAGTATGAGCATAAACTGGCAAGAACTTTTTAAAGCTTTTAGGACGTTCTATGCCATTGTAAATCACACGTGCCTAGACGCCTGTAGGACGGCATATAATGTCCTGAATGGACATTGAGTGGCCTCAGTCTGACATGGAAAATGTAGACAAAAAGAAATTGGAGCAAAAAGCCATCAGGCTCGATGTGGTTAAGGTACATGCCTGTTTATCCCGTTCTTTAGGAAGCCGCGTGGCTGAGGCTGTCGCCAGTGATCTCTCACCGCGAGTGCGGTGAGAGACCTTCATTTTCACATGCCACCAACCGAGGTGACCTCATGACCTCATGTGAAAATGAAAGTCTCTCTGCTTGAGAGAGATGACCTGACCAGACAGACCTCAGTCAGACACAAGTGGCGAGCCCCCGGCACTGATTGGCTGAGCACACAGTGACAGTGTACAAGTGAGCTCACCTAGGTTTACTCCTGGCAGGTGGCACCAGATTTTTAAGATAAAAAAAAAATGAATAAGTTAGTGCCCCAATAAATGATATTACATACATAGTATCAACATACTATTTGTGAGCTCCAGATCCCCAGTACTGGGAAGGTTTATAATAAAAATGCTTATTTCAGGGGTGCATTAGTGAAAAAGTCTCTTCTCTCCATGTCACCGGTTAGATCCCTGGAGTCTCCATTTCTTTAAAGGCATACGTGGATGAAATGGTGATGTGGTCACCCCAGAACGCGTGGACCTCCACATCGATATCTATAGACTGCTCTACAGGGAATGTTTCCCTCTGAGAGATAAGAATGCTTTGGAGTTTCACCGATGCTGTACAGATGAAACCTTTATTGCTTCTGCCGAGTAGAAACTATTTATTGTATTGTTTATACATGTTAATTTCTACAGCCCCACCGTTGTTATACAGACTGAAAATAATGCGGAGTGTTTGTGTCCTGTTTCGCCAGGCACTCCCTGTGATGCCTGTCCCAGTAGACGTGTTCGGTGCTGGTTCTCTGAAGTTAAAGGACTACTTTAGCAACAAATTCACTTGTGTTTAATTGAAAGATTGCATCAAGTGTAGGCATTTTACATAGCAATGCTTTAATGAAATAATACAAATAATGTACTTTATTGAGCCCTCTTTGATTCATACAGCTCTAACAGGGGCAGACATGTTGTTTAGAATCTTGGGCAGATCTTCATTCATCTGCATGAAGGTCAATGCAGATCTGACCCAACATTCTATACAACATGTCTGCCCCCTGTTAGAGCTATATGAAGCAGTGAGGGCTTAATTAGATGCTTTATTTGTATTCTTTCCTTAAAGCATTTCTATACGCACCATCTATACTCAATGTAATCTTTCAATTAAACATGAGTTGTTATTTGCCGATAGCTGTCCTTTAAGAGGCTATGTTGCATTCTAATTCGTGGACTGTTTGATGGTTATGGTTGGTTTCATTGAAGCAGAACATTGTGGTACCATGATTTTATGCCATTTTGGTCCACAGGGCGTTAAAGCCTGAACACAGTATTTATTTAAATCTTCTTTTCTCACAGACAACGAAATCTCCAAACTCCCAGCAAGAGCATTTGCCGGATTGCCCAATTTGGAGTGGCTGGATCTTAGCAAGAACAAGCTGGATGATTCGGGATTGTCGGTGGATGTCTTCAAAGTAAGACAACTCATCCTAATAAATGTATTTAGTAACTTACATCCAACAAGTGCTACTTATCGATATCACTCGGAAAATTCTAGAATAGTTCTAAATAAGGAAAAAGAACCAACATGAAATTGTTCTTATCATAAGGCCAATTTATTTTTATTTCATTTTAACTTACTATATATATATATTTTTTTTTATCTTTTAATATTTTTAATCTTAGTTTTAATTTAATACCAGATTTAAACATTTTTTAATTTAAGTTCGGTCCATTTTGGGAGGACTTTGTTCTTATTTTTTGCAAAAGCCCCGAAATGGACGTACTCCCCACAGTCGTCTACGAGGGAGGACCGAGGCTACCATTTCGGCAATCAAACTCTGGGGGAGTTTACATTGGCCGATTTGTTTTGGGGGAATTCTATAAATCGAAATTTGAGGGCTACTCATATCACCGAAGTGATCCAACTGTGTCCGAAACTTTGAGTTCCGATTGTCCCTTAAAAAATCGTAGGTTCCATAGGAGACCCCATAATATAATTAAAAGAGAACTGACATTAAATAGTACAAAATAGATACACAGAAATGGTCAATGCAAATTAATAAAAATTCGAAACAAAAATGTTCTAATGTGTGACGGCATAATAAATTGTATAACAGTAAAATGTTTCTTTTCAGAATCTGACCAAGCTGAAACGTCTTAATTTGGATGGGAACCATCTTAAGGTTCTCCCACTCCTCCCGTATTCCCTCCAGGAATTGAAAGTAAATGACAATAATCTCAGGGAGCTTAACCGACACAGCTTCCGGGGTAAGGACTGTAGCGCTAATCGCCACTTGTAACTCAATAAAAATGTTGACCCTGCCAAAAATGTATATTAGCTTCCGTGTAGTATTCTAATAAAAATGAACTAGACCATCTGAAATCCAACTGGTGTCCTGTGGCCGGAAGTGGACATCAAAGGATTCATTTTTTGCCGTTCCACATCCCAGCTGAAAGGCCGCTAGGTTTGGTTGTGTTACCTTATGGAATAATAATGTCCGGGTTTTGCATGCTATATGATTCTCCACATTAAACACTGAACTAGACAAACAAATATTATCTGAAAAGAAAGAAAGGCATACCTCCAATGTTGACTATTATAGATCCAGTGCTCGGCAGTGGAAATTTGTCCGGATCGGTGTCCCAGCTGCATCAATATACTAATAATCCAATGATCACCCAAAATCTCCACAGTAATAGAAAAAGGTCTGGTCGTCTGCATAAAATCAAACACTTTTTTTGAAATTTGGCTGAAAGACATTTCCCACCCCCCCCCCCCCCCCCCGGTGGAGAAAAGAGAAAGGAGTAGTAGTGCGGAAATCAAGGTAGATGTATATCACAATAGTACAATTTAAAAGACAATCAATACATAATAATACATAAAAACACAGTCTATAAAAAAACAAGTAGGCCCCAAAACGGTAATGTAATGGATGAGGTGTGGGAACCCTGACGCATTTTTGCCATGAGGCATCTTCAGAGAGTCCCTTGCTCACTATTGAATAGCTATTATTGCTGGGTGGTAATAGATAAGCGATTGGAGAGAAGTTCTGGATTTTCTCTTATATGCAAAATATACGGGATAGATATTAAACTGCATGTGTATATTCATGAACGTACGGCCAAGTATTCCCTCTCTATTGGATCGAAGCACCACTCACTTGCTAGGAAGATTTTGTTTGGCTTAGTTTCGTTTTATGTCTGCGAATGACAGGCTATAAAGGATCAAGCCTTGTCAAAACATCAGGATGGAAAGAGGGATATGCTTGCCGGCAGCGTTTCTCACCAGATTAGAATTGCTTTTGCGTATAAGAGAAAAACCCAAACTTCTCCCCAATCTCTTCTCTTTCCCCATCCGGCAATAATAACTAATCTATATCATATAACGGCGAAACGCGTCGGAATTCCCATGCCACATACATAACATTACCCTTTTTGTGCCTACTTGTTTTTTTATCTATTATTTTATATACTACGTTTTTATGTATTGATTGTCTATTAAATTGTACTATTTTAAAAAAATACACAACTACCTTGAGTTCCGCACAACTACTACTCCTTTCTTTCTTCAATCGTTTACACCATTATTACCCCAGTGTGCCACTTTTTCTCTGGAGTCGTGGGAAACAACTCTGTGTGGTGAACTTAGCAGCACTTTCGTTCAAACTTTTTTCTTTCTTCTCTTTATTGGGGAACGTCTCGTGTCTACAGATGACCAGACCTTTTTTTTATTACTGTGGAGAATCTGGCTGACCATTGGATAATGTCAAATAATGTCACCTAATAGAGAAATAATGTGTATTATTGCACGAAAAAAATGCAGAAGAGGATCGGGGAGCTCACACGTGCTAAGGCTTGTGAAAGACAAAACAATACAACACTTAGGCACGAGGCAGTGCGTGCTGATCTGTCTCTAGCTGAGCATGATAGGAACTGTAGACAATTTACACCAGGACTACCACATCAAGAAGGTTAGGAGAATAAATATTACTAGCACCCCCTACAGGTAAGAACTGTGCATTACAGTGTGCTTTTGCACAACACTCCAAAAATAATCCTTGTAACGTAGAAAAATGCTTTTGTTTTCTTCATTCCCAGGTCTGAGTAACTTACTGACCCTCGAACTGGAAGGAAATCATTTTCACGATGGCAATGTCTACCCTCTGACCTTCAAACCCTTAAAGAAACTCATTTACCTGCGTCTGGATCGCAATCATTTCCGAGGCATACCTTCTGGACTGCCCACTTCTCTGCAGGTAACATAAAGGATGAAGTTTGATCATTGGCATTCCTGGTGAATTAACTTCAATAGAATTCAAAATTCATTTTTTGTAAAATCAGCACAATATAGAAATACGTTCATAAAACTCTTTCTAAAATAAGTGAAGTTCCCTTTGTCTGCCCTATATTTGCCGTGCAGTTGGTAGACAATGTTTGACGCGTTTTGCCAGCCAAAGGCTTCTTCAGAGGTGAAAGGTAATTGGTTACTGTTGAGAAAAATTTGGGAAGTCACATATGTGGAATTTAAAATACCCTTTAAATCCTACCTCAGGAAATGACAGTACTTAACGAGGCAAAGATCTCTGCTTTCTCTTGAATAACCAAATACATTAAAACCAGCTCAATGTGTGTGTTGCCAATGTCGATCTCTATTCTTTTGCCAAGCACTTGTGAGCTAGCCCAAGGCCCCAGTCTCCAGCCCCAACTATTTTCGCTACTTACTAATCATCTGCCTACTGTGAAACGCGTCAACTGTGCACATGTATTACGTATTAATACGAGCAAGCAACAATATATTCTTAAACTTTGACAAAATGGTGTCCACGATGTTTGGACAACTCCTGAACTACTTTTATTAAGCAATTGTAAATTAAAGACCAAACTATAACCTGACACTGAGGAATTCACATGCTGTTCCAGGACTACATCTCCCATACTGCTCTGCGAGCCTCGTAGCTGAAAGAGCATTATGGGAGAGGTAGGCCATTAGCAGTGGAAGGGCCACAGTTTCGAGACATCTGAAATTTCTACAATGGGTTTCTTTGTACGGAAACAGCCCCTTGGAGATCATGGCCTATGGGGCGGTAGTTTATGCATCTTGTTGAAAAAGACTAGTTTACAACCTTTTATATTTAAGCCAAACATTTTTTTTATGTTTTATTCCATTGTATATTGTTTTGTATGGGTAGAAAGCAATATCCCTATATGTGCCCCTCATAACTTACGTGCATAAATATGTATGATATTGAATGGTATGTAACATTGATCTGCAGTCCCCCCCAGGACAGAAGTGAAAACAAGAAAAATCTCAATGGGTCCCCCCCCCCCCCCTTGCTAAAATCACTTTATATATAAATAAATGAATACCATTTACCAAGCACTTCATCCAAATCTGCTGATTACACTGTGTGAGGCCAGTCAGTGACAGCGGCCAGCTGGAGATGTAAAATAATCCAGACGCTAAGAGAACTTTATTTATTTATTTATATTTAAAGAAGAAGTAGCATAGTAGAGTATTTATACGTGTATTTATTACGCCCCCCCCCCCCCAAACCCCCCCCCCCCCCCCTGGAGGGCACTAATAGATGAAAGGTGGAGAAGAGGAAGGAAAATATATATATATTTACTATCCTCAATGCCTGTTTCCACACATGTGTAAACCCCTGCTCATGTGGTGGTCTCGTTTTCCGAGATTTGTTGATCTCCTTTAAGCTCCTTCGAGTAGCTTTTGGGTACCAATGGCGGAAAGCTCTGGGATATATTACCTCAGACTCGTACCGAGACACAGAAAGGCCTGCTCAATAGAGAGAGAATTGCAGGCCACTGAGGTGGGAATTTCAAACTTAGGCCAAAAAAAGTGAACAAAATTTGAATTCTTCCAACTCGGCTACTTTGGCCTCAAGTTTGAAATAGCCATCTCAATTCCCTGCTATTCTCTCTTAATTGAGGAGAGCCTAGAGTGATTGATAGTCCGGCACACTGTGTGTACTAAGAGGAGCCGGGGGCAGATGTGATACTGTAAGGTATTAAAATGACCCACTCTCCAGTATGTAAGTATTGTGGAACCTACATAAAGACTTAAGACAAAATGGCGTACAATTCAAAATAATGGGCGTGGCAGTGATGGCATTCCAACTGCCCTCTCCTTCCCGCACATGCACCCTCCAACACTATTTCCCAGAATCCCCAGCTCCTGACATCATGTCCGTGCCACATGTAGACACGCGTTTAAGACACACACATATTTAGTCTAATGAGCGTTATCATTTTGATGTGTGGCACAAAATCACGCAACATTTGCTCCCTGTCGCTCTGCTAGTAAACACACAGGAAAGCTGCGCTATTGAATTCTTTTCTTCGTTTTTTTTTTTTTTTTTAGTCCAGAAAAGGTGAAAAGTTAATGCTATGTTATGACTATTTTATGGGTGGGTCAGACGCTATTTATATAAAGATTTTTATTAGCGGAGCTTTGGGCAAGCCCATCGAAGCCTCTGGTTCGAAAAGCCGGGCCCGTAAAATTAGGCCAACACTTATGAAGGTTGTGTGCGTTTATTGTAGACTTTCCTATCTCGTTTACATGTCTTCCTTCCATCCAGAGCTACAACAAGTCTCTTTCTTTACTTGCAAAACACCATGGAAATCTAAGCTAACATCCTTACTATAGCCAGATGGATGCTTCCCCTGGAGTGTTTCTGTTTGTTAAGGGATCAGGCCAAGATGGTGTAGACATCAGAGTTTTGCTCCATTGGCTTCCCCCTGTCTCCCTCTTTCTCACTAAAGGCCTCAGTGTGCTTTTTCTTCCCAATGATTGGAGCTGGAGCGTGAATATTTGAGCCGACACCTGCCAACCATTCAAATAACAAGTACTATAAAAAAAAAATTATATTTGGATTTGTTTTCTGTCTTATACTGGATCAACAAAGTAGAATAGCAGGAACCCTGAGCTGTCTAAATACTTATGGGTCTACTCGATGAAGATACAATTTCAGGGAATAGAGACAGGAAGGCCAAAGTAGATGAGTTGGAAATATTGCTGCATTGGAGAAGTTTTCCATCTCAGCTACATTGAGTTCTAGATTCCTGTCTAAATTCTCTCTTTATTGAGTAAAGAGATGGCTTCATCAACCACGGCTTCACACAAACTTTTAGCGAGATCTTGCCCGGGACATAAATCATTCCTTTGTCCAGCGTAGGACTACGTAGTTCACTACTATCAGCTATTTTGGCCATTCGCGGGGGAGCTTGGAACATCTCCCCAGCAAATATGGAGGCTCCCTTTATACTAAAGTAATACTATGTTAAGTTTTACATGGCAGAGGCATCTATTTATTAAAAGGTGAGGTGCAGGTGAGTTGAGGAGAGATAAACATTTCACCAGTTTAGCTATACATTGTGTTTGGGCAAACTTGGTGAGTTTCCCCTTCTAAGCAAACTCATCAGGCTTGTCCCTGCACGATGTACAGTAAAACTGATGAGCTGAATTGATCCAAGGAGAAATCTGATTGCCTCTTGGAGTCAAGAAGGAATTTTTTCCCCCAGGAGGCAAATTTCGAAATAGCTTCCTTGGGGGTTTTTGCCTTATTTTGGATCAAAAGCTGTAATGATGATAGGTAGAAGGGTTGAACTTGATGGACTTGTGTCTTTTTTCAACCTAAATTACTATGTTACTATGTTACTATGTTACCTGCACCTCACCTTTTTACTGAATACCCGTATTTGTCCTTTCGCCATATTGACACCAGCAATGAAGATATTCTTTAACCCCATCGTGACGTTAGGACATACTATGCCGTCCTGACTTTAAGTGCCTTAAAGTCGTTAGGACGGCATAGTACGTCCTGTATTAAACAGCTCATCGCGGCTCCCCGCGACTGCACTTGCAGCGGGATCCCACCTGTCAGATGAGGCCACTTTGAGTGGCCTCAGTCCGACAGGGGAAATGTAGCCGGTACTCAAAGCGAGCACCAGCTACATTTCTCTAAATCGCGCCGTGCCCGATCTTCCGGGTCGTCCGTGACGTCCGGAGGTCTGGCGATTTTTTTGCAGGGACCCACAGGGTCTATTAAGACGCTGATCGTGTCTCTGCCATAGTGTTCCTGGCTGCCGATCACCTTGTGGTCGGTGGCCAGGAACAAACCATGACGTTTTGGTGCTTGCGTCGTTTGGGACGCAAGCACCATGTGTCACAAAGGGGTTAAATATCCGGAGAAAGTGTGCACCAAACTCTTTGGAAGGATCTTTTATTTACCTGTATTTGATCAGTGGACCAATGTCATCCTTTACAAATTGCTGCTGCCAGTTTTTTCTGGAAGGAAGGTCCTCCTCTGTAACATCTGGATTTTCATTTAAAACTTGATCATGAATAGATTCAGTCATGACTTTATTTGTGTCTTTCTTTACACTCCCCCTGGAGAGTCTCACTACCCCTTGCACATTCCTAGCTTACTGGGGCGATCTATCATACAAGGGAAAAAAATACAAATCGGTTCTGAAAAAAAAGCCATGGTGCTCAAATAATTGTACAAAAAGATAGGGCTTTACTCCTGAAATAGAGAATTGCCGGGAATTGAGAAGGGAAATGCAACATTAAGTCCACAATAGCCAACTTTGATCTATAGCTGAATGGGAGAAGTTTTCCAGCTTGGCTTTAATTTCAAAATTCGCTTGTCAATTCCCTTTTTCAAGAATGAAGACCTTAGTGGTGGGCATCAGTAGCAGACTGTAGTATATGAGATGTTCAATGGTTGGAACGCAATGCTTAAAGAGATATAATAGAAAGATAATATAAAATGTCTGAAAGTCAGCAAAGCAGGGCCTTCTTGTGTTTTGTTTAGAAGATATCACAGCTGAAGGAAAAACTAAGAACTAGGACACTTACTTTGTGCAGTGTCTGGTGGTGTGCATGCTCTGTGCAGTGTCCCCATGACAGTCTGACTCGCCAATAGGGACATTAATAAAGGCCCTAATTGGTCTCACTGTCAATTAGAAAGCGTGTCTCTCAGTTACAGCTTCCAGGAGGCAAATGTCCTACTGGTCAGGTTTATCTAACTAACCAGGAATATCTCCAAAATGAAACAAGGTAGAAAAATAATTGGAAAAGTATTTAAATCTGTTTATAAACTGTTATGATTTCAATTTTGTACTATGACTCCACCTTTGAAGAGTAGGCAAATAAGGATTTTTTTATTTTTGCATATCTGGCCAAACTCCACCCACACTGCTTAAACTCCACCCACATTTTGTCCGAATGAGATAATTTTATCATCAGCTGAAGTAGAACTAGAACTCCATGTGACTGAACCCACCTCCTGCCCATTAAAGAGGTGGGAAAGACACCAAAAACCATAGATTACAACAGATTAAAAATTACCCTTCCAACAACACAGTGCAAGGGTATTTATTTTAGTCTTTTAGTACCAGCTGTAAATATATCCCATTTTGGAGACTGACCTACTGATTAGATACATACATCTAGAAAAAAACATCAACCACTCACAGGAAGACCCAGCAAGCTTGCAACTTTCCAAATCAAAAAGAAAACAGTTATTCCAGAAATGAATGCATTTAATTAAGCAACATAGTTTCAAATTCACATATCAGGACACTCTGAAGGTAAAAAGACTGTCCCTCAAGTATCCTAAAAAAACAAACAACATGTTAACATTAAAAGACGTCTTGGGTAGAGCATTGGTTGGTGTGGGTGGAGCATGGGTAGATGTAGGTGGAGTCTGGGAACATGTGGGTGGAGCACAGGTAGGTGTGGTTGGAGCTCAGATACATATGGGTGGGGATAATTTTGACCACACCCCTCTGCATCTTGCGGAAGCCCCAGAAGTATGTCATGTTTATCAGCAATGATGGTTACAGACAATGCCACACGCCAAGTGGTTAAGAAACAATCCTAGCCATTTATAATCTGCGCTTACAGTCAGTTTTACTTGTTGAATGTGCTCAGCCTGATTCCCAGACCAGCCTGGCAGACGTGCGTGTATAAGCCTATCCGTGCAGGAATCTATAAACCACAAGAATTGTGTACTACATCCAGAAAGCCATAGTAAGGGCTTTGTATCTTACATGAGAAAGCTTCTTTTTTTTTAAAACTGTTTTCTTAGGAAAGAACCCAAAAAAAATCTAAAAGTTTTGGAGCGATAATATTAGAAGAGACATCTCCTCCGCCGTCTCACCAGAGATTGGACAGAGCCAAGACTGCAGACATGGAGTTGAGCAGTTCGGCAACCAAGAGCATCCCCTGTCTAAATACATCTACTCCAGTAGTGTATCTTCCGTAAGGCAAACAAGGCACTCGCCTAGGGCGGCACTTTGCCAGAGGGCGGCACTTGGCCAGAGAGTGTTAAAGCACAAAAAGCTTTAGCTTCTTCCCGTTAATGGGGGCATGTAATGGGGTGATGGGGCATGTCGTGGGTGTGCGAAGTGGGTGATAAGCCATGTCGTAAGTGTGAAATGTGGGTGGGGGGGTGCCGAATTTTGTCTGCCATGGGCAGCACTAAACCAAGATACACCACTGATCTACTCATGAGACGAAAGAATAACCATCGTCTCTCATCGATTGTGATCGGTGTCTATTTTACTGATGCACTGAAAGGCTTCATCGTCTAAACATTGTCTCTACTCAGAATATAGAGAATATATTGGGGTCTATTCACTAGAAGTCGAGACTGGAGGTCGAGATTAGAGCTCGAACTCCAAACTGGAAGAGATTCGCCCTCCCCTCGGATGCCTCATTCTAACCGTGCAAAATGGTATTCGCTAACCATTCTGCAAAGGTCGAGATGAGGTGAAGCCAGCCGAGACGAATGGGAGAGAGAGGAAGCTCGCCTCCATTCATGGGGGATGAAAAAAAATGGTTTCCAGGCCAAGTCCAACTGTTGAGTTGACAATTAAAATTACCCCCCCCCCCCGCCCCACCCCCCACTCATTAAATCATACATTTCGTGCTTTAAATTAAGTATCATTTAATTATGTTTTATAAGAAGGAGACAGTAGCTCGGTATACGTGAAGAGATTGTTCTCTTAATACTAATATTTTGAGGAAGTATCGCCGATCAAATAAAGACTTGATGCGTTTCGCCCCACCATTTGTTGAAAAAATTATTTTTAAATATATATACGTCTAAATTAATGTCATATTGTGTCATTTTGTATATTGTTCATGATAAAACCATAATACCTCTCAGGACTTACTGCTCCAAAGCATCTTCCTAACAAGGCCAGTAGGAACTGCAAACGCCAGTGCAGCCTCTTCTAATGCTGACTCTTGCCTGTCTCTCTCCCTCTGTATCACTATCTAGCTTGTCTCTCTCCCTCTGCATCACTATCTAGATTGTCTCTCTCCCTCTGTATCACTATCTACATTCTCTCTCTCCCTCTGCATCACTATCTAGATTTTCTCTCTCCCTCTGTGTTATTGGCGTTTGTTTCACTCTGTGCCATGTGCATGTGGTGCTCAACATTACACTACAAGAGCTACACTATACACTACCTTTCTGCAGTTTCCATGATATACAGCCTGTCTCTCTCCCCCACTGCGTCATTGGAAAGAAAAGTTTAGTTATCCTTTAAAAATTAACCATTTCTGCTCCTGCACCAGTAAACTAGCCAATGTTTTAATAGCTGTCTTGAACAGTGTACGCATGCTGACATGTTCCCTATGTTGAATTGATACAGAGGGAAAGAGCAACAGTAGGGTTCTTGACCCTATTTGCACATCCCTACCCATGATCTATTGTGGTGTGAAACAGTGAACATTATCTAGAACTGCAATGAGCTCTAAGACGTTTGCCGAGTAGGTTAGACTGGTCAGTGGGGTTAGTGAACAGTTTCCAAAAACTCTTTTATCTATGTGCAGGAACTGCATCTGGACAACAACCGGATTGAGATAGTATCCGAGGGTCTCCTGAACAAGACTCTGAACCTGAGTATTCTTGTCCTGAGCAACAACCGGCTCCAAGAAAACCACATAGCTCCTCGGGCTTGGATTGACCTCTTGTAAGTACTCAAGAGCTTATTTTACAGGTCATACTATAGTGCCTTACAGGACAACTGTGGGCAAAAAATAACTCCTGCTTAATTGAAAGATTACATTGAGTCTAGATGGTTTGTACAGAAATGCTTTAATGAAAATACAAATAAAGTACATTACTGAACATGTTTTGCATTAGATAGCTCTAACAGGGGGCAGACATGTTGATTAGAACCTTGGGTCAGATCTTCATTCATCGGCCTGAAGGTGAATGCACATGTCCGCGGCCGTTAGAGATATATGCAGCAAAGAGGGCTCAATAATTACCATTATTTGCATCACGTGTGGGCATTTTAAATAGAAATGCTTTCAATTAAACACAAGTTAATTTGTGGCTACACTTGTCCTTTGAAGACTTGTCCATTGGATACTATGTAATCATTAGAAGCTGGTGCCTAGAGACCTCATGCCATGTCCTAGTTCTAAATCATGTCAAGTCCTTTACATTTGATACCCGTTGGGAGCATGTGGACACATGGAACATCTTTTGTGAATAAGATGTTAACATATGATGTTTACCAATAGTGTACAGAGCGCAATAACATGGCTTCCTACTTTTTACCTACATTTGCTTGACGCTAACATATGAGATGTAGACATATGTTTGGCTGATCATAGCAGCACAAGCTACATTTCTAAATACAAATAACCATTGTATACAAGCTCTTCGGAAAACAGAAGGTGATACATTGGCACTTTTTCTGCTTCTACCTTAGAACTCAATGAAGGAAAACGGAATTCATTAATTATTTATTTTTACTTTATAAAATCATAATCATTTTAACCAAGTTCCTGCTTATCAGATGAATGACCAAAATTACTAGAAAATTCTTTGTATGAACCAATGTTCCTGACTCTCTTCTTTCAGGAACCTGGAATCTTTGGATTTGTCGCATAACCGATTGGTCCACGTTCCTTCCTTTCTACCCCGTGGCTTAAAGCAGCTCATCATGCACCACAACCAGATTGAACGGATCCCCGGCTATGTGTTTGCCCATCTGAAGCCAGGTCTGGAGTTCCTTCACCTTTCACATAACCAACTGAGGGATGACGGCCTCCATGCCGTGTCTTTTTTCGGCCTCTACAAGTCCCTCAATGAGCTTCTGTTGGACAATAACCTGTTCCAGTCCATACCCCGTGGCATGCTAAGCTTGAAAGCCCTGCAGGTCCTCCGTCTTAGCTTCAATAAAATCAGGTGGGTGTAGTTCCGATTGTGGCAACTTGATCATAATTCTAATTTTAAGAAACGTCTTTTAAAATGGTGTACCATGTCTTGAGTAAGTTCTCTACAAACCTCCATAGAGCGGATGTTTAACTTAAGGGACACCACCGCTGTTTTTTTTCTCTATGTTTGAATTAATTGCATATAAAGGTAAAAATAAAAATAGCTGTCTGTCTCCAGCATCCATTTTGAGAATTTTACCCATGATGTAACATTCTTCAAAATCTTCCAGCAAGTCTCACTTTACAACTGTGGCCAAAGCCTGCATGATAATGCCATAAGATACACCCCTGCTCTGTTACGGGCCCCTTTGTATCATACTGGGCAGAACTAGGTGGCTGTATACAATTTTTTATCTGCCTTCCAACACCAAGAGAGGAGACTGACCTGAACAAATAGGATCATAACTCTGCCCCCTTGTGATGTAATAGTTATATTACCCTCCCATTCAATGCAAGTCTATGGTCAGAATTCTGACTTATAGACTGCATTCTGTGTCCCCAGCCCCAAAGTGAGATACTAGTGCTGTAATGCCACTGGGGGGTGGCACCCAAAAAACCCATATTTCACAAAATGGCGGCCCAGCCACACTTGTTTAGTAATATAGTTCATAAAATTAACTCGCATAACAAAAAACAAAAGACAGATCTGAAATCAACAATGCAAAATAAAAATAAACTCATTTTTTTGGTGGGAGCGCCCATTTAGTGATTCTAGAACACTTTTGTGGTTCTGTACTCCATGGATTAACCCCTTTGGGTAAAGTTCAGAACATATTAGCTGCCCTACATTTACTGGGAATTAAGTTCCAAAGGAGCTGGTGGATCTTACACCGGGCACAGTTTCCGTTTCTCATGGTCTAGTGGGAGGTTAGCGCTTTGTGGCTCGTCCAGAGTATTGGGGTTGCGTGACTGACGGTGGTTTTGCCCTCTGTTCTTTGCTCCAGGTACGTGCCTCTCAATTCCATTTGTGACAACAGAATATCCCAGGACTCCAACCTTGTATCCGTCCACTTGGAACAAAACTTCATCAACAGGCGCTTGATTCCACCCACCGCCTTCTCCTGCATCAAGACCTACTACAGTGTCATACTGCGGCCACAGCAAGATGAATATGAGGACTATTACTGAGGAGGGGAAATAAAGATATTCTCACTGATATAGGACACACTATAATGAGCACCATTACTGATCAAGAGAAGGATGGTTGTTGTCCATTTTCTTTTTTTTTTTTACCAACTGTCTGACGAAGGACTTGATTTTTTATTTGGGCATTGGAGGATCCTAATCCCAGATGCCTTTCTATTTTGTACATTTTATATTACTCTTCTAGATGTTCTCTTTCTCTGCTCTCCGTTAGGGTTATGTAGGTTCTCTTCGTGACCTTATTTTTGTCCACGCTATGGGCAGCTAATTACTGCTCTTATGTTATTAAGAGAATGAGTGTGTTATTCTGACCTGTGTCTTCCTGGGGTCAAGGCTGGATTTCCCCCCCCACTAAGTCCTATCCTAATACTTTATGATTTAGAGGTCAGATTGGAGCCTCATGGATATAAGATCATATTAGCTCAGCCCACTGCAGCACCTGACCCATCGATTTCATGTTAGCCCCACCCACTCCCACAGATTGGAGCCACATATATATGTGGTTTGATGTTAGCTCCGCCCACTGCAGCACCTGACCCATCGATGTCATGTTAGCTCCACCTACTCCCACAGATTGGAGCCACAATATATATATATATATGTGGCTTAATGTTAGCTCTGCCCACTCCAGCACATGACCCAACTATTTTATGTCAGCCCCACCCACTCCCATAGTCTGTAACTGCCCATGTGCCACCCATATATAACCATGCCACGTGCACTTTCCAACAATGTCTAGTTTATAAATTGTGCTTTCACCATCTCTGCCTGTTATTACTAGGGGATGTATATAAAAAAAAAAATCCAAAATATTAAAGAAGAGTGCTTCATTGCAGGAATCAGGAAGGGGCTGACAACCTTTGTGGGGAGGGGGGGGGGGGCGTCAAAAACTATTTAATGATGAATGCAATTTCATCAGCCTACTTAATGAACTAGTGGCGCTATCGGCATGGGCACCTATCTAAAAAGCAGACTCTAGACAAATTTTGGGAGACTGCCTCCACTGCGCCAAAAAGGTACATCCCGGTTCTGTCGCAGCCAATGTAAAAATAAAATCGGAACTTAAAAAGACCCAAAGAAACTGTTTAGGTGTACTGCAAAGTGTCGGGAGTTATAAAAACAAACGTGCAATCAGCATCGGGGTAACAAACGACGATCGCGCATTTTTATAAAACTTTTGGCACTTTGCAGTGCAATTTTGTCTACACACACTTGAGAGTCGGCGAATCAGGACTTATAAAGAAGGGGATGAATAAATAAAGGGAAAGTAGAACATAAAGAAACAATGGCCGGTGTCTTATGTATAAAGGTGAGTGATACTTTTTTAAACATCTCCTTTTTTTGTCCACGTTTTAAAGTTTCCACCAACTTTTACGTGGCAGAGCTTTGTATGCCAATAAAAACATCCGCATCCAATGCACTTACCACGCTTCTATAACACCATTATTGGGCACAACTGTGATGTCACTGCGCCGTGTCAGAGCCACTCACATGGTTTGCAAAGTACAAAATTAAACATTTTTCCTTTGCACTTACTTAGCGTTTCTGAGTAACCAGGAAAAAAAAACAACCGATTAGCTGACTTCTCATCATGTTGTTTATACTTTAAAACATCAATCTCTCATGAACGAAACCTGCAATCTTCCTTTGTAACTACACAATCATACTTACCCAGACTCTTGTTCCAAATGCTGGTCTTTTCCCTTTTTTTTTTTAAATGTACAGCGGTTTATGTTTTGGCTGAGAACCACTTTGTGGAAATATTTAAGAATATAGTGTTCTTATCACTTCCAAATTCTTTACGTACACATAAGCTGGGCTTATAGACTCTGTATACACTTTAGTACACACTTCTGGGTGTGTTATTACACAAGCTTATCTCCTATTTTGTTTGATCCATTATCCTGTTAATGAGTTTATTGTTAGTGTTAGGAAAAGAATATTAAAGGACAACTGTCAGAAAAAGGTTTGGTTTGGTAGGCATTTTAAATAGAAAGATTCTAAATGAAACACCTTATCGAGCCCTCTCTGCTTTTATAGCTATCAGGGGCAGACATCTTGGGTCAGGTGGGTCAGTTCTTTCTTCGTCTGGCCCAAGATTCTAAACAACATGTCCGCCCCCTGATAGAGCTATACAAGCTCAGTCAGCGTGCTTTATTTGTATTCTTTAATTATGGCATTTCTATTTAAAATGTCTTTCAATTAGAACTTATTTTTTAAGATGGTTGGACAAATAAATTCTGTTCTAGTTTAAATGGTTGGTCACTGTAAAAAAAAAATCTGAGGTTGGACAACAACCATTTTTCTGGACAAGGAAGTGGGACGCAAGTGACAGATTATAAGCCACGCCCAGACAGGACACAGCAATACATTGCCCCCCTTCCTCTGGCAATAAAATGGTTAAACAGCTCACACGCTATGTAGTTGGCTGTAAACGCATTTTACAGGCCCAGTCTTCTAGACGCACAGTGAATGCCAAATATAATGCATTAACTTTCGTTTCTAGTCAGGTGAAGCAAACAATAGTAGGACCACACTGTCACACATGGTTTTTCATTGGCGTTATATATAATGTTATGTTATGGTGAAGCAGAGAGTATATATCATTAATTATAGACAGGCGATGAGTTGCAGTTAACCCTGGGGCTGATCTCTAACATACTGGGGAGGCACCACATTTCCCTACTAATTGCCCCAGTACGTCGGCTAGGAATCCATCTTTCCAGCTTTTTGGCTGGGATCGATGGGTGCCCTGGGGTCAGATATGCTCTGTATTTTGGACAGTCCCTTGCATCTAAACCCTGAATCTCCTATCACCAGTCAACCAAATACTTCAAGTTTAGCTTCTCTCTACACATTTGGCCTATAAAAAAAAAAAACCTATGAGGTATTTGCCCTCCATTTTTGGACCTTCTCATGTATATTGGCGACATTTCAAAACTGAAGTACATCTTCCCAGTATTCTCACAGATAATATTGTATTACGCAACTTTGGAGTAAATATGCTTTTTCCACAATTTTTAGAGCAATGTCAAATTAGGGGCCAAAGTTCCGTTCATCAGTCAGAATTATTTCGTAATGCTAAATGTCACATACGGTGTTTAGAAATGTGAATCACTTGTGCCATTGTTGTGACTGGTATGTATCGTGTCACAAACCAATAAAGTTTATTGAAGGGTTTGGTTTTACACTCATTGAATCCGCCCCTACATGTGGAAAAGTAGTTTGCTACACCAAACAAATATAACATGGAGTCACAGACACTAATGCCTCGAAATAGAGGTTACACCAATGATGTATTATTAGAAGAAAAATGTGTTTTAAATCTGTCTGTGGTGTCTCCTGTTTATGACATCACCTGTGGATTTATATGCAAATGACACATTTCCGACTGAAAAGCAGTTAATTTGCATATCAAGCCACAGGTGATGTCATCAACAGGAGACTCCATAGACACTTTTAAAACACATTTGTCTCCTAATTTAGACATTGGCTTGCAATTTTGCTAACACAATGGATGGATCATTTTCATTCATTTTTTATTCTCTACATGCACAGTAAAACCAATGTTTAAGTGATACCATCTCTTTAAACTGTGTCCTGTGCATGCGGAGTTGTGTAATCACTGGCTGGCTCTTTGTTCTATATATAAAATTTGTATAAATCTCCGTCACACGCATTCTGCCTTTCTGCTATACTATTTGTTGGAAAGTATGCATTCTAGCGGCGCTGGTAACGTGAGATGACCGGGCCATGTTTTGGAAAAAGAAATGTCAAAGCTTTGCACAATGGCGCCCTAACCCAGAATTCACCCTCTTCTGGTGTCCCAGAGAATTAGATTGCTGTCCCTAACGCAGTCCAGTTGGGAAGGTATGTGTTCCTGGTTGGAATCTTTCACGGAGCCATACAAGTTCAGCCATTTTTTTTTGAGCCTCCGCAGCTGTTAGATGGGCCAGGAATTCTGAGCCTCCTTAAGGTCGGAAGGGAGGTCAGAGAACCATAGTTCTTTCAACCTAGGGAATAACTGATTTGTTCAGCAAGTCTCTCCATACTGCAACAAGAAGACTCAGAGGTTCATTAGCTCAACTAAACTCTACTGCACAGCAGTGGGGTGGGGGGTGGGCAGAGTATCGTGGTGCAGGGAAGGCAGGCCTTCGACCTTCCAAGGGAGATCGGCACCCACTCTGCAGTCTGTGATTTGATTGGAGGGGAATATTGGAATTCACTGGTGAAATCCTCTCCAGTTGCTGCCAGGTGCTTACCATGCAGCCCCAAGAACCTACCCAGGCCATAGACGATTGGCATTTTCTATACATTCCTATAGATATCGTATTAGTTGAGATTATTTTTAACCATGACTTTCTCTATACAGCTCTGCCCTTTCAGCAGAGGAAATATCCCGTATCGTGATGTACAGGAAATAGGAAGGCCTACCAGACCTAAAAGCATTATGGGTAAGCATGCGTTCCAAAAAATAAGGGCTTTTGTCAGCCGTCCCGAATTTGCCAGGACAGTCCTGTATTTTGGGGCCCAGTCCCATCAAATCTGGGTTTGTCCTGGCATTAATGCAGGATAATTCACTGTGCACGGGCAGTATTATGTTTAAACTGTGTGTGTCTGGCAGACATCATATAGTCTACTCAATAAAGAGAGCATTGCATTGAATTGAGATGGGAATTTCAAACTTTAGGCCAAAGTAACCGAGTTGGAAACATTCTGCAATGCAGCGGAGTGGGAGAATTTTTCCAGCTCAGCTACTTTGGCCTTAAGTTTGAAATAACATAATGGAGTTAAAGGGTCACACAGTATGAAAATTAAATATTTATAAAAATGCATGTATTCATTAAAATTTGAATATCTGTCTCTAAATATGCTTAAAGGACAACTGGAGCGAAAACAATGTTTTGTTCAACTGAAAGATGGCATCAAGAAGCATTTTATATGTAGAAATGCTTTAATGAAAGAATACAAATAAAGTACCTCATTGAGCCATCTTTACTCCATACAGCTCTACCAGGAGGCAGACATTTTGTTTAGAATCTTTGGTCAGATGGGTCAGATCTTTGTTCATCTGAACCAAGGTGAGTGAAGATCTGACCCAAGATTCTAAACATAAGAGAGAATGATATGGAGTAAAGAAGGCTTAATAAGGAACTTAATTTGTATTATTTCATTAAATCATTTCTTTATAAACCATCTACACTTGATACAATCTTTAGTCTGGAGTCGGGATTTACAAAATAAAAAAAGGAAACATATAAATTGTTTTGCAAAATGCAACAAATAATAACTTCACTTGCAATCTGTGTGTACATATGTTCAACACCAAGCACGTTTCTGCTAGGGTTGCCAGATCAACCAGTTTGCTGCTGGACAAACAGATCATCTACATTCGGAAGCCCAGAGAGGCCATGCTTTTTAAATATTTATATGACTTGTTTTCCCAAGATAACAAGTTGTTTTTATCAAAATAACAAGTTGTGTTCTCAAGATAACAAGTTTTTTTTTCTTGAGAAACCAAAATGTTATCGAGAGAAACAAGTCAGGAAAATATTAAAAATACACGGCCTCTCAGGGGTTCTGTAGTTACCTACTCCCCTGCAGAATGTATAATCCAAGGGTGTCGAGGGGAAACCGATCACTTAATCAATCAAGGAGAGCATCTTGTGGGAACTCCCTTGCTAAATTAAATTGCCTCATGCAGGGCAGGATGAGGAAACATTTATATGTCTACCGCAAAACAAAATGGCTGACCATACAGCTGTATGCTTGGATGCAATTCAGTAAGTGGAGTTAAGGTATCTATTCAGGTTAATAGAACAAAATTGGTAGCGAAGCATATAAAGCATATTTAGAGAGGGAAAAAAATCTCCATGAGATTTCAAACAGACGTTAACAGATGATAATTAATATACTGTAATTCGTCTCAGGGATGAATTAATTTTTCTTTTTGGAATGAGGTCAGTCTTAAGGAAAGTATGGTTTGTTAAGTTAGGGTCTTGTTTCCATGGAAGTCTTGTTCAAACATTTTGGAGATGATTGCCAGAGGTCAACACAACTGGTAATTAGAGAAACATAATAACAACACATGCTTTTGCCCTCTAATTGTGGGAAGTTACAGGAGCGGCACTGCAGATTTTCTGGGGGCTAACTATATACAGTATGAACCCAACATTCCTGCATCTAATTAGATTCAATACTTTTACTGGGTTATATGTTTTTTTTCACTTAAGGAGTAACCATTATTGAGCTGTTTTTTACCCTAAGTTAAATTCTTAAATTAGAGATGCGGCCTACACTCGGGGTTTAAGCTTTGGTGTGCCCCCCCCTGACCAATTATCTTAACAAACGTAGACCTCAGTAAGAGTTGTCTCAAGCTCTTCGATGATTCAGAGTGTTGTAAGATGATGTCATCACTAAATGAGCATGGTGCAAGGCAGCTAGACAGCTCTGACTGAGGTCTGTGCTGGTCAAGCTCAAAGACCTGCATCAGCGACGGGGCACCCGAAGGTAATAACATTGCGGCGGGGGCAACATGGGGATTGGGGGGGGGGGAGACAATGGCACAGTGAGCATGTGCCAGTCTCTGTGGGGGCACACTGACACTGTTAGGTGCTAATGGCCAATGGTCTGCCATCTTGTAATCCTGGCACTCTGCTTCATTCAGACATGTGGAACCACATGGGGCAGAAGGGAATCTGAGCCAGGGCAGGAGGGGACAGGGAACCCACCATCAGGGAGGTAACATTTTGCCCTCTCTGTAAAAGTTTTCTGTGGACGCCCATGGCTGTCCCCATACCCTGGAACTCTTTCCTTCATTCTATCAGGAATATCCCATCATTGAAGACCATTTAAAAAAAAAAGATCAAAACTCACCTCTTTTATCAGTCTTTCAGTATCAGGCTAAGAGGAAGTAATACTTTGACATATATATATATACACAGGTGCTCCATAAGTGGTGTCCATCCCTATAAATTGCAGGAGTGTCTCTGTATTATACAATAGGAAGGCCTTTTGGTCCCTGGTAAGTAATACATATAAAGAGATTAAGCCCCATAAAATACACTATTTAATGTTAAGACCCACCAATATTGGAGTACTTTGACATAGTGGTGGGCTTAGCATAATATGGCCATATATGTAACTAAATCTCCAATTTTGTTATCTTAGAAAGACAGGTGTTTTTAAGTAGCTTTAATGAAACCTATAGCTTTAAGAGATCTTTGGTTTTTGTATATACATATGTATGTGTGTGTGTATGTGTGTATTTTAGAGCACTTTTTCTCTCTGTGGGACTCACATTATTTTACAAATTATTATAAATTTTATTAGTTCGGCCCAAAAGATGGGACCAGCCCTTTGTGCATGTCCAGACTGTTTACAATTTTTTTTTTTTTTTTTTTTATTTACATACATTTTTATAAACATTTATAAAGACAAACAATCAGAAATAAGACAGAAACCTCTAAATTGTTACATTAACATTGAAATATTTCTGCATCTTCCCCCAGCCCTCCTAATCATACAGCATATTCCCAATTTTGGAAGCCTAATGGTCGAGGTTCCTATAGAATAAGGGAAAGAAAAAAGAAACTAAGAAAAGAGAAAGGGATACTCTACCATAGGGCATTGAAGGGAAGACATAGTAAAGGGCGTACTGGGATGATACATGGAAACAGGAGGTTCATAGAAAAATTATATAGGTAAAAAGAAAAAAAAAAGAAAGAGAGCAAGCACTTCTGAGGAGAAACGGTGGGCGCCTGGCCGCGGGCGGAGTCCGGACCGGGAGACGGCAGGGTCCATAGGGTCAGAGGATATTAGAGGCGAGGCACTAAGCCATGGGCAGGAAGACAAAATCCTGTAGTTATCAGACTGTTTACTATTGATGTTACTGAGATTGCTTTCAAAATCAGATGTCTCTAAATTGACAAATGTTACCATTTTGGGATCTGTACAATTGTTGATTATCCCATCTAATCCCACATCCCAAAAAAGAAATACATAATTAATTAGTGCATACTGAATGACATTAAGAGATACTTGGTAATATATAAATCACAGTCCCCCTATTATTAAAAATCACACCGAAGGGCAATTACAGCTCAGTTTTGGCTCAATCATTTCCCAGGAAATGGGGACTCTCGTTAAAAAAAGACAATACAAATGAGCATTGACAGATCCACAGAGGAAGAAAAAAAAACACAAACATTTAGATATTTCCTGTCTTTTCAAATGTTTAAACTAGCCCCAGATCTCTTCAATATGGTCTCATGCAATGTTACCACAGCACAAAACACAGGGGAACAATAAAGTGTTTTTACAGTGTTCCCTCCTTCCAAAACGAACGAATAAATAAGCAATAAAAATGTAACATCATCGTTTGCTTCCCTTCATGTTACTAATTTCTTCTCTGGTTTGTTTTCTAATAGAGCCGTGAAGTTTCAGGATACTTTGGATACTAGCATGGAGGTAGTGAAGAGACCCAGTTTGCCAATACATTATTTATTTGGTGACTATAGAGAATACAAAAAAAGTCAAAAATTATTTATACAGTGCATTAGAGAAAAATATGGTAAATGTGTTTGTCTCCTGTGTATGACATCACCTGGCGGCTTGAAAGGCAAAGGCACTTCTTTCCATGAGAAATATGAGATTTGCAAATCAAGTCACAAGGTGATGTCATAAACATGAGACACCACAGGCACATTTACCTCCACAATGCAAGTTTAAATACAGGCGCTTTTCACTACCTTTGTGTCGGAGAATCACTTTCACTTCTGCTAAAAAATCAAGAGCGAAAATTCACTTTATGGCTTTCATCCTGCGTGTGTTTTAACACAGATGTCAATCCCTCAAAGAGATCGACAGGCCAAACCACTCATCCAACAGATCTGGAGATGAGAATGGGAGGCATGTTTGTGGCCTATTCCTAATATCTTCCCTTATCAAATTTCTGGGACTTTCTTTGTGTTTTGCTACTTGAATCCAGTATTTCTTGGTACAGAACGGGTAGACACCTCAATCATAATATTTTATTTGGTTAAAACCTACAGCAATCTTGCGGGCTGGGAAGTTAACGAGCTGGCTTGCAATAGCATCTCTCTCCCTAAACCACCAGTTTCCTGTGTTTGCTCCAGTCCCTGGAAACAGCTCAACAGACAGGTATTCGGCAGCAAAAAAAAAAAAGGAGAGATGCAAACATGTCAGCTCCAAAAATCCATGAAGGGGAGTTAAAAAGTGTATCTATCATTGAAACATTAAAGAGAAAGAAGGCAGCAGAACCCTCAATCATCTCTCAGTCTACTTGGTCAAATACACAGCACATAATCAATAGCGGAGGAGTAGAAGATTATCTCCTCTGATGCTGAGGAGCATCCCAGCCGTTTCCACGGCAACATGAGATGCTGGGAATCATGGCTTGGGAGGAGGAGTACCAGCAGTACCTTGCACCACTCACAGGGTCAGGGCCATATTTATCAATGCACAAAATGCTAAATTTGGAGCAAACTGCCATAACATTCCATTGGTTCCCTTGGTAATTATTACTATTTTAGTACTTTTCCCTTAAATAGCACCAGTTTTGGCTTGATAAGCATGACCCATAGTGAGCATGCACAGACCTCCGCAATGGGCAGTATCCATGCTCCAGTCTACCCAACATTTCTCGGATTAAAACGTCTTCTGGGGGGGTTCCGTCCCTCTTTCATTGAGCGCACTTTATGGAGCTAACTTTTCTTATCTCTGCAGCGTTCTAACAACAATAAATAATAATATTAGTAATGAATGTGTCTTGCAAATTTACAATTAGGTGCAGTCTGACAGAGAACAACAGGAACTTTAATTAAAGGAGTGTGTATTAAAGCTGATAATAACTGTTTGCTGTCATGTAATACAAGAAGTAATGTTTGGGGAGATAGGAGATAGATTGTTGCTACAGCACCAGAGCAACAGCAGTTACTTAATTTCACGTTTGTATGCCATTTTCAGTAAAAAAAAACAAAAAAAAACTGAAAAGATAGATTTTTATCACTTTCCCTGACTCAGAAAAATACACTGAATGATTTTTAACACTTGACTTTTTTTTTATTATCATCATGTCCATGTGTACTGATGAAGGTGTGTTTGGTGGAAGGAATGGCAAACTTAGACACCCTCAGTTAAAAAGACCTGAACTATGCCTCTCTGCGCGGTTCAGTATTGATTTTGGAAGGCAATCCTTCTGTCCCACCGAGCTATACCTCTGTCCCATTTTTCATGACAGAGGTAGAGGTTAGCGGGATTTAAAACCTGCAGGATCAATGGAAGTCTCTGGTACTGCTGACACTTGAACCTCCCAAAAAAAGAAAAAGTCAATAAATAAATACATGAATAGGTGTCTGCAATAAAAACCAAAAACATCGAGGCAATAAATAAATAAATACCAACTAGTATACAGAAGCATTAATTGAACTCCTGACATTAATATATACAAAGGAAGAAGCTGCCCGTCTTGCTGAAACCCTCCTAAAACAAAGGGACGGTTTAAGACATCACCCTGTGACAAATTAAGTAGTTAATTTGCATATCAAGCCAAAGGGTGATGTCATCAACAAGAGACACCACCGACTCATTTACAGCATAGTACTTGGCAATTCTGGGCCCATAATTCAACCTAGATTTTTGTAGCAGGAAGGAAAATTGTATTTCCCCAGAGGTCAATGTCAAATAATCAAAAATGGTTAAAACCCAGCAGTAGGGATTTTAGGAGCCAGGGGCTCCTGGGATTTGTCTTTTTTTGTTTTTAGTTGTATACTGGCAGACGCCACCTGTCAAAGTGCAATAAAACGTCCCTGACCGCTGTGAGCACACTGATGGACCTTTGTTTCTTATAGAAAATATTACTATGGCACATTCATCGAAACCTCGTAATTAGACAACGCAATGGGAAAAGCCGATAACGTATAATTTCTCCTTTGTCGTCTCCTTTCATTAAGTACTTCTCGGTCATTCAAAGGGAAATTATAAGGAATTACACTCTTTTATGTCTTTGTACATTTAAGTGACTTGCACTTTCACATGGGTACACGAGAGATCTAGGGGGCACAGTGGATGAATACCAATAGACGAAATCATAAAAATCTTGAGCGGCATGTACTAAAAAAACGCGAATATTTTTTTATGCAAAACTATTTTTGCGCTTTGTTCCATTTGTAATGCACTAAACATTTAATGCTCAAATAGTAAATACGAGCCAATCGGGAATATATACGTGCATAATTGCTAATTAAAAACAGGCGAAGTTTGCGAATATTTTTTTCTACCCTTTTTATTAGCACATGCTAAAAGCTGGTGTCATTTACACACGCAATATTATTTTTCCCAAAATATTCACAAAAGTCTTCAACGTGCACAAATATGCTCGCAATATGTTAGCGCAACAGGAAAAATGCACGCTAAATAAAAAAAAGGCGCAAATCGGGAAAAAAGCGCAAAATGTTACAAATAATGGCAAATTGCCCCCTTCTCATGATTTACCTACTTTTTTTTATTCTCTAAAAAGTGAACTGACAAGTAAGCTGGCAAAAATCATGGAGTGACAGAGAATTTTCCAAACTTTTTACGTTTCAGTTTCCGAATTCTTGCCTACAGCATAACCCCTAATAATGAGCACCACTGGTGACGTAGGACACTTGGGAAGGGGAGCGTCACTGCTACCGTGCATGCTCACCATGGCCACCCAACTGCGCATGTACTCTGACGTCTCAGAGAATTGGGACATCGGAAAATGGATCCTGGATCAGGGGGGTGGGGTGGGGTGGCAGCGGTTCTCAATCAGGACTGTCCCTTGCCAGAGAAAACAGAGGAAAGTCATAGGGGGCTATTCACTAAAAGGTGAGTTGCAAGTGAATTGAAGTGAGATGAGGGGAGTTGAAGTGAGATGGACATATTTTTTAACCCTTTACTTCTTAAAAGGAAGCAAGTTAAAAAAAAAGGTTTAATTTTCCTTTAAGCCCCCATCTCCTGTGTTACTCATCTGTTATCCATGCATGTATAAACCCATGCTTAGTTTATAAGCGTGATCTCCTTACCCTCAGTGTCATAACTCACATATGCCTCTTGATTACATGCCTTTATTACAAACTGTTTTTTTCTGCCCTCTTGATTCACCTTTTCCTATGTCTCTATACTAAAAAAAAAATTAAAAAAAAACAACCATTTATTATAGCAGATCATTGGAGCGTTTCATTAAATACGCCATTTGAAAACAACAGTTTCAACAGATTTTCACCTAGCCATGGTATGGTTCATAATTATCATGTCACGTTTTCTAGCCTGGAGTCGGCCATCTTGAAATTGATTCACAATGTCTAAACCATGAGACCCCCACCCCTAATAGGAAAAAAAAGAAAAGAATGCTGCCAGTAGCCAATCAGAAGCTGAGAATTTCTATGATTGGATAGTTCAAAGCATTCTACTGTTCAGACAAGACAGTGTGTTTATCATAGGGGGTTATTTTTAATTTTTTTTTGCTCTGTTAACTGTGGTGTGAGTAAATGGCAGTCAGGCGTATTTAGTTAACTTGAGTCATTTTTTTGTTATTCCCAGGGTAAATCTCTAATCAACCTACATAGTGACCAAAGGATGCAAATGCTAAATTTAGAACCCTTTTTTCGTAAGCTATAGCATCCAGCCCCACAACGCAGGAACAATTTCTTCTTCACTGCTGGGCCCATCTCTCGGATCATCCTCCAGGAACACTCTGACATAACACCAGATGGTGCATCCTGTAATTCTGCCTTTGCACCTGGGAAACATTTACTGTTTGCTACACTACATGTCAAGAGGGATCCGTGTCTCATTGTTTATGGAACATGCGAGTCACATTTAAGGAAGGTGAACGTACCATGCAGCCTCCTCTAAAGCCCCGCCAATTAGGCACTAGCCCAAATGAGACAGGGCTGAGGGAAGGAAACACGTTCCCCTAGAGGATTGTGTCTGAAGAGGCCTAGACACACTCAACTCTCCTCCCTTGTCCTGATTAATACATGCTTAGACTGCTTTCCATTACCTAAATCCTAAAGACCGAGCGCTCCACCAAGTCTAAGAGGATAGCAGAATCTCAAAGGGTTGCGGGAGAAGTTTAAGGAAAATATTTTGCTGGTTCTTTTTAAAAAAAAAAAAAAAAAATTCCATGGCTGGAGTCATCTTTGATTTTTAGGAGATTTTCAGAAACCTTAATAAAAACCCATAAAAAAAAATTGAGACATTCAAAGGTCCATCTTTACTTAGAATTTAGAGAATGTTTGTGTCCGGCCCGGTCCCGGAATTGTTCTGTTATCGGCCAGACCTTTATATGGGTCAGCGGCATTATCGTGTGACACAATAATGGTTATTTGGAATAATGTCGTTCGTTGGATTTTTCCCAACATAAAGAGTACCAAAGCATGGCATCAAATATTTATTATTGATAATGAAGATTATGAAACGATTGGGGTATTATGGGTGGGGGGAGTCATGTTGAGATGGGAATTTCAAACTTCAGGCCAAAGTAGCCGAGCTGGAAAATTTTCCCACCGCAGATGAATGGGAGGATTTTTCCAACTCGGCTACTTTGGCCTTGGGGTTGAAATTCCCCTCTCAGTACTCTTTTATAGAGTAGACCCTTGAAAGATGCAGCACTAAGCTTGAATTTGGTTCCAAATAGTTCATTTGTTTTCTCTTTGATAAATCTAGGCCACTGTGTTCCTGGAAGCTGAAAATGTAAAACATATGTGCGGCAATTTTCGCTCCGTCTGTAACTGATTTTCACAGACATTGTCAGTACTGACCCTGTTGGTTAAGGAAGAACAATGTGTGTCTCCTTAACCACACACAGCATGACCAACCCGTTTATACAGTGTGATGACACAGCAGAGGGGGACGTAGAAAAAACGTCTGGCCCACTTCTACGCTGAAGAAGAAAGCCGGTCACGTGACTAAAATAATATTTATTAACTATGACAGAAAAACAGGGGGCGAAATCGGGCTCAATTATAATTAAGAGAGAGAGAAAAACATAGAAGGTGCTGGCCCATCTAGTACCTGGCCTCATCAGATATCTAGGGTTGTCTTATGCCCATCCCACGCATGCTGAAACTCCTTCACTCTACCACTGCTGGAAGGCGATTCCGTGCATTCACTACCCTCTCAGTGAAGTATTACCTCCTGATATTACTTTTAAACCTTTGCTCTTCTAATTTAAGACAATAGGGTCTACTTAATAAAGAGAGAATTGGAGGAAATTGAGCTATTCCTCTGCATTGGAGAATTTTTCCAACTCTGCTACATTGGTGTAAAGTTTGAAATTCCCATCTCGGTTCCCTGCAGTTCTCTTTTTTATTGAGTAGGCTCTTGTGTCCCCTTGTTGTGGTGGGTTTTCTTCTTTTAAATATACTCGTAACCTTTACTGTGTTGATTCCCACTGGTCATTCAGCTTTGATTAAGAGTCCTCTGCTGCTCTGTTATTTTCAATAAAGTTTGATTTAGTCATGTGACTGGATTTTTTTCATGACTAGTCTGGCGTAATGGAGGCTTTCTGGAGTTCAAGGTTAAACTGTAGGTTTGTCACTAGGGTTGCCACCTGGACAGTATTTTACCGGCAGGCCGGTAAAAAAATTGGATTTAGGCCAATGTTAAATCTATGGCGGCAATAGCATGGCCGGTATTTTTTTTGGTAGAAAAGGTGGTAGCCCTAGATTAAAGGCGATACCTAGTCTCCAAAGTAAAGTGTATCTGTCATGTTCCCAAATATTCACTTAATATTCCTCTTGATCACATTTGTATGAATATTATTAACGACCAAAGAAAATTAAAGAAAATTATAATATTTACGTGAAGAACATTAATAAATTTAAATAGATGCGGATGCCAGTTGATGGTTAGGAGAAGAATAGAATGTTTTATTTGCAAAAATTTGTATATAAACACATTTACAGAGCTCTGGAGCTCTGTGATACGTTCATTTACACCAAACATTCTGAGCTCTTAGAGCTGGAAAGAGGGTCAGATGTATTTAGGTCTACAGTAGGGACTGTTCCTCTTACATAGGGTCAGTTGGCAGATATGCGCCAAAACGCATCATGACTTGCGTTGGTGCATTAATGTATAAAAAACAGGGCAGAAAATCTCTTACCAAAACCTTTTTGGGTTAGGTGCCAGTGTTAGTTTTGTTGACTAAATATTTTCGTCATAGTTTTAGTCAACTGCATGTTTACAGTAACTAAGCTAATAGGAACTAAGTCAGCTGGATTGGCTGATACACAGGCTCCCTGTACCTGTCTGCCCCATAGAACAATCCCCCCAAACTGCAGAGGAAGTGGATACTCCTCCGTCTGATTCTCCTGGTACTGTCACTGTGAGTGTTTCCCCTCCCATCTGCCAAGCAAGTTAACTTAACACTATGTAACAACCTTCTCAGAGCTGTTCCCTCCCATCTCCCTTGCGAGTTAACTTAATACTGTGTAACAACCTTCTCAGACCTGTTCCCTCCCATTTGCCTAGCAAGTTAACTTATCACTCTGTAACAACCTTCTCAGACCTTTTCCCTTCCATCTCCCTAGCAAGTTAACTTAACACTATGTAACGGCCTTCTCAGACCTGTTCCCTTCCATCTCCCTAGCAAGTTAACTTAACACTATGTAACGGCCTTCTCAGATCTGTTCCCTCCCATCTGCCTAGCAAGTTAACTTAACACTAGGTAACAACCTTCTCAGACCTGTTCCCTCCCATCTCCCTAGCAAGTTAACTTAACACTATGTAATGGCCTTCTCAGACCTGTTCCCTCCCATCTCCCTAGCAAGTTAACTTAACACTCTGTAACAGCCTTCTCAGACCTGTTCCCTCCCATCTCCCTAGTAAGTTAACACTGTGTAACGGCCTTCTCAGACCTGTTCCCTCCCTTTTGCCTAGCAAGTTAACTTAACACTATGTAACAGCCTTCTCAGACCAGTTCCCTCCCATCTCCCTAGCAAGTTAACTTAACACTATGTAACAGCCTTATCAGGCCAGTTCCCTCCCATCTCCCTAGCAAGTTAACTTAACACTATGTAACAGTCCTTCTCAGACCTTTTCCCTCCCTCACTGCTGGAGATTTAGTCGACTAAATTTGATTTAGTTGAATAAAACTAGACTAAAACTGAATCAACATTTTCCGTCAAAATTAACACTGTTCATGCAGCTCCCACAAAGTTTATGGATTGATGAAAAATAAAAAAGCGCAGTTTCTTTTGGAAATCATACATTTTCAAGCCGGATAGTTGAGGGGCATGGAGGTATGGTTCGGAAAAGGCTTCTATTAGCATGTATGGCGTCTTAGAGCAGCCTGGAGTTTTTGGGCTGGGTAAGAAGTAAGGAATGGTAACAGATGTATAACAATAAAATACAAAAAGGTTTACAAACATCTCTGTGTAATCATGGTTTTTTTTTGTGTGCATGAGGAGTTGGACAATGAGTCTCTCTGTAAAACAAACACACACACAGAAAGAAAATGTCCTTTGGGGGTTGGGATCAGGAGATAAATAAAGTCCATATGCTGTTTTACTGTGCAATTTGTCTAATGAGACCAGTTCTGGGGCCAAGAAAGGTTCATGCTTGCATGCATCCACCAATTACCTTCAGATATCACGAGCCAGTGGGGGTGAACTTAACCAAGAAAGCGTTTTTTTTTTTTTTTTTTGCTGAGTTAACCATTTTACATCCAGGGGAACTCGCTGGAAGAACATCTGCAGCACCAACTCAGGGCAGCTGGAAAAGATGTCAAATGGAATTTTTTTTAAACCGATTACATCTCCACCCTGTATGTCTCCGTCATTTTGTTTTATAGATAGCAGGGGTTAATTGTGTTGTATCCATGATGTCATTTTTTATTTTTTTTTATTCTAATTTATTTTTGTATCCATTTAGGGCAGGGGTGGGGCAACCTGCGGCCCTCCAGACGCTGATGGACTACATCTCCCATAATGCTCTTTCAACTAAGAGGCTGGCAGAGGAGGATGGGAAATGTAGTCCTGCAACATCTGGAGGGCCACAGGTTTCCCACCCCCTGTTTTAAAGACAAGGGGAAAAAGCGTCCACTATATTTTTATTTGGTCCTTGGCCTTATCTGATGTGATGGATAGCTTTTACCATGCAGAATTAAATATGTGGCCTTAATATAGAAGCACACATGCATCTGAATGCTAAGGAGTACTATATTGTACTCCTTTGAGGAGTACAATATATTTCATATATATCTATACTCCGCTGTATAATTGCTAGGAATACACACTGTACTGAGCTGAGCTGTCCAGCACTTTCATACATTGTATTAGCCAGCCTTCTGGGAAGGATTTTACATAGATCCCTGTTGCCCCACCATGACCAAGGTATACCTGATAATACATTCCCCCCACCAATAAAAGAGACAGACAACTGAGTGGCTAGAAAGGTCGCAGTCTTTAATGAAATGCTGCAACATAAATTGACAGCTAAATACATAGCTGAAATAAATAACAAGTATTGCTGTAAACCAGATATGGTTAAAACTTTATAAATAATTAAATAACCGGGCATATAAAACTATATATATAAAATTATATATATATCTATATATACCAACTCACACATGTTTATATAACAAGACATATAAACAACATGAACTAATACTAATGAACCTTAGCGGTAGCGTGTGACTCATCCTAGACCAGCTAGGATCAGGACCCCGAGAATCTGGCGCAGGCGTATCACATGCCCCACGGCTACTGACGTCCCTGTTTTGCACAGTAGCCGTGCCTCACTCCCCAGGGACGAGCCCATGGGGAGCCCGTGCAGCTAGCTTCCCACAGCTACTGCCCAACCGGGTTGGCCATACCCCAGATGACCAACCCCCTGCACTAGCGCCAAACCTCGGGGACCCCGCCATAGCCAATACGCGTGAACCCTTACGCGCATTGGCTCCTCCAAACAGCTACCGCTTTTTCCAAACTTGTCTGGATCGCCAGGTTCCAAAGATCCAGACCCACCGGAGTAAGATGCACTCCATCTCTCCTATATAAGGAAGCATCGGCCCCGTTAAGGTCAAGATGCCGAGCAACGATCCCACCATTAAACACAACAAAACGAGAGATGGTCCCGTTCAGCTTTTTTCGGGCACGTTCAATGCCCTGAGGACTCTTCGCTCCCCTCCACGACATCCTGGACACCATATTGGACCATATTATAATTAACTCGGGATATTTGAGCCACAGTCGAAGCATGTCAGCTTTCATATGACATATCAATTCCCTCAACGGAGTGGAACAGAGGTCATTGCCACCCAGGTGTAGCACCAAGACCTGGGGCTGGCCCCACCTGGCTACCGATTGGGATAACAGCTGCGGCATAGCAGCCCATCGTAATCCCCTAACGCCTATCCAACGGACCTCGACTCCCACAGGACCCAGGCCCAACTGTTCGCCGTTGGGGCGTAAAGCAGCCCTCTTAGCGGCCCAGAAAACAAACGAATGGCCCAGTATCCAAGCACTGCAACGCTTGGAACCTGCAAATTGAATAGATACAATCAAACAAATCGAATGAACACTCCGCCATCCTTCTCAACGTAAAAATAAATGTTTTTATTTTTTTTTTTTTTTTATTATTTTTTTATGTTTTATTTTTTTTATTTTTTTTATTTTTTTTTTTTAACAATCAAACCCCAGAATCATTGCACCTCAGGACACCAAATCAGACTAGATGCGGCCTAATATACGTACGAAACCTAGACGATTCCCACCGCCCAATTAACTTTACAATATCTTCCCCTAAACCCCAACGCGAGGCCTCCGTGGCCGCCCCTATCCGGAATGAATGAGAACCAAACATCCGCGGTTGCAACCCGAGCGCCGAGAGACAGCGCCGGAATATGGTAATAAATTGGTACCGAGACAGGGCTGTTCCGTCTCCGTGCAGCAGCAAACTAGGGGAGCCTATAGGGCGCGCATGGAGAAATTGACGCAAGCAAAATACCGGGCAAGCAATTGAACCGGGCAAAGCTAACATAATGACTTTTAAGCCCCGCCCACCCTGGTCTGTTTTGGACTTACGAATAACTGTCCAGATCCTGCCCTGCGAACTGTGGACATCCTCAAACAAAATACCCCCATGTTTATTCTTAGTGGGAGAAACAAGTTCACTGATCCTAAAGGCACCAAAAAAGGCCCATGAAAATGCTATGCTAAACAACAGAACCTCGTAACTAGACACACAAATGGCTGGCAAACATGTGAGCAAGCGCAATAACAACTGAAATGTCACGGGGCGCCTGGTATCCGCCTGTTTGTACCCTCTCCTATAACCCCGCAAAGCCATCTTAACCACAAAAGCCTTTGTCAAGTCAGGAAAACCCTCAAATTTAAACAGGGCCGCTATCGCAGATATTTTCCTATTCATGGCCGGTACAGAAATGTTGTCTGCAAACATTTGTCCGATGAACCATAAAAGAACCGTGCGGACCCCTTCCACCTCCGCCGGGCTGCCGGCCTCAAGCAAAAAGGAACGCCATTGCTCCCACACTTTTTTATACGCAGTCCAGGTAGCAGGTACCAAAGACCGGTGTATCAGAAGATCCGCCGTCCGTCCGCAATTCCCCAAATCCACTGTGGTACGGGAGTGGCTTCTCCGTCCACCCCTGGTGCCAACAGCCGGAACCGTTCCCATTGCTGCCGAGATAAAGAGTCAGCCACATCATTCTTGATCCCCGGAACATGCACCGCCTGCACCAGCAAGTTCCTTTGAAGGCATATCAAGACCAGCTCCCTTAACAAGCGTATAACCGGGGGGGATGAAGCCGACCCGTTGTTAATAGCTTGCACCACCCCCAAGTTATCGCACCAGAACCTGACTTTCTTATTTTCAAAACAAGGGCCCCATAAAATCACTGAAACCACTATCGGGAACAGTTCCAGAAAAGCCAGGTTTTTAACCCAGCCAGACTGAAACCACTTCCGAGGCCAAGAGGCCCAACACCATTTTTTCTCAAAAATGGCCCCAAAACCCACAGACCCAGAGGCGTCTGTCCAGAGATTCAAGTCCTTGTTATTGATCGCCCTATCTATGATCAACGATCTCCCATTAAACGTTCTCAGAAAAGAGTCCCACACCATTAAATCAGCCCTGTGCTCCTGCGTCAGGCGTATATAATGGTGCGGTGCGCGGATCCCTGCCGTCGCCAGTGACAATCTCCTGCAAAAAATCCTGCCCATCGGGATGATTTTACAAGCAAAATTTAACTTGCCCAGCAGCGACTGCAGCTGTCTAAGCTGGACCTTACGCGCTGTCTTTAACCCAGACACTATATCCCGAAGGTCTACCACTTTGTCAAGGGGAAGGCGGCATTCCATAGACACAGAATCGATCTCGATCCCCAAAAACGTAATAGTAGTAGTGGGACCCACAGTCTTTTCCTGTGACAATGGGACCCCAAATCGATGCATCACATGTTCAACCGTACGCAGCAGTGTAAGGCACAGTGAGGAATCGGGCGGACCAACACACAAAAAATCATCCAAGTAATGAATTATGGATGCCGAACCCGACTCCTCCCTGATAACCCATTCCAAGAATGAGCTAAACGTTTCAAACAGTGAGCACGATATGGCACATCCCATTGGCAAACATTTGTCCACATAAATGCCACCCTCCCATTGACAACCCAATAAATAAAAAGACGACGGGTGAACGGGCAGTAGACGGAAGGCCGCCTCTATATCGGTTTTGGCCAGTAACGCCCCTTGTCCCATCTTGCGTACCCACCGCGTCGCCTGATCAAAAGAAGTGTATGACACCTTACAAAGCTCATCATCAATGCCATCATTCACCGACCTCCCCCTTGGGAAGGACAGGTGGTGAATAAGGCGAAACTTTCCCTGCTCTTTTTTGGGAACCACCCTGAGAGGCGATACAAGCAGGCCGGGAATCGGAGAGGATGGAAACGGACCCTCCATCCTCCCCAATGCTACCTCCTTTTGCAACTTTGCATACACCACTTCGGGAAATAGGGCAGCCGATTTCAAATTTGTTGGCACGGGAAAACCTCCCTCCAGTCTTGCCGGGATAACAAAACCTTCCGAGAAACCCGACAGGAGTAAGGCAGCCGCTTCCTTGTTCGGGTATCTACTGAGCCAAGGGACCATTGGCTTTACGGCCACCGGCGTCATCCCCTTTTCCACCAGACGGGTTAAAAGAACCCCCTTTGTCTTGGCGCTGGCGTTTAAAACATTTAAACACCGGATGCCCTCCGCCGCAACCGGAGCACTCGTGCCTGAACTTGCACGAACCTCCCCTCTTGCAGGAGGAGTCGTTAAACTGCCAGCACGACCCCTTTTTTGCAGCAGAGGCCGAAGGTCCTGAGGCTGCCGGACCTGCGGCCACTGCCAAAAAGGGCTGTACCGCATTGCGGCCGGGAGCCATAACCCTGAGCCATATCGCAATGTCTTTGTGGTGCCACTGAATGGACTTCCGAACTGCCAAACGCTGACGAAACTGTTCGTCGTATCTGAGCCAAGCTTGTCCCCCATATACCCTGTATGCTTCGTGGATGGAGTCCATGTAGCAAAACAAACCCGTACACTGTTCCGGGTGTGTCTCACCAATTACCCCAGCCAGGATCGCAAAAGCTTGCAGCCAATTCGAGAAAGTCCGAGGGATGAGGCGATACCGCCTCTTCTCCTCGTCTTCCTTCTTATGATCGTTAGGCTTCGACACAGCATCTAAGTTAAATTTTTCAAGGGGCAGAAGGGAGAAGATTTCCACAAACTCGCCTTTACTTATCTTATCCCTCACCTCTTGCTTTAAATGAGCCCCCATTGGGCCTTCATAGCAGACATATATGTCCCCCCTAGCCGCATCAGATAAACGGACCGTGTCCTTCTCCCTGTCCCCTGACCCTTTCTGGGACGTGTCCGTGGCCGGAACAGACATACCCATGACAGCTGATGTGGTGGGGAAAATTGGTTCCACCGTGACCACAGCAGATGACGCACCCACCCCACCGCTGACCTGTTGAACACCCGGGACCTGTGCCCCGCTATTACCTGCAGACGCATATGCGCCCCAAACCTGCGCAGGGGGAGGGGGGCCTAACGGTGTGCTAGCCTCTACCACTTTTAACATATCCCTAAGCCCACCCACCAGTTGTGACAATATAAGGGACTCCCTCTGTGGTGTCTGTGAAGCCCGCCCCCCATCCACCCTTTTTTGGGAACCTCTATCCACTACAGATTGTTGCAAGTGTGTGTCGTGCAATGGTTGTGAGATAGAAAAGGATGATATTGGAGACTCACCCGTGGACAAGCCCCCGACCTGCGGAAGTGCCGTGGGCACCGGAACCGGAGAATTCCCTGGAGACTGCGAGAACAGCAACGGGCTGACATCCGAAGATCCTCTACTGCGGTGGCGGGCCGGCTCCAAGGGCACTGTGGGTCCGACCGAAGACTCCCTCGACGAATGACGCCTGGACCTCCTCGAGTCCGCAACTTCTCCTCTTCTCCTCGCGTAACCGCGCTGCCGTGGGTTAATGGACTCCGGTGAAGAAGAGCCAGACCTGTGCAAGGCAGCTGACATACGCCTCCTTCCGGCGGCACCCCGTGTCCCGCAGACTTGCCTGTCACCACTGCTGTCTCCCCTCTGTAAAGTAGGGGAATCACCTTCTGAAGACAACACTGCCATCTGGTGCCTGCTGCTGCTCGGCTGAGGGGACCTCCTTCTGGCTGGCTGATGAGACCTCCGTCTAGATGTCTGAGTAGAACTCCTTCCAGCTGGCTGAGGGGACCTCCGTCTCTCCATCTGAGTGGTCCTTCGTCTAGCAGGCTGAGGAGACCTGCTGCTGGCTGTCCCTCCATAACCACGAGCCTCCCTGGCATCCCCATGTCGGGAGGTCACGTGGTGCGTCCCAACCTGCCTAACCGCTACTCTCCTGTCAGAGTGAGAGTCAGCGGCATGCAGATCAGCTGCGGAGGGAGAGGGAGCAGGAGACAGCACGCGAGAGCTGCTCGCCGTGCGTCTCCTCCCTCTTCTAAGGGACTTAGCCGGCATCGCGCTCGTTCTAGGGGGCGGAGCCACCTGCACATGGCCGGATCCACCGTCGCGCACATCAAGCGAGCTGCCCGCTCGCACTGAAGAGGCAGCTCGCGTTAGGGGGTGGATAATGTGATCCACACCGCTCCCTAACACAGAAAGGGGAGTGGGGATAGCCCCCACCTGCACAGCGCTGCTCTGACTTAACGGAGCAGCGGGGGCCCCGTGGGACCCAGCATCCAGTCTAGGATGCTTCAATAAAGCTTTTCTAGCGCGCTTAGGGGGGGCTGTGTGGGGGCACACACCACAGGGTGTCCATGCCCAGCAGCATCAGGGCTAAATCGAGCTGGGGGTCTGGAGGCCCCAGCTCTAGTAGGCCTAACAGGGGCTGCAGTTAAGGGTGGTGTGAGGCTGGACACAGTTTGTGCAGGGGCTAACAGCTCACCCACTCTATTTTTCAGCCAATCTGGACCATGGATGGAAGCAGCAGTCCTGAGCTGGGCCAGGAGGGCTTCCATGTCATCAGGTAAGGAACTTGTCATTTTTTCTTCAAACAGGAAATCATTCCTGGAAATCCTGCAATATATAGCCTAAGGCCATCCCCCTTTCCAATCATTGCCACCTCCCTGCCGTGCCCCTATTGGGCCCTTGGCTTAACTGACAGGGTGAGGGAAATGACAGGAAACCTTTGTCATGATGGCCTTCTATATATTGCATTATTCCAGGCCAGAACTGGAAAGCTGAGTGAGGCTCCCTGCCAGACAGTATACAGAAATGATCTGCTTGTTAACATGGATCAGCTGTCTGGGCTCTGGGTGTGACTGGTTTACTCATTTCCCCTCTGTTCTGTGGTCAGAAAAGGCCTTTAAAAGAAATACTGGTTACGGGATTCAAAAGTGACAGTCGCAGGGCACACCAATTAGCGTCTATTCACCCAGAAGTCCACTGCAAAAGATTCGCCAACTTGCCTCTCTTTCAGATTCCGGTATTAATGATTGTTTTACTATTCCATTATTGGTTCACCTTGAATACCTCCCAATTTTGGGATTCTGGGAAGGGAGGGGGGGACGGGGTGTGACACCTGTAGCTCTGTGGCCTGCTGTCCCCAAAAAGCGGGACTGTTGGGAGGTATGACCTTGGACCTTCTGCCTGTTGAAAACTATCCCCCCCTCCCCCCTTATTTATATTTTATATTTATCGGAAGAGTAGGTTTACAAACATTTCCACTACAGTTTAGTACAGTGACCAATTATATTGACGTAGTACAATAAAACACAAGAAACTACAGGTGTGGAGAGAATAACATACCTCCCAACTGTCCCGCTTTTCCCAGGACTGTCCCGATTTCCCAAGGCATACCCACTGTCCCACCGAGCTCTACCTCTGTCCTGCTTTTTTGAGGACAGTGCTGACACTTAACCTCCCAGGCTCCACCCCACAATAGCTGTAGGATCATGCTTGTTACATTGGTTATACTGGAATTAAAAACCAGGTAGCAGGAGAAGATCCGCTGATATATCAACGGAAAGGAATAACAGAAGATAAGAATTGGAGGAAAAAGAGGGATGAGTAGATGAAGTAGGGGATACAGTAAAGAAAACTATTTTTAAGACATTTTTTTTTCTTAAATGGCGCAGTTGAGAGTTTAATCAGGCAGAAGTAGCGTTTGCTGGATAAAAAAAAATCTATATATATTTTGGGGGTGGCTATCTCCTGCTTTATAAAGTGGAGTACTCCACACCCCTACCAAGTTCGAATACTACTCTCCAGGTGCAGTTGTAAGTTATCTTAGGGCAAATTCAGCATCTTAAGATGTCCTTGTGAGGTTAGTCAAACAAGCTCAATCAAGATTCCTTGTTATTTGTAAAGTTTCTGCCGCCCTCATCAGATCTACCCTCCGTGTTGCAATCCAGTTGTTAATAAAGACACTGCTTACTAATACACATGTGATATTGTAGGTAATCGTGTTATATAAGGACATGCTTTCATTGTAGGTCTGCACGAACTGTATTATCTCCAATACTTCTCTTTGTCCGTGGTTGGGATTTAATCCTAGTAAGATAAGTACCATCTATACCAGTCTTAGCAAAAAGAAATGTTTAGATCTTTGTTAAGAAGGAGATGTTTTAAAACCAAGAAAATAAATGTGCCATTAATGTCAATTCACACACTTCTAGAATAAATATACAAAATCAAAATTTCATATCTCCTAAGATGTCCAGCCCCCCCCCCCCCTCCCTTCCCCTGGAAACGTGGAACAACATGGCCGTGGCTTCAGAAGAGAGGTGACACCAATAAGTGCACATGATCAAAGTTTTGCGAGTGAAAAATCAGGATGGCAGGGTCAGGCACCTAAATCAGGACTGTCCAACTTAAAAAATTTAGGAAATCCAATTACCAATTTGCCTTTTTTTTTGGGGGGGGGGGGGGGGGGGGGGGTTCTGTCCTGTTATATGTAGGTCTGATCCTTGCATTACTGCTTCCTATACACAGAGCACAGGCAGCATTGAGTTTAACCTGTATAGGCCTATTAGATGTTCACAGTCTGGAATTGAGGTCCTGACATTGGGTACCCAAGCGTTCAGTCTCATGGGGTCACAAACCATTTTGTGACATCACGTGGTGTCATCTAACCACGCCCCATTTGCAATGCCCACTCACGTCCCGGGACACACTATGTCAAAGTTAACAGGTGAATTAACAGGTAAGACCAATGCGTTTTGCACCCAGTTAGCACTTAGTCATAGGCAACTTTGCACCGCTAACTAGTGACCTGGAGACATTATATTAGAGCAGAGAAAGGAGAGAAAATATTCAAGGTTGATTAAACTCAAAATTGAATAAGGCAGAAGGCCGAGAAGAGATGACTCTTCCCCACCACCCACCAATGACAAAAGAAGATGGTTGCATGATCCATCAGGATATGCCATATGGACATCTTTAGATTTCTGAGAATTAAAGAACAACTGTAGCAAAAATAACCTTATGTTTAATTAAAAGATTGTATCAGGTGCAAATGATTTATAAAGAAATTATTTAATGAAAGAATATAAATGAAGAGCCTTACTAAGCTTTCTTTACTCCATATCGTTCTCTCAGGGGGCAGACATCTTGTTTAGAATCTTGGGTCAGATCTTCACTCACCTTGGTTCAGATGAACAAAAATCTGACCAAAGATTCTAAACAAAATGGCTGCCTCCTGGTAGAGCTGTATGGAGTAAAGATGGCTCAATAAGGTCCTTTATTTGTATCCTTTCATTAAAGCATTTCTGTATAAAATGCCTACACTTGATGCCATCTTTCAATTAAACAGAACTGAATTTTTTGCGACAGTTGTCCTTGAAGCACTGTAAGAAACTGAGACAATCACTGTACAGCTGATATATTATGCTTTTGTATATTGTGTTTCTGCAGCATAAGGACAATGAGCTAGTCCAACAAACTGGTGTATGAGTACAGCTCCACACATAACAATAAGAAATAGACAGCAATTAAAAACAATTCAAAGAATTGTTTACAATACAATTATAACAAGGTATTAGAACTTTCAGGGAGGGGATTACAGCTAATTTTCAACAAATACTGTGGGGGCGCTATTCACTAAAAGCGAACTGACAAGGGAATTGCAAAAATCAGACATAAATAGCTGCGTTGGAAGAATTCTCCAACTTGCTCATCTTCTCAACTCAGCTATTAATGTCTGATCCATACCGTGCACTTGTCAGTTTCCTTCAGGTGTACATGAAAACAAGCTGTAACCCATTCCCTCAAAGCTAGGGTCTACTCAATAAAGAGAGAAGTGCAGGGAATTGAGACAGGGATGTCAAACTGAAGGCCAAAGTAGCCGAGTTGGAAGAAGTCTCCCATTCAGTCGCATTGGAGAATTTTTCCAACTCAGCTACTTTGGCCTTGAAGGGACAGTCTAGTCCCCATACTTACTTTGGTGCAAGATGAAGATCACTGCTTGTATAGTGCACAGGCTTTTTTTCAGTGTGATTTGATGCAGGCATTCTGTATACATCACATTTTTTATACTTGACTCAATCCCTCCCCAGTGATAACTCTGTATGTTTACTGCAGGTGCTGCAGCACTGATTATATAGACACTGAGCAGATAAATGTTGTTTCATTTAGTCACTTCCTATGCTGCTGGAATAGAATACATTGTGTGGAATGTGATGAAGTTGCTCTTGTACAAAGTAGGATCTCTTAACAGAAAAACACATTGTCTGATGACATCACTAGAGAGACAGGAAACTCCATTAATTTGAATGAAATTATTCTCATTGGTTCTTGCACCAACAACAACAAAAAAGAGTAAGAGAAAATTGACTTTTACTCAGCTAGTGTGGGCAGTCCCGGTTTCTTGCAAACTGCTGTAATTTCACAATTTCTTCTAGCTGTAAGTATTTTATATTTTAAGCAATGCAAAATGTAAGACATGCATTTTAAAGTAATTTGAAAGCACATTAATAGGCATTAACATTTGGAAGATGTATTCTGGGCACTAGACAGTCCCTTTACATTTGAAATTCCCATCTCAGTTCCCTGCAATTTTCTCTTTATTGAGTAGATCCTCTAGTAACGTTGTTACAGACACTACGAACCTTCCAGTTACAGTGTTAAGTAATTCTACTATATAGATGTTAATTACCCCATACTCTTTTGTCCTACAAAACCAAATTGATGATGAAATTGAACATAATACAATGTGGTTTTAATTTGGACACAAACTAAGAGCTTTTTTCTTGTTTTTAAAAAACAAACAAAAAAAAAAAAACGAGTTTAGGTAAACAAGCGCTATGTGCTTGACATGTCCCACATGGCTCCTGCCAAGCTTAGCGCATGTTACTGACCTTTGACACTTCCAAAACAGGAAGTGCTTTTGTTTTTATCAATGCAAGGAGAGAGATTATGGGAAAGCACCCAGGCTAACCTCAGCATTAACTGTCCCTTGTTTGATGGTTTCCTGATGGTTATTGCAAACTTTCCCAGTAACGGGAGTTAGGATTGAAACTGTAACATTAATGGTGATTTAGAGACAAAGAGAAGAGCATATTGTCGCTGAACTCACCAAAGTCTGTAGGGTCTACTCAATAAAAAGAGAATTGCTGGGAACTGAGATGGGAATTTCAAAATTAAAGGGACTGTCTAGTGCACAAAATGCATCTTTCAAATATTAATGCATAATAATGTGCTTTCAAAGTACTTTAAAATGCATGTTTTACATTTTGCATTGCTTAAAATATAAAATACTTACAGCTAGAGGAAATTGTGAAATTACAGCAGTTTGCAAGAACCACACTAGCTGAGTAAAAGTAATTTCCTTTTTTTTTTTGCTGCAGGAACCAATAAGAATAATGCCATTCAAATGAATGGAATATCCTGTCTCTCTAGTGATATCATCAGACAATGTGTTGCACTGTTAAGAGATCCTACTGTGTACAAGAGCAAGGTCACTCAATAGACTCAATTTGAGGAGCACAGGAAGTGACTAAATGAAACAAAACTTTATATCCTCAGTGTCTATGCAATCCGTGCTGCCGCACCTGCAGTAAACATGCAGAGTAATCACTGGGGGAGGGCTTGAGTCAAATATAAAAACTGTGATTTATACAGAATGCCTGCATCAAATCACACAGGGATAAAAGCCTGTGCATTATACAAGCAGTGATCTTCATCTTGCACCAAAGTGAGTTTGGGGATTAGACTGTGTCTTTAAGGCCAATGCAGCTAATAAGTCAGTGTGTGTTGCATTAGTAAGTCCATCCCTGGTTATAAACGGTGTTGTCCTTTTGTAAGATCGTTCACTGCTAAGGAGAGCAGGATGCTTATTTACCATTTTCATCATCCTTACCAAACAGAGCGGTTTTCCTATACAGAGACTCAAATAGTGGCCACAGCAGCTGGATGAGACCCTGCCTAGAGTAAGCAAGCTTAACAAACACAACATTTACAACTAAACAAGTTTGAAGCAGCTCCCCCAAATCCCCCGTAACCAGGATACCTACCCTTTGACACAGTAAACAGGAAGTGTCCTCTCATTCTTTGCTTAGTTTCGTAATGGAATGTGGGGTATTGTCCAAACCAAACACTAGGACCCATCTGAGTAAGAGGAGAATGGTGGGAGATTTCAGACTTCCTTTAAATCAAGCTGAAGCCAGCTACAAAGATGCTAAAGAAGGGATCCCTTCAGCATTGTCTATAGAACGGTCTTTAGAATGCATCACGCTGTGAATCATTCAGCAAACTTCATTCAATAGTTTCTTTGGTAATGACAAACATCCGAAATGTTGGGGCCACTTACAGAACATATGATCTGCACCCCTCAACTTCTCTGGCTTTCCTTTCATTATTGCTCCCACATCCCTTGTTACAGCACTACCTTGCAGCACCCACAGCACTTTAAATAGCCCATAGCTTGCACCCAGAGATCTTGTCAAAGCACCAAGATTGCATTTACAGGTCTAGCCAGAGCACCAAGATTGCACCCACAGGACTTGCCAGAGCACCTAGATTGCAGCCACAGGTCTTGCCAGAGCACCTAGATTGCACACGCAGGCTCAGCCAGCACCCATATTGCACACCCATAACATGCCACACCCAGCACCCATATTGCATTCACAGGACATGCCACAGCCAGGAAATGCCCCAGCACCCACATTGCAAACCCAGGAAATGCCCCAGCACCCACATTGCACACCCAGGAAATGCCCCAGCACCCACATTGCACACCCAGGAAATGCCCCAGCACCCACATTGCACACCCAGGACATGTCCCAGCACCCACATTGCACACCCCTTACTTACCCCCTCCAGCACCCACATTGCATCTGCAGGACTTCTCCAGCACTCCCTAGAGTTTAGTGTCGGGTACCTGGATGTCTTTATGCTGCCTCTCTCACTCCTCAACCATGTCTTGAGCACCAGCAGGTCACACGTGCAGGGAGCACAAGAGGCAGCATGGGAGGAAGTCTGTATACCTGGGTAGCACACAGATATCTTTTGATCTCCGCAGCCAGCACCTCCACCGAAAAGCTCCTTTTTTTTTTAAAGGGGGGCCCCCAAACAGAGGACCACTTGGCCCATTGCACTTGTAAGGGTTTTATCCCTGATGGCACTTCTGCTGCCATAGCCATTAACAACCATAATTAAAAAGTATAGCCAAAAGATTACATTTTTTATATAAATACCATGTTTTTTTTAATTCAATATTTATTGGTTTTGATATTTATTCAACATAAAGACTTGGAGATACAAAATATGAAAAGAGGGAAATAAAGTGTGAGGAAAATGCTGAATATTAGAGCAGACCATAGTGTAAATGAAGGAGATAAATATGAATGGCATTTGAAGCAAGTTTGCGGATAAAAGAAAAGGAGGAAAGGAAAAAAAGAAGAGAAAGCAGAATTTGGGGGGGAGGGAGGGGGGAACGTTGCCTTCTCTTGGATCAACAGCGGTAAACAAGGAATAGGAAAAGGGTTGAACTTGATGAACTGCAAGTCTTTTTTCAACCTAAACTACTATGTAACTATGAGATATATAAATAAGGGGGGGGGGGGATTAAGATGTGGGGAAAGGGAGGGTTTAAGATGTGGGGGAGAGGGATTAATATGTGTGGGGAGGGAGGGATTAAGATGTGGGGGGAGAGGGATTAAGATGTGGGGGAGAGGGATTAATATGTGGGGGGAGAGGGATTAATATGTGTGGGGAGGGAGGGATTAAGATGTGGGGAGGGAGGGATTAATATGTGTGGGGAGGGAGGGATTAAGATGTGGGGGGAGAGGGATTAAGATGTGGGGGAGAGGGATTAATATGGGGGGGGAGAGGGATTAATATGTGTGGGGAGGGAGGGATTAAGATGTGGGGGGAGAGGGATTAAGATGTGGGGGAGAGGGATTAATATGTGTGGGGGAGAGGGATTAAGATGTGGGGGGAGGGAGGGATTAAGATGTGGGGGAGAGGGATTAAGATGTGGGGGGGAGGTATTCAGATGTGGGGGGAAGGTATTCAGATGTGGGGGGGGAGGTATTCAGATGTGGGGGAGAGGGATTAAGATGTGGGGGAGAGAGGTATTAAGATGTGGGGGAGAGAGGTATTAAGATGTGGGGGAGAGGGATTAAGATGTGGGGGGAGAGGGATTAAGATGTGGGGGAGAGAGGTATTAAGATGTGGGGGAGAGGGATTAAGATGTGGGGGGAGAGGGATTAAGATGTCGGGTAGAAGGATTAAGATGTGGGGTAGAAGGATTAAGATGTGGGGGGAGATTAAGATGTGGCGGAGAGAAGTGATGGGTGAAGGTTTAGATGGGGGATATCAATGAAGGAATCAGTTTTGGTGGAAGTCAGGTGGAGTGATCGCATCCACCCAAGGCAACCTTACGGTACAAAGTTGTACATGTATGATTGTCCAATGAAAGGCAATGTGGCATCAAACAGCGGCACAGATGCAGAAAATGAGTTTGTTAGCATGTCCAGGAAGTACTGGGGTCTGCTTGGGTCTGTTTAACAAGGTTGTCCACGGGTCCCACGGCTCTGCTCAAGAGCTGAAAGGTGTAGGACCATAAAGTGGAGCTCCACCATAGACCTGCACGTTCTGAGTGAGGTGAGGTTGGATTGCTTTGGTAAACTATGCTGCAGTGTAATATGTCCTTAGGCAACATCAGTCATGATTGCAGCCATTCAAATAACTGCATGAGACAGTTTTATACCCATGGAGCAAACCAATTTTGGGGACATATTTTGGTTCCAGTAATGAAAGCTTGTATTTTGGAAATGGTCAGAGGTAAAATAATTAGGCATCCTTTCGGGGAGTTTTGGTTGGAAATAATTTAGAACTGAAAACAGAACTGAACCATATTTTTTTCTTAATTTCAAGTATAAAATAACATAGTTTTTTTTACCTCCCTATCGAAAATGCTGTCTTTGGTTGACTGTGTAAGGGTCTTGAGGTATTAGCGTAGCTGCATTAGACACTATAGACCCTGTTGTACCTCAGTCTTGCCATGACCTCACAGGCACTTCACAGCTGTGTGATACTTCTGGGCTTTTACCTCTCTGGGGGGGTCGTTTGCTGTTTTTCCATTTTCGAGAAACTCCAATACACTGTTTGACGTACCCGTCTGTTACTATTATGGAAAGCTGTGTGTGATATACCACAGCTGGGATGATGAGGCTGGATTTAAAAAATAAATAATAAAAAAAATAGAGAAAGAAAAAAATACACATATCATTAATTTAGTATAGTGATGGCTCACCTTGGCACTGCAGACATCTGAGAACTACATATCCCATGATGCACACCTTTCAACATTTATCCCTGGCAACCTGGTACACTGGGGGGGGGGGGGGGGGGGGGCGTGGCTTTGGAGGGGGGATGCCAGAGATGAAAATTGGGACCACGGAATGGGTCTGCCTGGTTGAAATTACACTTTTGTAGATGATGGTCAGTCAGTCATACGCATCATGCATCTTCTTCATGCATATTACTGTCAGTGATGGCTAACCTCGGCACTGCAGATGTTTGGGAATGACATATCCCATGATTCTAAGAACGTGGATTGTGTCATGTGGTGGAGTTTTTCGGGTCTAGGACACCTCCGCGCCGCATCTTCATTGCTGACAGTTCAGCGCGGCAGTTAGAACGCTGAACTGTCAGCAATGAAGAATAACGCGGCCGTTTCATCGCGGCCGCGGCTATGTAAGGGCTGACAGTTCAGCGCTGAACTGTCAGCTCTTACAAATGTACAAGTAAAAAGAAAATAACCCCCCCTAATAAATGATTCCCAAACCCCAATACTAACACTAAACACTAAACCCCAATACTAACACTAAAATTAACCCCAATACAAAAATGAACCCCCTAAACCCTAATACTAACCCCCGAGCCCTAATACTAAAATTAACCCCCTAAATCCTAATACTAACCCTAATACTAACCCACGACCCCTAATACTAACCCCCGAGCCCTAGTACTAAAATTAACCCCCTAAACCCTAATACTAACCCCCGAGCCCTAGTACTAAAATGAACCCCCTAAACCCTAATACTAACCCTAATACTAACCCTAATACTAACCCCCGAGCCCTAATACTAAAATTAACCCCCTAAACCCTAATACTAACCCTAATACTAACCCCCGACCCCTAATACTAAAATTAACTCCCTAAACCCTAATTTTAACCAAAGTAAAATCGGTAAAATACTTACCTTTAGCGATGAAATGTCCCGCGATGAAATCTCCAGCGACGATCTGTCTTGTGCTGCAGACACCGGAGGATATAAATTGGGACAGTTGGATTACTCACAGGAGAAACTGTCTAGTTTGTTACCTTTCCGATAATCTGTATGTTTTATTTTCGCTATTGTACAGCGCCGTGGGATATCGTCGCGCTCTATAAATAAAATGGTAATGATAATAATAATTGTATTGTTTTATTTACAGAAACAAGGAGGCAATCACTGACTGGGCTTTTTACTAACCCATCTGTATAGTTACCAATTCTAAAATTACCACCCAATTTTTTGGGGGGATTGTATTCTTGGTCAAATTTGGGACTGCTCTGGAATTATTGCCTCCTTACAGATATACACCACCATAAACATGAAGACTTGAGCTCCATACACCTGTACCAGGTAGACACAATATCAATGACATCATGTAAACCCCGCCCACTGTAGGCACTGCCCTATCCCAGGCTAGAAGCAGATGTAATTGCCAACTACTGCTTGCAGGCTGCTGGGGCTCAAAGGGGGCGGAGACTAAATGCTTACCAATATAAATAGAGGGATGGGCAACATTTTGGTGGAAAGGTCCATGGAACATCATTACACTGTCCATCAGAAAGTCTAGTAAATGAATACCATGAACAGTATAAGGGGGTCATACAACGCTGGGGGGAGCATTGGGTAAGTCTGGGGGGTAGGGGAAGAATTGGCACATAAAAGGTAAATAAAAACAAGAAACACATTTTTTTTATATCATGCGTTTTTATTAAATATGAAAAAGCAATTTACATGTTAATATACACAAGTTAAACCTTTTTTCCTATAGGGTAGTCTTATATTCAGGCTTTTAGTTTTTTTCCTAAATGAATATCCATAGTTTGGGGGGTCGTCTTATAATCAGGGTCATCTTATCTTTGAGCAAATCTGATATTTGTAACATTTTGTGCTTGTTTTCCCTGATTTGTGCCTCTTCCATTTCTTTTTTTATTTAGCGTGCATTTTTCCGGTTGCGCTAATAAATTGCGATTAGATTTGCGCACGCTAAAGAGCTTTGCGAATATTTTGTGATAAATAATTCTTATTTGCGTGTGAAAATTGCACCAGCTTTTAGCGAGTGCTATCAAAAGAGGTAGAAAAAATATTCCCAAAATGGCCTGTTTTTATTCGCAATTATGCCCGTTTTTATTCACAATTTGTGCGTATGTACTATCGGAGTGTTAAATGTTTAGTACATTGCAATAGGAGCAAAGCGCAAAAATAGTTTTGCACATAAAATATATTTGCGTTTTTTAGTCATTGACCGTCTTAAAGTTCTAAAAGTGGTGCAGTTACCATGGGAACCAATGGAATGCTCAAGCTTTTATAAGCATAGAAACAAAGAATGTGTCGGCAGATAAGAACCATTCGGTCCATCTAGTCTGCCCAATTTCCTAAATACTTTTATTAGTCCCTGGCCTTATCTTATAGCTAGGATAGCCTTGTGCCTATCCCACGCATGCTTAAACTCCTTCCCTGTGTTTACCTCTATCACTTCCGCTGGAAGGCTATTCCATGCATCCACTACCCTCTCAGTAAAGTGTCTTTCCTCCAAGACACCCATAATGGGAACCAAGCCCACATTAGCCATCTAAAAATCAGTGATTACACCTTTACGGTTCGGACAGGTGAGTAGATGCATCGCATGGTTGTGATGCAAAGGCAAAGAAATAGAAAAACTGAACAAAAGTCAACAACAAATACAACTCTACAAAAGTATAAAAACAGCCACAAATAGATTTTTTTTCATGATTTTCGGTCAATTTTGGCTCATTACCTGTCATAGCTCCCCCTGTCCAGCAGATGTCTGTCAGTTAAATGATATAAGTCTAATATCGGATTAATTGGCTAAGGGGAAGCACTATAGGAATCTGAGGAATCCTCATTATTCACGGGTATTTAGACAAGCAGGCATTCAGGGGATTACCTGGTATTATGCCCGTTTGTAGTTGCAAATCCGAGGATCAAGAATAGACTCAGTTATACTGACACTGGCTTCAAGTTCACCTCTTACGTTAAACAAGGAATGACGTATTAATTGTCAGGTCATTATTATTGGTATTTGTCACATCTAGCCTGCACCTTTGGAGTTATTTGTGGCTGTGTAATTTGGAAAGCTGGCTGGAAGCACATGGGGGCTGTACACCACGTGGGCTGGGAGTTTTTGGTGGAACTCAATCGATTTGATGAAGTATGCAAAAAGTCCACATGCTTTATATGTTTTATCGGCTTGTGTAAATCATTGTGTGTGTTTTTTTTGTTTTTTTTGTTTGAGATTTATTGATATTGAATATCAGATTCATGTTATATAATTATATATGTTGTGTATTGGCTGTACATTGGGTGTACACTCAGCAGCAACAACCTTGACGCGTTTTGCGTCATAAACTTATGACTTAGTTCTTACAGGGCGAAACGCGTCAACCTTCTTGCTGCTGAGTGCAACCAATAGCTGATTGTTAAACCTTCCAATCAGAATCCTCTTCTCCTGTCAGGGAACAAGGAATGGCTCTCTCTGTGGAGGGCCAATTAATGTAGCAACCGACTCAATTGAATTCCTCCCGCCCTCTCTGGAAACTTTATATGCCCCTTTATTTGGGAAGCAGAGCGCTAGACAGTGGGGTATATTCAGATTGATAAGTACTTTTAACAGCGCAACTCAAAAACAGTGAAGTTGGGGAACGGGGCGTAGCTGCCACATACAGCCAGGCCCAGCTATGGAAAAATGAATTTGCTGACAGGGCTTGGATGTGGCGGTATTATAGATCTCGTATAGACATTGCTGTGTGTTTGGCATTCCTTGTATTTTACAGAGAGGTTGAAGTAGAAACAAAACACACACAAGAAATCTGAAAAATGGTTGCAGCTGAGCTGGCCAGATCACCCACTCATGTCAGCTATTTGTGTAAATGACATAATAAATGACTGCAATTGTCACCTCCTAACATTTCACAGGCCTGGGACATTACTAGAAATTTAGGCAACTTGATGATCTATCAACAACTCTTTAAGTAATTAAATTGTTTCGTTATGGTATAAGTTAATTTGCAGAAATTATAACACACATTATTGTGAGTTTAATTGCTGTGGAGCTCTGTGATTCACTCACACTGTCCATTATTGTTCATTTTATTGCTGTGGAGCTCTGTGATACACACACACTGCACATTACTGTGAGTTTTATTGCTGTGGAGCTCTGTGATACTCTCACACTGTACATTATTGTGAGTTTTATTGCTGTGGAGATCTGTGATGCACTTACACACTGTACATTACTGTGAGTTTTATTGCTGTGGATCTCCGTGATACACTCACACTGTACATTATGGTGAGATTATTGCTGTGGAGCTCTGTGATACACCTACACACTGTACATTATTGTGAGTTTTATTGCTGTGGAGATCTGTGATACACTTACACACTGTACATTACTGTGAGTTGTATTGCTGTGGAGCTGTGTGATACATTGATACACACCACACAATATTGTGAGTTTTATTTCTGTGGATCTCCGTGATACACTCACACTGTAGATTATGGTGAGATTATTGCTGTGGAGCTCTGTGATACACACACACTACACATTACTGTGAGTTTTATTGCTGTGGAGATCTGTGATACACTTATACACTGTACATTACTGTGAGTTGTATTGCTGTGGAGCTGTGTGATACATTGATACACACCACACAATATTGTGAGTTTTATTGCTGTGGATCTCCGTGATACACTCACACTGTACATTATGGTGAGATTATTGCTGTGGAGCTCTGTGATACACCTACACACTGTACATTATTGTGAGTTTTATTGCTGTGGAGATCTGTGATACACTTACACACTGTACATTACTGTGAGTTGTATTGCTGTGGAGCTGTGTGATACATTGATACACACCACACAATATTGTGAGTTTTATTGCTGTGGACCATTCTGTGATAAATGGATACACACCACACAAAACTGTGAATGTTACTGCTGGGATAGTCTTTTATAGATTGATACACACTGTACATTGCTGTGAAACTCCATTTATGCTCTAGATGCAGGGATGAGGACAGTCTGGCCTAAAAGATGGGCAAGGCCAGGCCACAGACGAGCATTCCGCCTATACAACTTACAGTAATGTACTGTGTGTGAATGTATTGCACACCCTCTCTCTATAAATGTGAGTGTCTGCCCTGCCTCAATAATGAGCTTCCAAATCCACAGTCTGTACCTCTCCTTGTCAAGTTTTGAATACCCCCTCTTGTCAATATTCCGAACCTCTGTAAGAAGTCAAACTGCAGGAGCTAGCTTTTCAAACCATGCCAGGTAAAGAAGATTTTAAATAGTGCATTTTTAGTGGTGGCACCAAAAATGTTTTGACTGGCCCCATTAAGGATCCTCTGTATGCTTTTACCATCTGCCCCAGTAGAGGAGCACCACGCAGTGAGACTCATATATTTTTTTTATTTATTAGTCACCTGTTATATATACACCTGTCCAATCCGTTTTCTAGCAATGTTAATGAAATTCATTGAGTCTACATCATCCTGTGGAGTGTATTTCTCTCTGCAGCTGCCCTCATTCAGACGTCTTGGTAAGGACCACTGCAAGAAATCAAAATATTCGACTAAACCACTGCAAATCCTTGACTGTTTAGGGATCAGGCATACAAATCATGTCATGGGTCTTAGGTTTCAGCGCCTGTAAAAGTCCTGATATTTCTGAGGGGGAATCGTACTTCAATGTATGTTTTAAGCTGAGCTAACATTGGTCGAAAGCCCAGATAAACGCAGCTGGACCAAGTGGTTTAAAATCCTCCAAAAAGAAAAAGGGCTACAGAAAGTCATAGTGTAAGATTCAAATGGGAAAACTCCTTGCCTGTATTGTGGCTGCAAGCTGTGGGGGGGGGGGGGGGGGGGGGGGGGGTTGTTTGGTTTTTGTATAAACATATACTGTGTTATGATTTGCAATCACTCTATACTCCCCTTTTATACTGATTTGCAGTCTCAATTTGCGTAGTGTCTAGGATGGTAATCCCATACTGCAGTAACTGCTCAAAAAACGTGCAATGGAGCAACAGTAGCATGCAAAAGAAAGTGTAAGCACAATATACAAAGAAATCTGGTGCCAAGCGTATTGGCCATAGTTTGGGAAAGATGATACATCGTGGGCAAATCGGAAGCCACATTTCAAACTTCAAGCTACATAATATCATAGCCGTTTTCTTGCCCAATACACCGAACCGAAAATATCCTCTATCATTCCCATATAGACTTCTATGGGAAGATAGAGGCTCATATTCGGCCAAATTCGGCTATATTGTACATGGCTAAATTCGTCCCGAAATTAAATACAAAAAAAAAGGAGGAAAAATGTAAAAAAAAAAAATGTTAATAAATGAAAACAAAACGATTGTAGCCCCGACCACCCATCTATAAAAAAACAGGTCTGGGAGTCATGAAAATAGGACCATTGGTAGCCCCAGACTCCAAAGGGAGAAGTTAATTTATTTACTACGGGGTTCAGAAGCATTTTGCCTGAAAATTCAACATATATTCCACAGCAATGGAACAATGCAGTCAGGCAGGTAACGTTGTGCTGGCATCCGCCAACCTCAGACAAACAGCGAAGCATGGTTCGTCACGCCACAGAACATGTCTCCACTGCTCCAGAGTCCAATGATGGTCTGCTTTACACCATTCAGTCAGATGCTTGGCATTGTGCTCGGTGATGTGAGGCTTGCATGCAGCTGCTTGGCCATGGAAACCCATTCCATGAAGCTCCCGTCGCACAGTTTTTGTTCTGATATTAATGCCAGTGGAAGGTTAGAATCTTTAGCTATGGAATCAGCAGAGCATTGGCGACTTTTACCCACCATGCACCTCAGCACTCGGTGACCCCGCTCTGTGAGCTCAACAGAACAACCCTTATTCCCCATAAATGTTTATAAATACAGACTGCATGGCTAGGTGCCGGATTGTATACACCTGTGGCAATGGCTCTGATTGAAACACCAGAATTCAATAAGTAAGTGTCCAAATACTTTTGTCCATATAGTGTATATTTACCATTAAAACATTTCTAGCCCAGGGGGCTTGACTCTTGCACTTGACCTCACATGGGACATCAAGACGTGCAGAGTAGAGGGGGAATGAGGCGCACAATAGAAGCACTGCAGTTGGCAGTTCAGTTGGAGGCCACCACTGCTGAGCTCATGCCAGCCGCGCCTCGATGTTCGGCAGGCTGCATTTTGGATGTCCCCCTAAGACTATGCAGCCCAATGACAGCTGAACCATTTAATTGTCTGCCCAAGATTAGGGTATATGGCATGATGACAGCAAACCCAGCCATCTAGGACATATGAAGACAATTCACACTTATAAATGAAGACGTGGAAGCATGTACACAAAGACAAGGAGGAGTGTACTCATGTTTCATCAAGGGAACACATTGCCCCCCTAATCTGCTCTCTAAACTGACTCAATTAGCTCTTGTTGCACCACTTGTATCTGCTACATTCCCCAGTCAGAAGCACTTTCTATCCAATTGTCTGTCTATCAATCTCTGCACCTTATCTGTCAACATATCCGTCTGGTTTATCTATTTGTGTCGATCTCCAATGATAACGGATGGGCTGATGAAGTTCCACCATGGGCCACTAAATAGTTTTTGTCGACCCCCCCCCCCCCCCGCCCCACTCCCCTTGGCCTGAATGTTGCCAACCCTTCCTTGCTTACAAGTGGGAATTCAATTGTTCTCGCAATGAGTACAAATGAGATCTTACTTTATCAACTTCAAAAATAAGTCTCCGTAGAACATCACACGAATTTTCACCACACTGGGATCTCTCCAAATCTCTCCTAGGTGACAACCAAGATCTCAGACCCAGTCAACTACAATCCTTCAACTGTCTCTTACTTTCTGAACAAACCACGACTTGACAAACCACGTGTTGTTTTTTTCTCTCGACTGGCCCGCAGATCCAATCCATCATTCAGAACGTAATGATGGGAAATCAACTTAGAAAACAGTTTCCATTTTTATTATTTTGCCAAACCTAGGATATTCTTTTTTTTTTTTTTTTTTCAATTTAGAAAAACATTCGTCGAAGTTCAGAGAGGCAGAGATGATCTCCCCTCTCGCTTTTTTTTTAAACTTTTTTTTTGGCAGGTGTGATGATAAAAGCCATATGTCACTGCAGCCCAAAGTAGTTTACATATAATATATTTTGGGAGGGGAGGAGTAGCAGGGAGGTGGAAGGCAATATGAGAAAGCAGTGCTGCTGTATGGACATGACATTCTTAAACCTAACACAAAACCCTGCAGCTATCAAACCCTCTCCAGTCAGTCAGACTAAAGAGGACAGAGAGTGGATGCTTCATCCTTAACACAGGAGTCTTGGACAGTACAATACGACCAAGATCCAAGGAGGCGGACAGAACAGCAGCTGATCCAAAGAAAGGACTGTAACTTTGGAAACTTTAAAAAAAAAAAGAAGAATACTTCTGCTGGGACAACATTTCTTACCTTACACACTCAGCAAGAGAAAGAGGTAATGCACTTTTTGGATTTTATTGTCCTTCAAGGTCTAATTCAGGGCTAACACATATTTGTAGAATTTAGGAGCCAGCCAAGTTGTTTTTTTTAGGAGACAGTATGTCTATAAAATTTTATTTAACAAAAAAAAAACAAGTTAGGAAACCAGCACCAGAGATTCTAGAAAAACTGTAGGATTTGTCAATGCCATGCTCTATTTTAAAATCATTTGGGATATCTGACATGTCAACTTAGCCCGATACCTTCGGTCAGATTTAACAAAGAAAAAGCAGAGCTCGTGGAAGTAAAGGAGACTTTTGTGTGTACAGTTGGGAGACAGAAAAAGACTAACACGTGTAAACTACAGTGAAAGTTAAAACAAATAAAAAATAAAAAAATGTTTATACATAGGAAAAATCTCAAGCTTTTTTTTTTTGCCTGGGCTGGAAGATGTGGTGCAATATTCATGGAGAAATAAGTAGACTTTATTGACTTTTTTAATTGGTGGATTGTTTGGACGGAAGAGATTCTTGTTAGTGTGTTTGCAAGTCTTGTGTTTCATGCAGTGTGGTTGTAGTGTGATAGATTGGCATTAATGACAGTTTAAATAAAAAAGAAACACTGGCAGTAATATATATATATATATATGAATGAGACCTACAGCAGCAGCTAATTCCAACTTCGATATCCTGGTGCCACCAACAAAAAAACCACAGGGCTTCAATGAGTTTGATGTACAAACCCAGATCAGTGCTGCCAGAAATTAAGTCAACTCATTCTGTGTCAATTCCATGGGAAACGATGAATAACCTGAGAGCAGAGAATTGAGCAGACAAATGTTGTCACCTATTCTGTTTAAGTCTGTAAAATACACTCAACCAGTGATGGCTAACCTTGGCACTGCAGCTGTTTTGCAGACTGCATATCACATGATGCCCAGTTATCTAACGTAGTGGATTCCATCAGCTATTCCATCGCAGTCTATAAGTTACAGTAAACCAGTGATGGCTAACCTTGGCACTGCAGATGTTTTGCAGACTGCATATCAAATGATGCCCAGTTAGCCAACATAGTGGATTTCATCACCTATTCCATCACAGTCTGTAAGATATAGTAAACCAGTGATGGATAACCTTGGCACTGAAGAGGTTTGCGGATTACATTTCCCATGATGCTGAGTCAGCCTCATGGCATCATGGGATATGTAGTCCCAAAACATCTACAGTGCCAGGGTTGGCCATCACTGCTCACTGCTCTAAATTCTGTTCCCCAGTGTCTGAATTCTTATTAGACTTCTAGAGTGGTTGGCTGGGAGAGTTAGATGTCTGTATAGAAATCTGCAATGTTATTTTCCTGGAAATATTAGGTTTTGACTACTATAAGTACTAACAAATAACCGGTTTATAGCAAATACGTTCTGTCTGGTTGTGACTATATTGATGGGAAAAGACTGTTACTTAATTTCTGTATATCAACACTTACTGGAGAACTACACTTATATAGCTATGACTATGCTCTTATACCATAAGAATTTCAAACTTAAGACCAAAGTAGCCAAGTTGGAAAAACTCTCCCATTCAGCTGCATTGGAGATTTTTCCAGCTCTGCTACTTTGGCCTCAAGTTCCCATCTCACTTCCCTGCAATTCTCTTTTTACTAAGCAGACCCTATAGTGTTTTGTGTGTATTACCGTTCTTTACATAGTACACTGTGCATAACATTTTGCAGCCTTTAAATCTTTTCAGAGATTTACTTAATTGAGTTTTTTTGCCCTTATAATCTATACTAAGTTCATTTTTGTTATATTTATTAAGTATAAAGTAATGTAATTCATGGATGTGCTAGTGTTTTGATAGTATGAGCATCATATCTCAAGAAAGATGATTTAGCTGGGGGACACTCGTTCAAGGTTGATGTGTAGTTAAAGTAATAAGCCAGCATGGAAGGTTACTGGTCACGAAAACAAATGCCGCACTGTCCCTTTAAGCAGTGGCGTAGCGTGGGTTGTCAGCACCCGGGGCAAGGCAAGTAATTTGCGCCCCCTAACCCATGGATTTTAGCACTCAAGTCTCTTCTACTAGATTAGTTAAAGAAACCCTTACCCCCCAAGCACATGTATTGTTTGTTATGAAAATACTTATGTAATTAAAGTAAAATGCATCTAAATACAAGTTTATTTTCCAACACTTTATTGAGTGCGAACATGCATTACACACATTCTCCACATTTTCAGCAGGTCTATGAATACAAATATACACATGTAGTAACCTAGCATGGGCCATGCTATTATATGTCGTCTCACAACCATCGTAAACGACAAAAAATATCAAGAACAAAAACTAAACATCAAAATGGAACCATACCCTGGAGATGATCCAAGACTGGGCTAGATGGAGCCAACTTCCTCAATCCTGTACCTCTAATGTTACCCCCCCCCCCCCACACACACACACACACATATGCCATAATTGTTGTGCCATTCAGATGCCAGTAATATTGTAACTTTCGGATGCCAGTAATATTGTGCCAGTCAGAGACCAGTAATATTGTGCCAGTCAGAGACCAGTAATATTGTGCCAGTCAGAGCCTAGTAATATTGTGCCAGTCAGATGCCTGCAATATTGTGCCATTCAGATGCCTGCAATATTGTGCCAGTCAGAGCCCAGTAATAATGTGCCAGTCAGATACCAGTAATATTGTGCCAGTCAGATACCAATAATATTGTGCCAGTCAGATACCAGGAATATTGTGCCTGTCAGAGCCCAGGAATATTGTGCCTGTCAGAGCCCAGGAATATGGTGCCTGTCAGATGCCTGTAATAGTGTGCAGTCAGAGGCCAGGAATATTGTGCCAGTCAGATGCCTGTAATATTGTGCCAGTCAGATGCCTGTAATATTATGCCAGTCAGATGCCTGTAATATTATGCCAGTCAGATGCTTGTAATAGTGTGCCAGTCAGAGGCCAGGAATATTGTGCCAGTCAGAGGCCTGTAATATTGTGCCAGTCAGATGCCTGTAATATTATGCCAGTCAGATGCCTGTAATATTGTGCCAGTCAGAGCCCAGTAATATAGTGCCAGCCAGATGCCTGTAATATTATGCCAGCCAGATGCCCAGTATTATTGTGCCAGCCAGATGCCCAGTAATATAGTGCCAATCAGATACCCAGTAATATAGTGCCAATCAGATACCCAGTAATATAGTGCCAATCAGATGCCCAGTAATATAGTGCCAGTCAGATGCCCAGTAATATAGTGCCAATCAGATACCCAGTAATATAGTGCCAATCAGATGCCCAGTAATATAGTGCCAGTCAGATGCCAAGTAATATAGTGCCAATCAGATGCCCAGTAATATAGTGCCAATCAGATGCCAAGTAATATAGTGCCAATCAGATGCCCAGTAATATTGTGCCATTCAGATACCCAGTAATATAGTGCCAATCAGATGCCAAGTAATATAGTGCCAATCAGATGCCCAGTAATATTGTGCCATTCAGATACCCAGTAATATAGTGCCAGTCAGATACCCAGTAATATAGTGCCAATCAGATGGCAAGTAATATAGTGCCAATCAGATGCCCAGTAATATTGTGCCATTCAGATACCCAGTAATATAGTGCCAATCAGATACCCAGTAATATTGTGCCAATCAGATACCCAGTAATATAGTGCCAGTCAGATACCAGGAATATTGTGCCAGCCAGCCCCCCCCCCCCCCCGTACTTACATGAAGCGGCTCCGTGTCCCCCGCCGGATGTCTCCTCCGTGCAGTCTTCCCTCTTGCACGGAGGAGGGAAACAGACACCGGATGTGACGCGACGTCACATCCGGCGTCAGTTTTTTTTTTTTCGGCCGTCGCATCCAGCGGATGCGGCTTGCCGGAAAAAAGCGTTCACAAGCGCAATGCGCTGTGAACGCGGCAGCAGGGGCTGGGGGCCCACGGGACAGCTGCCTTGGGGCCCCCCAGGAGTAAATGGGCCCAGGGCAGCTGCCCCGTTTGCCCCGCGTTAAAGACGGCCCTGGCGGCCACGCGGCCGCATAGGGCTAGTGCGCCCCCCCAGATATTGCGCCCGGTGCGGCCGGCCCCCCCTGCACCCCCCACGCTACGCCACTGCCTTTAAGGACCTATTTTTGAAAGAAAATAATGAACAAGCTTTTGTATACATCTGTGTGCCGGACAAGACTATGCAGCCCTGGATTAAACTGTGCAGGCTATCTAGGCGGGTAACAACCTTTTCAATGCAGAGGGCAGCAGTGTATCTTCCACAAGGCAAACAAGGCACTCGCCTAGGGCGGCACTTTGCCAGAGGGTGTTAAAGCACACTTCTGGTGCTTCAAACATGTTTGATCCCTACCCACCGTTCAGCAAGCTTTAGCTCCTTCCAATTAATCAGGGTGATGGGGGCATGTAATGGACGTGGTGGGGGTATGTAATGAGGGTGATGGTGGCATGTAATGGGAGGGATGGGGCTTTTAATGTGTGTGCAATGTGGGTGAAAGGGCATGTTGTGGGTGTGCAACATTGGTGATGGGGCATGTCGTAGGTGTGCAACGTGGGGGGGGGGGGGGGCGAATTTTGTCTGCCTAGGGCAGCACAAAACCAAGATACACCACTGGCAGAAGGCAGAGCAAAGCATTGTGGGAGCTATTTACTATAAGGTGAGTGGAGGTGAGATAAGCTTGGTGAGATTCTCCTGCTAGAAGAACTTAGCTTGCATTGGAAAAAAACAAATCTTTAAAAAAATACAACTGAGGGTCAACTCAGTTCTTCTTGCGAGAGGAACTCACCAGGTTTAAATCTCACCTCAACTCACCTGCAGCTCTCCTTTAAATAAATAGACATCTGTCTTGTAGTCTTATAAGGAACTTCACTATGTGTTGGAATTTACAATTCATATGATCCCAGCCTTGTTAAGCACGAGTCAGTTGAGTTTTATCTTCCATTCTTCCATTCTGTTGCGTAGGTTACTCTGATTGAACAAATAAACCTGTGCAATGTGGTTGCTGGGGTACGACTTGGGTGTGCAATGTGGGTGCTGGTGGGGATTTGTAATGAGGGTGATGGTGGTATGTGATAGGACATTTAATGTGTATGCAATGTGGGTGATGGGGGCATGTAATGGGGTGATTGGGTGTGCAACGTGCAGGGGGGGGGGGTGGCCCGAATTTTGTCTGCCTAGGCACAAAACCAAGATACACCACTGTCAGCAAGTGATTGGCTGAGACTCCGCTGACAGTACCAGCCTACGCAACGCTAGTGCTTAAATCAGTTCTGCCTCCACTGAGAGGCTGAGTTGAAGGTAAATCCGTGTGTATCTGTACAGATCCAGGTCTCCTGTCATCAGAGAAGGGCCATTGATACATACATAATTTCGACCACTGAGCCACAGTCCACAGGTAGCTAATCTTGGGAAATTCGGCATATATCCTACTAATTAACCCCTTGGAACTTTCAGACGAAGAGATTCCATGGGGGTTTTTACTAATTTACAAGTTATCTAGCCAGCTAGTGCTCACTAAAAAAAAACAACAATCATCAGATACCCTTATGTGGATGACGTCCAAGTTCTGAGACTGGCTTCAGCGCTCTAGCCCTGGGAGGGATAACAGGAAATGGTGGATGATGTCATACTATGTACACTGTATCTGATGGAAAAATCGGTGAACTAATGCATTATGTGCTGAGAGCGGCGGTGCCCAAACCAGTCCACGCTCCCCTTCCCCCTAACAGTCCAGGATTTAAAGTTAGGGAGGGTGCGAGGACTGGTTTGGAAACCACTGTGCTAAGGTGAAAGCAACTTTTACAATTCTGTATTAAATATTCTATATACAATGGAGATACATTGTGAATCGAATAAAGAATCAAAGCAATGTAGCACTAAGTACAATGTATTATATTACAATATTAAGGGCCCTTAATCAGTGGTGTATCTTGGTTTTGTGCTGCCCTAGGCAGACAAAATGTGGGCACCCCACCCACCCACGTTGCACACCTACGAAATGCTCCATCACCCACGTTGCACACCCATGACATGCCCCGTCACCCACATTGCATACATGCTAAATGCCCCATCACCCCCATTACATGCCACCATCACCCTCATTACATACCCCCACCACATCCATTACATGCCACCATCACCCCAATTTATTGGAAAAAGCTAAAGCTTGCTGAATGGTGGGGGAGGGAGCAAAAATGTTTGACGCACCAGAAGTGTGGTTTAACTACCCCTGGCAAAGTGCCGCCCTAGGCGAGTTCCTTGTTTGCCTTGTGGAAGATACACTACTATCCTTAATAGATTTTAGAAGCTCTGTAGTATGAACAACCATCACTGCGTAGACATGTAAAGTGTACCTTTACATGCAAAGATACGGCTAGACATACTGACCATAGTCTAACCTACATCACCATGAGCTTTGACCATAAAGAGTATATATATATAATAGTAACTAATAACCAGCAATATGTATGTACGGTGGGGAGAAAGTATCTAAAATAGGCTAGTGCAGTGATGGCCAACCTTGGCACTGCGAATGTTTGGGAGATACATAGCCCAGGATACTTATTCAGACATCAGGGTGAGTGAGAATAATGAGACATATAGTTAGCTGGACTGGATTGGTGTATACATTGACCGGAAGGTACAGTATCTAGTATTGGCATATGATAATAATGAGGAGAAGCATCTATGGGCTGGAGGAAAAATATACATTAAGTAAACATAAGCATCAACCAAACAGACATATGGAAAAGATGGATTACACTGTTTATACTGTGAATGCAGTGGTGTATCTTGATTTTGTGCTGCCCTAGGCAGACAAAATCCGGGCACCCCCCTACCCAAGCTGCACACCCACGTTACACACCTAAGACATGCCCCATCATTCAGACTCACATCAAGCTCACACTCCCATCACACTCAGTCACACACTCCTACTCCCATCACACTCAGTCACACACTCCTACTCCTATCACGCACACTCTGACTCCCATCACACACACTCTGACTCCCATCACACTCAGTCACACACACTGTCTCCCATCACACACACTCTGACTCCCATCACACTCAGTCACACACACTGTCTCCCATCACACACACTCTGACTCCCATCACACTCAGTCACACACACACTCTGACTCCCATCACACTCAGTCACACACACACACACACACACACTCTCCCATCAGCACTTACCTTTCCCTGGCAGGCAGGCAGCATGGTCCCTCCATGCTGCCTGTTCGGCTTCCCGGCGATTGTGCCGACAGGTCACGTGACTGGGCGCGCATATGACGTCAGCGCGCCCGTCACGTGACTGTCGGCACTTCCGTGTCGGCACACTGCACGGGGAGCCGAACAGGCAGCACGGAGGTTTCTCTGTGCTGCCTGTTCGGCTCCCCATGCAGCCTGGCAGGCAGAGCGATGGTGGGGGGGGATCTTCTGATCCCCTCTCACCTCTGTCTCTGCCTGCAAGCGCGGTGGGGTTTTTTTTTTATTTTTAAAGGGCCGGATTTTTTTTTTTTTTTTTTCCAGTGCTGGGGGGCGCTGCCGCCCCCCAAAATTTGCCGCCATAGGCATCCGCCTAGGATGCCTCGCGGTAAATACAGCACTGTGTGAATGGAGATAATAATAATGTATCCTGTTTATGACATGCTGGTATAATGCAGACTAAACAGAAAGGGATGTGTATGCTTGATTTAAAAACCCAATAGGAAGGACCTCCTGGAAACTACCCATTGGCCTCTGTGACTGACGAGCTACACAAACAGGAAGTGGCATCACTATGAGTCTTATTTAGTTATAATGTATCACATTTAGCCACCACTACTCTATGGCATTTAAAATGGCACTAAGGTATGTTTTTAATTATTGCTTCATTAATAGAAGCAAAAGTTTAAAACCTGGAGCCACTCATCAAGTGGCATGTGAAAACCAATGTCTCTCAGTGCACTAGACGTGAGATACTGTTGGTGGGCACCTCGTTTATGATCCTCTCTAGGCCTGACTAAACTCGTGCAACCCCTAAACCTCATGTGTCGCACACCTTCCTCTCCAGGTTGCACCCATTCTTTGCATACATTCTCTACTACACCCACATCTCTTTCCACTGCACCATTTGCCCCCACATCCATTTCCACTGCACCATTTGCCCCACAACACTTTCCACTGCACCATTTGCCCCACAACACTTTCCACTGCACCATTTGCCTGACATCCCTGTCCAAAGCACCATATTTCCCCCCAGGTGCTCTAGTGGGGGCATCCCAGATATCTATGCAGGCAGTCCAAGGCACTAAGGAGGATGTAGTTGTACCACCAATAATGGCAGCACTATAGCTCTGCTTTCAGTGCTGCTGCCCTCCTCCCAGCTGGCCTAGGCAGAAATACAACTCTGGGCAGGGCCCCTTTAAATGGCTGTCGAACTGTTCCAGAAGTCATCTTTATCTCTCCACTGAGCCATTAAAAGGTTTGGTATTTCCTGAGAATGCAAAAAGACTGATATCTGATTGACTAGTCTCTATATGTTGTTTCCTGTAAGAGTGCTAAAATGACCAATCATCATGAAGATCCTGGGAAGAGGCAGGGGGGAGGGGATCCAGGAGATTGATGCTCCCTGCGAAATGTGTCAGTTCTTTAAAAATTCCACAGGAGTACTGTGCGTTTCTCAGAGCACGCTGTCTCATACTACGGAGGCCACCTTCAAATTCATTAAATTGCGTCCCACTCCATGTGTCCTTTTAAGGCTTGTAATTCAACCCTGAGCAGGACTTCTTTCTGCTGAAGTATTTGGATTTTTAGGAGAGAAGAAAAAAAAATGTATCTATGTTACTTCATATCTCAACAGCTTATCAAAACATGACAGGTTATCATATAAACACATCTTGTGAGGACCAAGAGGGATTTTATTGTGAAGTATTACCCACTGAGATATGTCTACCGGCATTTCATACAAATTCCACTGCTCTCTGAAGTACTTAGAGCTAACATACTCCACCAGGCTACCAAAGGAGAAAATATATGTGTCAACGTTTTCACAACTCCGATAAGTGTTACTATTTAATAATTACAACGTTATCTATGGGGTTTATTCACTGACAGTAAAATGATACTGAGCTGCAAAAAAAAAATAAAAATCCAGACCAAAATAGTAGAGTGGGGAAAAACTCTCAGCTAGGTTTTCCAATTCAACCATTTTGGCCTGATTTTTCCAGGGTTGTCGTCAATACCCCACAGGTCATAGTTTAGTGAAAAGACCAGAATTGAAAGTAAATGAGGTCAATAAAAAAAATCGAATTGATATGATACATAGCGCCCAACTCTTGGCCACGGCAAATCGAGACGCAGGGGGGGGGGGGGAGCTTTCGCTGTGAAATGTAGCCGGTTACTCCAATTGCTTATTGCTGGACACGTACAGTAACAAGTCTCAGACACCACTGAATTACATCTTTACTGGGGGATTGGGGTCCAAAGTCCCTCTGTCCCACTCAGTGGCTTGAACTGGACGGTTGGGGGGCATGATGATATGTTTGGATGGTCTGGACTTATGACATCACTGATTGGTACTGCATACAAATGAGCAATTGCAATGGAGAGTGTAAGATTGTGAGCAGGGCTCTCTACCTCGTGTATCAATCTGTCTCTGTTTGTCTGATGTAATATGTAGCTCGATGCTCTGTACCAAGCGCTACATAGATTGTTGGCCCTATGTAACTAAATGTTATGGAATAAGACTGATTGGGTGATGATATGGTAGTCTTATTATGAAGGGGCAGCACCCACTGTCCCGATGCAACCAACCTGGACGAGAAGTCAGGCTGAGTCCCCTATCCAGTAATGGGATTTTGAACCAGACTCTGAATGATAGATGAAGCTTGATCGGAAGGAACGCCGCGCACATTTTCCTCAGGACTGAGAAATATTTAAATTGGCCGTGATTCTCGTACCATTACAACAGAGCCCATTTTATAATTAGCCTAATTAGCTACATTTTCCAACGTCCAAGGGGAAAAGGCAGAAGTTTCTGTTGACAGACAGACTAAACTGCAAACAGGTTTAAAAAAAATGTTATTACAAAAATGTATTAAAAGCTCGTTTGGGCATAATATTCACAATAGGGGATTGAACCCAGGAGAAAAACGTAAAGATCCAGAGTAATCCAATTGCCAAGTGTTTTATTCTAAATCCAATTCCAGCAGGAGGGGAGCAAACAACAAATGTTTCATGCTTGACACATATTTTTTTTTTGGGGGGGGGGGGACTTTTGGCAATTTACTAGTGGCCCATAGTGCAGGGTCTAGGACACTTCAACGCTGCGACTTCATCGCTGACAGTTCAGCGCGGCAGTTAGAACGCTGAACTGTCAGCAATGAAGAATAACGCGGCCGTTTCATCGCGGACGCGGCTATGTAAGAGCTGACAGTTCAGCGCTGAACTGTCAGCCCTTACAAACGTACCGGTTAAAATGAAAAAAAAAACACTAATAAATGATTCCCCCCCCAAAGTGCCCCCTCAACCCCAATACTAAAATTAACCCCAAAACCCCAATACTAAAATTAACCCCAAAATCCTGATACTAACCCCCTAAACCCTAATACTAACCCCCGAACCCTAATACTAACCCCCTAAACCCTAATACTAACCCCCTAAACCCTAATACTAACCTCTTAACCCTAATACTAACCCCTGAACCCTAATACTAACCCCCTAAACCCTAATACTAACCTCCTAAACCCTAATACTAAACCCCGAACCCTAATACTAACCCCCTAAATCCTAATACTAACCCCCGAACCCTAATATTAAAATTAACCCCCTAAACCCTAATACTAAAATTAACCCCTTAAACCCTAATACTAAAATTAAACCCGAACCCTAAAAACTAATTCTAACCCCCTAAACCCTAATTCTAACCACCCTTAATCCCATTACTAAAATTCTAATTCTAACACTCTATCTTCTAACTCTAACACATTAAAACTCACCTTTAGCGATGAAATGTCCCGCAATGAAATGTCCCGCGACGAGCTGTCGCGTGGTGAAGTGCCGGCGGGGTAAAAGGCTGCGCGGATGCAGCAGCGATGAAGTGTCCCATCCCCCATAGTGCAACATTATCAGCCCTACTGTTATCATCAGAGATAGACAATTCTGGCCAGATTGGTCATATAGCGCTGTACATCAGAGCACATTAAAGGACTGGTAAGTCTGGTTTTAAAGGAATAGCAACACCTTTTTTTAAATCAAATGTTTGTATAATATTCACCCCTGCATCTTCGATGCAATCTTGGTGTACACGTAAATACTTTTACTAGCTTTAGTTAGTAGAATTAAGTTTTGGTCAAATTAGACCATCAGTTCAGAGTTCAAAACACAAATGAAATTTAGGACGTCTCTCCTGTTTTGGCAGAAATTGGCCCTGGGTCGCAGATAAACACATGTTATTGGAAATTTGTTGTAATTAGTAAGACTGAAACTCAAACAGTAACCAGATGCACAGCTTCCCCTGCTCAGATCTGGACCATGCTGTGCTTCTAACAGAGGATATGGAAATACAGGCAGTAAGAAAGTTGTTTTTTTCTGTTACAGTCATTTACATACCTAGTGCCCCATTTGGGGCTTAAAAAACACTATTTTTAACCCTTGATAGCGCACGTTGACAGTGTCAGCGCTCACCTCCAATCAGAGCAGGGTCTAACTCGTCTGATCAGGGTCTGGTTTCAGTGGGGGTCTTTGTTTGCTAGTTAAAGGGACATTCCAACTTGTTTAACCCTTGCTTCCTTCAAGGAAGCAAGGGTTAAACAATACGTGTCCCGGTCTTTGAAATTAAACCCGACATGTATCTTAATAGATACACACGGCTTTACTATCTGCTGTGTCTCACATGCGAGACACAGCAGTTCCTGGTTGTCCCCGGCTCGCCCCACTCTAAAAGACAAATGCAAGGGTCTCTCGCTGCTAGCGCAGAGAGACACCCTCATGTTTGCATGGGATCAGCAGGGCGGCCTTAACTAGGTCCCCCCTTCTGATCCCATGCAAAAACGAGGGTCTCTCTGTGCTACCAGAGAGAGCCGGTCGCCGACCAGATGCCTGCCTGCTTCCTATGGAAGCATGGCAGCTGTCTGTCAGAGGATAAACTGGCGTTTACTATCAAAAGTACCCGTCAGTCTATCCTCATACTAGGGACAACGGACATTTCACTTGTGCTTCTATATTAGAAACACAAGTGAAGAATAAAGTTTTTTAATGTCCCTTTAATGCACGGCGCCGAATTATATTCTCCAGCGTTTTGGGCAGCAGATAATGAATACTGTATATGCACAGAGATTTTCAGGACACCGCATGAAGGGGGGGAGGGGGGGCTGAGACCTGCTTGCTGGTGATGCATGTTGGGATGTAAGCATTCCCTATAGACTCAGAAGTCTATACCCTCAGCATGCAGGGTTATTGTACAGTGGTTGTTGCAGGCTGTAAGAAAGCAAAGTGTGATTGTGGCCCCTTGGGCCAATTAAATGTCTCCTACCCACACTAATGGTGGCAGAGCATCGTGGGAAATGTGGTGCACACCACAAGTGGTTCTGTTCTCCCCTGTTGCTTCTCTTCCCTGCTGCAGATAATAATGCAATCAGTAGGCCCCACTCCTTGTTCCTTATCTTTGCAAAGACTTTGTGCCTCGCTCCCATGCATCTGTGGGAGTCAGTCAGTCATATGACCCACACTGCACTGAATCCTGAAAAGCGCTGGACTTGCAAGGCAACAAGGGAGGATGGCGGACATTGGTTCCCGATCTGCTCCCAATGATCCCGGATCATTCCAGACTTCGGAGGCACCAGTTCTGTGCATATTAAGTAGACCCTATAATGAATCGACTCCGTTATAGACTCCAGCTTTCCTCTCTCCTAGGATAAGTGTTTTCTCAGGTGATCTATATCATAGATATGTTATGTGAGATTATATGTGAGTTAAATATATCTCTATACACAGTGGTGTATCCTTGTTTTGTGCTGCCCTGGGCAGACAAAATTCAGGTACCCCACCCGCCCACTTTGCACACCCACAACATGCCCCATTAAATGCCCCATCACCCACATTGCACACACATTAAATGCCCAATCACCCCATTACATGCCCCCATCACCCACATTGCACACACATTAAATGCCCAATCACCCCATTACATGCCCCCATCACCCACATTGCATACACATTAAATGCCCAATCACCCCATTACATGTCCCCATCACCCACATTGCATACACATTAAATGCCCCATCACCCCCATTACATTCCCCCATCGCCCACATTGCATACACACTAAATGCCCCATCACCCCCATTACATGCCACCATCACCCTCATTACATACCTCCACCACGTCCATTACATGCCCCCATCACCCCGATTACCGTATTTGCTCGATTATAAGACGACCCTGATTATAAGACGACCCCCCAAACTTTGGATATTCCTTTAGGAAAAAAACTAAAAGCCTGAATATAAGACTACCCTATAGGAAAAAAGTTAAACTTGTATATATTCACATGTAAATTGCTTTTTTAATAAAAAATTATGATATCAAAAAATGCATTTCTTGTTTTTATTTCCTTTTATGTGCCAATGCTGCCTTTCTCTTTCCCTTGCCCCCATGTCTCTGTCTCTTCTTAACCCCCTCCCTCCCTTGCCCCCATGTCTCTGTCTCTTCTTAACCCCCTCCCTCCCTTGCCCCCATGTCTCTGTCTCTTCTTAACTCCCTCCCTCCCTTGCCCCCATGTCTCTGTCTCTTCTTAACCCCCTCCCTCCCTTGCCCCCATGTCTCTGTCTCTTCTTAACCCCCTCCCTCCCTTGCCCCCATGTCTCTGTCTCTTCTTAACCCCCTCCCTCCCTTGCCCCCATGTCTCTGTCTCTTCTTAACCCCCTCCCTCCCTCCCCTTTACCTTGAACCCTGGTGGCTAGTGGGGGCAGCAGGGGGATGTCTGCACGATACGTGCAGATATCCTCCATGCTGCCCGACACGGCAGTCTATTATGACGGACAGCTGTCCGTCATAATAGTCTGCCGTGTCGGGCAGCATGGAGGATATCTGCACGTATCGTGCAGACATCCCCCAGCTGCCCGATTTACCCTGGTGGCTAGTGGGGCAGCAGAGGACGTCTGCGCGATGAGCGCAGACCTCCCCTGCTGCCGCCCGGCACGCTCGCCGGGACTTCTGTGACGAAAGCGGAAGTTCCCGGCTTCTTCACAGAAGCCCCGGCGGTTGTGCCGGGCGGAAGCAGGGGAGTCTGCGCTCGTTGCGCAGACATCCCCTGCTGCTAGAGAGGGGGATCCAGGTCCCCTGCAGCTCTGCTGGGGACCTGGATCCATGTCTTATAATCTGACCTCAATTTGAGGTCAGATTATAAGAGACCTCGATTATAAGACGAGGGGGATTTTTCAGAGCATTTGCTCTGAAAAAAACCTCGTCTTATAATCGAGCAAATACGGTAATTGGAAGGAGCTAAAGCTTGCTGAATGGTGGAGGAGGGGGCGAAAATGTTCAAAGCAATAGAAGTGTGCTTTAACACCCTCTGGCAAAGTGCCGCCCTAGGCGAGTGCCTTGTTTGCCTTGTGGAAGATACACTACTGTCTTTACACCACTAAATCCAACTGCTGCCATTTGCCCCAGGTTCGTCAGGTTTGTCCGATATTACTCCAGGATACTGCTTGATACAGCTGGAAGGTGGAGTGGAATGTAGGCATGAACAGATGTCATCCAAGGGGGTCTGTGTTGACCCAGCTACATCATCACGCCAGGGAGGGCTGGCAACTGTTGGGGAAAAACAGATTAATTGCCCTTGGTGGCACTTCATCATCTCACCTGGTGATCAGAGATAGACACACAGAGACATACCAGACAGATTTGCCGACAGATAAGTTACAGAGATTGACAGGCAAACAAGATAGAAAGATCGAAAGTCTTACCAACTGGGGCATTTAAAAGTAAAATGTGCTGCAACCCCAGCCTATTGAGAGAGATTAGAGAACAAGTGGCCTCCTGCCCCTTTGCTAACCCTCCCCTGTTGCCCTGAATCCTGGGCAGCAAAAGTTAGCAAGTTTTTAAACTTTAATCAGACAGACCAGAAAGTTTCCTTTCTGCTGCAATATTCCATGTTTCTATGGTATTGTTCGGCCTTGCTCTCAAGTCTTGTTTCTGCAGTCGGTCGCTAGCTATTTTTGGCCTGTAATTGTGAAGGCAGACGGCGAATATGAGGCTATAATTTTGTTGCTATTTTCATGGCTCCGTCAGCTAGAGCCTGGTCATTTAATACAGAGGTCATACCGCAGAATCCTTCGCAACCTACAGAAAGGGTCTGAGTGCACTTTCACCCCAGACTTCAATTTTCTTTTTCCTTGGCGCCATTTTTGCTTCCACCATACAATTAATTTCTACTGTAAGTACAGAACATGCTAACCGGGAGAAAGTTAAATATAAATATATTGTATATAATCTGCTGCTACAAACTACCAGTTACAGTATTGGTCATAGCAGACAGCTGCTTGGTCATAGTTTGGACTGTAGTATTGGTCATAGCAGAGAGTTGCTTGGTCATACTTTGGACTGTGTTCTAAGGCATCAATGTAATACCGTTTTCTAGATTAACTATGCATAGAACAATATCTTAAAGAGATAGTCAACTAAAAACCTTAATTCTAAATAAAAATGCTTTTTTCTTCTACAAGTTCAACCTGATTAGAATATGTCCGCCACCCCTGATAAGGCAAAGAGGGCTCAAGAATGTACTTTATAATCTGTTGTTGAAACCTTTCTATTTAATTTTGCCGACAGTTGTCCTTTAAGAGATATGCAACAGGATGGGTGCGAAACAGATATGTGCGCCGGTACCTGCTCCCATAATGCAACACCGACATCCCTCAGTGCTTATCATGCAGATGCCATGCTAAACGTGGCAGGAACATGACGTCACATATTTGGGGATGTGCAGCCATATTTGTCGTTTTTAACAATCGTTCCAATTTTCAGTTAGGGGACGAAAACTTCCTTTTCAGCTGTAAAAGCTCCACTTGGGTCATCATTGCTATTTTGTTGAGTAACAAGCCTACACCTAATCCGTTTGTCCATCTTTATCTGAATAGTAAACCTATTTGACTGAATAGTAGAATCATATCCATCAATGCCATTACCTAATACGTTACTTATCTTTTCTTTTTCTACCATATACTTTTTCTTTTTTCATCTATCCCCAGGACAATTGTCATTTACTTACTTCTAGGTGAAATGCGTAGGTCGTTTCGCCCCAAAAACCTGTATCAAAGGGAAATCACTTTGATACAGTGTGCAATTGTATATTTTTTTTATCATGTACAATGTATGTTTGTTTGTCTGTATTGATTTCATGTTTTTTGACATATTAAATTGTATATATTTTTAGGTCCTGTCCTCCTTTACTCTTTAGTGTGCTTACACCCACCACACTAGCATACAGTACTCTTTCTCGAGCACCAGACACTTGCCCTTGGGTGTTTGTAGCAGCCACTCTTCTTTCGTTATATTCCACATGGGTGCTGGCCAAATATCTTTATCTCGTTTTGTAATCGAATATTACTACAAATTATTTTTTTTTCTGCGGTACAGCAATAATAGGGATTAGCAATAATCAGGCATTAATAGTTGGGTTGGATAGATCTCCAAAGATTAGGGGGCTTTCAACTCAGGGAGCATCACTCAGTGGCAGATGTAAGAAACGGTCCAGTGTCTCAATAGTGGGGAGGATATGCATGACTACTCTACTGCTGGAGATGTGTCACAGGCACCCCCCACACCAGTCAGGTAGAGCCTGTGATTGAGATCCAGCTCAGAGGCATTGCAGCCTGGATGACATCCCCCCACCCCCCCCCCCCCCCCCACCCCAAAATGGGAATTTCTTCTGAATACTCTAGATTGTGTGACATTTACTTTTTTTTTTTTAATTTCTAACCTGTTTGGAGTTAATAAAATCGTCACTGTCTATAGGTCCCAATGATAGTAAATTCTGTTGGGATTGGGGGCAAGGGGTACATAGTATACACAGAAGACCCCATCTGATTGTCCACTTTGGCCCCCGAAAGATCTAAAAATCATCCCTGCAGTCAATGGCAGATGGAATCTCTACCATCCTTGTCCGGCATTGGCTGTCCAGTGCTCTTATTTGAATGCTGACATACAGATTATTTCATGTGTTTGTAGATATGTATTAATTCACGTTTCCTTTTTTTTTTTTTTTAGGTGTCCTCTCCCATAATGAAGAGCTTGCTTCTCCTGTGTGCCTATGTGATCCTCTGTAACGCTCTGCCTTTTGAGCAGAGAGGATTCTGGGACTTCACTATGGATGATGGACTAGGCATGATGCAGGATGAGGGGTCAGGGACCGCACCTCCTCCCGAGGCAGGTCCAGGAGGCCCTCTCGACCCAGTGTTTCCTCCTATGGATTTATGTCCTTTCGGCTGTCAATGCCACTTGCGTGTGGTACAGTGCTCTGATCTGGGTAAGTTAATTTTGAATAACCCATTGATTTAAGATTTTTTCTGCAAATCGACTCACTGCTTTAAATCGATAAAAGGTGAGGTAGCATGATAGAAAAGAGGGAAAGAGAAGTTTGGGTCCACCAGCATGCTAACAGACAGACTCTAACAGACAGACATTACCCCAGCTATTTCCTGCTAGGAAAACAAAATGGCTGCCATCCTATTCCCATATTAAAGGTAATTATTTGAATGATACATGAAGCAAATTCTTTTTTTTAGCTATAATTTTTATTTAAGGGGGGAACATGGCATTGGCTATATGTACATCATCAGGCCTTAACCACAAATTAAAATAGTTATCTTTTGAGTCACAGGATCCAGCTGTTCTGCTATCTCCAGGTACGAATATATATATATTTTTTTTTTACTTGGATATTTTTTTTTTTTCTTCAGTGTTCCAGTTGAAAATGTTTGGAAATGTAGGAGCTTGCCTGAGGTCCCATTAGCGAAAGCATCTTACCTCACTCTTACATACACTGATTTATAGCTTTGGAATGTTTGTGATATTTATGAGTAGCTGGTGAATGGCTGGAATGTTTAAAAAAAAAAAAAAATCTAGATAAAAAAAAATCTTTCCTGCCTTACAGCACCATTGGAAATCAGATAACAAAGAGGCTTGATTAATGAACCCTCCAGAGCAGTAAAGAGGTACTAGCATTGTAAAACTGACTGATCACTTTTACAGTTGTACATGCCTGACAATTTTTTTTTTTTAAAAGACAAAGCATCAGCCTGGAAAAGACTGTTGTATACCCCCAGGGGGCTTAAGACCTATCAAAAATACTTTGGTGCTTGATGAAAATAAGTTAAGGACTCTAGGGTAATTGTATGGGTTACAGTTAACTTTGTAAAGTACATGAAGCATGTACCTGGGTGGAAAAAACATAAGAGTTAATCCTAATCCTTACCTTCATTCTAACCCTAACTCCCCTGGTCTGATCATTCATATATACCTTGAAGGTAGCAAGGGTTAAACAATACATGTCCAGGTAGAATTAAGTAAACCTGACATGTATCTTAATAGATACACGCGGGTTTACTATCTGCTGTGTCTCACATGCGAGACACAGCAGTTCCTGGTTGTCGCGTGCTAGCACAACCAATCAGAGCGGGGGCTCGCCCCACACTGACAGCTAGCACAGCGAGAGTCCCTCGTTTTTGCATGGGATCAGCAGGGGGCACCTAGTTAAGGTCCCCCCTGCTGATCCCATTCGAAAATGAGGGTCTCTCTCTGCGCTAGCAGAGAGGGCCAGTCGCCGACCAGACTGCTGCCTGCTTCCTATGGAAGCAAGGCAGCTGTCGGTCAGAGGATAAACTGGTGTGAACTATCAGAAGTACACACCAGTTCATCCTCATACTAGGGACAACGGACATTTCCCTTGTGCTTCTATAATAGTAGCACAAGTGAAAAAAAACCTTTTAGTATCCCTTTTTTGTGCAGGACTCTGGGATGCACTTTGCATGATCTTTCTCCAGTATGTGGAACACAAGTGTCCCTGGAAACATGGCCTAGTTTGACTACTATGGCATCCTGTAGAGATAATCGTTGTTGAGCTTGGTGCCTGTGGATCTAGATCCAGCCTTTGCAGCCCACCCTCTTCCTGAAGTAGTGTATACTTCATCCTTGGTTTAATAGCAGCTGGACCTCCCACCTGACCTCGAGAACGCTGTGGGGTCTTCCACATTAAGAAGTTGTACTCCACCGGTACAGATGAAAAACAAAAGTGCATCAAACCCAGTTTTTCCATGACAGAATCCCTTTCAAAAGAATGGAAAGTACAGAAAATTAAGATTAGTGTGACAACTGCCTGAAACTAAAAATGAGTGTACTGCTTCTTTGTTTGGAAAAAAAAGTGGATACTGTGGGGGAGATGTGTAAATAAATGATACCAAAGCTAACGTCAAACATCTGCCTATTAATCTTACTTTTACCGCTGTACTGAAAGTCACGTGTAAAGATGTGGGAAGGAGTTTTAGAAATGTCAACATTTTGTGAGGTAAAAAAAATCTCACATTATGCAAACAAAGATTTAGATTGCCAACCAGCCTCAAATTGCAAAATTGTTTTTATACTGTATTAATAACAAACTGATTTAAAAAAAAAAAAAAAATCATGTCTCTTTTGGGATCTTTTGTTTAAATTAAAGAGGTATTTAAAGGGGGGAAAGTAATTCAAGTAGAAGACTACTTCATTTGAAACCTAGGTGTAGCTAGTACTGTATTTAATGGGGCTGTATCACCTAAACATTGCTTATACTGCGAATTAAAGAATTGTGAAATACATTGTGCTAGCAGAACTGCAAGAAAATGCCTAAATTAGGAGAAAATGTGTTTTAAATGTGTCTATAGAGTCTCCTGTTTATGACATCACCTGTGGCTTGATATGCAAATGACAAAAGTTTTATTTAAAACCATTTGCATATCAAGCCACAGGTGATGTCATCAACAGGAGACTCCACAGACATTTAAAACACATTTTTCTTTCAATTTAGGCATTTGCTTGAAGTTCGGCTAACGCAATGGATAGACCATTTTCCATCTTTTTGTTTATTATCTATAAATGCACAGTAAAACAATGTTTAGGCGATACAGTCCCTTTAATTGGAAGTCTATCTTAGGTTTTGAGGCTGCCATGTCACAGAGGCACAGCTCTACGAAAATGGCATTAGTTAGACAGCTATTGGTGTGTTGGCATGTCAATCATACATGACACTTCCACATCCACCAATGACGAAGAGCCTCTTGGAGCTCCTCATAGAAATGAGCTCAGAGCAATGGCAGCCTCCTAGTCTCAAAGTAGCTGCATTGGAGAATGTTTACAGCTACATTGGCCTAAACAATTCAAAACAAATAAAGGAATACATATTTTATTGTTCTTTATTTAAATGATTCCTACCCATACCTGATAAAGCTTTTGCTCACCCCTTAAAAATGTTCCCCCCCCCCCCAAGCTGTCTACTTCCAATGGGAGTATGAACTGTGTTGAAGATACTTCCTTATGAAGCATCTGTTAGCCCGCGAGTTGACAGATATTCGTAGATTTTAGGAGCCAAACACGTTAACTCAGGAGCCAGCCTAGTTATTTTTAGGAGCCAGGTCATTTCTACTTTTAGAATGTTCTGTATATAAAAAAATTGAAATATAGGAGCCAGCAGCAGAAGGCATTTTGGCATTCTGTGTTAGCGCCGGTTGTGGATATTCTGCTGTGGAATGTAGATTCCCCATGGGGTGCCAGCAGTACTTCCTTTGAGTTATTTGGGAAATCAGCGTAGGGTCAAGGGGGTAGCCCTTCGAACATGACGCCTCCCTTGAGATTTGCCACTAGACAGCTCGTCAACCATTGGTAATCTGCAAACTCAGCCAAGACACACACGCAAGCTGTGATAATATTCCTTTATGTTTAAGTCTTGCTGACTTTTCCTTCACTGGGACATTGTAGATCATCCTGTTCCGTCTTCTCTGTTGGTCTGCGTCTTGACTGCACTGTGAGAGGAGGTATTATAACAATTGAAATGTGAGAAATGAAGGTACTAATGTAAATTACAGTTATAATAATCGTCTGCTGCTAAAGAACTCGCGTGAGTGCATCTTTTAATATCCACCCCCAAAAACCAGTGTATAAAATTAGTGAGGTTGTGCAAAACATCAAAAAATGTATAGCTTATTTTAAAATGATCCAGACATACAGGTGATACTCGAAAAATTAGAATATCGTGCAAAAGTTCATTTTTTTCAGTAATGCAACGGAAAAAGGGGAAACTAATATATGAGATAGACACATTACATGCAAAGCAAGATTGTTCAAGCCGTGATTTGTCATAAGTGCGATGATTATGGCTTACAGCTCATAAAAAAACCAAATCCACAATCTCAGTAAATTAGAATATTGTGAACAGGTGCAATATTCTAGGCTCACAGTGTCCCACTCTAATCAGCTAAGTAAGCCATAACACCTGCAAAGGGTTCCTGAGCCTTTAAATGGTCTCTCAGTCTGGTTCAGTAGGAATTACAATCATGGGGAAGACTGCTGACCGGAAAGTTGTGCAGAAAACCATTATTGACACCCTCCATAAGGAGGAAAAGCCTCAAAAGGTAATTGCGAAGGAAGTTGGATGTTCCCAAAGTGCTGTATCAAAGCACATTAATAGAAAGTTATGTGGAAGGGAAAAGTGTGGAAGAAAAAGGTGCACAAGCAGCAGGGATGACCGTAGCCTGGAGAAGATTGTCAGGAAAAGGCCATTCAAATGTGTTGGGGACTTTCGCAAGGAGTGGACTGAGGCTGGAGTCAGTGCATCAAGAGCCACAACACACAGACGGATCCTGGACATGGGCTTCAGATGTCGTATTCCTCTTGTCAAGCCGCTCCTGAACAACAAACAACACCAGAAGCGTCTGACCTCGGCTAAAGAAAAACAGACCTGGTCTGTTGCTCAGTGGTCCAAAGTCCTCTTTTCTGATGAGAGCAACTTTTGCATCTCATTTGGAAACCAAGGACCCAGAGTCTGGAGGAAGAATGGAGAGGCACACACTGCAAGATGCTTGAAGTCCAGTGTGAAGATTCCACAGTCTGTGTTGATTTGGGGAGCCATGTCATCTGCTGGTGTTGGTCCACTGTGCTTCATTAAGTCCAGGGTCAACGCAGTCATCTACCAGGAGATGTTGGAGCACTTCATGCTTCCTTCTCCAGACGAGCTTTATGGGGATGCTGACTTCATTTTCCAGCAGGACTTGGCACCTGCCCACACTGCCAAAAGCACCAAAGCCTAGTTCAATGACCGTGGGATTACTGTGCTTGATTGGCCAGCAAACTCGCCTGACCTGAACCCCATAGAGAGTCTATAGGGCATTGCCAAGAGAAAGATGAGAGACATGAGACTGAACAATGCAGAAGAGCTGAAGGCCGCTATTGAAGCATCCTGATCTTCCATAACACCTCAGCAGTGTTACAGGCTTATAGCTTCCATGCCACGCCGCATTGAGGCAGTAATTGCTGCAAAAGGGTCCCAAACCAAGTACTGAGTCCATATGCATGCTTATACTTTTCAGAGGTCTGATATTGTTCTATGTACACTCCTTGTTTTATTGATTGCATGTAATATTCTAATTTACTGAGATTGTGGATTTGGAGTTTTCATGAGCTGTAAGCCATAATCATCGCACTTATGACAAATCACGGCTTGAACTATCTTGCTTTGCATGTAATGCGTCTATCTCATATATTAGTTTCCCCTTTTACGTTGCATTACTGAAATAAATGAACTTTTGCACAATATTCTAATTTTTAGAGTATCACCTGTAGTATTGCTGAAGATGCAAAAACCATAAATAAAGAAAGACATAAAATATACAGGATAGTGTATAATCATTATTATAGGGCTGGATTACCCCTCTGGATTACCCCTCTGGATTACCCCTCTGGTAATGTACTCACAAAAGCTTAATAAGACCGGGCTCGAGGACGTCAGGCTTCCTTCTTGTGGTTCTTCTTCCTCCATTCCACTTCATTATCACGTACAGCATGATGGTGTATAGAGAAGTTCAACATTGACCTCCTAATCCACAGTGGATCATATTGCTGCTAATAAGCATCAGTACTACAGAATAGTCCTTGAGCCCGGTCTTATTGGGGTTTTATTTTGTGAGCGCATTACCAGAGGAGGAATCCAGCTGTATGGGGGCCCTATAATAATAATGATAATACACTGTCCTATATATTTTATGTTTCTCATTATATATGGTTTCTGCATCTTCAACAATACTATTTTTCTCCCACCCACCCCCAATGTTTGGTGTGCCTTTTCCCCCCCTCCTCCAATGCCTAGTGTATTTCCCCCCCCCCCCCTCTCCCTTTTTTTTCCAATGGCTTTTGTCTTTTCCCCTTTCCTCCCCCCCCCCCCTCTTTCTCCCCCAATGCCTGGTGTCTTTTCCCCCCTCCCTCCCTTCCCCAATGCCTGGTGTCTTTTTAGTATGGACAGCTAAGCGGGCCCTAGGCAGACATAGGCTTCCACATGTTCCAGATTGACTAGGATTGTCCGCTAATATCTTTAGGTTCTCAAGAAACTCTCAGTTTCTGCTTCACTTAGAGGGCGGATTTATTTATTTATCTATCCTCAAACTCCACAGGTTACAAGGTAACCCATTTTGTTTAGCTAGTGCTTCTGACAGATAAAACTAAATGTAATTTGAAGGATACTTCAGTTGAGGTTCCAATTATTGTATTGTGATCAGACAGCGACAACACACCCAGGCTTGGTCATGCCACCTAGATCAGGAGTAGGCCTCCCATGCGTTTAGGCTACCGTTTTATCTAATTTGTTGGTAAACAACGACAGCTAAACTTATGTCAGAATAACAGCCCTTTGACCAATGCCCTTCATCTCAAATGTTTGCTAAACACCTCTGGTTTATCCTCCAGTCCCGATGAATAAGAGTGGAGGAAAGACGGCTCGTGGTGGCTCCAGAAATACAGCTTTAGAAAGCAAAGTTCATCTTTGAAAAATGAAACTTCAGTCTGCAGATTAGGTACAGGCTTGCTTACATGAAGTATAAAAAGAGAGCGAGGTTTTGTTAATTTTAAACAAATGCACATGTAGGATGGAACGTGTAGGGCATGCAAGTATTTCTTGCGTGGTTTGTATGGAATGCAAATCGCTCAAGACCTGCCATGTATGAAAAACTGGTGGACTCCCAGCAATGTAGGGCACCATGCCAGATGAAACCCTGCACCCCTTGAAGTCCATTTCTTTTACACTAGGAGACAGACCTATAACACATGGTAATCCAGACACGCACTGGGCTCCCTGTCCAACCTAGGGCTCAGTTACCTGGCTTGGCCAGATGGCTTGGGATGAGTGGCAACTATAGACATTGAATTAAATATTAGGGTTAAAGAGATAACCTCAGGTCTTAGGACTTTTACTCCTTATGTAAAATGGACAGATTGTATTATCTGTGTGTTTCTCATACTACATCAAGCTTCCAGCAGAAAGCCAGTAACCATGATGATGAGATCCAATTAAGCATGAGTGGTCATCTGGCTCTGCACCTCTGTCCCAGCTATATTTAAAATACATTGGCCATGTGCTCCAAGGGGTCCATGTATAAAATCGATATAGAGGGGAAAAAGAGATATCATTGTTAACCCTATTTGTTATATGCCTACCCAGAATCCCTTGCAGTGGTGGTAGCAACTGTGGGAAAAGCAAGTCTTCTGGCTAGCCTGGTATGTGCAGAGTGGTGTTTAATAATGCCTCTGCTACCCCCTGAAGTGAAGGGGTTTTCCCATTAGCTTTACCCCCCGCAAAACTTAAATTGTCTCTGATTTGAACACAGGTAAATCTTCTAATTCATTGATGTCCAATGGGCCAGGAGTAGTCTTCAAGAGTTCCTCTACGGCACTATACTGGTTCAAAAGCCCATGGGTGCCATTTTGTTTACTCGTTAAATTAATATTGTCTCGTCACTCACCCAACCGAAGCTTTTTGCTTAGTCTGTGGCTCTCCGCATTAAAGAGTTTGAAACACTCTTCTAATTGGTGGTTTACAGTGTACATGGGGGGGGGGGGGGTTATTTAGAAATAGACAATTCACGTGGGAAGTTCTAAAAGTGGTCTGAGCTGAATAACATTCCTGTGGGTTTTCCGTGGCCACTAAACCCCATTGCCACAGAATAGGCAATTATAAATATCCCCCAGCATTTCTGCCAGTGAGTGTCTGAGACATTGTGGGGTTTTTTTGGTTTTTTTAAGAACCCTTTAGTTCCCACATTTGGTGTGTTACTGCACAGGGTCAGTATTATGAGATATCACAGATCCAGATTACTTGTGAGATTTACCAGGTACTGAGAGCAGGAATCAGATGTGGGACAGACACATGTGTGTGTGTTTTCAATATAAAAGTGAGATTTAAATGAAAGAGATTGATGAGATTTTTGAACGGGGGAGGGGGAGTTTAGTCAAGGTATTTGTACTTTATTAGTATTATGTACATTTTTTTTTTTTTAATCGAGTAAATGCATTTATCCAGTTTGCTGGATTCCTACATGCATATAGTTAAAGGGCCCGAAACAGACTGTATTCTTGGTATTAACCTGAATAGATTTTCCCTGAACTGTGTCCATGCATACAGCTGTATGGTCTGCATTTTTTTTTTTTTTTTTCTTGCAGGACACATACAACTTTGACATGCTGCCCTGCAGAATGTATAAACCCCAAATAACTCCAAACTCTTCAAATGACACTAACTGAAGGAAAAGTGTCTCCATTTAGATAATTCTAGTTTATGTGCCTGTTAAATTTTGGATAAACATTTCCTAGGGTATTATGCTCTACCTATATGTTTAGAAGTATTATCCTACATTTGTTTTTTAATAATGGTCAAGTGTGGGTTAAAGGACTGTAATAACGTCTTATTTATAAGGTAATAGTATAAGAACCAGACTTAGAAGAGTAATAATGTGCAAATAAGAAGGCAATAACTTTGAGTATTGATATCCCAACCAAGCTGTGGCATTTTACAATTGATAAAGGTGATGTCCAAACCCATAATCAATGAGTAGTGATGCACAACACAGCATACAATAACATCAATGGCCAATGATGTCAGATGTAGAGTTCAATACGTTCCAGTTGAGATATGACATCGGATTATTGAAGTATTCTAGACTGCAGTAGCTTGTAGCTTAAAGGGACTGTCTAGTGCCCAATGTGCATCTTCCAAATGTTAATGCATATTAATGTGCTTTCAAAGTACTTTACAATGCATGTCTTACATTTTGCATTGCTTAAATTTTAAAATATTTACAGCTAGAGGAAATTGTGAATTTACAGCAGTTTTTTTTTTTGCTGCAGGAACCAATGAGAATAATGCCATTCAAATTAATGGAATATCCAGTCTCTCTAGTGATGTCATCAGACTATGTGTTGCACTGTTAAGAGATCCTACTGTGTACAAGAGCAAGGTCACTCATGGGCCACTCAATAGACTCAATTTGAGGAGCACAGGAAGTGACTATATGAAACAAAACATTATATCCTCAGTGTCTATATAATGAGTGCTGCCGCACCTGCAGTAATCACTGGGGAGGGCTTGAGTCAAATATTACAAATGTGATTTATACAGAATGCCTGCATCAAATTACACTGGGAAAAAAGCCTGTCCCTTTAAGAGTAATTATAGGGTCAATGCAATAAAGAGAGAATTGCAGGGAACTGAGATGGGAATTTCACACTTAAGGCCAATGTAGCCGAGTTGGAAAAAATTCCCCAGTGTGATAATTTTCCCAATTCTGCTACTTTGGCCTTAAGTTTGAAATTCCTATCTCAATTTCCTGCAATACTCTCTTCATTGAGTCGATCCTTATGCAACAACTGGGATGTTCACTGCAGCAGCTGCTCTCTGAGGAGAAAACCAGAGGGAAGCTGAACTTTTCAAGTTACTGACTGTTCGACTTAGCTCTGAGAAGGGATAGGCCCATGGCAAGGTCCACAGAACCTCACTGAAGTGTTAGTCACATAGTCCATGAACAATACGGGCGCCTACCCTTGCCTCTGACCAATAAACAGACTAGCTGGGCCGAGCGGTTCTTACCTGCCGACACATTCTATCTTTCTACCAAGTTACTGACTTTCCAGGTGCCAGCAGTGGGATCTGGACAAGTGTGAACACAAACACGATGGCCTCTGTTCACTCTGGGGGGGGGGGGGGATGGAAGTTTTACTTCCCAGGGTTCCCCCCGTAGAACCTTGTTCGGACAATTTGTGTTCATCCTCTAAACTGGAAAGAGTTGGCTTAATATTTTTTGTTCTTTTTTTTTTTTAGGGCTTACCAGTGTGCCCAAAAACATTCCGAAGGATACTACCCTCCTGGACTTGCAGAACAATAAAATCGTGGAGATAAAAAAAGATGATTTCAAGGGGCTTGCTAAATTATATGTAAGGCCGACTTTCTTCCTAATTTTTCCGACTCTTTGTTGTGAAAAAAAAAAAAAATAGACAGTATAAAAAAAACAAAAAAAAAAACAATACAGAATGTCAGTTACCATGGCAACATCTCCCAATTCCATAAATTATATATTTCCTGTATCGCACCCAACTCCCAACCGGCTATTGAGTATATATCAAACACAAGTGTAATTTGTAATTTCCAATTCTTATATGGTAGAAAGAAAGCAAATCATCGGGGACCCTCTGTGATACTGATTAAAGTAGGCAGATGCCAAGCACACAACCTGCCCAGCTATGCCCGTGATCCTCAGCCAGCCTTTCACAATGAACATTGCAATCATGAATTTCTTTGCATATAATAATGAGGCTTTATTTATAGTGGGCAGGTCTGGGTTAAAGTTCTAAAAGTGAAACAATCAGCTGTAAGCTTCCATTGGTTACTCTGGTGACTGCTGCCACTTTTAGAAATTTTCCCTAAACTTGATCTTCATTTTTGTATCAAAACCTTTTTTTTCTCTACATTACACAACATGTCACGTTATGAAAAATAATAAATACATTTGAATAATAATATTTTACTATTATTTTATGCTAACATATCAAACGGTACTGCCTAAAAAACCCCCACCAAATCTGTCCTTTGGAATTCTGTCATAACCTTGGCAGTAATGACTGACCAGAATGTGCTCATTAACAATATAAACAGACTGATAAAACCTACAGATAATTGCTCTTGCATGAGATTCCCGCCACCGCCCCCCCTTCGTTCCACAGTGATTGTTATTTCCTGTTTACAACATATTGCACTTTTTATGTAACAAATGTATGTCACTTTTTGCAAGTTTGTCTATAAACACTGGTCAAAAGATCAGGAACGACAGCCTACGCGTAGATACAAATACCAGTTGCCAAGCGCAGCTCAAAAATAGGACAGGACTTAACTCACGTTCACGGTTTGATAATAAAGATATACTCCGTCATGAGCAGGCCTTTAGCCAATTAAAATGTCACCAATTGAGTGCCACGCAGCGCTCTTTATTATTCTATACAAAAACACAGATTTTCGAGAGACTTGCTACTACTACCACCCAGCAAAATACCAGCTGGGTGGCAACCCTACTTGGAAAGTATACGTCCAAATCATGATGTCACTAAATGGTTATCGCTAACACTGCTTCATTTTTAATTATTTTTTTTAAAGGCCTTGGTTTTAGTCAACAACAAAATCTCCAAGGTCAACGAGAAGGCTTTCGAACCACTAATCAACCTACAAAAGCTGTACATCTCTAAAAACAGCTTGGAGGAGATACCCCGGAGCCTGCCAAGCTCCCTGGCAGAGCTTCGAATCCATGAGAACAAAATCAAGAAAGTTCCTAAGGATGTCTTCAATGGACTTAAAAACATGAACTGCATTGGTAAGTTCAGAGGTAGTGATGATATCGGCTAATTCATAGGGGTATTTGCTGGCCAGCTGTTTTTTGATTGAAACGAGGAGGGAGAGGGGAGAAAGAGACTACAGAAATGAGGGGGGAGAGGGGAGAAAGACTATAGAAATGAGGGGGGAGAGGGGAGAATTACTACAGAAATGAAGGGGAAGAGGGGAAAAAGACTACAGAAACGAGGAGGGAGAGGGGAGAAAGACTACAGAAACGAGGGGGGAGAGGGGAGAAAGACTACAGAAGCTATGGGCAGAGGGGAAAAAGAATACAGAAACGAGGGGGGAGAGGGGAGAAAGAGACTACAGAAGCAAGGGGGAGAGGGAGAAAGAATAAAGAAACGAGGGGGGAGAGGGGAGAAAGAGACTACGGAAGAGAGGGGGAGATGGGAGAAAGAATAAAGAAACGTGGGGGAAGAGGGGAGAAAGACTACAGAAACGAGGGGGGAGAAAGAGACTACAGAAACAAGGGTAAAAAGAGACTCAAGGAATGAGGGGGAGACAGGTGAAAGAGACTACAAAAACGAGGGGGAGATGGGTGAAAGAATAAATATGTGCGAATGTCAGGGACTTCTACAGTGTTTTAGGTTCTTTGTGAAAGGGTAGTCACACATGTCTGTCCGTGCCAGCTGTGATAAATAATTTCAATTCTACAGTCTCAAACCTTGCAGGGCATTCCAAGCCCAAATAGCAATGAACGAAAAAAGGAGAGTACAGCAGGGAGACGGATAGCCAGCACGAAATGCGTAAAGGCGAGTGTCCGTCTAAGATTGTAGTCTGTTACCTATTTTATGTATAAATTAAACATCGGCTTTCATACAACATGTGAAGAATTCATCTCTCTGCTGTTTTCTCCTTTTTTTTCGTTCATAGATAGGTGAAAGAGACTACAGAAATGGGGGGGGGGGGAGATTACAGAAATGAGATAGACGGACACGAGGAATGAGTGGAAAAGAGAGACAGACTGATATGAGGGAGGATAAGAAAAGAGAGACAAACTGATATGAGGGAGGAGAGGAAAAGCGAGACAGACTGATATGAGGGAGGATAAGAAAAGAGAGACAGACCGATATGAGGGAGGAGAGGAAAAGAGAGACAGACAGACGTGAGGGAGGACCAGAAAAGAGAGACAGACAGACTTGAGCGAGTATAAGAAAATAAAGACAGACGTGAGGGAGGAGAGGAAAAGAGAGACAGACATGAGGGAGGAGAGGAAAAGAGAGACAGACATGAGGGAGGAAAGGAAAAGAGAGACAGACATGAGGGAGGACCAGAAAAGAGAGACAGACAGACATGAGGGAGGAGAGGAAAAGAAAGACTGACGTGATTGAGTGAGTGAGTGAGTGAGTAAGGAAAAGAAAAGAGAAACAGATAGACATGGGCAGTGCCTCCCCCCAAGATCAGATTTTGGACCCGCCCCTGCAGGGCAAGTCCTGTGGTGCAATCTCAGTGCTTGCTCAAGTCCTGTGGTGCAATCTTAAGAATGTATTTTACATTCTACTGATGAATATATATATATATTTAAAAAAAAAGGTGGCAGATGCAATTTATTTATTTTAACCCCTTAAGGACAGAGCCTTTGAAACATTTTTGTCCTTTCTGGACAATGGCTATTTTAACATTTCTGTGCTGTTTGTGTTTAGCAGTAATTTTGTTCTTCGTCATTTGCTGTACCCACACATATTATATATTGTTTTTATCGGGACAAAAAGGGCTTTCTATGGATGCCATATTTTTGATCATATCTTATCATATTATTAAAAAAAAATAATAAAATATGGTAAAAAAAAAAAGAAATACACAAATTTCTTTGTTTTTATTTGAAACAACTTCTCCTCATCGACAATAGCGAACGAAAAAACATGCTAAATAGATTCTACTATTTCTCCTGAGTACAGGGATACCACCCATGCATAGGTTTCTTGGGTTGTTTGGGGGCTAAAATGCCAAATTTGTGAGGTGCAGTTTTTTGTTTTCCAACTTGAAATGTTTACATGCAGACAGCCTGCACCCATGTCCCATTTGGGACATATTTGAAACCAGCCAGTGTATTTTACCCCATCAACCCATATATTTTTTTAAAGTAGACACCCTAGGCTATCTCAAATGGTGGTATTTTAACACTTTCCATGCACTAATTCTACCACCAGCCTTTGTCAAAGTTTGTGGTAGTAATTTTTTTGTGTTTTTTTTTCACAAACCTTGCACTTCAGACATGAATTTACAGATTTTGGTATGTGTCACTGCCAAATAACACCCCAATAAGTGTTCAGCAACATCTCTTGAGTACAGGGATACCCCCCATGCATAGGTTTGTTGGATTGTTTGGGGGGTAAAAGGCCAAATTTGGGAGGTGAAGTTTTTGGTTTTCCAATTTGAAATTTTGACATGCAGATCGCCTGCACCCATGTCCCATTTGGGACATATTTGAAACCAGCCAGTGTATTTTACCACATCAACCCATATATTTTTTAAAAGTAGACACCCTAGGCTATCTCAAATGGTGGTATTTTTACACTTTCCATGCACTAATTCTACCACCAGCCTTTGTCAAAGTTTGTGGTAGTAATTTTTTTGTGTTTTTTTTTCACAAACCTTGTACTTCAGACATGAATTTACAGATTTTGGTATGTGTCACTGCCAAATAACACCCCAATAAGTGTTCAGCAACATCTCTTGAGTACAGGGATACCACCCATGCATAGGTTTGTTGGGTTGTTTGGGGGGTAAAAGGCCAAATTTGGTAGGTGCAGTTTTTGGTTTTCCAAATTGAAATTTTGACATGCAGACCGCCTGCACCCATGTCCCATTTGGGACATATTTGAAACCAGCCAGTTTATTTTACCCCATCAACCCATATATTTTTTAAAAGTAGACACCCTACGCTATTTCAAATGGTGGTATTTTAACACTTTCCATGCACTAATTCTACCACCAGCCTTTGTCAAAGTTTGTGGTAGTAATTTTTGTGTGGTTTTTTTTCACAAATATTGTATTTTAGACATAAATTCACAGATTTTGGTATGTGTCACTGCCAAACAATAACCCAATATGTGTTCAACAACATCTCCTGAGTACAGGGATACCACCCATGCATAGGTTTGTTGGGTTGTTTGGGGGCTAAAAGGGCCACATTGTGAAGGTGCGCATTTTCAACTTGGAATATTGACGTGTAGCCAGCCTGAGCCCATCTTTCATTTGGGACTTTTTTTTAAAGTAGGACAGTGTATTTTACCCCAAAAAGTATATATTTTGTAAAAGTAGACACCCTAGGCTATTTTAAATGGTGTTATTTTAACACTTTCCATGCACCAATTCTACCACCAGCCTTTGTCAAAGTTTGTGGTAGTCATTTTATTGTGTATTTTTTCCCACATACATTGTACTTTAGACACAAATTCACATATTTCGGTATGTGTCACTGACAAACAATACCACAATATATGTTCAGCAACATCTCCCGAGCACAGGGATACCACCCATGCATAGCTTTGTCAGCTTTGTTGGGTGTTGAAAGGCTACATTTGAGAGGTGCGCTTTTTGATTTTCAAACTTGGAATTTGAACATGTAGAGCAAGGAAGGGGTTAATAGCTCTTATAAGAGCCTTTGTAGTACTGTACAAAAAAATGAACCCCTAAAAATGCACAGACAAGAAAAAAGGTTCTGCTGTGCAGTGATCAGTGGCAGGGAAGGGGTTAATACACTACACTATACAAAGGGTATGGCTTTTATAAAAGCCCTTGGGACTCACAATTTTTTTACATTTTATTTAATTTATTACAATAAAAAAATTATGTTATACAGATCTGTCTCTTTCCCTCACTAAAACTCAAGTGAGGAGAGGGAGGCAGATCCATATGGGTCAGAACAATATTTACGAACCAGACGAATGGTGATGCTCATCTGAGAAATCACCAAACCACCTTTGCCACTGATCGGCTGTTACTGATCGTATACACACGTTCAGACAGCTTCAAAAGGAATACACGTAATCCCCTAGTGGGTATAACTAACCCCAAGCGAGTCTGACAAAAAAAATGCTGATAGCAAAAAAAAATCCTTCTGCGACTAGATTGCTCCATATGCGCTGCTTAGGCAGTGACCATATGCACTGCTTAGGCAGTGACCATATGTGCTGCTTAGGAAGTGATATACGGCAAGGAAGGGGTTAATAGCTCTTAAAAGAGCCTTTGATATACTGTAATAAATCAAAGTAAAAAAAAATAACCCCTAAAAAAATGCACAGACAGCAAAAAATGTGCTGCTGTGTAAGATCACTGCGTACACAGCGATCAATTGCAGGGAAGGGGTTAAATACTGGAAACGGCTTTTATAAAAGCCTTTGGGTCTCAATTCTATTAAATATATTATAATTAAAAACTTACATTATACAGCTCTGTCTCCCTCCCTCACTAAAACTCAAGTGAGAGGGAGGCAGATCTACACGGGTCAGATCAAATATTTACAAATATTGATCTAACCAGACGAATGGTGATGCTCATCTAAGCAAACGCCAGCCCGCCTTTGTCACTTATCAGCTGTTACTGATCGCTATACATGCGGTCAGACAGCTAAAAAAAATTTTTTTACGTTAAACGTAGTCCCCTAGCGGGTATAATTAACACGTGACGGGTGTAATAAAAAAGTAAAAATTTTTTTAAAAATGCTTCTGCAGCAAGATTGCTGCATTTGCGTCAGATCGCTGCTTAGGCAGTGATCTACAGCAAGAAAGGGGTTAATCTCTCTTAAAAGAGCTTTTTTTTATACTGTAATGAATTACAGTAAAAAAAAAATGAACCCCTAAAAAATGCACAGACGGCAAAAAATGTGCTGCTGTGTATGATCACTGCGTACACAGCGATCAATGGCAGGGAAGGGGTTAAATGGCTTTTATAAAAGCCCTTGGTGTTTAAAATGTTATTAAATATTTTTTTTATTATTTTATTTTATTTTTTTACTTTATCTGATCTGTCTCTCTCCCTTACTATAACTAGTAAGGTGAGGGAGGCAGATCAATACTTGTCAAAGGCAATATTTGCTAATATTGCCTTTGACTGTATGGTAAGTGCTCATCAGAGCACTTACCATACATGCCTGCACACAGATCACATAGATCTGTTGTGCCGGCATCGATTGGCTCCCCCTAGAGGATCGGAAGTGAAATACTTTCACTTCCGATGCTCTTGCCATTAGAAGGGAAGCGCTGCCTGTACAGGCAGCGTTCCCTTCTACTGAGCCGATGGGGTCGCTCAGGAGAGCGACCACCATCGGCTCTGGCCAGCCTGAAGGTGTTGTTAAGTGCCTCGCTGGCGAGGCACTTTAACAACACCGGAGATGCTTAGAAAGCGAACGATCGTTCGCTTTCTAAGCACATGTGTGCAGTGGGCGCAGCCATTTTTAAATGGCTGCTACGATCACTCCGTGGAGTGATCGTAGCGCGCCCCTGCACATTTGGGGGGTGTTGCACAATGCCTCTACCTAGAGGCATTGTAGCAACACCGTTAGAGTAAAGAAAGCGACCGCTGGTCGCTTTCTTTTCTCAGTTTAGTGCATGACGTGCCAGGCACGTCACCTGTCGGCAAGTCCTCGATTTGCCGTGACGTGCCTGGCACGTCATCTGTCGTTAAGGGGTTAAAAAAAAAAGATACAAAATTGACATTTAGCATTTTCAAAACTGTAAAAAGTATTACATGGCTGTTTAGCCTTCCTCAAAGTAATAAATGATGAAGGTGAGTACAGTTGAACTGAACTAAGACGAAGATTTAGTCTCACAGAGGCGATTATACATTGTGCAGTGAAAAAGTAAAAAAAATGTGCGGCGTCCCTGTAAGTCAGTATACGTGAATAGAGAAAGTATAAGTGTATGGTGCTGTGGAATATCCTGGATCTTATATATATAAGCAATAACCTGATTCTTGTATTCGCTTAAGAAATGGGAGGAAACCCTCTGGAAAATGGAGGTATTGAGCCCGGCGCATTCGATGGCTTGAAGCTGAACTACTTACGTATCTCGGAGGCTAAACTGACGGGTGTCCCTAAAGGTAAAAACCTTTCTTTACTTTATACAGGAGCATCCAGGGGTCTTCCCATGTCGGGTATGGGACACATTTATAACACTTGCATATCAAGACCCATGATGATGTCATAGACAGGAGACACAGACACATTTAAAACACTTGCATATCAATACCCATGATGATGTCATAGACAGGAGACATAGACACATATATAACACTTGCATATCAAGACCCATGATGATGTCATAGACAGGAGACACAGACACATTTAAAACACTTGCATATCAAGACCCATGATGATGTCATAGACAGGAGACACAGATACATATATAACAATTGCATATCAAGACCCATGATGATGTCATAGACAGGAGACACAGACACATTTATAACACTTGCATATCAAGACCCATGATGATGTCATAGACAGGAGACACAGACACATTTATAACACTTGCATATCAAGACCCATGATGATGTCATAGACAGGAGACAGAGACACATATATAACACTTGCATATCAAGACCCATGATGATGTCATAGACAGGAGACACAGACACATATATAACACTTGCATATCAAGACCCATGATGATGTCATAGACAGGAGACACAGACACATTTATAACACTTGCATATCAAGACCCACGATGATGTCATAGACAGGAGACACAGACACATATATAACACTTGCATATCAAGACCCACGATGATGTCATAGACAGGAGACACAGACACATATATAACACTTGCAAATCAAGACCCATGATGATGTCATAGACAGGAGACACAGAAACAATTATAACACTTGCATATCAAGACCCATGATGATGTCATAGACAGGAGACAAAGACACATATATAACACTTGCATATCAAGACCCATGATGATGTCATAGACAGGAGACACAGACACATATATAACACTTGCATATCAAGACCCACGATGATGTCATAGACAGGAGACACAGATACATATATAACACTTGCATATCAAGACCCACGATGATGTCATAGACAGGAGATACAGATACATATATAACACTTGCATATCAAGACCCATGATGATGTCATAGACAGGAGACACAGACACATATATAACACTTGCATATCAAGACCCATGATGATGTCATAGACAGGAGACACAGACACATTTATAACACTTGCATATCAAGACCCACGATGATGTCATAGACAGGAGACACAGACACATATATAACACTTGCATATCAAGACCCACGATGATGTCATAGACAGGAGACACAGACACATATATAACACTTGCAAATCAAGACCCATGATGATGTCATAGACAGGAGACACAGAAACAATTATAACACTTGCATATCAAGACCCATGATGATGTCATAGACAGGAGACACAGACACATATATAACACTTGCATATCAAGACCCACGATGATGTCATAGACAGGAGAAAAAGACACATATATAACACTTGCATATCAAGACCCACAATGATGTCATAGACAGAAGACACAGATACATATATAACACTTGCATATCAAGACCCACGATGATGTCATAGACAGGAGACACAGAAACAATTATAACACTTGCATATCAAGACCCATGATGATGTCATAGACAGGAGACACAGACACATATATAACACTTGCATATCAAGACCCATGATGATGTCATAGACAGGAGACACAGACACTTATATAACACTTGCATATCAAGACCCACGATGATGTCATAGACAGGAGACACAGAAACAATTATAACACTTGCATATCAAGACCCATGATGATGTCATAGACAGGAGACACAGACACATATATAACACTTGCATATCAAGACCCATGATGATGTCATAGACAGGAGACACAGACACATTTATAACACTTGCATATCAAGACCCACGATGATGTCATAGACAGGAGACACAGACACATATATAACACTTGCATATCAAGACCCACGATGATGTCATAGACAGGAGACATAGACACATATATAACACTTGCATATCAAGACCCATGATGATGTCATAGACAGGAGAGACAGACACATTTATAACACTTGCATATCAAGACCCACGATGATGTCATAGACAGGAGACACAGAAACATTTATAACACTTGCATATCAAGACCCATGATGATGTCATAGACAGGAGACACAGACACATATATAACACTTGCATATCAAGACCCATGATGATGTCATAGACAGGAGAGACAGACACATTTATAACACTTGCATATCAAGACCCACGATGATGTCATAGACAGGAGACACAGACACATATATAACACTTGCATATCAAGACCCATGATGATGTCATAGACAGGAGACACAGATACATATATAACACTTGCATATCAAGACCCACGATGATGTCATAGACAGGAGACACAGACACTTATATAACACTTGCATATCAAGACCCATGATGATGTCATAGACAGGAGACACAGATACATATATAACACTTGCATATCAAGACCCACGATGATGTCATAGACAGGAGACACTGACACATTTATAACACTTGCATATCAAGACACACGATGATGTCATAGACAGGAGACACAGACACATATATAACACTTGCATATCAAGACCCATGATGATGTCATAGACAGGAGACACAGACACATTTATAACACTTGCATATCAAGACCCACGATGATGTCATAGACAGGAGACACAGACACATATATAACACTTGCATATCAAGACCCACGATGATGTCATAGACAGGAGACATAGACACATATATAACACTTGCATATCAAGACCCATGATGATGTCATAGACAGGAGAGACAGACACATTTATAACACTTGCATATCAAGACCCACGATGATGTCATAGACAGGAGACACAGAAACATTTATAACACTTGCATATCAAGACCCATGATGATGTCATAGACAGGAGACACAGACACATATATAACACTTGCATATCAAGACCCATGATGATGTCATAGACAGGAGAGACAGACACATTTATAACACTTGCATATCAAGACCCACGATGATGTCATAGACAGGAGACACAGACACATATATAACACTTGCATATCAAGACCCATGATGATGTCATAGACAGGAGACACAGATACATATATAACACTTGCATATCAAGACCCACGATGATGTCATAGACAGGAGACACAGACACTTATATAACACTTGCATATCAAGACCCATGATGATGTCATAGACAGGAGACACAGATACATATATAACACTTGCATATCAAGACCCACGATGATGTCATAGACAGGAGACACTGACACATTTATAACACTTGCATATCAAGACACACGATGATGTCATAGACAGGAGACACAGACACATATATAACACTTGCATATCAAGACCCACGATGATGTCATAGACAGGAGACACTGACACATTTATAACACTTGCATATCAAGACCCACGATGATGTCATAGACAGGACTAGAAAAAAATAACATTTTTTATAAAATAAATTCAACACAAAATGCACCTTAAATTTTTCTTTCCAACGCATTTTAAGTGCATTTTCCTAAAGAGTAGCAGGTAACACAAACCCATGTCATATATAGGGAGGGATTGCTCCTTTACTGTGTTTTTAAACATCTCTCCCATTGTATAGATTTCTGAACATTCCTTTTTACACAAATCATGTGAGAAGACTCCTCTGCCTTATCGTGTATTTCTAAAGCTTGTTTTATTTTCATTCTCTGACAATAAAATGACACCTTTTCATTGATTAGATCTTCCCAGCACCCTCAACGAGCTGCACTTGGACAACAACAAAATCCAGGCCATCGAAATGGAAGATCTTATCCAATATTCCCATCTATACAGGTACCTCCCACGTCTGACACAATGAATCAGTATAACCAGAATCCTTTAACTAGACTGGCTCCTGGATTGTCTGTCGAGCCTCTAAGCCATTAAAAGTGTCGGAAGTGCTAAAAAAACAAATAACAAAAGAAAAAATGTATCTTGTTGAACTTAGTAAAGTACACGACTAAGGGGAAGGAGAGCACCGTATATATATATATATATACACACACAAATTTATAAATGCCAAATTGCATTTAAATTATGAATTTATTAATTACTGTGTCAAGTGTTTGTTATATTTTTTGTTATGTAGAGATCCATCAGCTGTAAAAATATGAAAAAACATTTAAAGATAATGCAGAGGAAAGTAACCCTCCGGCTGTATATTCTATATGTACCAAATGTAAACTAATAAGTGAGCAATCAGTCCTGCCAAGTATGAGCTAGAGGCGACTAATTAGACTGTTCTTTCCATCTCCGCGTTGGTCCCTGTATGCGGAATACAAGACATGACTTAGTGAATTAGCACATGGCTGCCAGTCTGGATCTAGGGAAACTTTGGAAGTCAGCAAACTGAGTGATTAGTATTACACAGGCCAGAATGTCTGTCCCATGCATGAACATACTACTATACAGCTTCTGGCTTAACGTAGCTCCTGGATGTATACATAAAATACTTCTTCCTATTGTGAGCTCAGTGAAGGCCATACATCCCTACACCATCAATTAAGGATAGTGTATACCTGTACGTGTTCTTCATAGTTGCCAACATCGGCCATGTTTCCAGGGACACATATTTGTTCCGCATGCTTCAGAAAGAGCATGCAAAGTGCAGCCTGGCAGTATGTAGGATGGATTTACACACAGACACAATCCAATTAATTAATCATGGTTGGTCCTATGAGATCTCCACCCTGATTAATTAATTGGATTGTGTCTGTGCGTATATCCATCCTACATACTGCCGGGCTGGGCTTTGCATGCTCTTTCTGCAGCATGTTGACCAAATATGTGTCCTTGGAAACATGGCCGATGTTGGCAACTCGGGTTCTTAAAGCCAGTGTAGTCTTCACTTCCATCTGATCCCGCTCAGGGCAGGGAAGGAACACTATGCTGATTATTTTAGTGGTAATTATTAGTGCTGCGGCGGTTCTAAGAGTCTGCGGATGCCATCTCGGGTTGTTGCAGGCTCAAGGCAACGGGCACCTGTGTTTGTGCGCACAAACATTTCTTTTGGGCACTGGTTCTAAAACCTGTGTGTGCGCGCACGTCTTAGAAGAGACAGTGATTATGGGATATGTAGTTCCCAAAAATAAATGCCAAGGTTAGCCATCATCATCCTAGAGGAAAGCTGGGTTGTTCAGTAATAGTAGGTTATTGTCTTGATACTGTGCTCCATGCTAATTTTGGCTCAACACAGCTGCCTCTTGTACTACAAATAGGGAATTAACCCATTCACACTAGCAACCCATTGACTCGCCTCTGGCACTGAAAGGGCTATGGGTCGTCCTTTAAACCCATCATTATCTTTGTGGTCTAACAAGCAGCTGTTTGGGAAGCAGACCCAGGACTGGGATGATTGCCATCCCAACTGCTCTGGATCCCATTATACTAATGTATATTCAGATTACAGTACACAAAGACCCCACAACAGACTGTGTACCTCGCCCTCCCCCCAAAGATATGATTGCTGAAGGAGGAGGGTGCTGTTAGAGTAACTTGGTCAACTTAAACATTGCTTAAACGGTGAGAGCAGTGAATAAAAAATGATAAAAAACAATTTATTCATTGTGTTAGTAAAATTCTTATTGGGGCCCTCCAGCTGTTTCTGGACTACAACTACCATTATGCTGTGCCTTTCCAGAAAGCTTGTGGGGAATTATGGGATTGGTAGTTCAACTGCATGTGGAAGGCTGCATTTGGACACCTATGAAATAAGAGAAAATGTGTTTTAAATGTGTCTGTGGAGTCTCCGGCTTATGACATCACCTGTGGCTTGATATGCAAAGTACACATTTACCATGGAAAAATTGTGGGAAAAAAGCCACAGGTGATGTCATAAGCCGGAGACACACTTTATGTATTTGCTTTAATTTTGCTAACACAATGTATAGATCATTTTTCAGCATTTTTATTCTCTACATTCACAGTATAATCAATGTTTAGGTTGACAAAGTCCCTTCAAGACTGACCTCTCACACTGATTTATTTCTGGTGATTGAATACCACACAGACCAGTGATGGCTAACCTTGGCACTGCAGAGGTTTGGCAACTAGATATCCTACATTGCTTAGTTAACCTTATGACCGACTGAGCATCATGGGATAGGCAAACATCTATAGCGCCAAGGCTAGCCATCACAGTCCGTCTACATTAATCGCAATAGAATAAGTTAAATTATAAAACTATAAGCCAAGAGATAAATCAGGTCATTGAATAGAGCCCAAACCCAGAGACATCCATCCATTGCCATGGGCTCTCCATTGAAATTCTTAAGTTCAGTTTGGTTACTCTTATCTTCTAGGCTGGGACTGGGACACAACAACATCCGAGTGATAGAGAACGGGAGCCTTTCCTTCATGCCCACTCTGAGAGAGCTGCACTTGGACAATAACAAGCTCTCCAAGGTCCCCCCAGGACTGCCCGACATGAAATTCCTGCAGGTAACATCATCAGGTCCCAGAAAAATGTGACTAATTCATCATTCTCGACATTTGTAGGCCCACCGGTTTTAAAGGACAACTGTAGCAAAACATTTAAGTATGTTTAATGTAAAGAAAAAAATTTTTTTTAATGAAATAATACAAATAAAGTATTTAGCCCTATTTGTAACGTACAGTTCTGTCAGGGGGCCGACATGTTGTTTAGAATCTTGGGTCAGATCTTCACTCACGTTGGTTCAGATGAAAGAAGACCTGACCCAAGATTCTAAACAACATGTCTGCCCCCTGGTATAATTATTTGGAGCAAAGAGGGCTCAATAAGGATCTGTATTTATATTCTTTCATTAAAGCCTTTCTATTTAAAATGCAGACACTTCATGCAATCTTTCAATTAAACACAACTTAATTTTTCGCTGCAGTTTTGTACAACGTACCAACGTATTCAAGCAATCCTTGAGATACAATAAAATGGCCAACTAGAAAAGGCCAGTTGAATCCCCTTTGTTTGTCTTTGGTGCCAGAGACTCTTAAGGGTAAGAGGATAGATAATAAAAATGCATTTACTCGGCCTTCTGGCACTATAAGGGTAAACAAACTTTTAACGTGCACTGTTCCTAAAAGGATATGACTCTTAAGACATATGGCTGTGATAATCCGTGGAGATTATTTAACCACAGTGCAGGGCTCTCTACCTCATGTACCAGTCTGTTCTTGTTTGTTTAACTTAGTATGTAGTCCCCCTCTATATTCTGTACCTAACAATGCATCCATTGTTGGCTCTATATGAAAAAAGGTACAATATTCTCCCTCACACTTTTCCCTTCCGTTTCCCAGAAACCAGGGCTTTGGAATAAGAGTTAAGAAATTATATACGACTTGGGGCGTGGTATGTCACGACCGTCAAGCCCACCATCTTCTAATATGATACAATTCCGAGCCCCAAAAGACCAAGAGCAAACTTACAGTTCTTGGTGTAAGGTGCAAGGTGCTTGCTATCGATGAGAAGCTTAATAAATAGGAAGGAATGAAAAAAGACATACACTATGTTTCCTTTTTGTCTTTTTTTCCAGTCTACTTAATCATAAACACATCTATATTTGTTCTCCCTTTCTTCAGGTGGTCTATTTACACTCCAACAACATTACCAAAGTGGGAGTGAACGACTTTTGCCCAATAGGCTTTGGAGTGAAACGCGCTTACTACAACGGAATCAGCCTCTTCAACAACCCAGTGCCGTATTGGGAGGTGCAGCCGGCCACCTTCCGCTGCGTTACCGACCGTTTGGCCATCCAGTTCGGAAACTACAGGAAGTAAGGGATGCCCAAGGCATTTTACCAAAAGACAACCAGAAGGGTTAAATTGACAAAGAGAAGGAGAAGAACCAGCCGCACATACACACACAAACACACAAGACAAAACAACATCAACATGCGATAAATCACATGATGCTCCAGGAGTGTGTGTAAGACTTTAAGAAAAAATAATCAATAAATCCAACGCTTTAGGTATTGTTAACGTTTTGCCTATCTTTGGCACGGCTGTATAAACTAACATGGAATGGTTTCTTGATAGGCCATAGCTGCTCTCAAACTGTTATGTCTGCAAACCTTCTATAATCTATGAGCTTATTTTATTGGCAATGCATTGTAACATGTGACTGACCTTTTGCATGGTAGCTGTCGTTGACTATTGCCATTGGCTGGCTTCGAGCAGAGGGATCCTAGTCAACAACAGCTGCTGGTGCAAGAGCTGACTTCGCCCCTGTGCTACTACAGATAGCGAGCATTGTGGTGCGTGCACGGATGCTTGCTTGCTTGCCTGGATAGCACCAATAGTGCCTTGAATCACTTCTGCCCCTTCCCAGTGGCTAGGTTAGTGACCGCCGGTGCTCCATTGATGGTGACATCAGTCACTCAATTATGTCATACGGGAACCTCTTTGGCCAACTATACTGTTTATTCGTTTTGATGCACGGGCACACATGTGAATTTGCTCACTGCACATGCTTTTGCTGTCAATATGCCTTCCATGCCCTGTCTATTCCATTTTGTTACCATGTAACCAGCGTTCAATATGTAACATACCGTAGGAGCAAACCAAAGGATTGACTCGTCTCTTCTCGTACTGCATCACATCCACCATGTTTCCCTGTTCCATAAATACAACCAATAAAGGGGCAAGCATCACTTAAACATTAAAAAAACGCCGACCCTCAGACCGAGTGCATTTCCTGTCTCATTTAACTTAAAGGTGAAGGTTAAAACCAGAGGCTTGACCCCTAGGCATAAGGTGTGCAGTATACAGCCATATGTGGTGTTAGAGGCCAAGATCCATCTGCTTCTGTACTACATAGATCTACACTACATCACCATCAGTGGTGGTGCTATAAGTATATATGCAAATTAAGCAGCTCATTAGCGCCAACACTTGCTATGGGTACCCCTGGCCGCTCCTATGTAGAAGCATTACCACAGGTGTAGGGGAAGTAGGACATGTGTGTCTCCCCTTTACACACAGGCCTCGTGCTCCATGCAAAAGTATAGCATATATCCATATTATTGTGTAAGTGATACTTTTTGCCCAGATGGCATGTAAGGCATTGCTGCGCAATGTGTTTCTTGTCTTCTCCCCCCTTAAAGGGTGTTACAAACAATGTCAGCCAAATCTACATGTAGACACAGTGATAAACCAATAAGAAGAAACAGCAGAGCTGATATAGGATGTATAGGAAATGTATAGGTGTGATCATAATTAAATGTAAAATTTGGTGCTTAATGGAGTCGGTTTTTATTTATTTTTTAATGGCTGATCCTTTCTAGTATCTACGAGACAATCCTCATTCTCACACTCCATGGTTCCTCTGATCGCATGGGTTCAGGGAACAAGCCAGGTGAGTACAGGCAAGACAGGGCTGGGTGCACACACATTTATGTATTAAGAAGTACATTAGGAAGGCCAGAGTGCCAATGGGCCTCTAGCTGCTGGCAGCCTCCCTTTGGTCAGCTAGGAGGGTGCCAGAGGAGGTGTAGTTCACCAAACACTGAAGGGCAGCAGTTTGACACCTAGACCAATGTTGTGTTCTGTAGAAAGGCCTCAGGCATGTGATAAAGTAGAAATTCGCCTATCAGCTCTTCTGTTTCCAAGGGACATTGCCCCATCTGGTATCATATCTTAATGTAGTATTCATTAATACAGTCTCAGTTAACATTTTGCCCCTTCGTCTATCTCCAGCAGTACTTCCCAACCTGGGAGCGTTTCTCGGTGGAGTGTTATTGGGCCGACTCGATGGGCCAAATGGTTCTTATCTTGCCGACACATTCTACGTTTCTAAATCCAACAAACTTTATTGTCCCATTGCCAAGCTCAGTAACAGAGGGGAGCAGAAGTTGATAGAAGGTATCGATCTAATCGAATTCGCTGATGATTAAGAGTCAATGGGACTGGGGTACAGGGGTGTGGAGTTGAAAATTGGAATGTAGTATCGGAGGGTGACGTTGTTGGTAATGGGAGAAAGGTGACAGCAAACTTCAAAATTGACCTTTTTCGACAGCAATACAATGATGCATCTTAGCCTTTATTTCCAATATAGACTTGCTCCTGAGATGATCTACAAAATGTTTCTAACCTATGTACATAATCCCTTAAACCAATCCTCTGTCTGAATATTGTTTTATTGTAACAATCTTCTAGGTTAAAACCTAGTTAATACAAAATACAGGTGATCGCTCGCAGAAAGGATCCAGGAGGCTCACCTCTCGCTGGTGAGCGGTATAATAACCGGCTGCTACAATGAACTCCCAGGGCGCTCTGGTAATAGCAGAGATTACCGAAAATAAACCAACCGGTACTCCATGGGTATGTTCAAAATACAAACGATAATTAACGATAATAGTAAGCCACAAGACAAAACTAAAGCGACTTGCGCTGGACAGACAGAGGAAACACTTTACACATTTCGCGTCTACTGGCACATAATCATACATGTGATTGCTAAAGTGAACAGTGCAAATAAAATACAATTAGTAAACCAATCGTGTTAGAGGTGAAATGCGTTTCCATGCATGATACATAAATAAATAGTGTTTATATATTGTCCAATTCTGACTAGTATGTTAAAAATAATAAATGATACATTGTTCTGTTATAAATTGTTGATACTTGTGTGAATAATCTAAACACATTATAACAATAATGAATGAACTGTGATTCACATACCAATGCAGTGCACGATTCATAGCGATACATTGAACTATACATATAGAGAGAGAGAGAGAGAGAGAGAAATATTGCTCCAAATCTTCTCAGTACTTTAATAACATCGATTTATTTTAATATAATTGAAAATAATAATATTTAAAATGGTGATAGAAAATATATTTTTTAAAGAATGATTTGACATAAACAAGGGGGGATATGATAGAAACATTTAAATACATAAAGGGAATCAACACAGTAAAGGAAGAGAGTATATTTAAAAGAAGAAAAACTACCACAACTAGAGGACATAGTCTAAAATTAGAGGGGCAACGATTTAAAAGTAATATCAGGAAGTATTACTTTACTGAGAGGGTAGTGGATGTATGGAATAGCCTGCCAGAAGAAGTGGTAGAGGTAAACACAGTCAAGGATTTTAAGCATGCGTGGGATAGACACAAGGCTATCCTAGATATAAGACCGGGAACGGGGGACTAATAAAAGTACTCAAAAAAAAATTGGGCAGACTAGATGGACCGAATGGTTCTTATCTGCCGACACATTATATGTTTCTATGTTTCTATGTAACAAATATACTCAAGATGAGTTGTAGTGTCATATCTTGTTCACTTTTCTTACCGAAGTGGAGAAGATGTCCAATTTTTTAAAATGATAACGACAATCAGATAGTCAGACAGAAAATAAGAATTATATACATAGGATGGGAGACGAAATGTTATAGACTCAGTACCAGCGAGAATCTAATTAGAGGTTTACTAATTGTATTTCATTTGCACTGTTCACTTTAGCAATCACAATTATGATGAAGCGTCAGTAGACGCGAAGCGCGTAGTGTGTTTCCTTTGTCTGTCCAGCGCACTTCACTTTATTTCTGTCTTGTGGCTTATTAAAACATGGTTTGTATTTTGAACATACCCATGGAGTACCGGTTGGTTTATTTTCATAAAACCTAGTTCAGAATTGATTTTATTTTAGTATACTGTTTTATCTCACTACATATGTTGTTACAATAAATCAACGTTTATCATATTTATACAGGTATACCTTATATTACTGCCCACATATTTAACCTCTGATTTGCCTGCGATGATCACTACTCTACTTATGGATGGATTAGAATGGTTTCAAAAGCTTTGCAGTACTTAACTGAAACACAGAAACATAGAATGTGTCGGTAGATAAGAACCATTCGGTCCATCTAGTCTGCCCAATTTCCTAAATACTTTTATTAGTCCCCAGTTCCCTATCTTATAGCTAGGATAGCCTTGTGCCTATCCCACGCATGCTTAAACTCCTTCACTGTGTTTACCTCTACCACTTCTGCTGGAAGGTTATTCCATACATCCACTACCCTCTCAGTAAAGTAATACTTCCTGATATTACTTTTAAATCGTTGCCCCTCTAATTTAAGACTATGTCCTCTAGTTGTGGTAGTTTTTCTTCTTATAAATATACTCTCTTCCTTTACTGCGTTGATTCCCTTTATGTATTTAAATGTTTCTATCATATCCCCCCTGTTGCGTCTTTCCTCCAAGCTATACATGTTAAGATGCTTTAACCTTTCCTGGTAAGTTTTATCCTTCAACCCATGAACCAGTTTAGTAGCCCTTCTCTGAACTCTCTCCAAAGTATCAATATCCTTCTGGAGATACGGTCTCCAGTACTGATTACAATACTCCCATAACATAACATAACCTATGCCTAGTTAGTGTCTAACCACCAAACATCCTCATCATTTTTATAGTGTGCCTCTTTTAAATTTTGAATGACTTCCAGGTTAAATCTGTGGGAAAACATTGCCACCTAGGGGAAATAAAGGGCATTGCTAGGACCAAGTTGTCCATGTGAACTAATATGGACCAAAGCTTAAAAATGTAATATTTATAATATTTTAAACCACAAAGCTGGAACTAACACATCTTTGTAAATCCCATTTATGCAGATACACTAAAAAAGAAAAAAAGCACACATGTACAATTGTAGATGGACAAAGTTATATAGACGGAATAAACTAGATTGCATAGTAATCTGCACATCAAAACTTATCTTGAATAAAGAAATACATTTGAATCTATCCATCTGCGCAGTTTATTGGGATCCGTAAGACAAAGGAGTATATATCGTAACTACGTTCTATGTCTTGCTACAGCAACTAGTCTGAAATAATGTTTGAAACATTTATTGAGAAACTGAGTATTTTTGAAGAGAAAAACAAACAAACATGTTTGAAACATTAAAATATTATCTTTTTCTCCATTTTTCTAATTTGCTGCAGTTTTGTACATCGTTCGCACTGGCTGTATGGCGCTCAATAAAAAGCGATATTGTGGCGTAACACCGCACTCAGCCATTAGTGGAATACAGACTTAAATTGCGGGAAGGGGATGTATTTTTTAAAATAATGTAAGTAGTGTCTCCAACTCACACTTTGGGGGCCAGGGCTACTTATTTCGGCCCCCCTATTGATGAATGAGGCTCCTAGACCCCATACAATAACATTTAAAAAAACAGGAGTCTGGAGGCTGCACACATGTCGGCCTCCACCACCCCCTCCGCCCCGCCCAGCACAGCTGGCATCTAGGACAGTTCAGCACGTCTGCTTCAGTCTGGATGGTGGAAGGTAAAGAGAGGGGGAACAAAAACCACACAGAGGAACTTGGGCATAGGTAATACACCTTGATCAACAACTTCTTCTTGTGACAAGAAAACTTAAAATGTGGGATTTCTTTTTATAAGTCAAATGAACCCTAAAGCACACCTCCAATCCCGTTTCATCGATTGGACTCCAGGTTTGCTAAGTCCTGACTCCAGATAGCTTTAACTGAAGACATTACTAGTGTTGAGCGAACCCGAACCGCACTGTTTGGGTTCGTACCGAACATTCCGGTGTTCGGACCCCAGACCCGAACACGGACATTTCACTGTATCTCCGTGTTGGAGTTCGGGGTTCGGCTATAAACCGAAAGTCTATAAACTGAAAGACATTCGGTTTATAGACTTTTGTTTAATAGAATACATGTAATGCTACTGCTATTCTATAAAAAGAAAGTCTATAAACAGAATGTCTTTCGGTTTATATACTTTCGGCTTATGGAATACATGTAATGCTATTGGCTTTCTATAAACCGAACTAGAGTCCCCATTCATAAGAATTTCTTATGAATGGGCACTCTAGTTCGGTTTATAGAAAGCCAATAGTATTACATGTATTCCATAAGCCGAAAGTCGTGTCCCCATTGACTTCAATGGGGTTCGGGGTCAAGTTCGACCCCGAACCCGGACTTTTTTCCGAAGTTCGGCCGAACCCGAACATCCAGGTGTCCGCTCTACACTAGTCATTACCCTAGGGCAGGGGTCCTCAAACTACGGCCCGCGGGCCACATGCGGCCCGCCGAGGACATTTATGTGGCCCGCGGGGGGTGCTGCCGGCACCCCCCCCCGTTTACTTTTTTTTTCTTTCTGGCAGCCGCAAAGGATGCGGCTGCAGGAAGAAAAAAAAAAAAAAATTCACCGCGACCGGATGTGACGTTACGTCACATCCGGATCCGGTAACTGTTTCCCTCCTCCACAGGAGAACACCGCGCGAGACGTCCGGGGACACAGCAGCTGGAGGTAAGTGATGGGGAAGCGGGGGAGGAGGGAGGGATAACGAGCACTATTCCTGGCCTCTGACTGGCATAATATTCCTGGGCATCTGAATGGCATAATATTCCTGGGCATCTGACTGGCATAATATTCCTGGGCATCTGACTGGCATCATATTCCTTGGCTATGACTGGCATCATATTTCTGGGCTCTGACTGGCAAAATATTCCTGGGCATCTGACTGGCAAAATATTCCTGGGCTTCTGAATGGCATAATATTCCTGGGCTATGACTGGCATCATATTTCTGGGCTCTGACTGGCAAAATATTCCTGGGCATCTGACTGGCAAAATATTCCTGGGCTTCTGAATGGCATAATATTCCTGGGCATCTGACTGGCTTCATATTCCTGGGCATCTGACTGGCATATTATTCCTGGGAATCTGACTGGCATATTATTCCTGGGAATCTGACTGGCATATTATTCCTGGGCATCTGACTGGCAAAATATTCCTGGGCATATGACTGGCAAAATATTCCTGGGCTTCTGAATGGCATAATATTCCTGGGCATCTGACTGGCATCATATTCCTGGGAATCTGACTGGCATATTATTCCTGGGCATCTGACTGGCATAATATTCCTGGGCTCTGACTGGCATAATATTCCTGGGCATCTGACTGGCATATTATTCCTGGGCATCTGACTGGCATATTATTCCTGGGCATCTGACTGGCATATTATTCCTGGGAATCTGACTGGCATAATATTCCTGGGCATCTGACTGGCATAATATTCCTGGGCATCTGACTGGCATAATATTCCTGGGCATCTGAATGGCATCATATTCCTGGGCATCTGAATGGCATCATATTCCTGGCCATCTGACTGGCATAATATTCCTGGGCATCTGAATGGCATAATATTCCTGGGCATCTGAATGGCATCATATTCCTGGCCATCTGACTGGCATCCTATTCCTGGGCATCTGAATGGCATAATATTCCTGGGCATCTGAATGGCATAATATTCCTGGCCATCTGACTGGCATCATATTCCTGGCCATCTGACTGGCATAATATTCCTGGGCATCTGAATGGCATAATATTCCTGGGCATCTGAATGGCATAATATTCCTGGCCATCTGACTGGCATAATATTCCTGGCCATCTGACTGGCATCATATTCCTGGGCATCTGAATGGCATAATATTCCTGGGCATCTGAATGGCATAATATTCCTGGCCATCTGACTGGCATAATATTCCTGGGCATCTGACTGGCATCATATTCCTGGGCATCTGACTGGCATATTATTCCTGGCCATCTGACTGGCATAATATTCCTGGGCATCTGAATGGCATCATATTCCTGGGCATCTGAATGGCATAATATTCCTGGGCATCTGAATGGCATCATATTCCTGGGCATCTGACTGGCATCATATTCCTGGGCATCTGACTGGCATCATATTCCTGGGTATCTGACTAGCATCATATTCCTGGGCATCTGACTGGCATCATATTCCTGGGCATCTGAATGGCATAATATTCCTGGGCATCTGACTAGCATCATATTCCTGGGCATCTGACTGGCATCATATTCCTGGGCATCTGACTAGCATCATATTCCTGGGCATCTGACTGGCATCATATTCCTGGGCATCTGAATGGCATAATATTCCTGGCCATCTGACTGGCATCATATTCCTGGGCATCTGAATGGCATAATATTCCTGGGCATCTGAATGGCATAATATTCCTGGCCATCTGACTGGCATCATATTCCTGGGCATCTGAATGGCATAATATTCCTGGGCATCTGAATGGCATAATATTCCAGGCCATCTGACTGGCATCATATTCCTGGGCATCTGACTGGCATCATATTCATGGGCATCTGAATGGCATAATATTCCTGGGCATCTGAATGGCATAATATTCCTGGGCATCTGACTGGCATAATATTCCTGGGCATCTGACTGGCATCATATTCCTAGGAATCTGACTGGCATCATATTCCTGGGCATCTGACTGGCATCATATTCCTGGGCATCTGACTAGCATCATATTCCTGGGCATCTGACTAGCATCATATTCCTGGGCATCTGACTGGCATCATATTCCTGGCCATCTGACTGGCATATTATTCCTGGGCATCTGACTGGCATAATATTCCTGGGCATCTGAATGGCATAATATTCCTGGCCATCTGACTGGCATCATATTCCTGGCCATCTGAATGGCATCATATTCCTGGGCATCTGACTGGCATAATATTCCTGGGCATCTGAATGGCATAATATTCCTGGCCATCTGACTGGCATCATATTCCTGGGCATCTGACTGGCATAATATTCCTGGGCATCTGACTGGCATAATATTCCTGGGCTCTGACTGGCACACTATTCCCATTGAAATACTGGTAAGTTTGTTGATTTAACTTTACTTTAAATATTGTATTTGTTCTCGTTTTGTTCAAAATAAGATATATGCAGTGTGCATAGGAATTTCTTCATAGTTTTTATTTTTACTATAGTCCGGCCCTTCAACGGTCTGAGGGACAGTGAACTGGCCCCCTGTTTAAAAAGTTTGAGGACCCCTGCCCTAGGGGTTCACATACTCTTCCAACCCACACTGTGAATGTTTGATTGACATATTCAGTATGGATATAATAATTTGTGTGTTATTAGTTATCTATTTAAATAGAAATGCTAGTGCTTCCAAAGGTTTCACTTAGTTTTTCTTGCCACTGTGCATGACATTAATTAACTAATCAACTTGGTTATGTGGGATCTGATCCTTGATTAGTTCATTCAGTTAAGCAGCATGTATGCATTAATATGTGGTTTAAAATAAATGGATGAGGATAGATGGATGAACCCTAGTCACCCCCCAGGCCAGTATTTTACTGGCAAGGGCAGTAAACATGGTGCTTGTGGTCAATATTGAGCCTATGTAGATCATTAAAGCATTTTTAATCTTATTTCTATCTTACAATTAACCCCTTGCCGACAATGGACGTGTCAGACACGTCCTGGGAGAAACTCCCTTAACGACAAAGGATATGCCCGGCACGTCCTGCGGTGAATCAACGATCGCGAAAACCGCTTTAATGGTGCTGGTCTATTGCCTTGATGTCGAGGCAATAGCCAGCACCGAAATTTATTTCCTGGGGCCCCCACGATCGCCCCACGGAGCGACCATGGGAGCTATATTGACGGAGCAGCTATGCCCTCTAGCGGTTTGAGCTTCGGAAGTGAAAGTAACTTCACTTCCGTCGCTCTGAATATGCTACTTGACTGCCCCTAGTGGTAGTTAAGTAGCATAGCAATGGAAAAATGTAAAATAAATATTTAATTAAGTAAAAACTGGTTATATAGTTAGATTAGCCTATAGGGTTAAAATGAAATAATTTTCAGCATAAGGGATAGGGTTAAAATTAAATTAAAATTAAAATATATTAAGGGATAGCATAAGGGTTAGCGTTGGGGTTAAATTTAGTGTTAAGGTTTCATTTTGGGTTTGGGTTGGGGTCAAAAGTTCAATATAGGTAAAAACAAAAAAAACACTATTTTTGGTTTTTGCCCCATAACTCGCAAAAAAAACCGAAGAATATGGAAACATGCATATTTCTGAACTGGGGACAACATTTAGAAACTAAAAAAACATATCATTTGTGTGGGTACAGTATCTGAGAAAAAAGAAAATTGCAGCTAAACACAAACACCCCAGAAATGTCAAAACAGCCATTGTCACCAAGGGAAAGTCAAGGTGAAAATGTCTTGTCACTAAGGGGATAAACATAAGTTTGTTGCTTGCTGATAATTGTCCTTTAATTCCTGCCTTCTGTATGGATTTTAAAGAACTATTGGCTCTTTATAATATAAATACTGTTAGTAGGACAGTGACAAGTGTGACCTTGTCCTTTGTAGGGTGGTCCCAATCCATTAAAAGGCTGTTGTGTTGTTATAATGTTCACACATTTCTTGTGGGTGTTCTATCCTGCGCTCTACAATACAAACCTGTCCAAACACAGTCTAACTGTTTTGCCATAGAACATACAATGTGCGGGCCTAATCTGAAACATTCCTATAGAGATATCAATCTGAATCTTTGCCAAGAATGTATTTTTTCCTTTATCAGAGATAAGCAGCCATCTGTCATATTATTAACCAGTGATGAGTAGAAGAAGTAGTATGTAGAAAAGAAACAAAACACACTATTTTCTTCTTTTTTCAATAGTCTATGGTATACATCGCTTAACCCCTTAAGGACCAGATATTTATTTATTTATTTTTTTAAACATCCGTGTATGTTTATTTAAAAAGGGACTAAAAGCTACAATTAGGCAGAAGGTCACTTCTGGCTCATTAAGACCGTAATATTGAATTGTACCACTTGTGCACCATTTAAAAGTTATTTAGCCCTGGGATATGCAAAAGGACATTTCAGAAAGGTGCCATTTTATGAAGGATCGTTCCGAGGCAGCAGGGAGAGCTGGTCTGGTGGACACCTCTCTACATCATTGGTGTATTTGCACGTCCATCACAAGACACACAGCCAATAGTGGAGGAGGAGATGATAGTCACAGATATCAACAAACAATCAACTTTGCAAGGTGAGTGACATGGCAGCTTGGAAGTGTCTACAACAGTTGCAAAATAATTGTCAATGGCTCATGGCTCCGTCCAGGTGCTCTTAGAAGGATATGGGAACAAGTGTTCCCCATGTTCTTCCTTCCTAGCTATGGGGCTCCTAATAAACAATGTGTGTGTGGGCATTGACTGGTATTGTGATGGACTATTTAATTATGTTCTATGGATATTCACAGACCTTGCCGTTGGCACTGGTTTCCTTGTACAGACATTTTGCCTTTCCCAAGGCATGGGGGTAAGGTAACAAAAATCAAATTAGCATCTAAAACTTTGTATACCATGTTAAGAACTTCAAAAGTTGGATGTTTCAGGTCCAGGTGGCATGGGACCCTGAGCGCCTGAGTTCAGGAGCTACGGTGGATGGGTGGAGACACAGGGCCTGATGCTGGGTAACTGCACTTCCCTGGTTACTTGGGGCTCCAGGTTTGTGAAAGCACATACAAAGGCCCTGAGGAGGCAGTTGCTGTATCCAGTATATGAAGGTAGGTAACTGAAAGTACCATGGAAACATCTTGGAGCAGGCATGGAAAACAACTTTGACAGGATATCAGGATGTAGCAGGTTAAGCAGAGCAGGGAAGCAAACTGAAACAAAACAAAGTAACTAGATGCAGAATGCGGGGCTACAGGATAGACTGGGAACAAAGGAATAAGTAAAGCAGACAGGAGCAAGATAAAGCATAGATACATAAAACAGAGGACAGGGCTAAGGGAACATAGACACACAAACATGAACACAGGAACTAGGCTTGTCCTAAAGATGATAAATGGTAGGTGTTTGGTTACACCAATTGGCCAAATGATGATTAAGCTTGCCAACCACATCAATGTACCCCACAATTTGGCAAGTCCCTTACTATGACTAATAATTAATTGGCAAAGAAACAACAGGATCTAAAGACTGGTTACCTGTAGCAGTACAGACTGGAATCTTGGAGAAACAGAACAAACAGGTGTGGCTCATTATATTTCAGAAAGGAAACAGAGAAAGCCTGGAATGGAAGGAAACAATAAACAGCAGGAAAACCAGAACTAGCCTAGAACAGAAGAACAAAGGAGCAAAGAACAGAAAATTCCATTAACAGGGCTCCAAGATAGGACAGAACTGTGATAGGGCTGAACTGTGATAGGGCTGAACTGTGATAGGGCTGAACTGTGATAGGGCTGAACTGTGATAGGGCTGAACTGAGATAGGACAGAACTGTGATAGGGCTGAACTGTGATAGGGCTGAACTGAGATAGGACAGAACTGTGATAGGGCTGAACTGTGATAGGGCTGAAACTCTAAGACAGGGCTGAAATTCTAATACAGGGCATTGCTATGTCAGGGCATTACTGTGACTAGGGTTGCCACCTTTTCTTCAAAAAAATATCGGCCTTGGTCGGTCTCCATAGACTTAACATTGCCCTGATGCCAATTTTTTACCGGCCTGCCGGTAAAATACCGGCCAGGTGGCAACCCTAACTGTGACTGGGTTGGGCAGGTGCCGCTATGTGCAGGTGCTGCTTTAGGGCCAACTGGGCAGGTGCCATACTAGGACCAACTGTGTAGTTGCCGCTCTAGGGCCAGACAAGGGTAGGGTGCCACACTGTGGCCAGACAAGGAAACAAGCAACAGTGCAGGAATACAAGCAGACAGGAACAAGCATAAGAAATGAACATGAAAGCAAAGAAAAAAAAGAAACTGAAATGACTGGATGCAGCCTGGATGAGCCTGCACATGGGTGAATCGTTACACAAATAAGTGGGAATAAAAACCAGATTGACATTAGACTGGTGTCAATGGTTTTTCTAGCATGCCATGAAGGTTCAGTGATTGGGTAACCATATGGAATTTCAGATTACATATGCTTGTAAATGAAGTCAGCCATTTTTGTCTTAATGTCCTTCAGGAAGCTCCGCCCCTAATAGAGTTGTCACCTTTCCTTCCAAAAAAAAAACATATTGGCCTAGCTATTGTGTCCACAGACTTAACACTGGCCTTAAGTGGCTTTGTGGTCAGTTGAGAGGTATTTATGAAATTTAGTAAGCTCTTTAGGGATAATGCATTTTATTTACAAACCCCCCCCCCCCCCCCCCCCCCCAACAATCTATTAAACACATTTATTGCATTTTAAACATAGCATATTGTTGTGGAGCTCTGTGATACACTCATACACATCCAAAAAAACAGAGAATAAAAAAAAAAGGAGGGGAGGACAAAGGGATTTGGGGCAAAATAGGCACAGCCCCTCCTCAATACTTTGGAGACATTAGTCAATTATGACTCGCTGGCAAGACTACCTCCAAAGCAGATGTAAATAGGGCAAAGGGGTGCGCTGAATGCACATACCATCTCACTTTATAACTTTATTTTTCTTATTATGTCTAACCCACTTTTTTCGGTTTGGGGATTTTGTGGATTTATTACTCGAGCTCCAGGGACCCTACTTCCACTGACGGATTTTTACAGTGCTGGAGGCCTGGAGGAACGATTGTGTCTCTCTTGATCTGGCGTAACGTTCCCCTAGGCCTTATGGCATCTGCAAGCTAGCTGTTCCTCAGTGAGAAAGCAGATGTCAAGATGTCTCCGTTAAATACATTTCCCATGTTCCCTCTCCTGTGTTGTAGATTCTAACACCTTCTCATGCTACGCTGCTCTCCATTTTATTTATTTTTTATGTGGCAGCAAGCTTGTATTTATTAGCATCAAATACCATTCTTTTCCAATAAGTCTAATCCTATAATAGTAGACATTTTTAAAATATATTTTTATATATTTATGTGTATGATGGTCAGAAATTCAACATTTTGTTAAGCAGGGGCATATATTTAAAACTGATTGGATTCAAGGCATCATACTCCCCGAGTTCTGCCCCCTGGTGCTTGGGAGGCCACGTGTCAGCACTACCGGGCTGTCACTAACAGCGTTACAGCACATGTGCCGCATGCATTCGCCAGTGTCCTAGAAAAGCGGGACAGAGGTAGAGTTCGGCAAGACAGCGGTATGGATCCTTGAAATTGGGACTGTCCAGCCTCTTCTGTGTAAAACAGACACACTGTGGAAGGAGGAGAAGATCCTATTGACGCCTCAACATCCTGTGAAGCACTAATCTAGAGCAGTGTTTCCCAACCCAGTCCTCAAGGCACACCTACCAGTCCAGGATTTAGGGATTACCTGGGTGTGTCTAAGGTGTTTTTACAAAGAAGAAAAAAAACACCTTAGACACAACTGGGTAATCCCTAAATTCTGGACTGGTAGGTGTGCCTTGAGGACTGGGTTGGGAAACACTGATCTAGAGTAAAGGGAAGGTGTTATCCTGCTGCTGCCATAGCAGGCTCTCCTGATAACATCTTTACTCGTGACACATCATCCGCTTGTGTCTGTGTATGTGTGTCTGTCTGTTTATATGTGTCTGTTGTTGTGTTTATGTGTTGGTGTCTGTGTTTAGGTGTCGGGGGGTGTATTTGTGTGACTGTGTACATATGTGACTGTGATTGTGTGAACACAATGTGGAGGCTATTCAATAAAATGTGAGTTGCAGGTGAGATGACGAGCATTTAAATCTCCCCAATTTAGCTATGCATTGCGTTATAACTCACCTTGTCTCACCTGCAACTCACTTTTGAATGGATAACCCTATGTTTGTAGGTGTGGCTGTAAGGGCATGTGTGACTGTGTGTGCATGTGACATTGCATGTGTGACTGTGTGTGCTCGTGCATGTGACATTGCATGTGTGACTGTGTGCGCTCGTGCATGTGACATTGCATGTGTGACTGTGTGCGCTCGTATATGTGACATTGCATGTGTGACTGTGTGTGTTGGTGCCTGAGGGTGGGATCAATAAGGGGTAGCAAAATATAAGTTTTGCCTAGGGTGGCAAAACGTCTTGCACCAGCCCTACATATAAAATGTTATTTTTTTGACTGGTATAATGATGTGATGCTATAGGGCTGGTATAAAAATGCCATGCTGTAGGTCTGGTATAATGATGTGATGCTATGGGGCTGGTATAACAATGCCATGCTGTAGGTCTGGTATAATGATGTGGTGCTATGGGGCTGGTATAACAATGCCATGCTGTAGGTCTGGTATATTGATGTGATGCTATGGGGCTGGTAGAATGATGTGATGCTATGGGCTGGTATAATGATGTTATGCTATGGGCTGGCATAATGATGCCATGCTATAGGGCTGGTATAATGATGCCATGCTATAGGACTGGTATAATGATGCCATGCTATAGGGCTGGTATAGTGATGCCATGCTATAGGACTGATATAATGATGTCATGCTATAGGACTGGACCTTCATTTCCAGGTCTCATCCAACTCTGGACTAATCCCTTGTTAGTAACTTTGAATCACACAGAATCCCACTTCTGTGCTGACTAGGAGCACCATTCAAAAGGGACGACAATTTCTTTTGGAAGTCTCAGTGAAAGAAGTTCCAGGCTGTCATTCAGCCCGGCCACGCCTCCAGCGCAGGAGCCAACGCCAAATGAAATAACATACGTCAGATTTTAAAGTTTTTACTTCAAAGTGCAAAGTGCCCAATTCCATCCATCAGCTTTATATATCTTTTTGTTTTAGATTTCAAGGGTTTCTTAAATAAATGACTTAGCTACTTCTTCCTTTTATGTATTCTGTTAGCAGGTCTGGTGATCTCTCGCTGACACACCGTGAGTACACGATAAGAATTCTTACAGATGGGGCTTCATCGTGAATGTAATATGGGAGAATGAGTGTCACTAACTGACAAAATGTGCGTATAAAATCTAATAAACCATGTATTCTGTTTCAACCCAAAAGTCAGCTGATTAAAAATGAAAAATCCATATTAATATTAACTTCATTTTGAGAGTGTAGTATTAATAATTAAACTCAGCTACCATTACCATTAACATATAGAAATATGTCAAAATAACTGCTGTAATATTTGGTCCTGAATTGCTCGTAGGAAATTATCTTGTCTTTGTATCGTGGAAGCAGAATACAGTGAAACTACATACAGCCAATAGGAAATGGAATCTTTGCCTGCGTTACCAGCCATTGGTTGCACAGGATTCTAATTTAGAACACTGGCTTACAGACAGGAAGTGTCTGTGTTGGGGCTGGAAGTTAGTCTGGGTAGTGAAACTACATACAGCCAATGGGAAATTAAATCTTTGCCTGGCTTACTAGCCATTGGCTGCACAGGATTCTAATTTAGAACATTGGCTTAGAGTCAGGAAGAGTCTGCGCTGAGGCTGGAAGTTGTTCTGGGTAGAGGGTATTTCCTCAACCAGACCTGTGTCTGGTGCAATTGTGCAGGGGAACAAAATGGTTTTTCCCCCCCAGATGTGCATAGTTATAACTCCCATGATTTTCAACCAGCGATTTGAATAGTCCTATGCAGTCTGCCTGTACTATTTCCACTGGAAGGTTAATCCATGGATATATAACTCTTTCAAGAGACTAGAGAGAGAATGGTGATGGAAAGCAGATTGGCGGGCAGAGGAAGAGAAAGAGGGGCAGGGGAAAGAGGGACTGGGCAGTAAAGGAGCAGAAAATAAATACTCGGCTGGTACAGGAGGTAAAGGAGAGCTTAGTGGCAGGGCCTCCATCAGCAAAGGAGCTGGGTGGGGAGCAGCAGTGTATCTTCCACAAGGCAAACAAGGCACTCGCCTAGGGCGGCACTTGGCCAGAGGGTGATGAACCACAGTTCTGGTGCTTAAAACATTTTCGCTCCCTCCCCCACCATTCAACAAGCTTTAGCTCCATCCAGTTCATCGGGGTGATGGGGGCATGTAATGGACATGGTGGGGGTATGAAATGAGGCTGATGATGGCATGTAATGGGGGTGATGGGGCATTTAGTGTGTGTGCAATGTGGGTGATGGGGCATGTAATGGGGTGATTGGGCATGTCGTGGGTGTACAACGTGGCTGATGGGGCATGTCATAGGTGTGTAACGTGGGTGGGGGGGTGCCCGAATTTTGTCTGCCTAGGGCAGCACAAAACCAAGATACACCATTGCTGGGGAGAACAAAATATATCCCCTCAGCAGCCTTCTGCACGGCGAGCAGGCAGCTGGATGTCTGTGCAACAGCACCACAGACATTCCCATGCTGCCTCTCGATCCCTCCACACTGCTCTGGGGTCAGAGAGTCGGCAGTCATGTGGTAAGTCCTGGATGCGCAGTACGGGTGATGGGGTAAGTCCTGGGGAGCAGGGGTAAGTACTGTTTTTGTGTGATGTGTGTAATGGGGAATGTATTGGGTTGCAGGAGTAAGTCCTGGATGTGCAATGTGGGTTATGGGACATGTCCTGGGGGGCAGGGGAAAGTCCTGGATGTGCAATGTGGGTTATGGGACATGTCCTGGGGGGCAGGGGAACGTCCTGGAGGTGCAATGTGGGTTATGGGACATGTCCTGGGGGGCAGGGGTAAGTTCTGGATTTGTGCAATGTGTGTCAGAGGGAGTGTATTGGGTTGCAGGAGTAAGTCCTGGATGTGCAATGTGGGTGATGGGGCATGTCCTGGGGTAAGTCTTGGATGTGCAATGTGGGTGATGGAGCATGTCCTGGGGGGCAGGGGTAAGTCCTGGATGTGCGATGCAGGTAATGCGGCATGTGCTGGGGGACAGGGGTAAGTCCTGGATGTGTATTGCAGGTGATGGGGCTTGTCCTGAGGGGTAGGGGTAAGTCCTGGTTGTGCTTGAGAACATGGCTGCGTAAATTGGGAACTTTGGATTTCAAATTGGATTGTGTCTGTGTGCGCATACATCCTACATACTGCCCAGGCTGCACTTTGCTTGCTTTTTATGTAGCATGGGCAACACCCATGGGTCCCTGAAAACATGGCCGATTTGACGACCCTGGGTAAGGCACACTGCTGGACAGAACAAGCCAAGGTCAGCAACCAGCTTCGGAGGCAATAGCAGACCCATCTGAAAGCTCAATGCCCCAGCAGACCACCAGTCAGCAGTTTCAAGGGTCCCTGCCTGGGGTCCCGGGCAGGCTCCATGGAGCTCTGTTTGTCAGAGGGTTAAATGCTCTGCTCTGAGAAACAAATTGCCCATGGCAAGCTTGCAGGCCCAAAAGAAGCATGAAAGCCGGCTTCACATCCTGCTGCTCAGCTACACCCTGCAGCTACATTCCCTTCGCAAGCCCTCCAGGTGAGCAACAGTGTTCTGGTTTCCTTGACAGCAAATGGCAGGCTGATGACATAATGATATTACGAGGGAATGGCGAGGTGTGGGAGAGTGGTGGCGTAGCTGTGTGCTGTGAGTGAGTGTGTCAGGGTTGGTTGCCATGGAGACACAGCAATGCTTACGTAACCCGGGAGACCAGAGGAAGGCTCGTGCCGGCAATAGATGCCACATTCCGAAAAGGAAGTAGCGGCGGAATCTCTGATGTTGTGTGTTTGTTATATAGTGTGTAGCCCCGCCTGGTAGGGAGAGTCAGGGATTGCTATGCAGACTTCGTTTTTATTAAATACATAATAAGCATGTTAATTATTTTATGTTGCTTTCTAAAAACACCCTTTTTCTAACTTTGATCTGAAACATCTTTTACACAATTACAAATGGTTAAAAAAAATACCCCATCCAGAAACTTTCTATTATTTGTCCTGAGTTTACAAATACCAATGTTAAGTGTTTTCTATTGTTCTTGCACGTTATTGGGCAATAACCGAAAGTAGCGATTTTTGTTTCCTAACCGTTTTCTCCTACAGCGAACTTTTCACCCCAATCCTGACATAACCCTTAAGTTAATACATACCCTACCCCTTATCCTAACCCTAACAAAAGCTAATTCGTGACTTTTTTTTAATTGCAATGTTGCTGACTGCCTTTAGGGGCAGTCTAGCAACAGAGCAACCGGATGCTGCTCTCCAATACGGTGCCCACATTAGCTCTATGGAGTATTCACAGATGGCTTCAGAAGAACATTGACCACTCCTTCCACCACAGGACAGACTAGGTCCGTCCTATGTCGGCAGCGGAGTTGATGCTAGGACAGACCTAGTCTGTCCAATTTTGCAATGCAATTAAAAACATGGAGGATCATATAAAAAAAAAGTCTTAAAGTGGCATTTCTTTTTTTTTTTTAAATCCCAACACCTTTGTGTGCTGATGGTTGTGCTCCATTTTTCAGGCTCTATTTAGCATCTCATGCTTTATACTTGGCTTGCCCCAGCTGTAAGGACCTAAGTTGACGAGAGTAACCCAGAAGTGCATTATTTCTTGTTCATAACCCCGGTGAAGTCACAATGAAGGCCAATGAAGAATCCTTACCCTGGCTTCTCTCCCAAGATGTCTGAGGGTGCCTGTCACTTATATCAGTCTCATTTGACAGGTTCGTGGCGTTCAGTACATTTATTCAAAGAAAGAGCATTTACATCATGATAATTACCATGAACAAGCCCGTGAATAGGATGCTTTGTTGTATCAGCCTCTTCATTCAGTGTGGGCCTCATGTTACACTACTGTTTGCTATTATGAATTACACTCCTAATATATTTTATTTCTTTATTTGTTCATTTTATCATTTTAAAGGGTTTTTTTTTTTTTTTACAAGAAAAGAAAATACAGAAATCTGGATAAACTAAAGCTATTGATCAGTAAGAAAATATTTATATATATTTTTTTTTTAACGGTAGGCAAGGATTCTAGAATGCTTTCTCATTAAAAGGGACTGTCTAGTGCCCAAAATGCATCTTCCAAACATGAATGTGCCTTCAAAGTACTTTAAAATGCATGTTTTACATTTTACATTGCTTAAAATATAAAATACTTACAGCTAGATGAAATTGTAAAATGACTGTAGTTTGCAAGGAACCAGGACTGCCCACACTAGCTGAGTAAAAGTGATTTCCTTTTATTTTATTTTTTTGCTGCAGGAACCAATAGAGAATAATTTAATTCAAATGAATGGAATTTCCTGTCTCTCTGGTGATGTCATCAGACAATGTGTTGCACTGTTAAGAGACTTAACTGTGTACAAGAGCAAGTCTATCAAAGTCCACATAATGCATTGTATTCCAGCAGCGCAGCAAGTGACTATATTAAAACGTTGTATCCTCGGTGTCTATATAATCAGTGCTGACGCACAGTCAAATATTAAAAATGTGATTTATACAGAATGCCTTCATCAAATCACACAGGGATAAAAGCCTGTGCATTATACAAGCAGTGATCTTCATCTAGCACCAAAGTGAGTTTGGGGACCAGACTGTCCTTTTAATTTTTTTTTTTTTTTTTTTTGTAACAGATATATAATTTGAAAGTCTTTTTTTAATGAAGGTATAAAGACAAAGTACCTTTTTTTTGGTTCACAAGCTTTTATATTCATAGAATGGCAGCCATGTAGTTACTCTAAGGACTGTAAGATAATGGCTCTTTTGTATGATAGCAAAACTCAAAATTCCTAACAGAGGATCTGTGTATGGGATTCATTCACTCAAAATGTGTTTCAGGTAGATCATTAAATTCCAGCAGCTGGAAGCCAGGTTCCACCAAGCTCCCAGATACTTCAAAACCAAGAAGAAATAGGATGCTCGCTTCCCTGTATCTTTTTTCCAGTGGGCGTGGCCAGTCGACACGCCCACTATGACCCATGATGAAGGAGCATAGTATCAAGATTCTAAACAATATGTCCGCCACTGATACAGAATGCTGCATGCGTTTCCCATCTCATAATGGTTTTAATAATATATTTACTCACACCTCCCAAGTGTCCCTATTTAGGAGGGACAGTGCCTGTTTTGTACCCAAATCCTAGTGTCCCTCTTTCCTCCTCTATTGTATACTAATAATAATAATAATAATAATAATGTTTGGTTTGAGCAGTACATCTTCTAATAAATTGTGTTTAAAGTGCAGAAAATGTGTTTTTATATTAATTTGTGTCAATAAAATGCTTTATTCTTATGCTAAACCACTTAACAAATTTCATAAATAGTTACCAGCTGGCCAGCTGAAAATGCCCTGGCAAGCCACACCTTCCATATCCCTCTTTGGCCATTTGAAATATTGGTTGGTATGGTCATAATGGATAGGTTTCCATTTGGTTGGGGTTTTTTTTTATAAATGTTTTGGCCTCTTCCCAAATCTTACAAAGAGGCCACATACAACTATGACAACTAGACACCACGGCTTCCTACAGAGTGCCATTTTAAAAAAGTCAGCCATTTTGTTCTGATAAAAGAGACGGACATTTTTTTTTAAATCAAGCTTTCAAGGCCAGTCTGGCAGCGAAACCGTTAACGCTGCAAGAAATTGTGAGAAAAACCACATGCCCATAACACAATATTTTAAGATTAGCGGAAAGAGGGATACGCTGATATTCTTGAGAAAGGGAATGCGAATGTCCTGCGCCGGCTGAATTCACAGATAATTGGCATTTCCAGAAAACCAGAGGCATTGTGTCTTGTCATTTATTCAAGACAGGTCGCCAAGAATTACACAGCTAAAGTCTGTTTTTGTGCGAGGGTAACCAGACGACAAGCTTTCCAGAGATGGCGAGACGCTGACAAAAACGAAGGGGATGCTGTATTTAGAAATAATAAGCCGTCTTTTTATTTTCGTCTTCTGAGCCGATTGCTTTTGCTAGGAAAAAAAAGTTTGCTAGGAAAAAGTAGGCCCTAAGGAATCTGGCTAGGCCGCCTTTAAGTCATGGCTGGACCGTGGGCCAAGGGTTTTAAAGTGAGACCCCCTGCCCTCTGCTGTCCCACACGTAATTATAAAACATTTAAAGCAGTAACAATGTATTTATTTTTTTAAAGTGGAAAGTTCTTCACACTTTTCTCTGATTGGAAATCAATCTGTTTATCATTGCTAGTAGTGTGCCCTTGGAATAATATAATAATAACCCCCAGGGAAGAGCTGGCAGAGGTGGGCGGAGGGGCAATAACCCTGTACCACTTTTCACATTTAATTTCCCAAGTGCATAGAACATTCATTCTTTCTTTACAATTACACAGTTGCCAATATTGGCCATGTTTCCAGGGACACCTATTTGTTCCACATGCTGCAGAAAGAGCATGCAAAGTGCAGCCCGGCAGTATGTAGGATGGATATACACACAGACACAATCCAATTAATTAATCAGGGTGGAGATCTCATAGGACCTACCATGATTAATTAATTGGATTGTGTCTGTGCGTATATCCATCCTACATGCTGCCAGGCTGCACTTTGCATGCTCTTTCTGCAGCATGTTGACAACTATGCAATTAAATTGTATGCCTATCAACATATCGGCTTTGCTGGTGTATTTGTGTCTACCTCTGATGATTGCAGGTGGGCTGGTAGAATTGACCCCTAAGTTGGTTTTTTCCCACCACGGGCCAGAGCAGACCCTATCTTGTTCAAGCATTTTTCCCATATCTCTGTATATACACAGTTTTGTTTCAAATCCTGGACTGTCACAGTGGAAGGGGCTGTAGACAAATATTAATGCTTAAAATAACTATATCCCCTAAAAAAAATTTAAAAAATCCTGTGAATGCAGAGAATGAAAAATGGTTGAAAATGATCAAACTTGCCTAAACAAATGCCTAAATTAGGAGAGCCATGTGTTTTAAAATGTCTGTGTGGAGTCACCTGTGTCATAAACAGGAGACTCCGCGGACATTTAAAAACACCTTTTTCTCTAATTTAGGCGTTTCCTTGCAGTTTTGTTAACACTGTGTACAGATAATTTTCAATTAAAAAAAAAAATATATTATTATTCCCTACATGCGCAGTAAAAACAATGTTTAAGTGATACAGTCCCTTTAATCCATTTTTATGTTTAACCACCTTCAAATGAATGGGACTGACCAAAGCTGGTGATTGAATTCGTATTAAAGAAAATAAAAAAAAAGGTTTTCTAGACAGAAAAGAGAGGAGGTTTTTTTCTGCAGCTGTACAGTTACTGCAAAACCAAACATTCCATCTTTTGTAATTCATAACAGTTTTAAAGTGTAAAAATAAATGTGTATTAAAGATCTGTACTTTAATATGCATTCAGCTACGTATAGCCTATTTTGCAGATCAGACCTACATTCTAGCATTAGATTTTTATTATGCAGTAAAGTTATTCTAAAAAAAAAATACCCCAAGGATTGGATTAAAAGAATTACAGATCTACATCAATGTAACATTTAAAACAGCCATAGTTTGAACAGGAAGCGAAAGAAGTATACATTGCAAGTGAAAGAAACACCCCAGAAGTCTGGTAATGGGAAGGGAGTATCCTGCACTTAGAAGTTCCCCAGGGCTAATAAAAGGTGACTATGAAAGAATCTAAATATCTTAAGACTTCGTAATGGAGCTTTTAAATGTAAAGCTAATGGCCTACATCTCGGAACATTGATTTACTCTCAAAAGAAGAAAGTGTCTTTGCCAGATATATAATAGCAAACTGTTCACAAAATCATATCACCAAGGTTCTGATCGGGTAAGAATCGGAAACAGTGTGTATCATTTAAAAAAAAAAAAAAAATTCCAACAAAATATTGTTCGTATTGTGAAATAGAAAATAAAAACATACCAAACATGATATCTTATGCGTCGTGTTTAGACTTGTACTTATATAGACTGCTGCTTGTACTACTACTGATTCACATTTTTAATCTATGACAGAAGCTCTCCCCCAGTGATTACTCTGCATGTTTACTGCAGGTGCGGCAGCACTGATTATGTAGACACTGAGCAGATAAACTTTTGTTGCATTTAATCACTTCCTGTTCGGCTGGAATATAAATCATTGCGTGGACTCTAAGTAACCTTGCTCTTGTACTCAGTAGGATCTCTTAACAGTGCAACACATTGTCTGATGGCATCACCAGGGAGAAAGGAAATTCCATTCATTTAATGGGCCGGGGATTATTCTCATTGGTTCTTGCAGAAAAAAAAAAGAAATTGACTTTTACTTAGCTTATCAGTGTAAGTGTAAGTTTTTTTTTATATTTGAAGCAATGTAAACTGAAACATATGCATTTCGAAGTACTTTTAAAGCACATTAATATGCATTCATATTTGGAAGATGTAGTTTGGGCACCAGACAGTCCCTTTAATACATTGTCTATTCATATAAGTATTTGCTTGCATTTCTTGCAAGTACAGGGGTAATGGGGAGAAAAATGTGTTTTAAATGTGTCTGTGGAGACATCCCTTGTGGCGCATTATGCAAATTACACATTTCCCATTGAAAAGCAATTCATTTGCATACCGTGCCACTGGTGATGTCACAAATAGGAGACGACACAGTTAAAACACATTAAACTCCTAATTTAAGCATTTGCTTGCCGTATTGCTAATATAACGTATAGGTCATTTTCAATCATTTTTTATGCTCTACATGCACAGTAAAAAAAATGTTCAGGTGATACTGTCCCTATAATTTATTTCATATCATTAAATCCCATAGAAGATGAGTAGTATTTGCATCACTTGAATCGCGTCCAATGTATAGATCCATTTTTGACCCATTTCACTTCCTTCCCAGTATAAATAATATTTGTTTGTTTGGTAATAGAGCCCCTTCAAGCTTCGTGCCACGCACTGTATAAATTATTGGCACTCTAGAAATAAAAAAATGTATTTTTATGTAATAATGCTTACTGTTTTATTAAAACATACGGTACGCACAGTGTACCAGCATAATTTAGATAATAAGTCAATTTAAATATTTTTAACAAAATTCAAAACCCTTCCTGGAAAACAAATACAATAAATAATGCAGATGAAAGTTATATAAAGCAAAACAATGAATGCCATTACAAGAAAGGCTGTACGTATTTGGACATGCAGCAATGCTGGTTCTAGCAACAGAGTTCATTAAAAATTGAGGGAGTGATTTAGCAAAGTGATGTTAAGAAAAATAGGCTGGGGAATGAATACATTATTTGTTATGTTGTTGTGTAGCCATCTATTACAAAATAATCCAATCAAGGACATGTCCCCTGAATCTATACTGAATGCTTACGGGATCTCTGTCACCTAAACATGGCTGATAACATAAATGTAGAGAATAAAAACATATCAAAGACAATCATAAAGGGACTGCTCAAATATTACTGCATATTAATCTGCTTTCAAAGTACTTTTTTTTACATTTTGCATTGCTTAAAATATAAAAATACTTACAGTTAGATGAAATTGTGAAATTACAGCAGTTTGCAACAAGGCAGGACTGCCCACACTGGCTGAGTAAAAGTCAATTTCCTTTTTTTTAAATTTTTTTTATGCAGGAACCAATGAGAATACTTTCATTACAATGCATGGAATTTCCTATGTCGCTAGTGATGTCATCATACAATGTGTTGCACTGTTAAGAGATCCTACTGTGTACAAGAGCAGGTTTATCACTGTCCACACAATGTATTCTATTCCAGCAGCACAGGAAGTGACTAAATGAAACAAAACTTTAAATGCTCAGTGTCTACATAATCAGTGCTGCCGCACCTGTAGTATCCATCCAGAGTAATCCCTGGGGGGGCTTGAGTCAAAAGTAATTTATGCATAATGTCTGCATCAAATCACACTGGGTAAAAAGCCTGTGCACTATACAAGCAGTAATCTGCATCTTGCACCAAAGTGAGTTTTATGATATTATGAGTTGGTTCATCAGCAAATTAACTACTTTTAATGGGAAATGTGTAATGTGCATATCTTTTTTTTTAAATATATAAATCTCTATTATTTTCATACTTTTACACAATAGATCTATTTTTCTTTTTCTTTTCTTTTCCTTTAAGTTATAGAAACATTAAAAACCTTCATAGATCATAGACAAATTACAAACATTTTTTTCCATGTAGGCACTGCAGTGTTAGTTTTTTATTTTTTAACCTTTCACAGATCTGTGCCAACATGATTAACATTATCACATCACAACCATAAATAGACAGTACTCATTACTCACAAAAACAAAAATAGACAACAACAACAAAAACAAAGACTAGGGGGCAGCAGAGATGTGGGGTCAGCTCATATCTAGAGATCCGGAATCGCCTAAGTTCAGGGGAACTGTCTTTCCTATTTTTTTAATATATATATATATATATCGCTATTACATTTTCCATTCAAATGTCACATTCACCATAAATACATAAAGGCACAGTTCTCGGAGTTAAGATATATACTTCTGGCCACCTCGCTAGTGCCTGCTTTTCCTCCAATAGTCCAGAAAGCTCTTTCCCTAAGAGCCCATCATCCTTACACATTCACGCTAACATCGCACTTCACTCATACCTATATGTCTGGCGTGGGTGAGGACAGGGGCAGAGAGGGGACATGGGGGTCTAATATCCAGGGCTATATGGAATTTAATAGTTTGTGGAGGCTTTTTCCTTTTTCTTCCCTTTTATCCCTCTCCCCTTCTCCTTCCCTTTCCTCTCTTTCCCCCCTCCCCTCCTCTCCTCTTTTTATACATTGGGGTCCTGCTCACCAATCAGAGACCAATCAGACCATATTTTTTCATATTTGGCCATAGCTTTGGAGATGTTCCTGTAAAAAAAAAAATTCTCAGACGAGGCCTGGAATTCAATTTGATTCCTAACTTCGCTCCAAGATGGGAGATCAGTTTTCCTCCAATACCTGGAGAGGCAGACTTTGAATGCAGAAATGATATTACTACACAGCATCTTCCCATATCGGTCCCTGGTTGGTAAATCGACTCGGAAAAGAAATAGCTGGGGTGTTAGTTCGGCCTCCCAGGAAAAAACAGGCCGTACTAAAACCCCAGCTATTTCTTTTCCATGTCGATTTAACAACCAGGGACCGATTCCCACCAGATTCCCACCATATATGAATTTGGGATCCCCAAGTTTTCAAGCATCTCCAGCACAGATCATTCCCTTCAGGTGAGTATTTTGCTAGCCGAGTATCTACCATCTAGATGTTCATTTGAAATATTGTTCCTGAATGTCAATACAATGGGATGCCTTCCTAGTATCATTCCATGCAATACACCAAACATTGTGGGAGCTCTGGTATCCCATGTCCATCTCCCATTTAACTATAGCTGGAGATTTCCCCCCCCCCTGTGTCAAGGGGTCAAAGAATTTAAGAGTTTTCGAGACAGCGTTCCTTCTAGGTGGTTGAGCTAAAAAGGCATCCCATTGCCCTTGACTCTCAGGCATGTGTATTTTAAGAAAATTAGACCTTCTCCATTGTAAAAGATCTCCTATTGGCTCTGACTGATCATCAATATTGCTGGTTTCTATTGGACAAGTCTTGTGTATTGATGCTGAAAGTGTCAGAAATAGTATCACCTTCTGTGTTAATAAATAAGCTTTCCACATCATAGTCAATGTACAGCATGGATCAATACCAGTGTTGTTTGCTTCAATAGGACTATCTCTCATCAGCTGATTTACAGGAGATGCATAGTTACAGACCCAAGGTAGGTATTGGTACTCACCATCTTGACAATGATCTCTTCAGAGATGCTACTGGTATTTATAGGTGGATTGAGAGGAGGCGGCCCAAATACCTTTAAGCCTTGAAGCAGCCCTGACCAAGCATCATGGTTAGGGTTGCCACCTGACCGGTATTTTACTGGCAGGCCGGTAAAAAAATTGGCATCAGGCCAATGTTAAGTCTATGAAGACAGTACCAAGGCTGGTATTTTTCTGAAGAAAAGGTGGCAACCCTAATCATGGTGTCCACATTTACTGGAGAGGCTGGATTACTCTACTCCGGCAGCGTTCACAGTTTGTCACTTGATTAGGTAGCAGCGACTAAACTAACATTTTTCAAAATATACGTAAAGAGCAAATCGGCTTGGAACATTTGAAGATCTTCTTTATCCTCCTTCTCTAGTGCGTTGGAAGTTCTGTTACTGCATTAATACTCTGTGCAATGAGTAGCTGTCTATCCTCTTTACCAGGGAAGGTATTTGGAGATGCCCGTCTTGGAGTGCACTACAGAGAAACATTCACCTGCGCTGCTGACTGAGCACTTCAAGGCACAAATATTCTGCACTTGGAATGATTGTGAAGCTAACACAAGAGTGTATTATTGGAATTTTGGGAAACTTGCCCATTGCAGAGAGGAAAGCATAGCTCTGGGGGGGTACAAACTGGACACTGGGGAAAGCATGTGTCCTGGTGCTTAGTTTCTCCACTACAATAGCTGGGATATCTTGTAAACAAAACATGGTACAAAGATCATTTAAAAGTCAACAAAACAGTATATATCCCCCAACTTCTGCCCCCCGGCAAAGCAAGACGCGGTGGGGGTGGTGTTTGGGAGGTCAAGTGCCTGCACGCGCATGGTAGCACTGTCACTCCAACTGTCAGCTCGACTGCGCATGTGCCCTATGTATACTCTGGCGTCCCAGACAACTGAATGTGGGACAGAGGTGGAGCTTGGCGTGGCAGTCTCCCAAAAAAAATCCTGAACCATGCCACGCAAAAGCTGTGAGACATGAAATAGGGCTAATTCATTACTAGCTTCTATTTGAGATATAAAATATATATATAATTGCATTTTTTTTTTTTTTCGGCTTTGGGGGGGAGGGGGGTGGGATGGGTAGCAATATTGCATTCTTGATGTAGGCAACAAATTCCTAGAGGGAAAGGTGCAATTAGTAATCTGGGTGAGAGTTTTAACACATATGTCTCACGTTGTATATATATTTCCTTTTTTTTTTTTTTTTAACTGCACTACTCATTTTTTTTCCTTGTGTTTCTAAAGAAAATAGAAAAAAAAAAAAAGAGATAAGGAGGAATGTTGCTATTTATAAAATATTTTTTCCCCCTCTGTAAATGGAGTTCATGGTAAAGAGTTAAGCTATGTTGTTATGGAAACTAAACTTTCTGAACTGATAGTAAAAGGTGAGAGACAGACTTTAATGTCTTTTAAACCAGTTAGCAAAAGGGAATTGAGTTAGATTAAGCAGAGTGTGTGGATGGGGGGGGGGGGGGGGGTGGATTGGGGAGAACAGGGGGTTAGAGACATCTTAATCAGTAGTGGATCTTCCACAAGGCAAACAAGGCACTTGCCTAGGGCGGCACTTTGCCAGAGGGTGTTAAAGCACACTTCTGGTGCTTCAAACATTTTCGCTCCCTCCTCCACTGTTCAGCAAGTTTAGCTCCAACCAATTAATCAGGGTAATGAGGGCATGTTATGGACGTGGTGGAGGTATGAAATGAGGGTGGCATGTAATGGGGTGATGTGTGTGCAATGTGGGTGATGGGGCATGTTGTGGGTGTGCAACGTGGGTGATGGGGCATGTCGTAGGTGTGCAACGTGTGTGGGGGGTGCCCGAAGTTTGTCTGCCTAGGGCAGCACAAAACAAAGATACACCACTGAACTTAATGGAAGGTGTATTTTTAGTATGTTTTTTTGTTGTTAAAATGTTACTTTGTGTTAATAGAGGGACAGCTGCGTACCAGGAAAAATAGGAAATATCTGTAAAAGTTACGAAACATACATCATATGAGATTGAATGTAGCCACACATTGTCTAAGTAATAAAAGACTCACACTTTAAACAGCGAGGCATTGTAAGCATCTTTCTCAGGACTCAAAAGTGAAAATTGTAGCAAAAAACTGTTCATCTGCATGCATAATGATGAAGCGGGATGCCAACGCAGGAAGCGTTGAGTCCAAGGAGGTTGCAGACACCCGACGCACTTTTAGTTATCCTGGACTTAGCCGTAGGTAGCTGACTACACTCAATGAACTGGTTTAAATAGAAAGGCTCATAAAGACAGAAGGCCGCTTTATGTGACCCCGTCCGAAAAATATCAATTTAAAATAAACAAATGAAGAAATAAAATAGAAAGAGAAAATAAAAAAGCACGAGACAGGGGTGCCCATTGTCCCCCATCTTTTTATGTGCTTTCAATGGAGCCTTTGGCCATTACCACACAGATGATGTGTTAATTACGCTCATGGAGACTCTTTGGGATCACTGATGGTTGAGATCCAAGTTTATAGCCAGGTCAAACTATAATTGAAATAGTCATAAAACAGTGGCTTTACTGACTAATGAAGATAAATACAGCATAGAGGTTATACAAATTAGATTTCAGTTTTAATGTACAAGAAGGGAACTATTTACAGATCATTATTACAGCCGGTCTAAATAGACTGAAAAATTGCTTGAAGTTACTAAAGATAACCAATAAGATGTTAAATGAGTGGGGTCCTGGGATCATCACCTGGTGGGGAAGAATCAATGCCATATCTCCTGTCCAAATGGATACATTAGGATGCTCCCATGTAAGATTCCGACTAGTTGGTTGAATATGGTAAGGTTTCGTGTGGAGTTGCGAAGAAATGTATCCATTTGTTTTCACAACAACCTGTTAACAAAGTAATGGCCAAAAATGTGTAGAGTTTATTAAAATCAAAAATGTTAGCTCGAGTAACCCAAATAGTCAAAAATGCCCTGATATGTGAAAACAGGTGGAAAAAGGCACTGGTCACAGGGTTAATGAAATGATTCATGATCTCTCTTTATAAAGTAAACATAGAAACATACAATGTGTCGTCAGATAAGAACCATTCAGCCCATCTAGTCTGCCCAATTTCCTAAATACCTTTATTAGTCCCTGGTTCCCTATCTTATATCTAGGATAGGCTTGTGCCTATCCCACGCATGCTTAAACTCCTTCACTGTGTTACCATTTCTGCTGGATGGCTAGTCCATGCATCCACTACCCTCTCAATAAAGTATTACTTCCTGATGTTACTTTTACATCTTTGCCACTCTAATTTAAGACTATGTCCTCTTGTTGTGGTAGTTTTACTAGTACTACAAAGAAGACCATACAAGGATACCTACCTCCCCCCCCCCCCACTTAGTGAATCAGGAAACCTGGGACGGAGCTTGCGAGGTCAAACTGACAGTGCAACTGCACTTGCGCACAATAATGTGCATGCACAGTCGGAATACTCCGGTGCCCTGACTCCAGCTGTACCACCAAGCAAGAAAAAGAGATAAGATTGGTACAGTACCAAACACAGACAGGGCATCAGAGTGTACTGAGGGATTTTAAACTTCCCACACTAATCAAGCACGCCAAAAGCAATTAGATGGACAAAATTTCAGTAGTTTGTGGCTATTTTTCCAAAAGTAGTATCCCCTTTCTTGAATACAGGACCAGGTGATCCTTCAGAGAGGGGATAATGATGTGGACATCCCTGGAGCATTAGGATACAGGGACAATATTACCTGGGAACTCATACTACATAATTACTTTTAGGTCTCAGCACCCTGGATTTATTATATGCCCCATATGCACATTTGAATAACTCGATTTTACTTATTTATGGTCATATAGGATGAGGTGGCATTTTTGGAAATTACAACAGTTCCTCCTGCTAGAAGAGCCCAGCCATACATTTCACATAGTTATATTTTGCGGGGCTATTCACTAAAAGGTGAGTTACAGGTGAGATGAGGTGAGTTGAGGTGAACATTTCAGCTTACCAATTTAGCTATACACGGTGCAAAGACAAACATGGTGAGTTCCCCCTGCTAAGCAAACTCACATGGTTTGTCCCTGCACAATGTATCACTAAACTGGTGAGATGGAATGTTCATCTCACCTCAACTCACCTTATCTCAACTCACCATTCACTCACTATTTAGTGAATAGTCCCCAGTGAGTGACAACTAGCAGGAGGAACTCACAAGGTTTGTCCTTGATGTACTATCAAGAGCCACCACCCCGCTATCATATTGTCACACGGTATTAGTAATCCTTTACCTTTTTTGCACTTATTTTACAATAGGCTGTTATTTTATTACTTTTTATTTAGCAACCTCTCTGGTTGAAATGTGTTGTTTTATAGTGCTGTAGTTGTTACTTTGTAACATATATTTCTCTAAGGCCGGGGGGGGGGGGGGGGGCTGCTATTCTCAGACAGGAAGTTTGTTCAATTGTGGTAGCTTGCGGCAGCAATCTCCCATAAACCCTTGTCTGTTCTTTTGCATTTTTTTTATAATGACTGTCTTTTTACAATGTGTTGTTTTATAGTGCTGTAGTTGTTACTTTGTTTTATATATTACTTTTAGGCCGGGGAGGGGGCTGCTATTCTCAGACAGGAAGTTTGTTCGATTGTGGTAGTTTGCGGCAGCAATCTCCCATAAACCCTTGTCTGTTTTTTTGCCTTTTTTTTTATAATGACTGTCGTTTTACAATGTGTTGTTTTATAGTGCTGTAGTTGTTACTTTGTAACATATATTTCGTTTAGGCCGGGGGGGGGGGGGCTACTATTATCAGACAGGAAGTTTGTTCAATTGTGGTAGCTTGCGGCAGCAATCTTCCAGAAACCCTTGTCTGTTCTTTTGCATTTTTTTTATAATGACTGTCTTTTTACAAGCTGTTGCAGCGCATGGTTGGATCAATTACTTTACCCGTGTGAGATCTCTAAGGTGACGTCTCCAACATCTGAATCCTTTGCTTAATATTCTGTTCCCTTCTTCTGCTTCTTCTATTTTTTTTTCCGTATTATTACTCACTGCCTGCTTTGACCTTGGATTGCCTTTACTGTCGATTCTGCCAGCCCCAATGGATTCATTTTGATCCCTGTTCTGACTGTATTTCTTGCTGTCGGCCCTGAAGTCAGCTACATTTGTTGCTGCTGGGCAATTAACAACAATGGGCTACAGTCATTGCCACTCAGCAGTGGACTGCAGGTCATTGCCACTCAGCAGTGGACTGCAGGTCACTGCCCTTCACCAGCACTGTGTTGCAGCTCATTGCCGCTCAACACTGGGCAGCAGGCCACTAGCGTACCCCACTGCAGCTCACCAGTGTACTGCATTTCATTGCTGCCGGCCACAGGCGCCAGACTAGGAATAAAAAGCAGCCCACGAAATTATATAATACCGGCCCCATATAGCATCAGCCAGGGCCATAAACTGCCTTCATACAAGGTGCACTTCTTTGCAGGAAGTCTGACCATGTCATCAAATCCTCTACTGCAGGATGTATGGGTAACGGAAGCACCCAAACAATCTCAGCAGTGTAAGTTAAAGGGACGGTATCACCTGAATACTGTTTTTACTGTGCATGTAGAGCATAAAAAATGATTGAAACTGATCTATACATTGTGTTAGCAGAACTGCAATCAGGTGTCTAAATTAGGAGAAAAATGTGATTTAAATGTGTCTGTGGAGTCTCCTTCTTATGACATCACCTGTGGCCTGGTATGCAAATGAACTGCTTTTCAGTGGGAAATGTGTCATTTGCATACCACATCACAGGTCTTTAAGATATTTTTTTTTAGGATTCACTGATCCTTTAACTGCACAGCCAGTGTTAAAGAACATTAATACTACATACAGACATTCGCTCTTCAGTAATGATCGCTATAAAGATCTCTTCCATGTCATAAATCTGCTTTCAAATCCCATGAATTTAATTAATATACGCTAATAAATGCATATTAGGAAAAGAAAGCGCTGTATGTCTCACTGGTACCAAGGATCCTGAACAAATGCAAAGCTACAGTCACTTGCTAACTATATATACATATCTCATAGTTGCCAACATCGGCCATGTTTCCAGGGACACATATTTGTTCCATATGCTGCAGAAAGAGCATGCAAAGTGCAGCCCGGCAGTATGTAGGATGGATATTTACACAGACATAATCCAATTAATTAATTATGGTAGGTCCTATGAGATCTCCACCCTGAATAATTAATTGGATTGTGTCTGTGTGTATATCCATCCTACCTACTGCCGGGCTGCACTTTGCATGCTCTTTCTGCAGCATGTGGAACAAATATGTCTCCCTGGAAACATGGACGATGTTGGCAACTATGATATCGTATGTATAGCTATACACTGCCAATCAAATGCCTGAGCAATCAAAAACTCTTATTCACATAACCGAGCAAGGTGGCCAGTTTCATGGAACGTGCAACCTCTCTTGGGCTAACCCATGGAGGGGGTTGTAGGCTAAGCAGCTGACCAGAGAATTTCAGGCTGAAATACGGTGGGTGGTGTTTGGAACAATAGGTGTTGTTCAAACATTAATCTACACCCACCAAACAAGCCACAAAGCACAAAGCCTGCTTCTCCCGCATAAATCACACATTCACAGTGTTGCCACCACTGCAAGGGATTCTGGGTAGGCACATGAAAATCCGGTCAACAATGATCGACCTTTTGCCTCTTAATCCATTTTAAACATGGACACCTTGGAGCAGGGTTAGGCAAGGCGGTATCTACCCCGTTTTTAGAAACCTTATGCAGCCCCTGTCCAGCTAGCTGTGTTTTTATCGTATTTTACCGCATGCTTGTATGTTCCTCCTTGCACCCACAAACTACTGAATTTGTATAGCACTCCCTCTGATAAACCACTGTATATTCATTATCCGGCTATTTTAACTGCATTTCACCAACACATAAACCGTCAAGTTTAAATTGATTAAATATATGTTTTTTGATTTTATTCCCGTTTTTAGAAACGTTGTTGTTGTTGGCCTGTAACCTTCCCCTCAGCATGACCTAAAGCGCATGTCTTTCTTATGAATCCTGTTAATTCCGTCCGTGCGGCCTACCTAACCTTTTCCGCTCGGCCGCGTGCTGCCTGGACTTCACCAACTCTGCCGTCGCCAGGGCAACGGCAGAAATTTTACTAGGCCCGCTCATTGAGACGTTAGGCTCTCGGCTGTCCGTAAATTAAATAAATAAAAGCTGGGCCCTGTTTTATTTTCTACCAGAGCACTTATCTAATGATGGTGAGAGGAGGCACTTTATATGGAAGCTGTGTTAAAAAACGACACAAAGATAAGTGGAAATTAGTCATACTGCTTGAAGCCGGCAACGTCTAGCTAGCTTTACAAACACAGAGGAAACGGTGCGGTTTTCAACACTGTTACTGAAATGTGGTTTATGGCAGCCAAATGGGCCTACCTTCTTTCCATCAGACTGATTTCTAACAATAAACACAGATAACATAACCACGGTCTGAATGTGCCATCTCTCTATTTATTTCCTGTATACGGTTATCACTGGGAGGTCCTCTCATCCAACATCCTTGTCCAGCTCATGCAGAATTAATGAGATCTCCCAACACTATTCGATACTGCTTTGTCATCGCTAGCAGGGTATTTTCAGACGATTTTTTTTAAACCATATTAATAATAATAACAAAGTGTTTAAGCCTTTAAGAACATTTTGGAATGTTGCTTCTGTAGGACAGAGGCTGTTTTTACACTTCTGCAGTGTTTGTGTTTAGCTGTCATTTTCTTATTTCTTTTTTACTGCACCCACAGAAATTATTTATTATTTATTATATATATATATATATATATATATATATATATATATATATATATCTGGTGGGGGATAAGCAGAACTTTCTTTAGACACCATTTAATATATCCTGTAATTTGATGTTAAAAAAATAATCATAAAATATGGTGAAAATAATAAAAAAAAAAAAAACACTTTCACTGACAATCGCTTGAAAAGTATTGTACTCATCTACAAAAGCTAATGCAAAACAAATGCTAAATAGATTCTAATGTTTGTCCTGAGTTTAGAAATAGTCAGTGTTTACATACTTTTCTGTTGTAACGTAGTGTATTGCTATTTCCTAACCATTTTCTCCTACAGTGACCTTTTGACCCCAACCCTAATAATCACCCCAACACTAACATAACTCTAACCCTACCTGTAACCCTAATGCTAACCCTAAAAATTGTAAACGTAACCCTAGATTTATAGATAACAAAAGCAATTTTTTTTTTAGGTGCAATGTTGCTGACTGCCTCTAGAGGTTATCTAGCAACAGAGCGATAGAAGTGAACAGTGTTCACTTCCGAAGCTGTTTACCACAAGAGGGCGTGGATCAATCCCGGGTCATTTTAACACTAGATTTTTGTGTTGCTTCATGCCTCGACATTGCGGCATTACAGCAATACCGACTGAGCATTCCATGCCTCACTGTCCGAAAGGCAATAAAAGTCATGACTGCATGCAAAGTCCCTTGGTCCTTAAGGGGTTAATCAGGAAAGGTACTGTCACGAAGTGCATTCTGACAGCCTGCCTGACTGGGGATCTTGGAGGGGCCTGAGGACCAAACACCTCCCTGTAGATTATGGGCCCTGGCTTACGTGCTATCACTATATACTTTAATATTGTTAGTTAGTTATATTCTGTTAGTATATTGGTTTATGTGTAATGTTTAATTCTGTGAGTAGACCACTCTGAAGGATTATAATGTGTCAGTGACAATAATTGATAGTTTACTCCAACATCCATTGTTCTGTATTAACTGGATTAACTGATAAACTGATTATGTTGTGTACATTATATGTCTTACTCTGTGTTTTGTAATTAGGTCTACTCATTGTATGGTAATTCCTATTTGGTTTGTGGCCTGAAAGTATAATGTATTCCTAGCCCCAGATAGTTGGAGAACTATGATTAGTTCCACCCCCATTGTATACTAATGTCTGTGATGTCATGTTTGTCTTTTTATAAGTCTGTGTTGTTTCACAAATAAAGTTGTTGTTCATTCTTGCTGTACCTAACTGCTAGTGGTCCTGTCTGCTATTTGGGTACAAAGAGCAAGGGTCCAGGAAAGACTTGCTGGGTGGATGCTGAGCTATAATTGGGGGGCTAAGGAGGTTATTTCACACAACGGGCAGAGGGTCTACTACGTCCAGTAGACGGTCCATTACAGGTACATTCAGGGGCGGGCTGGGCCGGGGGGCAGGGAGGCAATTGCCCCCCAGGCCGCCCTAATGTTTGTAAAACACGGCCGCTGGGCCAGTGTTTAAAAAAAAACAACAACAAAAACGCGCTTGCAGACAGAGATGGAGGTGAGAAGGGATCGGAAGATCCCCTCTCACCTCCGCTCTGCCTGCAAAACTGCACGGGGAGCCGAACAGGCAGCACAGAGAAACCTCCGTGCTGCCTGTTCGGCTCCCCGTGCAGTATGACACGGAAGTGCCGACAGTCACGTGATCGGCGCTCTGACGTCAGACGCGCGCCGATCACGTGACCTGTCGGCACAACGGCCGGGAGGCCGAACAGGCAGCATGGAGGGACCATGCTGCCTGCCACCAGGAAAGTCCTCCTGCCACTAGCCACCAGGGAAAAAGGTAAGAGATGGGAAAGGGAGGGGGGCGGGGGGGGGGGGGCAAAAACACTGGCATATTATTGGGCAAATTGGCTGGGGAATATTACATGGCAAATAAGACTGGCATATTATTGGGCAAATTGCCTGGGGAATATTACATGGCAAATAACACTGGCATATTATTGGGCAAATTGGCTGGGGAATATTACATGGCAAATAACACTGGAATATTATTGGGCAAATTTACTGGGGCATATTAAATGGCAGAATAACACTGGCATATTGGACAAATCATCTGGGGAATATTAAATGGCAGAAAAAGACTGGCATATTGGGCAAAATGGCTAGGGAATATTAAATGGCAATTAACACTGGCATATTGGGCAAATTAGCAGGGGCATATTAAATGGCAGATAACCTTGGAATATTATTGGGCAAATTGGCTGGGAAATATTAATGGCAAATAATATTGGAAATGTGTATGTAATGGGGTGATGGAGGCATGTAAATGTGGTGATGAGGCATGTCCTGGTGTGCAACGTGGGTTATGGGTCATGTCGTAGGTGTGCAACGTGGGTAGGGGGGGTGCCCAAATTTTGGGATATTGGGTGTCTAAATCCTGGCATATTGAGGGGCATAATCCTGGCATATTGAGGGGAAAATCCTGACATATTGAGGGGCATAATCCTGGCATATTGAGGGGAAAATCCTGGCATATTGAGGGGGCATCATCTTGGCATACTGAGGGGAAAATCCTGGCATATTGGGTGTCTAAATCCTGGCATATTGAGGGGCATAATCCTGGCATACTGAGGGGCATAATCCTGGCATTTTGTAAGGGAAAATTCTAGCACATTAAATGGAAAATCCTGGCATATTGTGGGGGAAAATCCTGGCAATATTCGTTATAAAACAAGGAAAAGATGGCCGTGGATGGGGAGGCGATTCGATGGTGCAATGGGCCACTTGACTGGATTTGCCCCCCAGGCCTAAGGCTGCCAGCCCTCCCCTGGGTACATTCAGTTATTCTCTGGTTTCCAAGTAAGTCCTGGGGATGTTACATTTTGTCTAACATCTAGGGAATGTTACTGTTACCCAGTATTATGCTACTCATGTTATCTACTTCAGAAGAATGAAGGGCAGAGTCAATCCTCCTGGCAATTTAACAATGCATGACACTTGCAATGCCATGTTCAAACATGAGTAGTTGAGTACGAAAAAAAAAAAAACATCTTGCCTGTCCTATGGCTATTAATGTCTGACTGTTGCAGTTCTCTTGTCAGTTCACTTTAAGTGCATGGCTCAACTCAGTTCTGCTAAAATATTTGAGTTTTAGGAATCTATATAGCTAATGACTGGCTCTGGAGAGGGTGAGCAGACATGGCAACGCTATACCTGCAGTTAGAATAATTCGAACTCCTTTTTATATCAACAGAAGCCACAGGGATGTTAGAAAGTTTAACTTTGGTGCATTTGAGTCCTTTTGCAACCTAAGGTTCTACTCAAGAAAGAGGGGATTGCAGGGATTTGAGAAGGGAATTTCAAACTTTAGGCCAACCTATACTCAAACGAGTACCTCATATGAATACAGTTAGGAGTAAGCAAAATCCAGAGGACCATATTAGGTAGCCAAACTATGGATCTCTCCACAATTCGGCTTTATACCCTAATCGGGCCTGAATTCGGGCTAGATCGGGGCTTATTGAGTAGACTCTAAAGCCAAAACAGCTGGGCTACAAAATAGATGTTTTTGAGTTTTTCCAAACTTTTTACCCCCCAGCAATTTAGCAATTGGTTGTCAATTCACTGAAGTTCACAGCTTAGATAATAGACCTGTTGTATGTATGTATGTGTATATATATATATTTTAATTTTTTTTTTATTTTTTTATTGCATAGATAATAATAAAGTCATCTTTCAATGAGAATGAGTGAGTATCAATTATTCAATCAACTGGTCAATATTAAAATCCATTAAGCAAGGTCTCTGCTCGTCATGGCGAATAAGGTATATATCCAGATAAAGTCTTGTCTTGTAATGGGCTTGTAGACAAAGGCATTTAGAGTACAGCTGGATGTTAACTAATTGACAAATAATCGAACTGCTTATAATGGACGTTGACTAAATTTGGCAAAGGAAAGAAAGAAGTATTAGTATGACCATTATATGGGCTTGAGCAGTATTGTCGAACATTTTAATCTGGAGAGCCACATGCCATACAGAACCTCATGAGCACTCCACAAATAACATAGGTAAATGTATGTATTATTTTGAACATGGAGATATGTGTAATGCCATCCCGTACTTGTTCTACTGGACAAAACAAGAGAAATCTCAGTGTGTTCTGGACTTGGGCGCCGCCCAATTTTCGTACCATTGACGCATTTGTTTCGGATGAAATTCAGCCATTATTTTCGTTTCAGGAATTCCATTTGGACAAATGGAATCGCGTTGAAGTTCATTTCAGAATGTTGGGTCGAATTTTCAATAAGACATCTAGGGGAGGACTTCGGCTATTTCCGAAATAGCCGAAGTCCTCCTGCAATTTCCTAGATATAAACCCAAGTTCTCCACATTAAAGTGTACAGAGATGCCGGGCCGCCACCAGGAATTTCAGGGCCCCTTACTGAACAAATTTTCTGGGTCCCATACCCCACCCTGACGAAGCGCCAGTACGCAGACTCGAAACGCGTAGGTTTCTTTCACAGATCCACCTGGTGTATGTCACATTGTTTCCAGCAGATGCCTGTGCCGTTTTCCATCTTATAAATAAACATTCATGCACATAAGTTCTTGGAGTCTGTCTCATACATGGTGCCACTATTTTGGCCACCCCACCCCCAGACAATATCTCCCACTCGCCCCACTTTACCTTCACAAGCATGTTATCCAGGTCTAGTGTAATATGGAGGGTGGTCGCGAGCAGTTGGTCAATATGCCAGTATTTTGCCACTCAATATGCCAGTATTTTGCCATTCAATATGCCAGTATTTAGTCATTTAATATGCCAGTATTTTGTCACTCAATATGCCAGTAATATTTTGCCATTCAATATGCCATTAATATTTAGCCACTCAATAAGTCAGTATTTTGCTACTCAATATGCCAGTATATTGTCACTCAGTATGCCAGTATTTAGCCATTTAATATGCCAGTATTGTGCCACTCAATATGTCAGTGTTTTCCCACTCAATATGTCAGTATTGTGCCACTCAATATGCCAGTATTTAGCTATTTAATATGCCAGTATTTTGTCACTCAATATGCCAGTAATATTTTGCCATTCAATATGCCAGTAATATTTGCCACTCAGTAAGTCAGTATTTTGATACTCAATATGCCAGTATATTGTCACTCAGTATGCCAGTATTTAGCCATTTAATATGCCAGTATTGTGCCACTCAATATGTCAGTGTTTTCCCACTCAATATGTCAGTATTGTGCCACTCAATATGCCAGTATTTAGCTATTTAATATGCCAGTATTTTGTCACTCAATATGCCAGTAATATTTTGCCATTCAATATGCCAGTAATATTTGCCACTCAGTAAGTCAGTATTTTGATACTCAATATGCCAGTATATTGTCACTCAGTATGCCAGTATATTGACACTCAGTATGCCAGTATTTAGCCACTCATTATGTTATTCTTTTTGCCATTCAGTATGCCAGTATTTTGTCACTCAGTATGCCAGTATGATTTTGTCACTCAGTATACCAATAGCTTTCTCGTTTTATGCCACCCTCCTCCCCCTTCCCCAGTACTTACCTCTTGGCTGCTCTGTCTCCCTTTCGTCTCCTCTGTGCAGTCTTCCCTCCTGCATGAGGAGGGAAACTCCGGTCGCATTTTTTTTTAAACTTTATTGAAGCCACAGTGTTTCAATAAAGAATTTTTTTTTTCTTCTGGTGTGACCTGGGCCCGCAGGACCCAGTATGCCAGTATCGCCCGTCACCCCCTGATGGCGGGCCGGTGGAGAGGACTGAGGCTACCATTTGGTCATCAAACGGCATCCGAATGAAAGAATGGATGACTGAACGAATTCCGTTTTCCTTCACTGCACAATCGTTCATTCATCCAGCTTCACATTCGCAGTTCAGACGAATGGACAAAAGAGATCATTTTCATCCATTAAAAGGATAAATGTAATAAGACTAAAAAATGGTATACGGAAAATGCTTAGGACACATATCGTTATGCCAAAAATAAGACTAGATAAACAGTAACGTACAGATCACGGATCCCGAACATGAGCAACTTCACAAAACAAAAGGAAATCCAAATGAAAAAGATCACAACACATTGACCAGCTTCTCAGGAAACGGTACCGCTGATAATCGAAATAATCAAAGAACACACTGCCAGATAAAATACAATATCTAATTTTTATTAACCATAAATGGAGTCTTCCAGTTTAGTTAGGAGATAATCGGAGGAGAAAACAGATGAAAAGAAAAAAAGGCTCATGTTTTTGGAACCACAACTGGGTTCTAAGTCATTGATGACTAAGTTATTGATGAGTAATTGATGGCTAAGGACCCACTTTGGGTTCAAAACGTGTAAGGTGGGTTCTTTCGTCTGCTCCTCCTCCGATGATCACCTTGCTCTACTGGAAGAATCCATTTATGGGAATTAAGAGCACACTGTCAGATATGATGCAATATCCGACTTTAGTTCCCATAAAGGGATTCTTCCAGTATAGCAGAGTGACAATCCGAGGAGGAGCCGAGAAAGAAACCGCCTTATGTGTGGCGAACCACAAGTGGGTTCTTAGTCATGGATGACTATGTGGTTCGAAACGCATAGCCCAACTACATCAATGACTAAAAAAACCAACTGTGCTTCCAAAGGTGTACCACAAGTGCATCGCTGTGTTTCGAAAAGCGTAGGGCGATTTATTTCCTCTGCTCCTCCTATTATCACCTTGCTGTACTGGAAGAGTCCATTGCTGGGAATTAAAGATAGATAGTGCACCTTATCTGGCAACTGTGTGCTTTGATTGTTTCACCCATCCGCTGTACAGTATCCTGAGAATCTGTGATAATTCTCATTTGGACCAGAAATTGCACATAAATTGTTACCAAAAAAAGAAATAAGACAGTGTTCATTTAAGCTATTCCACAGCATTCCCAGCCCCCCCCCCCCCCCCCTGCTATTCGCTTTACACCAATTGTTACGCAAATGATTGCACTGGCTGCATCACATACATGCACTAATAAAAGCCTTGACCGTGTGTTGCATGCTCCTCTCTGTTGATTTTTTTTTTTTTTTTAATCCTCCCTGGCTTTTTTTGTTTTTTTTCACAGCACTTGTATCTTGTGCTCTTCCCCTGTTTGCCTCTTTATGAATGAAAGAGTAGTGCATGTAGACTATAGCTGAATTCTGAAGGACATTGCCCAAGGACATTGCTGCCAGTAATGCAAGTGTCATCTGACACAGATTATAATTTACCTTCTGAGGACACATAATGCCTATGATGACAAAGACACATAATGCTATTTATATACACATTTCTGGAGGAACTCACCCCCAGTAAAAAAAATAAACCCAATTATATATATGTATATATTTATATACACACACACACACACACACATTTACAAACACACATCTAATTATATTAGCATTCTTTCTTTTTCTTAAAACCTATAGATCTGCATGGATCTCTAGAAATTAAGGGATTGTATGAGGCTCATACAAATGACCTGCCCAAGGTTACAGACTCTGCACTGAGATGAATGGATTGGAGAAACATGTATTGCACAGAACCCTGGGCTTGTCTATAGGATAGCATGCTCAACTCTATGATTTTGGGATTCATTTTTATTAAGGGATAAAATGTGTTATATTGCTGATGGGAGACCATCTCTCAACCCCCCCCCCCCCCCCCCCATCCTTATTTTTGATTGCTGAGGCTCTGGCAGTGGAGGGGTTAATTTGTCCTTCCAAATCACCTTTCACTATCATGTTTATCTCCCCCCCCCCTACCCCCAGCACAGTGGCATATTGCTGCACAGATTACACACACTGCTCAACATTTTGCTCCTTGATTTGGATTTTTTTTTTCCCCTTCTGTTTTAATGGTAGTGTAAGAGGAGATTAAAGGGGGCTGCTTGAGAGGGAAGAAGTCTGGGGTGTGAGGGGGAGCAGGGAGGGAGTGGGGGGGGGGGGGGGTGCTAATGCCATCAGCGTGAGAGATGCAGAAACAGAGAGAGTTGCAGGTAGAATCCACTGTGGTACTGTATCTTAGATGAACAAGACTTGGACTGCACCATTTCCATTCCTAGGGGGGGGAGATATGGCCAACACAGACCTTCTCTTCTTCTTTTTTCAAATAAAGGCAATAACCTCATACATGGTCTGCCGGCAGTGTTTAGAGTTCATAAAGGCATGGGATGGATGTATTCAACAGTTTTAATGCTCAGAAATACATTTTGAATCAGTGAGCCCATTAGGACCCTCCCCCTGCTCCCTCTCTTTTTTTTCTGCACTCCTGGGATGCTGAATTCTGCAGATGGACCAGAGTACAGAGTCCTGGTTCCATCTATGAGGCATGTAGTTCCACAGTGGCAGCTGCTGGACCCAATTTTACATCATTTTCCAGCCTTTTCATTTTCTTCCTTTGGTTCAAACAATAGACTAAGAAGTACAAGCCTCCCCCCTGGATTCCTGTCTGCCCTTCCTCCTCCTATCATGGCCTGGTAAGTCATTCTTTTCCCAGTATATACTATGTATGTTAAAATCAGCTCTTCTGATACACTGTGCTCAATGCATGTACTGCTGCAGACCAACTGTAGCTCAGTCCTTCCTTTGCACACTGACATGCCTGTCAGTATAAAGTGAGTGATTGACAGGAGTGTGCTGGGATATGTCAGATCTTCATTGCCAAGTATTGTGCAGTGTGTGTTTGAGGTATTTTCTTTGGCATTGCTGAGTATTTGTCATGATATTTTTGTATGCTGGTGTGATATTGTGTTGCATCTGTGATACAATGTAGTGTTTTCCTGTTGTGTGTGATGTTGGTATGTGTGATTGTATGTTATATGGTGCTGTGTGTAGTGATTTTTGTGTGTTTGTGTGTGTTTAGGGATATTGGTCTGTGTAAATGTGTTTGCTTGTGTGTTATCTGTTTTTTTTTTTTTTCTTTCTGTTGGATGATGCTGGCTTGTGAGTTGTGTGTAGATAATCTACCTGTTTGGATTATGCAGTTTGATGACCACAATCTTGTGTGTGTGTGTGTGTGTGTGTGTGTGTGTGTGTGTGTGTGTCCCATTACAATAAGAGACTAGGAGATCTCCAAGCTTGGTTACACTGTGAAAACATCATCTGCAATGAAACAGGCTGAACTTCAATCTTGCACCAATGCAGACTATCATGAACCATCTTGCCTTCCAGGGACTACTCCATGAAGTGGGAGAAAGAAAGAGAGTGGGATTCCCTGTCTTCAGGATTGTGCAGGAAGTGAGGCTATGCAGAATATTAAGCTGCAGGTGCCCCCTACTGTGTTTAATCCTTTCCAGAGGAGTGAGCCATGCATTGAGAGGAGGGCATCATAATGGGCTGGGGGTGGTGAGGAGGTCACACGGCTGCCTGCCCTGTGTTAGTACTTGACCCTGTACAAATTTCATATTTTTTTTTTGTTTTGTTATAAATGAGGATTGATTATAAAAATCCATTTTGGATCTTGTTTTTTTTTTATGGCAAGTCAAAGACTGGAAATAGGTGATACATATGATAAATCCTTGCAGCTTCTAATGTAGAATTGGATGGATTGAGAGGGACAAGAGCACAGTCTGACATTATGCTTAGCACACCTGCTTGATGTTATGTACAACAGCTGATCCATTGGTGCATTGCAATGTCGTTTTTTTCCCCCTTCTCCCCTTTTTATTCAACTGCAGGGTAGGGGGAGGGATCCGATTCCAACATTGAAGTCAGCCTGTCGCTTAATCCTGATTGGATGGCTTACGCAGAGGGGGTATCTCAGCAGCACTTAATTAGGAAGATGGGGGGGGGGGGGGGGGATGGAGAGGGGACAGAGGTCTTGTTGCACTGATCTGGGCTAGTTTATTGGACAAGAGTAGGTGTTTTATTCTCCTAGAGTGACATCTGAGAAAAGCGATTCGGGAATGTCCAGAGCTGCCCCCCCCCCCCCCCCTCCCTCCCATTTTAAAATATAAACATTTGCGTCATATTACTTAATTTATTGGATTAAGTCAAATAATATGGATACATAGATTGTATTCTTTATAGCAGATGGATACAATTATTATTTTGTCTTTTGGCATTTTTTCTACTCTTTCCTGATTGTAGACTAGACTTGGATCATGAGATGAATTAAAACTTCTATTTCAGTTTTAATTTAAAATGACCTTTCCCATGTAACATGCTCGGCAATCTGCATTTCTGTAAAAGGAACAATGCTTAGATGTAATTGATTGCAATATAACACACGTCTTTTTTTTATTTTTTTCATTGTAAGTTGGTAAAACGCATGGGGCAGAAATGGAGGTACCAGCAGATGGGATGCAATAACTGGCAGATTATTACTCTTAGGGATTCAGTGGTTAACTATTTTTAATCTGTGTCATTCATTTGCCCCAAAGCGTGCCAGAGAGGAGTTTCAATGATACGTGTTGTTGTCCTATTGGTAATTCCCTTCCTACCTAACGATTAGACTGTGATTGGGGTAACCTTTTCCATGGCGATCTTGCCGCCAGGACTATATGCCACTTATTCCTCTATTACAGGGCTGTCTAAAGCTATCCCTAAGGCACAAATGCCTTAATTAACCATTATCCAGTCTTTGTGTATTACTGAGTAACTCATTCAGTTATCAGAAAGTAGAGAATAAAAAAAATCTATACATTGTGTTAAAAAAAAATGCATGCATATAAATCTATGTTTTAAATGTGTCTGTGGTGTCATCGGCTTATGACATCACCTTGTGGCTTGATGTGTGACATCCCACTGAAAAATAGTTCATTTGCATATCATGCCACAGGTGATGCAAAGCAGGAGATGCCACAAATACTTTTAAAACATTTTGTTTATTTTACGTATTTGCTTGGAATTGTGATACTGCAATGTATAGGTCATTTTTCACCATTTTTTATTCTCATACATACACAGCCACCTTAACTTGCAACACACAGGCATCAATAGCGGAGTGGGAAAAATGCTCCAACCTACTTATCTTTTCACCACCACTAACAATGCATGATTATTGCTGTTTTGTTGTCAGGTCAGATTTTCAGAATATACACCCCTACTCCCCATCCCACTATACTTGTGAAAAAGCGTTAGTTTGGTGCAGTGCCCAGTGTCGTGTCTGCTCAGTAATATGATGAGGCTGGAATGGGAAGAACAATTGTAAATTTGATTGTGATCTTCCTCAATGATCTCTGCTAACAAAAAAAAATTGGCTTTTACTGTCTCTTTAATAGTAAAGGGCAACATAGCATGTTACAGTATAGCCAGGGATAGGCAACCTGTGGCACTCCTTATTGCTGATGAACTACAGCTCTCATAATGGTCTTTGAACCTACACAGACCATCTCATTGACACTGGCATTCTTGTATTGAACACAATGCAGTATAGAACTAATAGGCCTTCAGATGTTACGGAACTACAATTGTGGCTAAGCATTGTAATTCATCAACAACTAGAGAGCTACCTCTAGCTTGAAAAGCATACACTCTTTCCAAAATATTAAATTGGGCCTGTAAACGGAAACTTTCTGTCTTACCGTATATCTCTTTAAAAAGTGATTTACCGCTGGGCTTGTCAAATATTTATAGCTTGTATGAGCCAAACAGACCAATATAAGAGCCAACCTTTTAGGAGCCAGGGTACTTCCGTAGAGTTCTATGACTTACCAGCAAAACTTAATGGATCTGGAAATGTATAGCTCGGAGGGAAGACGAGACAGGGGGGATATGACAGAAACATTTAAAAATGTGAAGGGAATCAACACAGTAAAGGAAGAGAGTATTTCTAAGAGAAGAAAAACTACCAAAACCAGAGGACATAGTCTTAAATTTGAGGGGCAAAGGTTTAAAAGTTATATCAGGAAGTATTACTTTACTGAGAGGGTAGTGGATGCACGGAATAGCCTTCCAACGGAAGTGGTAGAGGTAAACACAGTGAAGGAGTTTAAGCATGCGTGGGATAGGTACAAGGCTATCCTAGATATAAGATAAGGAACTAACAGAGAATTGGGCAGACTAGACTGGCCACATGGTTCTTATCTGCCGACACATCATACATATCGATGTGAGTTGGGGATTTTAGGAGTTCTGCATTACTTGCCATGGGATTATTTCGAAATCTGTTCATACTTGTGGGACCAGGGTGGCCCCTTCCACATTGGAAGCACTCGTATTTACGTTAGGATAGGCAGATGGTAATTTGGTAACATTGTTTTAAAATGTGTTTTTTTTGGTAAAGCTGGTGACAGGTCCACTTTAAGTGATAAAACTAAACATGAAAAGGTTTTCATTTTTTTATTTTATTTTGTATTGCTGATTTCAGATATGTCTAGTTTTTCTGATGTGACTGTATTTAATAAAATATGTAACTAGTAACAAGTGTGACTGGGCGCCGCCATTTTGTGAAATACAGTGTTTTTGGGTGCCACCCCCTAGTGACTTTGCAGCACTAGTATCTCACTTTGGGGCTGGGGACACAGAATGTAGTCTATGAGTCTGATCCCCATAGAAGGACACTTAGAGAAAGCAGAGTCTCTGGAGAAGGAAGGTTTAATTTGTGCGTACAAGTATTATTCTTTCTATGTAGACTGCACTTCCTCTTAGTGGTAGTCTGTTGGGATGTTATTTAATCAATGTCTGTGTGACTGTGTTATAAGATGATTTAATTATTAAGATGACTCGTCCCCTCTACAGAGTGTCTAGGCAACCACGTAAGAGAAAGCCAAGAGAGGTAGATCAGGTAGCAGAGCAGGGATGGTACAAAATGGTTCAGGAATGGTGGGCATTTTTGCAGAAGTTACAGTCATCCAATGGACAATGTGGGCCAGCCATTCAAAAGGGAGAATGAAACCCAGAGACGCAATATAACTCAATGGTGCTCTAAATAAATGTGAATCACTGTATGATGAGTGTAACGCAAGAAAAGATGAAAAAGACAATTAAATTCTGTATTTAGTATTTAGTATACTTTAATTATTCATTATGATGGTTCACTTTATTATTGCCTTTGTTTCTGTGTTTGGTTTATATTTATTGTATTTTGCTAACCCACTTTCACATTTTAGTTTTTTAGGGTGTTTAAAGGGGGCACTAAATAGTGCGGTTAGTATCAGATAATTACATTTCTTGTTATTGTGAAACCCTGTTATACAGATGTTATACAGATACAATGTTTATCTCTCATTGGCCAGACAGTGTTCCAGTATAGAACACAGGTTGAGTATCCCTTATCTGAAGATCAATTATCCAAAATTACCCATAATCCAAATCTGGTTGTTTTGGGGTTTTTTGTGTATAAGTGTCAGCTCAGATAAGGGATACTCACCTTCCTGGAGCCCTGTTGTGAAGTTCCATCCATACTTTGGAAGCAGGCGCTCATGGGAAATGTCGATCCCACAGCGCTGGGGGGGGGGGGGGGGGGGGGATTATTGCACTCAGAGCGGATCTTTTCAGCATCCACATTAGATTTAGGAAATGTAGACCATTTCTCAGAAACATAGAATGTGTCGGCAGATAAGAACCATTCGGTCCATCTAGTCTGCCCAATTTTTTGTGAGTACTTTTATTAGTCCCCCGTTCCCGGTACCGATACATACTTCTCCAGTGTTTTATTTTTATTTTGTTTATTCTACGTATGTTTATATGTCGATCAGTTATACATGATAGATTACAATGGGAGCATACCAATTATCCCTTGCGACTGGTAGGTTGACAGTCTTTCAGTAGGAAAGTACATAATGTAACTGTCCGTACCTTACAAATTAAAAACCGTAATCATTTCTCGTGTGAGCTGAGTGTGCTCTCCCCCACCAATTTATTAATCTGCATGTGAGAAATGAAATCCATATGTACGTGTGGTTGGATGTATCACTTTGAATGACTAATTCACTCCGTAATATCAGTGTTTTCTAGCAAGACGTTATAATACAGTCACCATGCAGCGTTGGATAGACTGACTACGCTTGTTCCTCCAGCGTGCAGTAGGTGAACATTGCTAACTTGTAAGCTAGCATGCGAGCACAATGGAGCCAGTTCTTTAAAGTAACAAATACCCAGTATTCGAAAAATATAAAAAACCTGTTTCATTTATGCCTGTAAGAAAAACAAAACCTACGTCAGGCAGCACGAACTGGATTAATTTAAAGGATCTTTCAGACAAGAAAAAGGAGCTGTATCACTTAAACATTGCTTATTCTGTGCATGTAGAGAATAAAAAAAGGATTGAAAATGATCTATACATTGTGTTAGCAGAAGTGCAAGAAAACGCTTGAATTAGGAGAAAATGAATTGGTTTTCCATGTGAAATGTATCATAAGCCGAAAGTCTAGAAACCGAACGACATTCGGTTTATAGACTTTCGGTTTATAGAATAGCAATAGCATTACATGTATTCTATAAAACGAAAGTCTATAAACCGAATGTCTTTGAGTTTATAGACTTTCGGTTTATGGAATACATGTAATGCTATTGCTATTCTATAAACCGAAATAGAGTGCCCATTCATACGAATAGGTCAATTGACCTATTCGTATGAATGGGGACACTCACCCACATTTTACTTCATTTTGCAGCCCTCTAGCCTTTTTCAGGACTTTTTTAGAGGCATTTTAGTGGCCAAAAGTTCGGGTCCCCATTGACTTCAATGGGGTTCGGGTTCGGTGTCGAACCCCGACTATTTTCCGAAGTTCGGCCGAACCCGCCGAACCCGAACATCCAGGTGTCCACTCAACTCTATTTAACAGCCATCCACTTAAAAATGGAGGGTATCCCACTCTGTATTGAAAGCTTTAAGTTGATTCATTTGTGGTCAGGCACCTTAAGCTAGAGAATAAACAGATTATATTTGTCACAAGCACTAATTAAATGGGGGGAGAGATGCAAACTAAAAAAAAAAAAGCACACAAAAAAAGTGTGGGTGTGGCTTATTAAAATGTGGGCGGGGCTTGCAATAAGAGTACGATTTAAAAAACAGGTTCTGTTAGTAATTGTGGCTAAAGGTACAGTTTCTGCCTTGGTGTTCTAACAGAAATAGCTTGGTAGACACGTGTTTAATACTGAGATTACCACCGGCCAATGTCTAAGGTTAAAATCCTCAGCTGTGCAGTATTGCGCTCAGTGGAGCCTATAGAGTTTGTCCGCCAACGGTGAAACATGCATAAGGTTTTCAGCTGCTACTAATGGACCTTGCCCATGTAGCTGCCTGGAAAGGATCACAGATGGGGAGATGGAGAGGCAGCTTTTTTGGGGGCTAAAAGAGGAAAAGTTGTGTAATTGTGTAATGATTACAACAGATACACTCGTTACGTCAGTACAGCAGCCCTGCAGCTGTCTGCCGGAAACTTAGCAAACAGATACATTTCTGCAAAAGCCTGGTACAGCAGCCAGTAGCGGAGTTGAAAGGATCTACTCTATAAAGGGAGAATTGCCGGGAACTGAGACGTGAATTTCAAACTTAGTCCCTAAACTCACTTTGGTGCAAGATGAAGATCACGGCTTTTATAATGCACAGGATTTTATCCCTGTGTGATTTGATGAAGGCATTCTGTATAAATCACATTTTTAATATTTGATTCAAGCCCTCCCCCCGTGATTACTCTGCATGGTTACTGCAGGTGCAGCAGAACTGATTCTATAGACACTGAGCAGATAAAGTTACGTTTCATACAGTCACTTCCTGTGCTCCACACATTGTCTGATGACATCACTAGAGAGACAGGCTGAGAGAGTGGCTGTCATTTCACAACTTCATCTAGCTATAAGTATTTTATATTTTTATCAATGCGAAATGAAAAGCATGTTTTTTAAAGTACTTTGAAAGCACATTCATATATGTTAATATTTGGAATATGCATTTTGGGCACTAGACAGTCCCTTTAAGGTCAAAGTAGCTGCGTTGGAGAATTCTTCGCTGCAATTCTCTCTTTATGGAGTAGACACTATTGTCTTTTTTTGTCATCCTTTATTAACTCGCTTTTTAAATATGAATGTGGTCTCTCGTTTTTCCCCTATATCCTAACACTGAGCGGTAAATTTTAAGTCCGACCACTTAAATGGACTGTCTCACCTAAACATTGTTTGTACTGTGCATGGAGAGCATAAAAATTGTTGAGAATGATCTATACATTGTATTAGCAAAACTGCAAACAAGTGCCTATATTAGGAGAAAAATGAGTTTTTAAACGTGTCTGTGGAGTCGCCTGCTTATGACATCACCTGTGGCACGTTATGCAAATGAACTGCTTTTCATTGGGAAATGTGTAATTTGCATACCGTGCCACAGGTGATGTCATAAGCAGGAGATGCCACGGACACATTTGAAACAAATGTTTCTGCTCATTTAGGCAATCAATCGCTTGCAGTTTTGCTAATACAATGTATAGATCATTTCCCATCATTTTTCATGCTTTACATGCACAGTAAAAACACATAGTTGCCAACATCGGCCATGTTTCCAGGGACACATATTTGTTCCACATGCTGCAGAAAGAGCATGCAAAGTGCAGCCCGGCAGTATGTAGGATGGATATACGCACAGACACAATCCAATTAATTAATCAGGGTGGAGATCTCATAGGACCTACCATGATTAATTAATTGGACTGTGTCTGTGCGTATAACCATCCTACATACTGCTGGGCTGCACTTTGCATGCTCTTTCTGCAGCATGCGGAACACATACGCAGTGCTGTATTTACCGCGAGGCAGCGGCAGCGCCCCCCAGCACTAAAAAAGAAAAAAAAAAAATCCGGCCCTTTAAAAAAAAAAAATAGACCGCGCTTGCAGGCAGAGACGGAGGTGACAGGGGATCGGAAGATCCCCCCTCATCATCGCTCTGCCTGCCGGGCTGCACGGGGAGCCGAACAGGCAGCACAGAGAAACCTCCGTGCTGCCTGTTCGGCTCCCCGTGCAGTGTGCCGACACGAAAGTGCCGACAGTCACGTGACCGGCGCGCTGACGTCATACGCGCGCCCGGTCACGTGACCTGTCGGCACAATCGCCGGGAAGCCGAACAGGCAGCATGGAGGGACCATGCTGCCTGCCACCAAGGAAAGGTAAGTGCTGATGGGAGACTGTGTGTGTGTGTGTGTGTGTGACTGAGTGTGATGGGAGTCAGAGTGTGTGTGATGGGAGACAGTGTGTGTGACTGAGTGTGATGGGAGTCAGTGTGTGTGTGTGACTGAGTGTGATGGGAGTCAGAGTGTGTGTGATGGGAGACAGTGTGTGTGACTGAGTGTGATGGGAGTCAGAGTGTGTGTGATGGGAGTCAGAGTGTGTGTGATGGGAGACAGTGTGTGTGACTGAGTGTGATGGGAGTCAGAGTGTGTGTGATGGGAGACTGTGTGTGTGACTGAGTGTGATGGGAGTCAGAGTGTGTGTGATGGGAGACTGTGTGTGTGACTGAGTGTGATGGGAGTCAGAGTGTGTGTGATGGGAGACTGTGTGTGTGACTGAGTGTGATGGGAGTCAGAGTGTGTGTGATGGGAGACTGTGTGTGTGACTGAGTGTGATGGGAGTCAGAGTATGTGACTGAGTGTGATGGGAGTATGAGCTTGATGTGAGTCTGAATGATGGGGCATGGGGGTGTGTAACGTGGTTGTGCAGCTTGTGTAGGGGGGTGCCCGGATTTTGTCTGCCTAGGGCAGCACAAAATCAAGATACACCACTGCATATACGTGTCCCTGGAAACATGGCCGATGTTGGCAACTATGAAAACAATGTACAGGTGATACAGTCTCTTTAAACTGGGACAAAGACGTCATTGTCCTTATATAGTGCTATACTATATAAACTACAAAAATCAGTGCAGTGTTAAACTACAGAAATCAGTGCAGTGGGTGGGATGCCAATTGGTACCTTTGATTTAAATAAATGTTGTACAATTTCTCTCTTTTGGGGTGGGGGGGGGGGGTGGCAGATAAAATAAGATCTGTTTTAATAGCAATAGGATTCGTATGGACATTTTTCTGCATCTCTGGGAGCAGATTACTCTGTTACTACACTTTGACTTCAGAGTTTCTGGGAAGACTGTAAAAAGAATAAGGGGCGGATCTGACAGAATGGAGTGTGTTTTAACCATTGTCTGGAATGTAGAGCACATCATATTTTTAGAACTGTTTGGGAGTTTTAAGAAAGCGATTGAAATACTAGTTTGGATTTCGTACACGATCAAAACAACCTTCACACTTCACCAACGGAAGGGGAAATACGGTAAACGAGAAAATCGGTGTTATGACTTTAGGGAATCTGTGCTTTTATATTGGGTAAACCGCAGTAGAATAATTGAAATATAGTTTTTTAAACTTCTCTAAAAAAAGGCAACACTGTAGGAATTAAATATACAAAACCTAATTAGTCCTCTAATTTATTCCCTGACGCAGCTGCTAGATGATATGTTTTCCTGTGTCGGGACTGTGTCTGTAACCCCTGTATAAGGTGATCACGTTAGGCTCTTTGCAAAATGCGTAGGGGGAACAGGTGCGAATTGCTTATTAATTTGCAAAATTCTTTTTGTTTGATTGTGGCACCCTCATTGGTAATCAGGGCACACAAAGTCTACAATAAGAGAGCTGGCAAACTATGTGCATCTAATTATCTTTTTAATGGATATATCAGTTCTTGAAAAAGTCTTGTTGGATCATTCAAAGTCTTTGTGTGATCAATGATGCCTAACCTTGGCACTGCAGATGCTTGGAAACTACATATTTAATGAAGCACGTTATGCCTGACTGAACATCATGGGATACAGAGGAGGGCTGGCAAGGGGGGCAGAGGGGCAATTGCCACCCCCCCCCCCCCCCATGTTGCCCTCTATTTTAGCTCAATGGCTTGCAGCTGCACCATTTCTTACTCCTCAATTTTGTAGTGCCTAGATGTCCAGCTGTGGCCCTGCAGCTGCTGCAGAACTACAAATCCCATAATGACCCACCACCTTTCTCGAATGGCAGGGAATTATAGTAGATGTAGTACAGAAAAAGCTGGAGTGCCACAGTCGGACACCTAGGCCAAAAGTGCCACGCTAGGCAACTGCCTTGTTTGCCTTGTGGAAGATACACCACTGCCTATGTCTGCTTCTGATGATAATGTGTGATCTGATAAAAGTGGTCCACTAAATTATTTTTGCCCCCCCTGGCCAAAAAGTTGCCAGCCCTTTTCTGAAAGGATATGTAGTGCCGTAATATCTGCAGTGCCAAGGTATGCCATCACTGGTCTAGACACCAAATTCTACAGATATTTTTGCGCAGGCCTAGTTGGCTAGATTATCTTATGACTAACATGAGTTTTAATATTCATCAAAGAGTATTTGTGCACACATTTGCCTGCAAATACAAGTGGACTTTGTTTAACTATAAAGGTAGTATCGATCTAATCAAGTACATAAAAAGTAATGAGAAACCCTTACGCGTTTCTCAATTTAAAACACAGAGTGTACATAATTATAAACAGGTTTCCTAGTACAGTAGAAACTATCTGGGCTTGATTCTTCTGGTAGCCCTGAATACAGTGTAGACCTATAATGTGTTAATACAGTTACTTTATATACTTCCAGGCTAATTTTATAAATACCATATTAAAAAACTTACTTACTTACTTGTTGCAATAAAAAATATGTTACTTTTCTATTTGTTTTTGCTCTGAATGAACTAATTTGTAAATAGGGAAAATACATAATAAATTAGTAGACATAGTTACATTCACTCTTATACAAAACAGGCCCAAAAATCTACTGTCAAAAATGCTTTTATATTTAGATTCTATAGAAAAATGAGGGTCTCTAATTGAGTTTCCATTGAGTGAGTGAGGAAGCGCCCAGAGAGAGGATTTAATGCTATGTATCTTGAAAAAGGTACTCTACTGTTCAAAACTTTGGGGTCACGTAGACATGTCCATACATCCAATGAGTTGCAAAATGAAGTAAATATAGTCAAGATGTTGAAAAGTTCAGAAATAGTGATCTTTGGTTGAAAAAAATAATTGTGACCATCAAGCTTTGCTTTCTTTGAAGAATCCTCCATTTGCAGTAATTACAGTCATACAGACCTTTGGCATCATATCTGTGAATTTTGTTTAAAGTGATGTCACCCCATGCTTCCTGAAAAATCTCCCACAAATTGGATTGGCTTGATGGGCACTTCTTATGTACCATGCAGTCAAGACGGTGCTGGCTCCTCTATTATAGACAGAATACCAGCTGACTGACTGTGTTTTGCGGGGTACTAATTAATGAAGAGTACGAGAACCTTGTGCACAACTGAGAGGATGAGTACCTTACAGTATCTAGTTTAAGAAACAGACACCTCATAATCCTCAATTGGCAACCTCTTTCTATTCTGGTTAGAGCCAGTTTGCGCTGTTCGGTGAAGGGAGTAGTACACAGCATTGGAAGAGGTCTTAAGTTAATTTCTCTCATGGAATAGCCTTCATTTCTTACAATAATAATAGACTGATGAGATTCAGAAGAAAGATCATTGTTTTTGGTTATTCTGAGCCTGTAATCAACCCCACCAATGCTGATTCTCCAGATACTCAACTAGTCCAAAGAAGGCCCATTTTACTGGTTCTTTAATCAGCATAACATTTTTCAGCGGTGCAAACATACCGTATTTGCTCCATTATAAGACGACCCTGATTATAAGACGACCCCCCAAACTTTGGATATTCCTTTAGGAAAAAAACTAAAAGCCTGAAAATAAGACGACCCTATAGGGAAAAAGTTAAATTTGTATATATTCACATGTAAATTGCTTTTTTAATAAAAAAAAATTATATCAAAAAATGCATTTCTTGTTTTTATTTCCTTTTAATGTGCCAATGCTGCCTCTCTCTTTCCTTTGCCCCCAGCTTTGTCTCTCTCACCCTGCCTTTGACTCCCCCCAGACATCCTCTGCTGCTAGAGAGGGGGATCCAGGTCCCCTGCAGCTCTGCTGGGGACCTGGATCCATGTTTTATAATCTGACCTCAATTTGAGGTCAGATTATAAGAAGACCTCGATTATAAGACGAGGGGCAATTTTCAGAAAAAAAATTCTGAAAAAAACCTTGTCTTATAATCGAGCAAATACGGTAATTGCAAAAATGATCAATTAGCCTTTTAAAAGGATTAACCTGGATAAGCTAGCTCAACTTGCCATTGGAACCCACAAATGTTGGTGGCTGATAATGGGCCTCTGTATGCATGTATATAAATACTCCATTAATAATCATACATTTCTAGTTACATATATAATATTAAAAGTGACTGTATCACCTAAACATTGTTTTCACTATGCATGTAGAGGTTACAAAGAAAAAATGTTAGCAAAATTTCAAGCGAATGCCTATGAGAAAAAAAGTTTTTAAATGTGTCAGTGGAGTCTCCTGCTTATGACATCACCTGGGGCCTGGTATGCAAATTAACTGCTTTTCGATGGGAAATGGATCATTTACATATCAGACCAAAGGCGATGTCATAAGCAAGAGACTCCACAGACACAATTGTCTCTTAATTTAGGCCTCAACCTGCAATTTTACTAACACAATGTATAGATAATTTTCAATCATTAGTTATTCTCTACATACACAACAAAAATAATGTTTAAGGTGATACAGTCTCTCTTATAATGACCCATTTGATGTTATTTGATTGGTCAAAATTTTGCTTTATTGTCAAAGACAAGGACTTTTTTTTTAATGACCCCAAATTTTGGAATGGTAATGTACATTCAATTTTATCCCAATACTACAAAAAGCAGCAGTGGAAAAAGAAAAAAAAAAAGAAAAGAAAAACAAAAGGGTTACTGGCTCTTTAAAACTGAAACTGTACTGCAACGGACATCATAATAGCCTTAAATAAAACGCTTTGCTTAAAAAACTCAATAAAAAAAACCCCAAGGTGCCTATCTGTGAATATCAATAGCTGCTGTTACATATGTAAACACTGTATTTCCCCATCACGCGTTTTACATTCTGCTGATTCCTTCCCGATGCAACCCCATCAATTATTCTTGTTTGTTCATATCTACGCTTTGTCAGCAGATTTGTCTTTATATGCAAATGGCCGTCCACAAGCCGGAATGTTTGATGCAGTCAGATCTACTTCCCCCTTATTCCGTTATTAAGGCCTATTTGTAGGAACAGAACATCGCGCTTGTAACAAAGTAGCGTCATTGTTTATATATTTCTCCTGCCGCTAGATTCCTAAAGCTGCCTCATTAGCTGTATATAGGAAGATTGAAACCCACAATCTAATGGCGGATAAGAACGGCTTGGTTTGGCTAATCTGCTTATTTTTATAATCATTTAAAAAAAAAAAATCTAATCTTATTTGGTTCACTGAACATCTCTGTTGTCCAGAGTATACGGATACTGACCCTGTACACGTTTAAAGATTAAGCCCCAAAATTAAAAAATGTCTTAGTACCGGTACTTACCCTTTTTTTCCGTGGTCTATTGTGCTGAAACAAACAATTTATCTATAAATGTTCTGTGCTCCCTCTTCTACTACAGTGCTGACAGTGCTTCTCACCTCTTCTCCCTGTCTGCCTGCTCGCTCAGGCTTCACTGACTTTCTCATTTGCTCCTGATTCCAACTGTTCAAGTTACCATTTGCTTTTTAATTCTCCAGATTACATGATTGACACCTAGACATGCCAGTATTAGAGACTGAATGCTCTTCTCAGTGAAGCAGCACATCTTATAAATGGTACTTTGAGGCAGTGATATGTTCACTAGCCCCAATGTTGGGTTACAACCACATGTTTTTGGGTCACCTACTAGTTTTGGTGGTGGTCACATCAACGCACCAACCACACCACTGTTTTTTTTGGTGTATTTGTTTTATGTTTGCTTACTCACTCCTAGCGACCCTCATTTTTGTACATAATCAACCGAGGTGAACCTACCTAGATGGTCTCTGGTTGCACTAGCACAGTAGCACTTACCTAACCACTACTATAGTGCCTCTTCAAGCAGCCTGCTGTGAAAGAGCTGATAATGGCAGTATTAAACAGAGTATATATATATTGAGTCCAGGGTCTTAAAAGATGGAGTGAAACTGAAATATTATTTGACTGCTGATAATAGTTGCAAGAAAGGGACTTTATCACCTAAACATTGTTTTTACTGGGCCTGTAGAGAAAAAAAATTGATTGAAAATGATCTATACATTGTATTAGCAAAAAAATGACTAAATTAGGAGAAAAATGTATTTTAAATATGTCTGTGGAGTCTCCTGCTTATGACATCACCGGTGGCCTGTTATGCAAATAATCCATTTCTCATTGAAAACCAATTTGTTTGCACACCAGGCCACAGGTGATGTCAAAGCAGGAGACTCCACAGACACATTGAAAACACATTTTTCTCCTAATTTAGGCATTTGCTTGCAGTTTTGCTAATACAATGTATGGATCATTTTCAATTATTTGTTATTCTTGACATTCACAATATATAGGTGATACTGTGCCTTTAAGTGGGCACCAAACTGTGCTGTAAATACATTATCTCACTGCTCTGCACCCTCCACTCTTTATAGAGACCGCGGTTAGAACAGATAGATTGCCATGCTCTGATCAGCGGTCCGTTACCCACTAGCGCAGATGTCTGATTAATGCATCATCCTCATCCATTGTTCTCCATTATAAGGCAGAGAATTATAGCTTTGTAGCAAGTAAGTTCGCAAGTATGCGCGCTGGGATATTTAAGAAACCATTCCTGAAATCCCATGGAGAATTAGGCAAGGTCGTATTGTAACAACCTGGCCTGTAAGTGCTTTGCACTGTGCAGCATTGCATTTAAAATTAAAACGTCATGCATGTCTACCAACGATTGATAATTGGGTCCAGTACAGTTATGTGATGTTAGACTGTGTAGGTCTACTAGGTATACACTAGGTCTACTAGATATACAGAGTTTAAGCACAATGCTGCCTGTACACAGTGCATTGGAAGTATTCATTCCACATCAGACCCAAATTTCATGAAAAAAAAAAAAAACAGGACTGTTTTGGAAAAATCGGGACAGTTGGCAACTAATGGTGTGTATATGAGACAGTATTAAATAACCAGGTACCAATATCCATTAAGATTCTCGTGACATCACGCAACATCTCTCTTTATAGTATGGCGTCAATTTAGTAAACTGTGGTGGACGGATAAGGGAAGAGCAAAAAGCAGGCATTAGTAGCAGAGTTGAAAAGGTAGAAAAGCTGGAATGTTTTGCCTTATTTTTGCTGTTCGGTTTTCAGTTCACTGTTTGGGGAACAGCACTGTTTAAAGTGTTGCATTTAACAGGACCTTGATCAATGAGAGGCTTCTCTGTGATGTCATCATCAAGCACGTTCTCCAGTGACGTCATCAAAGTGAGTCACTGACAGGATTCATCAGCTGGCAATTTAGGCTCCCCTACATTTGTATTAAAGGACAAATGAAGGAATCTTAGAGGAAACAAGGGTTAAAAAAAAAAAAAAAATATATATATATATATATATATCACCTTCTCCTAAGTAAACCCAGTGTATCGATGGGTATCGACTCCGCCTCAGAGCTGAGGCAGAGCCAGTCAGAGCAGGGGCTCATCCCTCTCGTCTGATCGGGTTCTGCACATAGTGGGGTCTCGCTCTGCTAGTTCAGAGAGGGACCTTTGTTTTTACATGGGATTAGGATTACCACCCTGCCGGAACTTTACCATCAGGCCGGTAAAAAATGTTAAGTCTATGGAGGCAATATATATATATATATATATATATATATATATATATATATATATACAAAACACACAAATATACAGCATATATGACTATATATATATATATATATATATATATTTGGGCACGCCGGGATGTCAGTAATGTAGCGGACGCTCTGTTCGCTACATTTCTTGTGTCAGACTGAGGCCACTCCGCACACAGCTCATCGCGGGCAGCCGTGATGAGCTGTTTAATGCAGGACCTTCCTTCCCGTCCTACTAGCCTCTAGGCACTAATAAGTAGGACGGCATGGAACGTCCTACAGGCGGGAAGGGGTTAAGATCATTATTATTCAGTTTGGCTGAGAATTTTTCCAAGTTGGCTTCTTTGGTGGAAAGTTTGAAATTCTCTTGTCAATTCCCTGCAACCCCCTGTATCAGGAATAAAGTATTTTGTAATGTACAAATAGAAAGCCGCACAGTGATACATACAGATAGATACTCATGCTGTACATTGTCCCCGATGCTTCCAATTTATTCAATCGTTCAATCTAATGAAATGATTAAACAATACCATAGTTATATATATATATATACATTTTTTGTGTGTTTCTGTGAAACTGGAAAACAAGTTAGAGGTTGGAGCGCTAGATATATAAAGAGTTGTTAAAAAGAACTCTTGAGGATGCTGGTGAAGCAGACATAACGATGTAATTCCTGTGGGTATAATCTTATTTGACCAGTTATAAGGTCAAGCAGACAGAGCAGCTTCTGTCCAGATCACAATGGTTTTCTGCCTTACAGGATTGGCACCTGGGGAAACGTGGGTAGAAATCTGCAGTGACAACTATTCTGCTCCTGACGTCAAATGTTATTTAATATTACACACATACGTATAAATATATATATTTATTCATTAAACAGGGAAATTATAAATGAGTTGGGAAAATACTCCAACGATTAATTATTCCAGTTTATCATTTTGTAACCAGACGTGTATATGGATTCATATTCAAGTCAATAATAAATATTGTTTATGTGTATATATGTATTCATTAAAACTATTAATTATTCCAGTTTATCATTAAGTAACCAGACCTGTTTATGGATTCATATTCCTATCAATAATATACATTGTTTGTGTGTTTGTATATATGTACATGCATATAATTAATATGCATTTATTTGTATGTACATCTAATATAAATGGGGGCTATTCACTAAATGGTACTCTTTCACCAAACATTGTTCATACTGTCAAAGTATGATCTATACATTGTATTAGCCGAATTGCTAGCAAATGCATACATTTAAAGACAAATGTGTCCATGGAGTCTCCTAACTATGACATCACCTTGTGGCTTGAGATGCAAATGAACTACTTTCAGTGGGAAATGCGTAACTTGCATATGTCACAGGGTGATGTCATCACTAGGAGACACCACAGATACAGTTAACATAAAATGTATCAATGATATGGGCTTCATTCATGAAAGCGAGCACTGCAGGGAATCGCACACATAGGCCAAAGTGGCCGAGCCGGAAAGAGTCTCCCATTCAGCTGTATTTCCAACTTGCTATTTTTGGCCTTGCCTTTTGCAAGTCCACTGTCAATTCCCTGCACTTTTCTCTTTGATTAAAAAACAGCCCTGTGTTTAGAATGGTGCACGACCAATTTAAAAGGCAGTGTTAAACAGACAGACAGGGAAGGTCAATAGAATGATCATTCATGCTGACATTGCAGGCTGGGAACGAGGTCAAGTGGATGGCATGGTCCATGGGGCACAAGGCTTTGCGATGCTATTCATTGCACTGATAACTAGTGTACTCTACCAAGGAAGCACTAAAATGTGAACTGACAATTGCACTGCAAAAATCAGGCATTAATAACTCGCCCGTGTTTCAAACTCGGCTATTAATCCCCGATTTTTGCAGTTTCATTGTCAGTTATGTTATGAGTAACTCAGTCAGTTGGAAGGGTAGAGCAGGTCTCGACAAACCCTGGTCGCCAGGTCGCCATGGCAACCAGAAAATAAGACCTGGCGCCTGGGTATAGTAATCCCTGCTGCCCTTGGCGCTGGGGTATATATTTTTTCTTCTTACTTTATAAATAACGGTGCGAGGGAGCAGAGTGTGCGCACCGCGCTATGGTGCCTGATCACGGTCAGAAGCAAAGACGGTCTGTGCCTGTGTTAGAAGTACAGACCAAGCTGGAACGGAAATGTCCCCCTTCCATGCATTGAGGTATAGCAGCAGGGAGGGGGGACATATCGATAGATGAACGTTTTGGGGTTTTTTTTATTTTAAAAAAACCTGCTGACTTGTGTGTGTGTATGGGACAGACTGACTGGCTGTGTGTATGTGACATACTGACTGTGTGTGTGTTAGTGTGTATGTGACAGAGACTGACTGTATATGTGTGTGTGTGTGACAGATTGACTGTATGTGTGTGACAGATTGACTGTATGTGTGTGTGTGTGTGTGTGTGTGTGTGTGTGTGTGTGTGTGTGTGTGTGTGTGACAGACTGACTGTATGTGTGTGTGTGTGTGACAGACTGACTATATGTGTGTGTGTAAAAGACTGACTGTATGTGTGTGTGACTTCATGTGATTTAGTGTATGTGCCATTTTCTGGCTCCTAGATTTTTTTGTTGGCTCCTAAAACCCGGTTAAGTTGGTCAAACCCTGGGGTAGAGAACTCAGAAAAGAGGAAAAAGAATCCGGACAGATGATAAAATCAGTATGAGGAAAGAAGGGTTAAAACAGGACTTTGGCTGTACAGTGAGAACAGAGCACAACATGGCAAGGCAGTAGACCAACAGGAGGACGACCACAAGGTCATGTCAAAGAACAATGTGTAGACAGAAGGAGGCAAGACTGTCCATGTAAAGCTGGAAGCAGGAACCAACGATGCACATTAGGATGTCCAGAGGAAAGGCAGGAACCCCAATAATCCAGCCATTTAAATGTGAAACGCCTGGGGTCATACACTGACAATAACTTCTATAGTGCTAATGATAGGCCTGATGATCAAACCCGCATTAGCAAAAACACCATCTATAGATAGATGGAGAAAAAGTGTCTGTACGAGGCATGGTTTCCAACTCTCCTGGATTTGCCAATACAGTCCCGTTATATGGGGAGCTGTACTATAAAATGTGGGATCTGTGCTTAAGCAGCACTGCATCAAAACCATGAAGGTGCATTAGACAATCTAAATGCTGAAGGAGTAAGTCCCAGAAAGCCACTGCATGTACCAGGGTGGCTGGCGCTCACGCTGGTTTGGACACGCCCTGCCACGCCACGGGACTGGTTCAATAATTGTGCACCATGAACACAGGCTGTGGTTTGCAGTAATGGCGAACCTATGGCACTGGTGACACTTGTGGCCCTCGGGACCCTATGACTTGGCACTTGGCATTGCCTCCCATCATCCTACATGGAGGCAACTGGAACACATTGGAGGAAACTGAAATGGGGCAACAAAAGGAAAGGGAACAAAAACATAAAGAAGGGCAAACTAGAATGAGCAGAGTGGGAAATGGGAGAGGGAACCTAACACATATTTTTATCATAATTAAAATGTCTCGACCTAAACTGCCTACAGCCTTCAGGCTTTTGTTTTTCAGGATAAAAAAAAAATTCACAGCTTGAATTTCTTATTTTTTTTTTTTACTTTACTGTTTGAATGAATGAAGATATTAATTTCGATTCAGATATTTCCATGGCACGCTATGGGGTTTATGAGAGGAGCAGCATGTCGTCTGCGGCTCCGCCATGTTTGCAGGCATCAATCCCCAGACTGTCGACAGGCTCCCTTATCACTGGAGTGAATGCTCGGTTTGAATGGTAAACACGGCAGTCATTAAAGGGACAGTCTAGTCCCCAAACTCACTTTGGTGCAAGATGAAGATCACGGCTTGTATAATGCACAGGCTTTTATCCCTGTGTGATTTGATGCAGACATTCTGTATAAATCACAATTTTAATATTTGAGTCAAGCCCTCCCCAGTGATTACTCTGCATGTTTACTGCAGGTGCAGCAGCACTGATTCTATAGACACTGAGGATATAAAGTTTTGTTTCATATAATCACTTCCTGTCCTCCCCAAATTGAGTCCATTGAGGGGCCTATGACTGACCTTGCTCTTTTACACAGTAGGATCTCTTAACAGTGCAACACATTGTCTGATGATATCACTAGAGAAACAGGATATTCCATTCATTTGAATGGCATTATTCTCATTGGTTCCTGCAGCAAAAAAAAAAAAAAAAGGAAATGACTTTTACTCATCTAGTGTGGGCAGTCCTTGTTTCTTGCAAACTGCTGTAATTTCACAATTTATTCTAGCTGTAAGTATTTTATATTTTAAGCAATTCACAATGTAAGATATGCATTTTAAAGTACTTTCACCTGTGGCTTGATATGTAAATTACACATTTCCCATTGAAAAACAGTTCATTTGCCTACCATGCCACAGGTGATGTCATAAACAGGAGACTCCACAGGCACATTTAAAGCACATTTTTCTCCTAATTTAGGCATTTGCTTGCTGGTTTGCTAATACAATGTATAGCTAATTTTCAATCACTTTCTGTGCTCTACATGCACAGTAAAACCAATGTACAGTCCCTTTAAGGATAAAGCAGAATACGGCTGTCGGGCCAATTGGTTCTTATCTGTTGATACAATCTGTCTTTCTAAGTATCTAATAGAATAAAGTGGAAAACAAGGGAAACAAATAGAGTTAGAGGGGCTAAACCCTAAAATAGACTAGTAGCAGGTACAGAATAAATTCTGGAATTCTGTATAAGTCTGTGCCACTGAAGACAGAAGAATGAAACAAATAGAACAGTAGAGAAAGTACTAAATAAATGAAGAGGAAACCGCAAACAAGCAGTTCCCATTGATCTAACAAGGACCGATAGAGATGGATTTATTTGGTGTCAGCGCTACTAAAAATGCTGGGGGAAGTTGTAATAAAATATATTGATTTTAATACGTAATATAAAAAAATAAATATGCAGCAATAAAATCCATACGACAGAAATCAATTCACGTGTACGAGTGATCATGAAGATACATTTAAATGACAAGCTACACCTTGAACATGAGTTAGAAGTTCTGGAATTGTGCCAAAACCTGACGCGTTTCGCCTAAATATAAAAAACCCCGCTTTCTCAGAGGTATGTAGGTATAAAAAGTTTGATTATGCCCCTCAATATGCCAGGATTTTGCCCCTCAAGATGCCAGGATTTTGCCCCTCAATATGCCATTCTTTTGCCATTTATGATACCAGGATTTTGCCCCTCAGTATACCAGCGCTATGCTCATTTGCCCCCCTCCTCCCCCCTTCCCGAAGCACAGTTTGTCATTCAAGTTTATTTTCAATTGTGAATGTGAATCTTTTATTTATTTAACATTTTTAGTAGTGCTGACACCAATTATTTAACACGCAAGATACATTGTGCCTAATTAAAACTGCCTCTCGATTAGCTCCTCACTCAGCTGGTCATAGGACATGCAGAATGGCACGGGAAAAGTGGTAGGCCTGTAACTATGGCAACAACAGAAACGCTACTATACTTTATATGCCGTGTTTAAGAGGGATGGTAAAGCAACTGCAAAAAATCGCTTTGTTTCTCCTACGTTACTTTTACACGATGCACTGCTTTTAATAATATTTGTTCTGACTCTGTAGGAGGTACTGTCCCTTTAATGCCTAAATATATAGTTTTTTTTTATTTTTTATTGTTAATTGTTTATATTCAAATAAAACAAAAGAAACAGCTAAAAACATGAAATGCTGCAGTATTAGCAAGATATTATCCAATGACATAACACTATCGTGTAATAAAGTGTTGCGCAGGATATAATAAAATAAATACTTATCAGAGATATATAGGCGAAAATCCAGCCTTTTTTAGATGTATATAAAAGAAAAGAAAAAAATATATACAAAATTGTGCAGTATTGTGAATATAAGGAAAATAAATATCTCCCCCTAAAGAATTGTACTCACACTCTACAGAGCCTATAGGACCGGCTCTGGGTGTATAAGGCGTGCAGACTCTGAGTCCCAAAATCCCCACATCCACTGGATAGATAATCGATGGAATACTCGTGGAGCAGGACACAACAGGAGTGAGAAACAAACGTTGTAGTGCCAAATGTAAACAATTTTAATTCCCCCCCCACATATAGCAGCTTACATAGAAGAGGTTAAAAAACGATATCCCATGTAGAAAACAGTTAAAAAAAGCATAGGTAAAAAGCAGGCAGAGTCATCCAGCCGATCATATCACAGTCTCTATCCGTCACTACATAGGAGCAGGCAGCAGCTGAAGCTTGTATAGGCAGCGTTCTGCTAGAGGAGCTGGTACTTCCTGGTTGCAAGTCTCGTCAATAGCGTCACGCGACGCGTTTCGCCCACACGTGGGCTTTTTCAGAGCAGTCTATAACACTCTTTGTAAATGCCTAACTTAGGAGAAAAATGTGTTTTAAATGTGTCTGTGGAGTCTCCTGTTTATGACATCATCTGTGGCTTGATATGCAAATGAACTGTTTTTCAATTGGGAAATGGGCAATTTGCATATTAAGTCACGGGTGATGTCATAAGCAGGAGACTCCCATTTTTCTCCTAATTTAGGCAATTTGCCTGCAATTTTGCTAACACAATGCACAGATCACTTTCAATCATTGTTTTTACTGTGAATGTAGAGAGTAACAAATATATAGGTGATACAATCCCTACAGGTAACCATCATCGACATTTTGCCCGGTTGGTTTTTGTTAGTCAGTCCTGCTCTCTCCTATACGAAAATCACTTGTTTTACGACAATTATATTTCCTTTGCATTAGAATAATTCGAATTTGAAGATAAAGCATGCAATAATCTTACATCCATTATGCAAATGTTCCAAACAAGAATCTCCAAGCTTCTTCTCAGGGGAATTAAAATAAAAAGAAATTAGAAAAAGCAGAAAAACACAAATATGGATACTAGCTTTTTTTGTGTGGTGCTTTAGAGTTAATGACTTATATTTAAGGCATGTTAGCATCTAAAAATGTTAATCTTTATTTTCGTAGTATTTTTATTTTTCAACAGAATCTTTCATATTAGTTAGAAACCAATACATTCATGTGACAGAGAGATCCTTGTGCTATAGGTACGCCGAGTTTCTCTACTTTTAAGAAAACTCACATTACAGTGTATACATTCCCATTTACGGACCGTCGCCTCTCTATTTTAATGTTGTGACATCACCACTGCTTAGACTATGCTATAGACAGTACAGAACGCTATAGTGCTTCTCATTGTGCCACCACTACATTCTCAAGTGAGGTCCACCCTGTCGCTTAAAGGGACACTACCACTTCCATACGATGTAACTAGATAACCTGGTCATTTAAAACAAACACATGTATAAATCATACGCGAGTGTTTTTTATTTTTATTTTAAATGATTGAATTAATTGCATATAAAAGGAAAAGTAAAACTAGGTTTTTATCTCCTTGCTCCATTTTGTGAATATTTTCCATGATGCAACATCGTCCAAAATCTTCCAGCCAAGTCTCACTTTACAACTGTGGCCAAAGCATGCATGATGATGTCATAAGATATTCCCCCGCTCTCTTACTGGCTCCTGTGTATCATAGTGGGCTGTGTAAAACTTTTTTTTTTTTTACCTGTCTTCCAACAGAAAGAGAGGAGATTGACCTGATCAAACAGGATCATAAATAAAACCTTTTTAATTTTTTGGTGGGAGACATTCGTACTGTAGACTGTACCTGTAGAATGGATAAGTTAAGTGACAAAAAAAAAGGTCTTTACTTTAAGAATATTTGTGATTTAATAACGTGCCCATTGTGTGTATATTTATTTATTCACCTTCTGTTTGTCCTTATCATACTGGATATTATTAGCCTGCATTAGCACCGTCAATTATGGAGGACCGAGTCAGTATTATGACCTAAGACGGACATTGGTGGATTTTTACAAATTATAGGAAGGGAAGGAGAGCAGGAATGAGCAGGATGGCTGAAAAATGCCCTAGATGAGAGGACACTTTGAGAGCTTCATCTTGGCTTCCTGAAGAAGATTGGGCACTCAAGTTCAAAAATGTTTGCTATCACTGTAATAGGGTGTCTTCGACCCTTTTAGCGAGAGAGCCCTGGTAGTGGCTAGCTCAAATCACCCTTATACTTCCCCCTTTGATCTAAGTGCATCGTTGCCTGTATTATATGGAGTTTACTGGACTTCAGTAGTACAGCCCTATCATCGCCCCCCCCCCCCCCCTCCCGCTCATCCTGCGCACCATAGGCCATTTGCCTAGCCCTAGTTACTGCTCTATAACCTGTTTAGTAAATAAACCAAAAGTTCACCAGGCAAGTCAATGGAGTTTGATTGAATTTAAATAATACATTAAGAAATATATGACGTACTTTCTGGATTTCTTTTTAACCAATTTGTTGGTTAAAAAGAAGCTACGCTTTCCTACAGCACAGACAGGTCTCCGCCAAACTGTCATTGAGACTCAGAGGCTCTGTCTCCTGGGCAAGGAACAAACTGGAGTTCAGGACAGTTTTAGTCAGAGGTCAACATAGTGTTACTTATGCTTTAGCTAGGAGACTCGGCAAGCCTCCCTTTTAATGTGGGGCCCAAGGACAGGAAGGTTTTATAGCGGATCTATCCTCGGCAGCGTGGGACTTGCCTTTTTATTGCAGCCAATAACCACCTCTGTCAATAACGGGAATTGTATTTCCTCAGGGAGGCGAAGCACTGTATTCTTCATTCATCTCGTTAGTGACAAGGGATATTGTAAGCTATCATCACAATCTGGCCCTTTAAAAACTCTGTACCTACATGCCTTGCTTAATTCCATGACTGAACATAGAGCATTCCATGTCGGCTAACGAAGGCACAGATTACCATTCTTCTTTAAAGGGACGGTGTCACCTAAAGATTGCTTATACTGTGCATGTAGAGAATAAAAATGATTGAAAATAATCTATACCTTGTTTTAGCAGAATTGAAAACAAATGCCTAAATTAGGAGAAATGAAAACACGTTTTCTCCTAATTTAGTCATTTGAATTTTGCATAGATCATTTCCAACCATACGTTCACAGTAAAAAAAATGTTCAGGTGATACAGTCCCTTTAAGAACTTTGGTAATCGACCCCCAGACCCAGCTGACTGTAGACTTAGTCCCTGGCCCTATCTTATATCTATGATAGCCTTATACCTATCCCATGCATGCTTAAACTCCTTCACTGTATTAACCGCTACCACTTCTACTGGAAGACTATTCCATGCACCCACTGCCCTCTCAGTAATGTAATACTTTCATTAGTCCCTGACCTTATCTTATATCTAGGATAGCCTTATACCTATCCCATGCATGCTTAAACTCCTTCACTGTATTAACCGCTACCACTTCTACTGGAAGACTATTCCATGCATCCACTACCCTCTCAGTAAAGTAATACTTCCATTAGTCCCTGGCCTTATCTTATATCTAGGATAGCCTTATTCATATACCATGCATGCTTAAAGTCCTTCACTGTGTTTACCACTACCACTTCTGCTGGAAGGCTATTCCATGCATCCACCAGCCTCTCAGTAAAGTAATACTAAGTTCTGACCTCCACCGTATTAACCTCTACCACTTCTGCTGGAAGGCTATTCCATGCATCTCCTACCCTCTCAGTAAAGTAATACTTTCATTAATTCCTGGCTTCATCTTATATCTAGGATAGCCTTATGCTTATCCAATGCATGCTTAAACTCCTTCATGTATTAACCTCTATCACTTGTGCTGGAGGACTATTCTATGCACCCACCACCCTCTCAGTAAAGTAATATTACCTTACAGTAATATGCCCAGCCTGATTGCCCAGTAATATGCCACACCCAGATTGCCCAGTAATATGCCACAGCCAGACTGAACAGTAATATTCCCAGGCTGATTACACAGTAATATACCACACCCAGATTTCCCAGTAATATTCCACAGCCAGATTACCCAGTAATATGCCCAGCGTGATTACCCAGTAATATGCCAAGCCTCATTGGCCAGTACTCACCTGCTCCATGTCCCTGGTCGTATCCTCTGTGCACCGGCAATGACAGATTTTTTTCAAACATTTTTTAATTTTTCTTTATTAATTTTTGTTCAAAAAAAAGGTTGTTGCGGTGACTACACTGGCTGAGCTCACATCAGCCTCTGTTACCCAACCCTACCACACACGTCCTGCCTGCTTCCAGACTGCCCCAGTCAATGGAAAAACGGAACAGTTGGCCACTATGTACATGTTTTACTTATTTAACCGATAATGACAACAGTTTGTACAAGCCGGAGCCTCGACTGGACTCCCCAGTTACGCTGTTACTATATTTTCTTTTTATTTCATCAACAAACAGTATAATTACAGGGGCTTTTTTTTTTTTTAATCTATGATGTATACTCTTGTACTGTCTTGATAAAAAAAAAAAGCTGTTTGGGGACAGATACACAAGCAAAAGTGATTTGTGTAAAGTGAACCTAGTGCAGAATAATATATATTAAATACTTGCGGTACCACACTCACTGCAGCCTTCTGGAGCACTCCGAAATGCTCAACTACAGTAACAATGAAAAAAGCAGATGGGCGCGAAGGAGTGGGTACCTTAAATAAAACACACAGTATAATAGTGCAATATTGCCTCTATAAAATAGTATAAAAGAAGATATAAATGGATGCACTCACAAACATACGTGAGTGTCAATCAGATCAGCTGAGAACTTGTGGGTCCATAAAAACAGCTTTAATAATCCTGAAATAAATAAAGAAATATACATGTGCAGGACCAGTATGGAACATATGCCGGCCCCTAGCACTGGAAAAACTCACAGAATAGTAGATTAAAAAGTCGTTGTAAAAGTAATATGACTGTTCCTGCAGTCACAAGCGGAGCTGGACTCCAAATAGGTGGTGGGAGATGCAGCGCTGGAACAGTGGTAGCCTGTACGCGTTTCTACGTGTGTGGCACGGCTTCATCAGGAGGAGATAAGAGAGAACTTGGGGACAGATACGCACTGGCAAACTGTTTGGGAACAGAGATGAAACCGGCAAGCTATTTTGGGACAAAAGTGGCACTGTTTTAGATTTAAAAATGAGGGGAAAGTGCCAAACTTAGTATCAGGCCCGAGTGCAAATTACTCTAGGTATAGGCCAGCAGATCACTCTTCCATCTCTCTATATGCACCACTTTAAATGTTTTTTTTTTCTAATATTAGACTAATTGGATGCCTTAGGGTGCCCACTGCCAAAGACTCTGCCCTGGGACAGTAGAGCCGCAAAGCCACCCTGAATTTAGTCCTTCTTTAAAGTTGAACTGTTCTTAGCGTCACCATTTTTAATTAAGCCATCTTACCGCTGCAGAACTCCATGTTGTTACTTTGCAATTATTTGCTACCTTGTATTGCAATTCCTAAATAACTATTTAATATCCCGAACTCCTTCTCTTCTCACACTGTCTGACCCTGCCAGAACGTATCAGGCTGTATAAAAGATGAAATAAATGAATAGAGTTTAACAAACGTACTAAACGATCTGTGATGTATCGCTTAACATGCTCCTGCTGATTTGGCCTAACCTTGTGTCGTATTTCTTCTTTTCTCTTTTCTAGCTGTATGCTAGCTTGGGAACAGAGGTGCAGACTTATTATTCTTTCAGTTGAATGATTGTGCAGTCGTACTGCTTCCCTAAGGAAAGACATGTATGGGCCAGAACCATACTGAAACGGAGGTTGGATTCCTGATAAGTCACAGGCCCTGCCACATGCCTTCTTGTTTTAGGCAGGGTAAGGATACAAAATGGCAGGTAGAAAGGAAAAATACCAGAGTGGCAGGCAAAACAAGGACAGAGAGAGGAGCCAGTGCTAAATCTGAGAGTCGAATGGAATATGTCCGCATAATATTTGTGTAAATATTTGAAAAAAGGCACGGTATGTAAATATTCATTACCACAGCTAAATGATTCGGTATTTGTTGTGTTGGTAAAAACTTTTAACGTATCATCGGTAAAAATAATAACAATTAAAAAAAAAAAATCAGAGGTATAAAGGAGAGAACAGAGGAAAAAAAGAGGCATTAATGCACCATTACTTCGAAATAACGTACTGGCCATGCCATTGCCCTACTAGTAAAATACTAGCTGGGGGGGAAACACTAACCAGGCGGCTTTTGTCGACGGAGTGCTAAATGTGAAGCCGTCGGAGCGAACATTCCATCGGTTTCCATGGTGATTGTCGCGATCTTAGAATGTTGGTCCAGAAATGTTACCCATAAGTTGGGAGGAAGAAGTAGAAAACGTGTGTGCATGAGTGTGTGGCACATAGTTAAAGGGACTCTGTCACTTAAATGTATCTGTAGTTTCACCTATTTATAACATAACCTTGTGGCCCAATTAGGGTTGCCACCTTTTCTCCGAAACCCCCCCCCCCCCCCCCCCCAAAAAAAAAAAAAATACTGACTCCATAGACTTAACATTGATCTTAAACCAATTTTTACTGGCCTGCAAGTAAAATACCGTCTGGGTGGGAAACCTAGGCCCCAATATTCAGATGACAAATTTCCCATTGAAAGTAGTTAATTGGCACAAAGCACATCACGGGTGATGTCATAAACAGAAGACACCACTAACACACTGAAGAATTTGATGCATTTGCTCGCAATTCTGTTACAAGAATATTTTTCAGATATTTGCTCCCTGCTTTCACAATATAATCAATGTTTAGGTGATAAATTTGCTTTAAGGGAGGGATAGTGGTCCAGCACTGACAAACCTGGCCCATATAGGGGGTTTTCTCTCAATCTGCCAGTGTTTTTAAACTTGGGTCTAAATGTGTTTGCAACACCCCTTTATATTCTGTACCCAGCTCTGCGTAAGTTGTCCGGGGGGGGAGGGCACATAAATAAATGCTGATGTATTGTACTCACAGGCACGTTATATATTTTAGCTCTCACAGATGCACAAATTGCTTAGGAAGATATAACACAGCACAGGATAGGTACATAAAATCTTAGATCTTTATGTACATTATAGCTCTTTACCTTCGAGCATCCTGTGCAGTGGAAGATCAGGGTGGAGCATCACACCAGAGTCTTGGAACATGACTATAATAAGAGCCGCTCTTTTTAATTGGCTAATTAGTGCAATTATTCCTTCCTCCCAATAAGTCTGAGCAGATCCGAAAAATCCATTTTACGCATTCAAAAGTGATACATCCACTACATCATCATGGTCTATACTGAAACTCACCAAGCCGGTCATCTAGCTTTATTACACATAAATCCATGTTGACTAAACAGATTTATCTTTTTTTTTTCTCTCTCTCATTCCAAATTAGAATTTTTAATACATTGGATTTTCACTACGATTTTTGATGCTATTATTTTATTGAGATACACACACATAAGCTTTCGGCTTTTTTTCCCTATTACAATATTAAAAAAAAAATGAGTCTCACATTTCGTAACAGAAATAATTTTTCAGCATTTTCACTCTATAAACACATTTTTTTTCTCCCTCTTCCTAGGAAGTATCCTGTGTATAGTGTATTCTAGCATTTTATTTATTTATTTACTATCTGCTATTGATATTCTTTTTTATTGATATTATATTGATATTATCTTTCTTTATGTCTCCTGCATAACACCTATAGAACTAGATTTTGGGCAATGTAATAGAGCAGCAGGAAATGCTAGCAGAATGCTTGGTTGTATATAGGGTTGCCACCTTTTCTTCAGAAAAATACCGGCCTTGGTACTGTCTCCATAGACTTAACATTGGCCTGATGCCAATTTTTTACCGGCCTGCCGGTAAAATACCGGCCAGGTGGCAACCCTAGTTGTATAGGGAGAGGTATTAGCAGAATGCTTGATTATATAGAGGTATTAGCAGAATGCTTGATTATATAGGGAAAGGTATTAGCAGAATGCTTGATTATATAGGGAGAGGTATTAGCAGTAGGAAGAGGGAAGTGCTCATGCCATTGTACAGAGCACTGGTGAGACCTCACTTGGAGTATTGTACGCAGTACTGGAGACCGTATCTCCAGAAGGATATTGATACTTTGGAGAGAGTTCAGAGAAGGGCTACTAAACTGGTTCATGGGTTGAAGGATAAAACTTACCAGGAAAGGTTAAAGGATCTTAACATGTATAGCTTGGAGGAAAGACTTAACACGGGGGATATGATAGAAACATTTAAATACATAAAGGGAATCAACGCAGTAAAGGAAGAGAGTATATTTAAAAGAAGAAAAACTACCACAACTAGAGGACATAGTCTTAAATTAAAGGGGCAACGTCACATTCTATGTTTCTATCATGAATAATCAAGTTGATAGGTTTTTTTCTATCTTTACTTCTCCTGCATAACCTCTATAGAACTAGACTGTACCTTCGATGTTCACAGTCTTTTTTTTTTTACCATGTGGGTTTTACTATAGAAATGTATAGTATTTTCTTTATTGGCTTCAGATGGCTGTGTTTTACTGTATTTTACTAAGTGTGTATAAGGAGCAGTACTGCTTGAGAATGAATAATACTATCATGTCTGTTTTAAAGGTTGTAGAACATAATTTTTGTTGCTCAAGCATATTGGGAGTTTTCTCCTCTCCCTTTGAGTGATCAAACTGATATATTTTCATTCTGAAACATTGCTCAGTTCTTAAGTAATATATGTTCCTCGTTTTTTTTTTTTGTCCACATGTCTTAATAGCTCTCCTGTGACAGCAACAGGAGTTTGAAGAGTTCTAAACTCTACTATAACTTTATATTGCATTACATTACATTAATATAAATTTATAATGGAATTGTGTGTGTGATAGGCCTTGCACCCAGGGATCGATGATGCTTAAGGCATAGGAGTGTCACCGCTATATAGATGTCACTTAGATTTCTTGCTCTGAATATACAGGGATTAAATTTGGCCCAAAAGAGAGGAAATTTGTATAAAATGCTGATTAACAATAAAATTGGTCTAGCTTTTGTCCAAAAAAAAAAAAAACGCATTGGCTTCCACTCCGTACTAAGAATTCGAAATATAGTCAATATCCCTATATATACATACTTCCTGCTTGGAGGGTACCAAAAAGAAAAAGAGCGGTGGCCATAATTTGTTAATAATGATGAACCATTTTTTTTTTACATCTTTTAAATGAAGTCCTAGTTTGATTGCCTCGGCTAAGGAATCCCTGGGACTAGATTGAGTTATGTATGAGGAACGAATGTGTATTAGAATTTTGGATGATTAACATGGATTGTTGATGCTCTTTCTTCTTCTTTATGATCATTGTAGTAAATGGAGAACATGTGAAAAGGTTTAGAAATACACTGTTTATTAGTTTTTCTTCTTTGTTATTGATATATAGGTATTGTATTTCTGTATAAAACTTTATTTTATTCCACTGTTAATTAAGAAGGAAAAAAGTAATATGATATAGGATTATATAGCCAATCCAACTAGTGGGAGGTGCTTCAGGAGGCATCAAGCCAATGCAACTAGTGGGAGGTGCTTCAGGAGGCATCAAGCCAATCCAACTAGTGGGAGGTGCTTCAGGAGGCATCAAGCCAACCCAGCTAGTGGGAGGTGCTTCAGGAGGCATCAAGGCAATCCAGCTTGTGGGAGATGCTTTAGGAGGCATCAAGCCAACCCAGCTAGTGGGAGGTGCTTCAGGAGGCATCAAGGCAATCCAGCTAGTGGGAGGTGCTTCAGGAGGCATCAAGCCAATCCAACTAGTGGGAGGTGCTTCAGGAGGCATCAAGCCAACCCAGCTAGTGGGAGGTGCTTCAGGAGGCATCAAGGCAATCCAGCTTGTGGGAGGTGCTTCAGGAGGCATCAAGCCAACCCAGCTTGTGGGAGATGCTTCAGGAGACTCCAATTGCTGCAAATATAGGATTATCTAACAAAAGCAAAGTCAACATCTTGACTGTATTTCCTATACATTTTGCAACTCGTTTGTTGTATTTTTTTTCATGGAAAACAAGGACATTTCTAAGTGACTCCGATGCTTTTGACAGTGGTTTATATCTTTCCACCAGTGAGTGAATAATGTTGGTTTGACATACAGACAGACCCCTCCTATCTTTTCTACAACAACATCTAGCCTTCCAAATTAATTAACCAATCATGTGCATCGTCCCACCATGTTTCTGTTATGCCGATAAAGTCATCGCTTTAATCTCCCGCTGTCTTTCCCGTGCAGCGAATCGCACAGGAAGTATCGCGGACAATATTTCCAAATCTTACTCCTATAATTACCTTTTTTTGATTCTCCAGGATCCTTTCCAGCCCCTCCCAATAATCTGTTCACTCTGTCTGCAACATGCCGGACTTGGGCACACAGGAGACAGCCAACCATTTGGTTTCTGCGATCAGAGCCACAGATTACCCTTCCTACTCTCCTAATAATAGTTTTTCCTATGCTCACAACATGCCTAGCCTTTCTTCTGGACCCTATATATGCCGGAGGAGCTGTCAGCCATGCTATTAGGGATAACTTTGAACCTTTGCCATAATTTTTCCTCTCCATCAATGTCAGTCCCTTTCCCCCTCTTCTCCCACCCTTTCATACAAACTCCACCGCTTGTAGGTTTCTCTGTCCACTTGTCAAGTCTCTGTTATTTCCTCCCTATGAGTTCAACTAACAATTGTCTCTGTTTTTAAAAAATCTGCTTTTCCTAAGTGGAATCTCCCACTTGTATTAAATTTACTTAATTGTCCAAAATTCGTTGTTGCATTGTAGGCAGACCCTGCATACCGTCTTAGGGTGCATGTGTGCCAAAAGTGTCTCAAATGCCATAGGTTTGCCATCACTCCCTACTCACCTAAAACAGAGGAGAGTTTCCCCCAAAAAAAAATCTACATAAAATTGACAAAAAACATTTTTATAGACATATATTACCAAGGTGTAAACTGCAGTTTGGCAGAGTTGTCTTGGTCTCTCTGCCTTTCATATATCTTATAAATGCCTTTAAAATAGTACGTTTGACGTTTGGGGTAATTTGCATTTAAAACCCATCTATTATCAGCATTTTCTATAATCATACTTACGTTTAAAAACAGAGCTAAGTAGCAAAGTGCCATTTTCCTTTTTTTTTTTTGTACGTGGGTGAAAATGTACAGAAAAAATACATATTTAACCTGCTATATTATGGCACATCAAGCTTTTTACCGATTGGGGTTCCTCTGGCATCGATAAACCTGTCAATAGTCTGCTAGTTACAGTGACATCTCCAATTAACCATGTAAAGTTTCTCAACCTTTTCAACCAAATAGTCAGAGATTTTTCCAACAGAGAAATCAAAGTATTAATTATGTTCGTCAACTAGCCTTAAAAGCAGCTTCCAAATTATTATCCGAAGTGCACAATCTATTAAAGGGCATCCATTACCATAAGATGAGCAAATGTGTACTAATTGAGAAGGTCACAGTGATAGTCTTAGATGATGGAGGCTAAGTCTCTAGGTTTCCCTAGACCAGTGCTTCTCAAACATGTCCTCAAGGTCCGCCAGCGTTCCAGGATTTAGGGATTACCCCTTTGTGTTTAAATAAGAATATGTAAAACACCTGGTGTGGTTCCCTAACACGTCTGAGGATAGGGATAACACCTGGTGTGGTTCCCTAAATCTTCTAAGAATATGTATAGCACCTGGTGTGGTCCCCTAACGCGTCTATAACACCTGGTGTGGTTCCCTAACGCTTGTAAGAATATGTAAACCCCCTGGTGTGGTTCCCTAACTCTTCTAAGAATATGTAAAACACCTGGTGTGTTCCCTAATGCTTCTAAGAATATGTATAACACCAGGTGTGGTTCCCTAACGGTCAGGGAACAACACCAGGTTTCTTACATATTCTTATTTAAACACTATTCCTAAATCTTGAACCGTTGGAATCCTTCAGGACAAGTTTGAGAAGCACTGGACTAGGGAAGACTGGGCAAAGCCAAAGGGTCCATCAGTCTGAGCCTGGTATGAGGGGTCATCTAGGGCAGTGGTTCGAAGTGAGTTCACCGCAAAAGTAAGTGTGCGGACATTTCCTGTTTCACCGCTGAATTGTCAGTGTCAAATACTACCCCCCCCCCCCCAATAAACCCCTCTTTCCCTAAATCAAATACTACCCCCTAATAAAGTACACCTCTCTTGCCCTAAAAGTAATCTCGAACACTAACTGTCAAACTAAACCTAACCTTGAACCCTAAAACTAACCACTAACCCTGAATGAGTCCGAAAACTAACATGCACCCCCCTAACACTAAACTGTTTTGGCGAAGCACCTCACAGAGCTTCACAGCGGTAAAACAGCGCTGTGCTTTTAATCTGATGCCAAACATGTTTAAATAACTTTGTGTGGATGCCATGGTCATGTTTAGAACAATTTGAGTAGGTACATAAATAACTCTAAGGCAGTATTCCTCATATCCAGTTTCCTAACACAGCCATTTGAAGTGTGGGAGGGCAATTAATAAATGAATGTGTTTGTTTGTTTTTAAGTCTTCGTTTCCTTGTTTGATGGAAAATATATAAGCTATATAAGGCCATCTATGCAAGTTTGCCATCCTCTCCAAAACTTCAAATGGATCCTGCAAAGCTAGATATGTTATTTCCAGGGTTACACAACAATTCTGCACTCAGAGGAGGTGATTATAGGAGAGACATCCTGCAGGCTGTGCTAAAAATCATTGCCGCGCCACAGGATGCATTTTTATTAATGTGTGTTTTCAGTAAAAAGAAGAGGTTTGTTCATACTAGATTTAGACAGAGGAGTAGCTAGTGTCCCATGTGCCCTTGGCAAAAAGTTGGATCGGCGTCCCTCTCTTTCTTCTCGCTTCCTAATTTGCCTTGCCCCAGCACCCCGCTTACACGCAAAGGATTTGCCCCTGCACCTAGAGTGCACTCATGGCACCTGCTCCTGCAGCCAGATTGCGCCATAGGCTCACCCGAGCATACCAGACTGCACTCACAGGACAGAACAACAGTCCTGGATCAGATGGGACAGCCCTAATTTGGCATGACAGTCCCGTTTCATGGAGCCCCGTCCTGTTAATATGGGCCAGTCCTGGCATGACTGCAGTCTATTCGTGGTGATAAACGCGCAGGACATTCTATTGTGGTGGAACGTTGGAATGTTCTATTTTCGATGTTCCATCTAGATGTCCCGTCTAACGCTGTATTACCCCAGATGAGTGGTTTAAATTTACCTACCGCCAAAGATGGCCGGTGTTGTATTATTAATTTATTATGTAGACATACATATTAAAAGTAAATAAATATGTAAAGAACCACCAAAATCATTTGCGCTTTTTTATTTGTCTATAAATGTTTTTTTCTCTCTTTTCTTTTTTTTTTATATCTAAACATGGGTGGGTAGTAGGATCAGCAGTGTCTCCTCTACAAGGCCCAGTGCTATCAAGCAGACTGTGTCGTTATGAACTGTGAGCTAAGAATTCAGGTTTTTACTTATGTTTTAAATTTGTACACAAATAAGCCAAACATTATTTTCCAGAAACCTGTGCTTTACAGAGTAAAACACTGCGATATGTAAATGTGATAAAAACAAAACAAAACAAATACTCTACGATTTAACCGTTGCATAGAAGAAAAAAATGTCTGTTCAATGCTGCACTTTCCCTTCCTCTCCTGTTTAAATGCAATAGACTGTTAGCTGTAGAGAAAGGGGGGGGTGGGGGGGGGGAGCAAAGGGGGGGGGAGCAAACCCAACAACAACACATTTTCTATCTCTGTATACAAAAATGCAACAGCGGATAGTTACTGCAGTAGAACCACATCGGGTCGTCATAGCAACTGAAATTCTAGCATTTCTGCCTGGCGTGCTACCCCCGCCTCACTCCTCACTCCCCCTCTCTACGGACATGATTCAGTCAGAGTGACAGTTCATGACTAACACATGCTCTGAAGGTTTTTTTTTTTTAATGGTATTAGCCGAGATATAAGTGTGTTTAGGAAGCCAAGCACCGCCTTGCATGCTTTGGGGGGGGGGGGGGGGGTTAGTGGAGAGGGGGCGTTGGGGGGGGGGGGGGGGAATCCATGGCGGTTAGAGATCATCAAAGTCTTTTTGAAGAAATAAAATATAGAATATCAAAAAAGTATAATCTAAAAGCTTCAAAAATAAGAAAAAAAAATCTCCCTGCAAGATGTAGAAAACGGTGACTCTTCATATATTTATAAATCCTACTACTGCAAATCCAGTGGTTGAAGAATAACTCTTGGAACACTCATCACACCTAGGGTATACATTAACAAGGATCTCCCAGGGGTAACACTCCTCACACAGACACATTTTGTGTTCTACTCACTAAGCTGGGAAATCCAAGGAACCCAGGCCAATTCTCGTAATTCCCCTATTTTTTGGACAGATCTCTGCATTAACCGTTTTTTTTGATTGATGCCCCAATGTAAAATACAATCTCTCGGATCGGGAAGGTCAGGTATGTCATTAGACCATACCTTATTTAAACCTCACCTTTGCCCTAGCACTACCACCCTGTACTCACAAACCCCTGGGCCAATTGGCCACTGAGTATGTTCAACTGAAGATCACTGTGGAAGACATGCTATCGACACTTGATGCATTATTTCTAATAAACATTCATTATTTTTTTGTTGTTCTTTAAGTGAAGATTCCAGCTGCTACCCAACACCTCTCAGGTTCCCAAATAATGTCACAACCGCTGCTCATAGGGAACATTGACTGGACATGTTAATGATATTCTTTGGACCTTCTCCGTCCTTGCCAGGGACACTGATGTCACTGTGCAGGCCGTCTGCCAATCCCTGCCTCCTCCCGGCTCATAAAACAATCGAATCATCTCCCAAATAAGTCTATCTGGCAGATAGGTTGTACGAATCATTGGCAATCCTGACGGGGAGGTCTAGCCGTTAAACGCAAAGTGGGTTCCAGTGGGAGATCCACGCCAACGGCCATCGCTGACTGCGTTCTCAGCGGATTCACACGCCATTAAAGAAAGATACAAAAAAAAAAAAAGTATCACAATATTGGGACCCTTTCCTTCTACTGAAGATATCTGAACCAATCAGGAACAAGTACAGATTCACTTCATTGTTTGTCATCCACCCCCCCCCCCCCCCGTATCATCAGCTCCTGATTACGCTCTCCCTCCGCTCTCTGTTCAGCTCTGTCACAATGAATTTGAAAAAAAAACAAAAAACGCATCGACAACCTGCCTGCAGTAGGTCAGTTCAGCAGTGCAACTCCCATCATCCTCTATAATCAGACTATATTGATTGGCGTTGCAGTCCACCCCAGACGTTGCGCTTTTTAATCTATGCACTTGGCCGCGGCATGAGTGCAGGACAAATAATGTGTACTTGCACTTTATAGATATAAATATAATAAGATATTTATTTTAGAAAAACAGCATTGATAGTTCAGTCGGTATGATAGTAGGGTTGGATGTAGAAAGCAGTGTAATTTGAGGATGGATGTTACACCTCAAGCTTTCCTATGTATTTGAGCATTACCTGAGCGCTTGTGCTCCCATAGTTTTTTCCCACCCTTGTCACTTTGTTAGTGGCATGTATACAAGGCACCCCTGTGCTTTCCCATACTGCTAGAACCATGAAAAATCTGGAGCCTCACGTATATAATGCACTGATTGTCTGGCGGACGTGTGCACCTATGGCAGTGATGGACAAACCTTTGCATATGTTAGTGAACTGCATATCCCATGATGGTCAGTCATCCACCGGTCTCTATGCAGAGATGTTTCGGTATTGTTTGGATTAGTTTACTACGCAGTCTCCTTTGGTGGGCGCTAGTGTGCTTTGGACAGGACCAAATTTATCTATGGTCTGTGACTAACTGGTTTTGAAGCCTTCTTGTTCCGAGCTTGCTTGAAAACCAAATAATATCACAGTCATAATACACACTCACTAGTCATGTTACTTGTTTTGGCACAGAGATAGGCCAACTCTTACAAGGGCACCAGTGTCTGTGGCAAGGACTGCGAAGATCTGTAGAACATTATTACAGTGTCCTTAAAGCAACATTAAACGTTGTTCTGTGGTCTTTCACAGACTTCTCTGCTGTGAACTATATTGTTTCCCCCCCCCCCCCCCATCTCTGGGTAAGACCAATCTTTGGAGGGGAAAACATGTATTTATCTTGTTCAAGCTTTATCCAATGCAGCCCACCAACCAGCCACTCTCACACCTTCTTTGAAGATCCCGTCCACTTTAGATCCATCCTGCCTGCCTCTTTCTTCCCATACATGATAATAAAAGGATACATCTCCAAACAGGGAACTGGTATGTGTCATGGAGACTATAACTGACCTATGGGAACACAGGAAACAGATGAGAGAGGGATGCTATAGAATCTATATTAAGAATGTTGGGTGATCTGTCCAATCTCCAGGCATTGCACATGTGTCTATGAGGTTCCTGGGCAGACAGAATGCTTATGCGCAAACAGTGTACGCAGACGCGGATATCTGCCCTGCCTGGCTGCCTACAATTCTAACCAGAGGGCAGCTGTTTGTCTAACGATGTCTAAAATTGGCCGGCATGTATCTGCAGATCAATGTCTGTTCATTCATTAAAAAAAAGAATCATTCTTCTGTTTCAACAAGGGTTCAGTATTGCTATTGTCATGGTTTATATGTAGTAAAGGACATAAGTTCTAGGTTTAAGGAATGATTATTATGAAAAGGATGTCAGTGTTCTACAAGATGACACTGCCACTTCTTTGCTCCCCTGTCATGTTCCTGCTTTCTGATGCATTATCATATAATGTAATAATTTAAGTACCAGTCTTCCACGGATGTGCATTAGTGTCCAGGCTCCATCATCCAACTCCTCACTCCCTCACAAAAGAGCAATGCTGTGTCCACTTTGGAACGCGTCTAATCTATCTTTCCAGACAGTATTGTCCTCTTCTTAATTGTTGTAGGAACAGGACGTTAGACAGCTTCTCTAAGACATGTGGCTTACAAAAAAGGTAAAAAAAACAATTCTGTGAAAAATACATTCTTTAAGTCTACTTTCAAGGCATAACGTTTCGGTTAAGCAGACTAGGCTTTTTTTTCCTTTTTGCCTCAAATGAGGAGCCACTTAGAGATTAATAAAAACATTTTTTTTTTTTTTACATTTTGTTTGTATGCTTAAAGTGTGACTGCTGCATTTCTTCTACATTTCACAAATGAATTGACAATGTTGGCTCTTGTGAACTTCCAGTGTATCCGACTTCGGCTGAAGAGATCTCAGACGTCATGTTTCCCATGCAATAGACTTTGAGATGTAAATAAGCCTCTAAAATGATCATGGGAAGATCCGCAAAATCTTTTAAAATTAATCAAAGGGGAAATTACCGTAGTATGAAGAGCTTCAATAAAACATTAAAATCTCAGGAACAGTACATCAAATAAATTCGGAAAGTGTTGCATTGATCTTAATATGGCCATTCATCTAGATGAAATCATTTGCTCCACTCTCACTTTTCAAGAATAAGCATGTTGCAGTCATGTTGCTCTCAAGGTGACCCTGTATTGATTCTTACCCAGTGAGAGCAAAGCATACTGGGAAATGGGATCATCGCTAACCTGCGTAGCAAAACAGAAATCCCCAAGGCTGTACACCAAGTCTTAAAAGTATGAAAGCATTTTTTTTTACGAGAAAATACAAAATAACTGTAATTATAAAATAAAAACAAAGAGTGTTAGATGTTCAACCATTGAAAGCCACAACACAGGACACATTCGGACGGCAGATGTACTTGTTCTTTTGTGTTGCAGTCAGGCAGCCTCCAGTAGCATGAGATTGGACAGCTGGAGTTTTTCTGAATCTTCAAATCAGTTGTTTTTTTTTTTTTGTAGAGAAAAATCTGAGCTGGAAGTCAGCAAATTGCTCTGGTGACAGCACAAAAAGCATAAACAGTCAGGAGCGAAAAAAGCACAGGAGCTGCAGCCACAGTACCTCTGAAATATTAATGAGCTCCTCACTGCTGCCATTTCTCTATCTCATCTCCGTGCATCGGCTGTCCTTGGCCACATCGACTCCACTGATGGATGCAAGCTTTGGGTCAAAGCTTGCTACGTAGGGAAACCTTGTGAATAAAGCTAATAGCTTATTAGTCATTGATGTCCATAATGGAAGTCTGGAATACACAGTCGTACGGTCAGCTCTCCTTTCCATTATCCCCGGCTGTATGCCGAGAGAGCCAAACAGATAATCTGTTTATTGTCTAGAATGCATTCCTCCTGACAAGGCCTCCATCTAATAATATTGCTTAATGCTTAACTACTCCTTGTGTGGTCAAGTAACATGATTTTGTTTGTGATGACTGGCATGTTTAGCCCACAGAGGTCACCTGAAGGACATGGTAACCCTCCACAGGGCTTGACAGGCCTCATAGTTTTGTCTTAAAGACTAACCTTTAAATAGGTTTTTTATCTGCTAAAAGACTCATTTGTTTCTGATTAAAGTGCCACTGGATCGCTGCTCCTATCATGCGTCGTTCAATATTTTTCTGTATAAATAATCCAAGTGGAAAACATACACTTAGACGTCACTATGTCATGAAGACTGTGGGCCGACCAGGTTTATCCACCACTTGCGCAAGAGTTTTGTATTGATAAACTGTCCATAACCTCTAACTACTAGGTGATAAGCATAACATCATGTCATGGAGCTGCAACTTTGCAAAATTATCTCCAGTTAAACCCTAATATCTTTGGAACGATGCATGATAGAAACGCTCAAGAATACATAATGGAAACTATGAAAAAAGTGTACAAATTTTGCCTGACTAAACCTTCTGGTGAGATTTCCTCCCTCTTTAGAAATGATAGTTCTACAATCTAACATTTTTGATTATTTTAGTTCCTGTGACCCTAAATGGAAGGCCCCATCAGGTTGGCGCCTAAATAAGTATGTCTGGCTGCTAAGGATTTCAAATCTGTGACATCCCTTCTTATTAGACTATGTTTCATTCCCTTGAACCACAAAACTCCTTCACCAGTTTCCAGCTCAATTACTTTTCCCCGGTGCTTAAATCAAAAAGACTCAAAACTTTTTTTTGTAATAAATAACTAGATACTGTCTATACATATATAATAACGTTAACCCTTTCAATGTCACCAATTGCAATTGTGCACTTGATAGGATTAAACCTCAGAGGACCAGGGAAAAGTATTTATTTTCCCATTGAGTGATTTCTAATTGAGCATATACCGATCAGACATAACATAATGACCGCCTGCCTAATATTGTGCAGGTGTCTGACGCCAAAGCAGCCCTGACCCACTGAGGCATGGACTCCACTAGACCACTGAAGGTGTGCTGTGGTATCTGGTACCAGGACGTTAGCAGCAGATCCTTTAAGTCCTGTAAGTTGCGAGGTGGATAAGACTTGTTTGTCTAGCACATCCCATAGATGCTCGATTAGATTGAGATCTGGGGAATTTGTAGGCCAAGTCAACACCTTGAACAGCACGCACACTCTCAGCCAGTAACACTCACAGACACACTCTGCAAACAAACACTCACAGACACACGCAGCAAACAAACACTCACAGACACACTCACACTCAACAATCAAAAACTCACATACACACTCAGCCACCACACACAAACTCACATATACACTCAGCCAGCACACACACTCTCACACTCAGCCAGCATGCACACTCAATCACTCACGATCAGCCAGCATGCACACTAAGCTAGCACACACACACATTCAGCCAGCACACACACACACACACACATTCAGCCAGCACACACACACTCACACACAGACACTTCAGCAGATTTGTTTTTCTTTTTTTGTATGTCCATCATCAGAGGACTGAGATGATCAGTGCTGCGGGGGAAGCGTTTTTTTCTTTTCCACCCAGTGACCCAGACTGACATTACCTGTCAGGGAGAAGGAGAGCCTCGAAATGTTCATCTTCTGCTGCTGCTGCTAGATAGTGGGAACGGAGCGCAAGTCTTCAGAAGGTGAATAGCGTGCGTTCCATGAGGACATCCAGAACACCCCAAAAAAATCACAGTGCCGCCCCTTTAAGTGCCAACGCTATGGCACTGACGTTAGGGTGACAGGGGGCTACACACAGCTCGCAGGCAGCACTTAGCTCCCCTCTCACCTCAAAGGCAACTAGGCAGCCGCGAGGCCCCTACCTAACTTGCCTAATTAGAGAGCCATCTCTGTTTCCCAGCGGAACACTGCCCAACGCATCACACTGCCTCCGCCAGCTCGCCACCCGTCAGTGGTCATAATGTTAAGGCTGATCGGTGCATTTTTGTCAATGAACTAGTTAAACGTCTCATTGAAATAATGCACTAACCCAAAATCCCGGGGATGGGACACTTCATCGCGGCTGCTTTCGCGCAGCCGCTTCTCCACTGACTCTGCACCACAAGACAGCTCGTCGCTGGAGATTTCATCGCAGGACATTTCATCGCTAAAGGTAAGTATTTTAGCTATTTTAGTTTATTTTAGTAAGGGTGGTTAGAATTAGGGTTTAGGGGGTTAATTTTAGTATTAGGGTTCGGGGTTAATTTTAGTATTAGGGTTTAGGGGGTTAATTTTAGTATTAGGGTTTAGGGGTTAGTATTAGGTTTTAGGGGGTTAGTATTAGGGGTCGGGGGTTAGTATTAGAGTTTAGGGGGTTAATTTTAGTATTAGGGTTCGGGGGTTAGTATTAGGGTTTAGGGGGTTAGTATTAGGGGTCGGGGTTGGTATTAGGGTTTAAGGGGTTAGTATTAGGGTTCAGGTGTTAGTATTAGGGTTTAGAGGGTTCATTTTTAGGGTGTGTTAGTATTAGGGTTAGTATTAGGGTTTAGTGTGTTAATTTTAGTATTAGGGGTCGGGGGTTAGTATTAGGGTTTAGGGGGTTCATTTTAGTATTAGGGGTCGGGGGTTAGTATTAGGGCTCGGGGTTAGTATTAGGGTTCGGGTGTTAGTATTAGGGTTAGTATTAGGGTTTAGGGGGTTAATTTTAGTATTGGGGTTTGGGAATCATTTATTAGGGGGGGTTATTTTCTTTTTACTTGTACATTTGTAAGAGCCGACAGTTCTAACTGCCGCGCTGAACTGTCAGCTCTTACATCGCGGCCGCGTTATTGTTCATTGCTGACAGTTCAGCGTTCTAACTGCCGCGCTGAACTGTCAGCGATGAAGATGCGGCGAACAAGTGTCCTAGACCCCCAAATCCCACCCTGTTTAAGTTCAGTGATGAATCATAGTGTTTTAGAACAAAGCCGGTGCAAATTACTCCTGTTTCAATTAGTGTAGAAAACAATGTTTTATGGTGTGTCTGTGTTCAGCATCCGCCATCTTCACACAAAGCAGTTTTCTTGCCTTAATTGTCAGGGACCAAACAATGCAGAGGAGGAAGAAGATAATGTGGAGTTTGTCATAACTGGAACAATTGTCTATTTTTACTTCTTTGGTGGTTTATTCACAAAAACAAAGCATTGTGTTCGGCTCATTCATGAGCTGTAAATTGGGGGTTGAAAGTTTTGTTACGGAGAACTCGGCTCCCTTTAACCTGGCACGAAACCCCCCAGAAACTCTGTCTCTATCAGTATCCAGGTTAAAGTAACTGTACATCTTTATCTTAAATATAGCTTATATCTTACAGACCATGTACAAGTGACAAAACTTGCCTTTTTTTTTTTTTGCTTTAAAGGAAAACTGTAGCAAAAAATGAAGTTGTGTTTAATTAAAGCAATTAATGAAAGAATACAAATCAAGCACCTTACTGAGCCCTCTTTACTCCATATAGCTCTACCAAGAGGCAGACATTTTGTTTAGAATCTTAGGTCAGATCTATCTTCATCGGAACCAAGGTGAGTGAAGATCTGACCCAAGATTCTAAACAAGATGTCTGCCCCCTGAGAGAACGACATGGAGTAAAGAAGGCTTAAAAAGGAACTTTATTTGTATATAAAATATATGTAAAGATGTTCCCTTTAAATCATTTACACTTGATACAATCTTTCAATTAAACATAAGTTATTTTTGTGTGTGTGCCACAGTTGTCCTTTAATTGCTGCAGGATGTCTGCGTTGTATATAGTGGATAGAAGGCTGCCATTGCCTTATTGTCATCTGCGTATACAGTGGTCACTGACCATGAGTTTAATCCAAACTATAGCCGGAGTGATTCACAGCACAGCATGACTGCAAACATCACTGCTAGTGCGTAGGGGGATTACTGCAACCTCTATCATGCTCAGCCTATGGCCAGTACTACAGCTCACAGAAACAAGGGTGGGGGTGGACATCACATTGCTCCTGCATCAGATGAGAACTGCAACTCCTATTATGCTCTGCCCATGAGAGGTCGCAGAAACATGCTTAGCTCCTAATAGAAGCTGCAGTTCTTGATAGACTGATTGGTCAGATTTACTGGTACCCCCCCCCCCCCCCAAAAGCAATCTATATCTTAATGATTACATCCCCAAAGTATACATTTTTCATAACCATCCTTGAATCAAACAGAGACTTAGTCACCCCAGACGACAGGTGGTTCTTTTACTAAGGCTTCTAGTCATTGGGCTCTGTTCGGTAATGTCTTACCACTTATCACTGGTTCTGTAGCTTGAAGGGACTGTATCACTTAAACATTGTATATACTGCGAGTGTAGAGAATTAAAAAAAAGTATTCAAAATGATCTATACATTGTGTTAGCAAACCTGCAAGCAAATGCCTAAATTAGGAGAGAAATGTGTTTAAAATGTATCTGTGGAGTCTCCGGCTTATGACATCACCTGTGGCACGGTATGCAAATGCACTGGTTTTCAATGGGAAATGTGTAATTTGCATATCAAGACACAGGTGATGTCATAAACACGAGACTCCACAGATACATTTAAAACACATATTTCTCCTAATCTATACAATGTATAGATCATTTTCTAACATTTTTTTATCCTCTACATTCACAGTTTAAACAATGTTTAGGTCAGGGCTTGACAAATATCGGGCGCCAGGTCACCATGGCGACCAGGAAATGAGAAATGATTGCCATATACATGGCACCCCTCGCCGCTAGAACCAAGTGGGGCGCTGCACGAGGGGACAAAGTCTGTGCCAGCTGCACAGCTCCTCCCCCCCCCTTCTTTGTGCTTTTAAGGCCAAGCGCCACATGACATCCCTGCGCCCACATGACATCCCTGCGCCCCCCAGCAGGACAACAAGATGTACCTAGCAGACCAGGCTACAATAAAAATGCCCCCTTCCCTGCCATGAGGTGAAGCAGCAGGGGGGGGGGGGGTTGACAGATTGAATGATGCACATTTTTGTTAACTTTAAAAAATTAAAAACCTGCTGGCTTATGACTGTGTATGTGAGTGTGACTTTCTGTGTGTGACTGTCTGTGTATGTGAGACTGTGTGTGTGTGTGACTGTGTATGTGAGACTGTGTGTGTGTGTGACTGTGTATGTGAGACTGTGTGTATGTGAGACTGTGTGTGTGACTGTGTGTGTGTGTGACTGCGTATGTGAGACTGTGTGTGTGTGACTGTCTGTGTATGTGAGTGTGACTTTCTGTGTGTGACTGTGTATGTTTGCGTGATTGCGATGTGCTGTTGTCTGGCTCCTATCTTTATTTTTTTTAATTTTTTTGCTGGCTCCTAAAACAAAATTCAAATGTTTTACCTCAACCTATTCAGTCTTCTGAGATAAATGAATGTGGGTCATTTAAGGGAGCCAATCATGTCAAATCCACTGTTTGGTCGGATTAGGATCATCATCAAGCCCTGACAACCTGCACTGCTTGTTGAATCCTGAGGAAGGACTTCGAAAAAAATCTAAAGAAACCTCTCTACTTACCAATGGTTCTACAAACTCAGGTTGTGATAAACAAACACGCCAAGCAAAGAGAAGAGATTGCCCACTTTGGTGTTCAGGAGCTTGCGTTTGGCAAGGCGCTCACTTGGGATCAAGCCAGCATTCTTAAAAATAACCCAAATGCATTACTTGGAAGATGACCTCCATTTTGAGGATAGAAAGCATTGTGGGACTTGCAGACTGCTCCCTTAACGCAACATAAAATGCGGCGGGAGCAGTATCGCTAATGCACAATAGACGACTGTGGTACATTTGAAATACCAATGAGCAGAATTGAGGCTAAACTATTCAATTACAGGGAGGAATGATAATATGATAATTACCATTTCAGGATGAAAACAGAAGTGGAGTTTAATCATCCAACCGCTAGAAACCGACATATACGTTTAATTACCAGAAATCGCGACAGTGACGAATTCCATAGGTTGGGTGCATTGAGGGAAAACTAGAGGGAAAGTGAGATTATGGGAGATAAATGATACATTTATATTTCAATTCTCAATTTAATGGGGAGATAGAGGGGGAAGAAGACGTAATCGTGGATAATCACAGGAGTCAGTTAATTCCAGGAAAATAATTAGCTTGAGGCCAATGTTAAAGTGACGGTATCACCTAAACATTGTATTAACTGTGACTGGAGAGAATAGAATTTTTTTTTAAAAATGATCTATACATTGTGTTGGCAGAATTGCAAGCAAATGCCTGAAATGAAAAGAACAAATATGTTTTCATTGTGTCTGTGGAGTCTCCTGCTTATGACATCACCTGTGGCTGGATATGCAAATTACACATTTTAATGCAGTTCATTTGCATATCAGGCCACAGGTGATGTCATAAGCAGGAGACTCCACAGACACATTTAAAACACGTTTTTCTCCTAATTTAGGCATTGGGTTGAACGTATAGATCATTTTCTATTGATTTTTATTCTCTACATGCACAGTAAAAACAATGTTTGGGTGATACAGTCCCTTTAACCCCTTGGTGATTCATGGTGCCAGACGGACGCAAGCACCATCACAAGGTGATCGGTAGCCAGGAACACTATGGCAGAGACCTGATCGGGGTCTTAATAGACCCTGTGGGCCCCTGCCAAAAAAATCGCTAGACCTCCGGACGTCATGGAGGAGTGCCCGCACCCGGTAGTTCGGGGCACAGTGCCATTTAGTGAAATGTAGCCCGTGCGTCGTGAATTTTGTACAGGAAAAGAACATGGCCTGTATTTATTTACTTATATCTACTTCTGACCCATGTAGCATGCTCATCATTAAATATAAAATGTTACAACAATTGTCTGCAGGGTATGACATTCAGGATATAGCACTGGATAGGAGACTATTGGTTTGTACTAGAACAAATTTAGGCCACCTGGGGTGATGGTTCCAACAGGCAGCCTGAATTAAACCCTATTACGTGAGGCCACAAGTTCGGCTGAGGATGCTGGAAGCTATAGTATCTCAAAAACCAAAAAGGCTGGATTGAGATGGCATGCTAAGCAAACAAAACAAATCTCACTGCGCTGAGTATAATGTCCTTTCTGCAAATGCAAGAGATGCAGATTGATGGTGCGGGAGAGCCCTGTGGTGTAAAATCAAGGTGATGAAGCAAAATATGGTGATGTGTACAGCAGACAGTACTTTGTGCAATCCACAGTTAATGTCATGTAACTCCCTTGCCCTTGACCTGTGTGTTCTTTGTGCCTGCAGGTTTTCTCAGTGCAGTGGAGACACGAGGTGTGCTTGCCCCTGACTGGGTCAGAACAGCAGTTTGCAACTGATACTGAAAAGACAAACACCGTCCATGGATTGGCCTCCTCACTCAGCTCCGACTCATGGTGGTACCTGTGACTGTTAAGTGTGGCTGCATTGATGAATGAGATCCCCAGCGAACATTGTGTTATGACGTCGACTCCAAAATCCTAAGCAGGCACGTCTTAAGGGTAGCAGCTAATATTGGAGATAATACTGGGGCAACCGATGTCATGCACCTTCCTGTATAAAATGGCAATGAGATCACCTTAATATCCCCAAAAAATCCCAAACCAGTCCTCACGGTCCTCCTCCCCCCCCCCCCCCCCCCCCCAAAGTCAAGGTTTAGGGATTTCCCAGGTGTGATTAAATAAGGCCATTTTTTTTTACCAGCCATATATAACTTTTGCAGGCTGTCTTGTAGGATGTAGAAGTCCAATGGGATCAGAAGGAAATCAATTAACTAATCAACGTGGTTCTCTGGGATCCACTACTTGATTAGGTAATTTATTTCCTTCTGCTCACAAATAACTTCTGCTTACTGCAAGGCAGCCTGCAGAAGTTATATGTGACCGGTACAAAATGGCCGCGGTGGCAACCCTAGATATGCATGACCCGGACTAAGTATGTAGAACTTATAAAACACGGGACATTGTTTGGAGCTCTGTTATTTTTGGTTTAAGCTCTGTTATTTTTAATATTGTCTTTTTTTTTAACTGAATTAACCTTGGTTTTTTTTTCGGCAGGCCCATCAACTTTCTGAAACCCGCACGTATTACCAAGACCGTGGCCGCAACTTCTGAAAAAACAAACAAACCACAAAATACAATAAGAACACCAATTTCCAACGAACCTTTTCCGACAGTCAGTACGAAATTAACATCTAGTCAAGATGGGAGATCTGAACAGCTCAGTGGATTTTTACCCAAAGAACCAGCAGAGGGAGCAAAACCATGCCGGTGGGTTCGGCTGTACATTGCAGGAGCTCCGCTCCCTCATGGAGCTGCGAGGAGCCGAAGCCCTTCAAAAAATACACGATGGTTATGGTGATGTCAGTGGCCTTTGTAGAAGACTGAAGACGTCACCCACTGAAGGTAATAAAGTTGTTCTCTTTTCTTTCAAGGGGGGTGTTAAAAGAGCTATAGGGGTTGGGTATGTTCATAGAGTAGGGGCATAGAGGTCTATGTAAGATGTTTGGAGCCAGCAGTAAGGGATTTAGGATTCATGGCACTCAGGAACCTAGAGACGATTATTGTGAAGACCCTACAATGATTAAATATGGTGGACAGACGTAGGAGACCCTCACATAGCAGTTAAGGCAGTGATGGCAGATCGATCGCATGGGGGGGGGGGTAACAGTTGTCCGAGGTGACACTTGTGATTGCATTGTCACCATCCTTATACATGGGGGCATTGATATGGAAAAAGGAAACAAAAAGGAGGAACATGGAAACTAAAATGAAGAGTCTGCAACGGAACACAGGCAACAATGTCACCGTGAGTTTATCAGTTTGGTTCTTCAGCATAATAAACGGTTCTTAGGCTATCATTGAGTTAGGAGGAACTGTGATGTCATCTAGGTGGGTCTAGGACTCTTCTTCACCATGATTTCCTTGCAGCAGTTTCATCATTATATTGTTTGTCAGCGCTGATGCCTAACCTGAACCCCCTACTCCAAATACTAACCCTAGTACTAACCCTAAAAGTAACCCCCTAACCCAAAAACTAACCCTAAAACAAACCCCAACACTAAAACTAACACTAGAACAAAACCCTACACTAAAACTAACCCTAAAACAAAACCCTACACTAAAACTAACACTAAAACAAAACCCTACACTAAAACTAACCCTAAAACCAAACCCTACACTAAAACTAACCCTAAAACAAAATCCTACACTAAAACTAACCCTAAAACAAAACCCTACACTAAAACTAACACTAAAACAAACCCCAACACTAAAACTAACACTAAAAAAAAACCTACACTAAAACTAACAATAAAACATAACCCTACACTTAAACTAATACTAAAACAAAACCCTACACTAAAACTAACCCTAAAACAAACCCCAACACTAAAACTAACCCTAAAACAAAACCCTACACTAAAACTAACCCTAAAACAAAACCCTACACTAAAACTAACCCTAAAACAAACCCCTACACTAAAACTAACACTAAAACAAACCCCTACACTAAAACTAACACTAAAACAAACCCCTACACTAAAACTAAAACAAACCACAACACTAAAACTAACACTAAAACAAAACCCTACACTAAAACTAACCCTAAAACAAAACCCTACACTAAAACTTACACTAAAACAAACCCCAACACTAAAACTAACACTAAAACATAACTCTACACTAAAACTAACACTAAAACAAAACCCTACACTAAAACTAACACTAAAACATAACCCTACACTAAAACTAACACTAAAAGAAACCCCAACACTTAAACTAACACTAAAACAAACCCCAACACTAAAACTAAAACAAACCCCAACACTAAAACTAAAACAAAACCCTACACTAAAACTAACCCTAAAACAAACCCCAACACTAAAACTAACCCTAAAACCAAACCCTACACTAAAACTAACCCTAAAACAAAATCCTACACTAAAACTAACCCTAAAACAAAACCCTACACTAAAACTAACACTAAAACAAACCCCAACACTAAAACTAACACTAAAAAAAAACCCTACACTAAAACTAACAATAAAACATAACCCTACACTTAAACTAATACTAAAACAAAACCCTACACTAAAACTAACCCTAAAACAAACCCCAACACTAAAACTAACCCTAAAACAAAACCCTACACTAAAACTAACCCTAAAACAAAACCCTACACTAAAACTAACCCTAAAACAAAACCCTACACTAACACTAAAACAAACCCCTACACTAAAACTAACACTAAAACAAACCCCTACACTAAAACTAAAACAAACCACAACACTAAAACTAACACTAAAACAAAACCCTACACTAAAACTAACCCTAAAACAAAACCCTACACTAAAACTAACACTAAAACAAAACCCTACACTAAAACTAACCCTAAAACAAACCCCAACACTAAAACTAACCCTAAAACAAAACCCTACACTAAAACTAACCCTAAAACAAAACCCTACACTAAAACTAACACTAAAACAAACCCCAACACTAAAACTAACACTAAAACATAACTCTACACTAAAACTAACACTAAAACAAAACCCTACACTAAAACTAACACTAAAACATAACCCTACACTAAAACTAACACTAAAAGAAACCCCAACACTTAAACTAACACTAAAACAAACCCCAACACTAAAACTAAAACAAACCCCAACACTAAAACTAACACTAAAACAAACCCCTACACTAAAACTAAAACAAACCCCAACACCAAAACAAACCCCTACACTAAAACTAACACTAAAACAAACCCCTACACTAAAACTAACACTAAAACAAACCCCTACACTAAAACTAAAACAAACCACAACACTAAAACTAACACTTAAACAAACCCCAACACTAAAACTAACACTAAAACAAACCCCTAACACTAAAACTAACACTAAAACAAAACCCTACCCTAAAACTAATACTAAAACAAAACCCTACACTAAAACTAACACTAAAACAAACCCCTACACTAAAACTAACACTAAAACAAACCCCTACACTAAAACTAAAACAAACCACAACACTAAAACTAACACTAAAACAAACCCCAACACTAAAACTAACACTAAAACAAACCCCTAACACTAAAACTAATACTAAAACAAAACCCTACACTAAAACTAACCCTAAAACAAACCCCAACACTAAAACTAACCCTAAAACAAAACCCTACACTAAAACTAACCCTAAAACAAAACCCTACACTAAAACTAACCCTAAAACAAAACCCTACTTTAAAACTAACACTAAAACAAACCCCCTACACTAAAACTAACAATAAAACATAGCCCTACACTAAAACTAATACTAAAACAAAACCCTACACTAAAACTAACACTAAAACAAACCCCTACACTAAAACTAACACTAAAACATAACCCTACACTAAAACTAACACTAAAAAATAACCCTACACTAAAACTAACACTAAAAGAAACCCCAACACTTAAACTAACACTAAAACAAACCCCAACACTAAAACTAACACTAAAACAAACCTCTACACTAAAACTAACACTAAAACAAACCCCTACACTAAAACTAAAACAAACCACAACACTAAAACTAACACTAAAACAAAACCCTACACTAAAACTAACCCTAAAACAAAACCCTACATTAAAACTAACACTAAAACAAAACCCTACACTAAAACTAACCCTAAAACAAACCCCAACACTAAAACTAACCCTAAAACAAAACCCTACACTAAAACTAACACTAAAACAAACCCCAACACTAAAACTAACACTAAAACATAACTCTACACTAAAACTAACACTAAAACAAAACCCTACACTAAAACTAACACTAAAACATAACCCTACACTAAAACTAACACTAAAAGAAACCCCAACACTTAAACTAACACTAAAACAAACCCCTACACTAAAACTAAAACAAACCCCAACACTAAAACTAACACTAAAACAAACCCCTACACTAAAACTAAAACAAACCCCAACACCAAAACAAACCCCTACACTAAAACTAACACTAAAACAAACCCCTACACTAAAACTAAAACAAACCACAACACTAAAACTAACACTAAAACAAACCCCAACACTAAAACTAACACTAAAACAAACCCCTAACACTAAAACTAACACTAAAACAAAACCCTACCCTAAAACTAATACTAAAACAAAACCCTACACTAAAACTAACCCTAAAACAAAACCCTACACTAAAACTAACCCTAAAACAAACCCCAACACTAAAACTAATACTAAAACAAACCCCTACACTAAAACTAACCCTAAAACAAAACCCTACACTAAAACTAACCCTAAAACAAAACCCTCCACTAAAACTAACACTAAAACAAAACCCTACACTAAAACAAACCATAAAAATAAACTTTTGGCCCGCCATGCCAGATTGGCTGCGCTGAACTGTCAGCCGCTGAAAGGTCCACAATGAAACTGCTGTGAGGAAAGTGCCACGAAGAACAGTCCCATTCCACTGTAGGCGTCATGAGAGCCAGGGTATTTGTGAAGAGGTAAAATAGGAGCCATGGTAATTAATTGTTTTAGAATGTAGGTGATAAAAGGCAAACAAGATAGAATTAATACTCATTAGCGCTTTTTCTGTCTGTGTTTACTGGCAGCGCTCGCCCGTTTATGTTAAGTATTAAAAATGTCAGACAGCCTGTGATTCTTGTATCTTTTCTGCATTCCTAAACAAGAGCTTGTCAACAAACCTTGCCACCCGACCAGCAGAAAGAGTAGCTACTAAGCATACTGGAGCTTCTAAGTTGGAATCGAATGCAATTTCTCAAGGATATTCTTATCTTTAAAGTATTTTAACAGAGAACCTCAAGATACCTGTTTCATTATTGCAAACACCTCTTTTGCAGATGTTTTATTTATTAAAAATTTAAAAATGGCATCTTTGCAGAAACTGCTGGTACTCCATAACCACCTCCAAGCGCTGAAGAGTTTTGTAACTGGCTAGTTGGAGTGAGAGGAAGATGTAAGACCTTATAACAAAGTTGTATAAATCATATAAGCATTAACCCTTTCTGTGGAAGTAGATCCTCTCCAGCCCTTCAGCACCATACGTTAAAAGACATAAACATTTGTACAAAATACAACACCCATAGCTTTTTTCAATCCAATAAACAAACACAGAAGAGGTCCAGCAGCCAGAATGACGCAGTAAACGGCTTGCTGTTCTTGTGATGACAGAGAGGGACGGATTTTACAAGGGGTGGAGTTAGGTTACATTTATTTTCGGAATTAAAGGTCAACTGTCAACAGAAAATTAAGTTATATTTCATTGAAACATTGCGTCAAGAATAGGCATTTAAAATAGAAATACATTAATGGCATAATACAAATAAAGTACGTGAGTAAGGCCTCTTTGCTGCCTATGACTCTTGGAGGCAGACATGTTGTTTAGAATCTTGGATCAGATTGGGCAGATTCTCCTCCATTGGACCCAAGATTCTAAACACCATGCCCGCCACTTGATAAAGCTATCCAATCAAAGATGACTCAATAAGATACTTTAGTTATATTCTTTTATTAAAGTATTTCTTATTTAAAATGCCTGCAATTGGTGCAATTTTTCCATCAACATAACCTGACAGTTGTCCTTGCATTCAGTAATTTTATTAGTAAAGCTTTGCCAAGACCTTACAATTGTTGTTTTATTAATAAAAAAAAAAAATGAAAAACATTGTGTTTCTCCAACTATTCCTAAAACTTCATGCAGACCTTATACCATGACGTGCATTCATCCAAATGACAAGGGTGCTACAGGAAGTTGACTGGATTTGTAGTTTTAAAAATCCTGAAATTGTTGTTCTCTGGCACTGTAACCATTATGGACTAGAACTTCCATTTTAGTCCGAACAAAAGTCTGGCCTGCTCACTAGGCCGGACAACACCCACTAAGGCCACCAGGTCCCCTGGTTCCATCTCACATCCCTAGGCAGACAAAATTCGAGCACCCCCCCCCCCCCCTACCTACGTTGCACACCTGCAACATTCCCCATCACCCACATTGCACTCACATTAAATGCCCAATCACCCCATTACATGTCCCCATCACCACATTGCATACACACTAAATGCCCCATCACATGCCACCATCACCCTCATTACACACCCCCACCACGTCCATTACATGCCCCCATCACCCTAATTAATTGGAAGTAGCTAAAGCTTGCTGAATGATGGGGGAGGGAGTGAAAATGTTTGAAGCACCAGAAGTGTGCTTTAACACCCTCTGCAAAGTGCCGCCCTAGGCGAGTGCCTTGCTTTCCTTGTGGAATATACACTACTGGTTGCATCCAAGAACATGCCATGCTGTTGTTTCCAAAGCTTCAGATGCTGTTTTGCTTGGTTGGCAGATAAGAAAAGTTGGCATATCAGTCTGATTATACCTGGCAACTTGATGTGGGGTTAGCGTTGTCAATCCTAGCAGAGGAAACTGCCCTTTTCTGTTAATAAAGGGATTCATTCTTTAAAAAAATGCTCCTGCCTGCTAATAGAGGGGTTACTTCTCTGAAACCGCTTCTGTCTGCTAATAGAGATGTCAGTTCTCTTAAACTGCTCCGGTATTCTAACTACTCCCTGACACATTCACAGTCACCTATCTGGGTTTTCAACATCCATCCAGTAAATATTGTTTATCATATGTTGGCTAAGTTTCCACAATTTCGGTAATTAACTTTTTCCATGGATTCCGTTCTTCACAAGTGCCAGGGGACAGGGAGCCATGGCTCTTAAAATCCTTCCTGCTGGCTCCTAGCTTGTACCATTTCACTGGCTCCTAAAAAAAAATAACTAGAAGCGAAACAGATCAATTCTGGAGCCATCCTATAGTCTGGAGATATGTGCGAAGCTCCGCATTGAATTACTTTAAATGTCCACCCATCATCACCACGGAGTCCGGGCTGCATGTCAATTCCTGCGCGCACCTCGTTAAGGTTGGCAGTGTGTTTGCTGAGCCGCTATACTTTGGTTAGTAAAATAAAGCAACCACCAACCTCATTCTAAGGACTTGTATTTATGCGATAGAACCTTTAACTGCCCGGATAAGCCAGCTAACCGCATGGATTTGAAAAGAAACATTCAAACTGTAGGGTTCCTTTATCTCGTAATGTAAAAGAACAGCTTGATCAGTCTAACAAGTGTTTCACATGGAGAGATGGGAGCGCTTTGACAAAATGGGTAGCAGAAAGTATAAAAGAATCTTTACATTTTGCATTTTTACCTTAAAATGCTTCTGTACAATTTCCCCCCCCCCCCCCCCCCCCCCATCCCCCCCACACTTTGTGTATACAAGCTGGTGAGTTTGCAAGTCCGGGAGAGGTGCAAAAGGCTACTAAAACTCGAAACAGCGATTTTAATGCCCTGAGATTTTCTATTTGTACACGTACCATTACATCGGATTATATCTGTCCGTCTCTTCAGCTGCTTGTGAACCAATAGCGTGTGGAGGATCGTGGGATTTGTAGCTGAAAGAAAGAAAGACACAAGATACATTTCCGATCCTGTTTAGAAACATAGAATGTGTCGGAAGATAAGAACCATTTGGCCCATCAAGTCTGCCTAATTTTCGAAATACATTTAATAGTCCCTGACCTTATTTTGAATCTAGGATAGCCTTATGCCTAACTCACGCATGCTTAAACGCCTTCACTGTGTTAACCACTGGAAGGCTAGTCCATGCATCCACTACTCCCTCAGTAAACAGGCTTGCCACCTTTTCTTCAGAAAAATACTGGCCATGCTACTCCCTCCACAGACTTAACATTGGCCTCAAGCCAATTTTTTTACCGGCCTGCCGGTAAAATACCAGCCAGTGGCAACCCTATCAGTAAAGTACTACATCCTGATTTAAAAACATTACCCCTCTAATTTAAGATTATGTCCTCTTGTTGTGGTAGTTTTTTCTTCTTTTAAACAGACTCTTCATTTACCATATTGATTCCATTTATGTATTTACCTTTCCTGGTAAGTTTTATCCTGCAACCCAACAACCAGTTTAGTAGCCCTTCTCTAAACTCTCTCCAAAGTATTAATATCCTTCTGTAAATATGGTCTCCAGTACTGCGTGCAATACTCCAAGTGAGGTCTCACCAGTGCTCTGCACAGTGGCATGAGCACTTCCCTCTTTCTACCGCTTATGCCTCTAGCTGTTGGCATGAGTTCACGTAGACCGACTTCTAGGTTCTGTGCCACCCGCGCTTTAATAAAAATGACACAGTGTGTCACAAACCAAAGGCAGGTCGTCTTACTTACCTATACTGCATGTTCGATATGTGCATTGGAAAAGATATACATTTTTAGGACGTGCTGCTCACATTTTCCCCCTTTCAAATTATCTGGAGTGGCGAAGGTTGCCTACCCCTGACCTAGGTAAAACAGGTCTGTAATCTTCGATAGGTTCCTTTCAGGTCTCCTTTAATAGTCCATTAGTGTGTTGTCTAGGTGTAGGGTAATTAGTTGTAAGTAAGTTACTAGTACTCCATGCTTAACAGGGGACTATAAACCACAGAAAGGTTCCATCAGACAGGTTGGCTGTTGACCTAGTCCGCATGATCGGAAACACTACTGATGAATCTCGGAACCTTGAGAGACTGGTGATGCGGCTGGAGAGGAAGCATGGAGAAGTATCTGCTATGCCTCTAGAGAGTTAGTGAATGAAGGATCTGTAAATCCAGTGGCAGTGGTGTGATTGCAGAAGGCATGAATAGAAACCCCTAGAATAGAACTAGTGAAACTATTGTTGATTATCAATGCTGACCAAATTTAATTAAAAAAAAAAATAGCTATAGCTGAAAATGTAATAAAAAAAAGATCTGTTATAAAATGAAGACCAAGCTGTGCATTATATTTTTTTTTATTCATAACAGCAAGTCTCTATAAGTCTCAAATTAACCCACCAGCCAGTTAATTAGTACATAATGAGCAAACAAAGCACCAAGGGAAGACCAGCACTATACTGCTGCAGATTCAAGGTCAAACCAAGGAGACATGATCAAAGAGGTATATAAAATACAGGGATGCATGGAACTGGCTGGATACGCTCTGTATCAGATGATAACAGATTATTACATGAGCTGGTAGTTTTATTTAAAACACAAATTAGGGTTGCCACCTTTTCTACAAAAAAAATACCCGCCTTGCTGGTGCCTCCATAGACTTACCATTGGCATCAAGCCAATTTTTTTTTTACCAGCCTGCCGTTAAAATACCGGCTGGGTGGTAAGCCTAACAGTAGTAGATAACTAGTTATGCTAAAGATTCCGGATCTTTGCCATTTATATTAAAGTCTAAAACAACAGGCCAGCTACAAGTTAAAGGTGCCGTAGGGGCAATTGTATGGGCTGTCCAGTTTTCTGCAACCAGTGCTTTTTTTTATTGGTAACCATTTTTTTTAAATATCTAAATATATTTAGATTGTGAGGTTTGTAGCTTCTACTGATCCTCCCATTCATCATTCCAGCATTTGGATGGAGCCTGCGAGCTAAAAGAAAAGCAAAATGAAATGTAAACAATGTAACAAGCATTCCAAATGATAACTACCGTATTTGCTCGATTATAAGACAAGGTTTTTTTCAGAAAAAAATTTCGTCTTATAATCGAGGTCGTCTTATAATCTGACTTCTATGATGAAGCCGGGTACTTCCGGCTTCGTCATAAAAGTCCCGGCGGTCGTGCCGGGCGGCAGCAGGGGAGGTCTGCGCTCATCGCCACCAGGGCCACCAGGGAGAATCGGGCAGCTGGGGGATGTCTGCACGATACGTGCAGACATCCTCCATGCTGCCCGACACGGCAGTCTATTATGACGGACCAGCTGTCCGTCTTATAATCAGGATCGTCTTATAATTGAGCAAATACGGGATACTTGCACCTCGTACATATATCAGCCAGTTATTTTACTCCACACATATAACTTTGCCATGCCCCCCTGTATAATGTGTGTGTCTAGTGGGAACTAATCCATTAAAAAAAAAGAAGGGGAGGGGAAAGTACCTTAATTAATTAACTGACTCCCTTCTAAACACATATGAATTATACATTCTGCGGAGCTGCATTTAAAAGTAATATGGAAGTAATTAAATAGTGGTAAATTAATTTTAGCTTGCAGTGGGCATTTAAGGCAACTATGTGCCAAGAAACAATATCATTAAGAGACAGGGGGGGGGGGGGGGGGTTCTAGCATTGCCAAGTCTATGGAGATAATAGCACGGCCAGCATTTTTTTTTACGAAAATGTAGCAACCTTAATGGGATCTGGTATGAAATTATAGGCATTAGAGGAGTATGTTATATTAGTATTGTGTGATATTAAGGTTCTGTTCTAAACCATTTAATATGCAGTGTTCTATCTGAAGATGTTCTTTTGTAGTTGGCTGTTAAACTGTTTGCAGTCTTGTATGTGTCATGTTGTACTTTGCCGAATCTTAAAAATCTATCCGTTAAAATCAGTGGATGAGCTGAATCTGCCGCGCTAATTAATTACCGTATTTTCCGGTGTATAAGACGACTTTTTAACCCCTGAAAATCTTCTCAAAAGTTGGGGGGGTCGTCTTATACGCCGGGTTACTGGGATTTACTTACCTATTTTCTGCTCTGTCTCCTCTCTCGCTGTTAAGCCGGTCCGTGGCTGTGAGGGAAGCGTTGTGAGCTCCCCTCAGGCCGCACGGCTTCAATAAAGTTTTTTTTTTAAACAAACTCTAATGACCGCGCGGCCTGAGGGGAGCTCACAACAGCGGGAGACAGAGCAGAAAATAGGTAAGTACTGGGGATTGGGGAAGGGGGGAGGAGGGTGGCAAACTCTATATTTTAACCTAAAAAGTTAAAATATAGATGCGATTTTTCCGGCTTATAAGACGACTTAGTTGGGGGGTCGTCTTATACGCCCAGTCGTCTTATACGCCGGAAAATACAGTACATGCGGTCATTAATCTCTCATTAATCGCCCAGGCTAGTGAGCTAGGTTTTATTTCTCTCTTGGCCACATACAGAACCTTTAATGCTCTTCCAACAACTGATCAGCGTTGTACAAAGTCTTGAATTCTCTACAATGCCTCGAATACATGTCTATCACATTGAAATGACTCCATCAACCTAACCCTCCTTGTACTGTGAATGGAGAGAACTGAGAAAAAAAACATCTGTACATTGTATTAGCTGAATTGCAAGCCAATGCATGAAATAAGAGAAATCAGTGTTTTAACATTCACTTAATGGCTTGATATTCAAATGACACATATTGCATTTAAAATTAGGCCATTTGCATATTAAGTCACAGGTGATGTCATAAAGTAGAGACACTAAAGACACATATATTTCTCTTATTTTATGCATTTGTTTCCAATTCTGCCAACACAATATGTATAGATCTTTTTTTTCATCATGTTCTTTTCTCTATATTCACAGTAAAGGCAATGTTTAGCTTGGCAGCAGGGTCCAGTTGCACAGCATGCTGGGTAAGTGCGCAGGTGCGCCATACACTTCCTTGCCACCGACTCTGCAGCAGGATGGGATCTAGAATTAAAATTCACATTTTAAAATAACTCCTATGCTATTCATTTCCTAGCTGTAAGTGTATCAAAAATGGGCTCTGATAAACTATATTAAAGGTATATTATTATACCTTAAAGCACACTGGAAGGTAAGGTTTATACAAGACAGAGTCCCTTTGAGCACAGAGGCAGGTCCAGTTTATACAAGACAGAGGCCCTTTGAGCACACAGGCAGGTAAAGTTTGTACAAGACAGAGTCCCTTTATGCACACCAGAAGTTAAGGTTTATACAAGACAGAGTCCCTTTAAGTAGTAGTAAAGCTCCTTCATAGAATACAGAGGCAGAATGGCTGGTGTATTATAAACGAATGACATTTATTAAAGATTTAAATGGGCTTGCATTGAAATTAGTGAGTGTATGTAAACTCACAGAGCTGTGGCATTAAACCCCTGCTGGTTGATATAATCAATGCTACTAATGCAGTCTTTTATGTTTTGAACTTGCTGCTGTTCCAAGGCCAGATCGATCATCAGTGTTCCCACAGGAGCTTTGGGGGGGGGGTCTAAATTGCTGTGCCCCCCCTTCCTGTTTTGGTAAGTTGTTTGTAATTGTAGACATAGTCAGTGCCAGTGCCAGTGCCAGTGTGTTGTCTGCTATTGTGCTCAAAATCCCCAAAGTATAGCAGGTAGGTTAAATATATTTGCTATACCTTAAATCTTAAAGTGACAGTATAGTTTCCAAACTACCCTCTTTTAAAAAAAAAAAATCCATATTAAAGCTAAGAAGAGTTTGAAAATGCATATTGTGTTGTTGGCAAAACTTTTTTCCCTGCTGATACAGTAGTTATAAAATCTCTAGTTGTAAAATGCAGCTTAGCAGAAGCTGCGTGGCGTCCAAGACCACCTCCATGCTAGGAAGATTTTTTGTAATTGAAACTGGCTGAATTTTGCAGGCAATCAGAATGAGATGAAGTTAGATCCCAACTGCAGTAACGGAGAGACTAAATGAAGTCACAAAAGCATTAATCCTTAACGTGGCTGGGAGTGGATAATGCTCTTTCCACTTCTCCTGCACTAAAACATTACAAACAAAGAAAACCATAACTCCCGTACAGACCAACAACAACAACAAAAAGCTAATGAAATAGAAGAACTCCTGCGGACAGAATGATACATTTTGCTCTCCAGCCAATCCCTGCCTTATTGTCAATATCACAAGCTGTGTTGGTTAACTCCTATTATTATAGCAGAGAACGGGAGGACATGAGGAGGATAGAGACATACATAGGAGGACTTGAGGAGGATAGAGCCTTACATAGGAGGACATGAGGAGGATAGAGCCTTACATAGGAGGACTTGAGGAGGATAGAGCCTTACATAGGAGGACATGAGGAGGATAGAGCCTTACATAGGAGGACATGAGGAGGATAGAGCCTTACATAGGAGGACATGAGAAGGATAGAGCCTTACATAGGAGGACATGAGGTGGATAGAGCCTTATATAGAAGGACATGAGGCGGATAGAGACATACATAGAAGGGCATGAGGAGGATAGAGACATACATAGGAGGACTTGAGGAGAATAGAAGCATACATATAAGGACATGAAGCGGATAGAGACATACATATAAGGACATGAAGCGGATAGAGACATACATAGAAGGACATGAGGCGGATAGAGACATACATAGAAGGACATGAGACGGATAGAGACATACATAAAAGGACATGAGGTGGATAGAGACATACATAGAAGGACATGAGACGGATAGAGACATACATAGAAGGACATGAGACGGATAGAGACATACATAGAAGGACATGAGGCGGATAGAGACATACATAGAAGGACATGAGACGGATAAAGACATACATAGAAGGACATGAGGCGGATAGAGACATACATAGAAGGACATGAGACGGATAGAGACATACATAGAAGGACATCAGGGGGATAGCGACATACAAAGAAGGACATGAGGCGGATAGAGACATACATAGATGGACAAGAAGCGGATGGCGACATATGTAGGAGGACTTGAGGATGATAGAGACATGCATGGGAGGACTTGAGGAGGATAGAGGCATACATAGAAGGACATGAGGCGGATAGAGACATACATAAAAGGACATGAGGTGGATAGAGACATACATAGAAGGACATGAGGCGGATAGAGACATACATAGAAGGACATGAGGCGGATAGAGACATACATAGAAGGACATGAGACGGATAGAGACATACATAGAAGGACATCAGGGGGATAGCGACATACAAAGAAGGACATGAGGCGGATAGAGATATACATAGATGGACAAGAAGCGGATGGCGACATATGTAGGAGGACTTGAGGATGATAGAGACATGCATGGGAGGACTTGAGGAGGATAGAGGCATACATAGAAGGACATGAGGAGGATAGAGACATACATAGAAGGACCTGAGGAGGATAGAGACATACATAGGATAACTTGAGAAGGATAGAGATAAGATAACTTGACGAGGGAGGGAGAGAGAGACATAATCTCTGAGCGCTGGGTATCAGGTAATATCCCGGCACTCAGTACGAAGAAGGATTGACACGAAGCAGCGGCAGAGAACAGCAAAAGATGGCGTGAAAGGGAGACTAAAGCCCAAAAACAGCTGATCAAAATTGCTCTGTAAAAAGAGCTGTCTCTATATTGCTGCATGCTATAACATCACAGCCTGCGCAGGGAGTCATAATGTAGAGCACAGGGGCACACTGCAAATGATAATAATATAGAAGAAACGCGCGGGGAGGCTAATAGAGTGACAGTTCAGGGATTTACCCGACGGCGAATAGATCGTCTTTGATGCTGGCAGACCGATTGAGACAACCCAGGGAGTGTTCGGGCGCTCCACATTTACATGTACAGTTTCTACGTTGCAGCTGACACTCGCTAGAACTATCGCAAGTCTGGTAATGAGGTCGCTGGTAACGCAACATTCATTCACCCTTCACACCCACTTATCTTTGTGAATGAAATAGAAACAGAATGAAGGCTGGAGGAGGGGGGTAGCTGGGCTCGGCACTCCCATACAGACAGTGAGAATGTGCTCCAGACCACCGCTTCCTTCGCTATCAGCGATTAAAATGTTTGGGTTTAATATCCTACCTCTTTATAGCACAGGGATAAACACAGCGAACGGGGAATAAGCACCAAATACTTACACAAAACCAATGGCGCAAAACAATATATATGTGGCAAGGTCGGGGAAGATGTTTTCAGTTGCACTTCCTGTTTTTTTTTTTTTAATGGAGTGCTCAAGAGAATTCATATCAAGGGAAATAAAAACACATAATATATTGTGTTCCTGTAAGATATAAGATCCTATCCGTCCAACGTTGGCCCGCTTGGATGCGCCTGCTATCCAGCAACTCACCGAGAGTCCTGTAGAACAGAGGATTCTGGGACATTGGTTTACATGGGGATTTCTCCAGTGTTCAAATTTTGACCAGAACTGGTTTTTTTTTCTTCTTCTTTATACGTAATTGTTCTCCAAAGGGTAACTTTTTTTTTTTTTTTTCGTAGAGTTACTAATCTCAAGTCTGGAGTGCTCTAGAATTCGCTGCCGTTTAAGTCCATCGACAGAAAAAAAAAAAATGCATTATCCCACAGGAAAATAGATCAGGAGTCCTGCGGCTCTCATGTCGGGATCAGAATGCCTGAGCATTTAGTTATCGGAGAAATCGTAATCCCTTCCATTTAAGCCTATTAATCTTTCTCTTAATGCCAGAGATGGTGGGTGTAAGCTACTTTAATTCTAGGTTTTTGCCCACTGGCCCTCCGCATGGACGTAATGTACATTTCACACAAGAATGACGGAGCAAGGGGGACAAGTACATGGACGTTCTAGGCTCTAAATTGATCAGATTATTGCAATGAATATGGGACATTTATAGCTTATAGGTGGGTACATGTAAAAGAGCCAGGCGGCTTCCTGCTATGGAAGTATCATCTCCCGAGTTCTAAAAATAACGGACCAGTCCCCTATGTAACTAGTCGGTGAAGGCAGGCAAGGGGGGCAGAAGGACAGTTGCCCCCCAGGCTGCACCACTTTTCACTTCTAAATGCCCCAGAGCAGTGCATAGCACTTTCTATATTTCTATCCAATATTCTTCTCTGCCTTTTAGACTTTGAGGGTCATGTACTAAACAAGTGCAGTGGGGGAAAAAGTAGGTAAAACATGAGTAAGGAGCAATTTGTGACTATTTGTAACACTTTCCCCTTTTTTTCTCCCCTTATTTGCTCCTCTTTTTATATAGCGTGCATTTTTCCGGTTGCGCTAATAAATTGCGATGATATTTGCGCACGGTAAAGAGCTTTGCGAATATTTTGTGAAAAATAATTCTTATTTGCGTGTGAAAATTACACCAGCTTTTAGCGAGTGCTATCAAAAGAGGTGGAAACATTTTCGTAAAATTCCCTGTTTTTATTCTCAATTATGCCACGTTTTTATTCGCAGTTTGCAAATGTACTATTTGAGGGTTCAGTAATTATTACATTGCAATAGTAGCTATGCGCAAAAATAGTTTTGCACATAAAATATGTTTGCGTTTTTTTAGTACATGCCCCTCTTTGTACCTTATCTTTGTCATTATATCTGTCCATTTGTGTCTAAGAGTTTTTGCAATGGATACAAAAGAAAAAGAGGAAGCAGTGCAATATGATACAATTTATATTATAGTCTTAATACAGTGGGAAAGATTAAACTCACTTTGGTGCAAGATGAAGTTTACTGCTTGCATAGTGCACAGGCTTTTTTCCCAGTGTGATTTGATGCAGGCATTCTGTATAAATCATATTTTTAATATTTGACTCAAGCCCTCCCCAGTGATTACTCTGCATGTTTACTGCAGGTGCGGCAGCACAGATTATATAGACACTGAGGATATAAAGTTTTGTTTCATTTAGTCACTTCCTTTGCTGCTCGAATAGAATACATTGTGTGGAATGCAATGAACTTGCTCTTGTACACAGTTAAGTCTCTTTAAATAGACGTCGAACAAGTCACTGCCACCATGTATATACACAACATGTTTCGCCAAGGATTAACTTCCTCGCGGTGCCAGTGAGGACGCAAAGGACTGTTGCTATAGGAATAAATCGTCCACTTTATTTGCAGTTGTTAGCAGATCGGAAAAGGTGAGGGAAAACTGACAAGACAGTTCTATTTCGTTTTGTTGACATGATGCTGTACTTATCTAAAAATATGTTTGAGACACTGTTGGTGGGCACCTCAGGTTACCCAGTATTGTTCAGCAAACTGTCTGCATTATTCAATGGCAGCATGAATTTGAGACAATCCGTGTATACATGGATGAAGAATAAGCCATATTTCAAGAATTAAACATCAGCAGCAAATGTTTTTTTTTTTTTTTTTTTCTCCGAACTGAGAGATATTCACAGTATCTCTTTTCCAAGGTGTGAGGTTGGTAACAGAACGCTGAGCACAAGTGCAAATTAAATTTTTCACCCATTTTCTATATGTTGTTGCTTTTCACAGGGTTTACAGAGATTTATTTCTATCTTGACTACGACCCTGAAAAACAAAAATACAAAACCCTTGTACAACTGGTTGGCACCAAAATGGACTTAATCACCGAAATAACCTTTACTATAATCAAAAGATAATAAATGTATATGAATGTTAACTGTAGTTAAAAATAAAACACATCTCATTAAATGGCAAACATATTTTAATATTGGCTTGTTGATCTTCAAAGCCTTAAACAATGAGGCACACACTACCTGAGAGAGCTCCTGACATCCTATACACCAAGGGTGTGAAACTGTGACCCACCAGCTATTGGAGGAGTACTTTCACATTAGTCCCCTGCCAGCCTCTTTGCTGACAGAATAGATTGGGAGACGTAGGCGTAGTTTGTATACTCCATTTCCCACCCTTAGATTAGCTAGCAGGTCTCTCCAGTCCAGGGTCGGCACCAGCATAAGGCTGCCTAGGCAGTCGCCTTAGGGCGCCGCAGTGGGGGGGGGAGGCGCTAGCGGGGAGATCAGATGCGGCTCGGCTTTTCATGGGGGGGGCGGAGCTTCACCTCTCACCTGGTGTCCGCACCCCTCCCAGGATCCGTTAATTAAGAATGGGAAGGGGAGAAAACGGAGGAGGGGCAGAGAACAGGGATGGGGGAGAGCACAGAAATTGGGGGAGGGGGGGGAGAGAAGATAAATTGGGGGACGCGAGGGGGAGAAAACAGAGATGGGGTAAGAGAGGGAGAGAACAGAAATGGAGGTAGGAGGGGGAGAGAAAAGAGATGGGGGTAGGAGGGGGAGAGTACAGAGGAAGAGGAGGAGAGAACAAAGATGGGGTAGGAGGGGAGAGAACAGAGATGGCGTAGTAGGGGGAGAGAACAGAGATGGGGATGGAGGGGGAGAGAACAGAGATGGGAGTAAGAGGGGGAGATAACAGAGATGGGAGTAAGAGGGGGAGAGAACAGAGATGGATGTAGGAGGGGGAGAGAAAAGAGATGGAGGTAGGAGGGGGAGAGTACAGAGGAAAGGAGGAGAGAACAAAGATGGGGTAGGAGGAGAGAGAACAGAGATGGGGTAAGAGGGGAGAGAACAGAGATGGGGGAAGGAGGGGGAGAGAACAGAGATGAGGTAGGAGGGGAGAGAACAGAGATGGGGGAAGGAGGGGGAGAGAACAGAGATGGGGTAGGAGAGGGAGAGAACAGAGATGGGTGTAGGAGGGGAAGAGAACAGAGATGGGGGAGAGGACAGGGGAGGAAGGGGTGAGAACAGAAGAGGGGGGAGAAAACAGAGATGGGGAGGAGGGGGAGAGTGAAAGAGATATGGGGAGGGGAAAGAGATATGGGGAAGGAGAGATAAGAGATATGGGGAGAGGAAAAGAGTTATGGGGAGAGGGAGGATAGATAATGGATATGGGGGAGGGAGACTCGTGGTATTGTGTGTGTGTGTGGTGGGGGGGGGGGGGGGGGCACCAAAATGCATCTTCGCCTGTGTAGAAAAAAAATCAGAGCCCAGAATAAACACAAAATTTTTTTTTATTTTTTAATCTACACACAGCTTCAATATTTAACCTGGGAGGCTTTGTAGTGTATTGTTTTTCTAAAGCCCTCAGTTTCTTCCAGCCATTTTCGATATTCCAATTATTGCCAGCCCCTTTCTTAAAGCCAATCGATGGGACCCCATACTGATACCGAAGGACTCTTGCATGATAGGCAGGTGCACTGGGGGCCTCATGCATGCAGGGAATCATGGGACATATGATGTGTTTTGTAACTGGTGCAATACATAGGGAGGAAACTAAGATGGTTGACTACCAGTATGGGGGATTCAAGGTTTTGGGGACCCTCAGTGAAAAATCAAATTGGGGGGGGCAGCTTTTTACTTAGTTCACGTACTTGGTAGACCCATCACTTCCTATCAGCTTGGACTGGCCAATGGTTTACTCCAACAAGTCTTATCAAGTCATTGATTGGTCTGAGGCTGGTATTATACATTAACACCAAGCTTTTTGGAATTCCACAGTGGAAAAAAAAATGGATAAACACACAAAGAATAAAAAAACAAACCATAACAAAATATTGTAGAGAAAATTAGCACAACAGCCTTTTTAGTCCTAGAGTAAATGATCAGCTAAAATGAAAGCTAATATACAGTCCTGTGCAGTTTATTGGGTCTATTCAATAAAGAGAGAATTGCAGGGAACAGAAATGCGAATTTCAAACTTATGGCCAAACTGGCTCCTTTGAGACTAATTTTTTTTTTTACCTTCCAGGCTCCACCCAAATGCTGGTGAGCTAAGTGGGAGGATTAATAGAGGCTGCCAACTTGATAATTTGTGAGCAAATGAAACATATTTAGAATACAGGCACACACATATTTATAAATCCACATTTGTTTTAAAATTATTCAATGTAATGTGGCTTTAAAAAAAATGGAGGTCATTTTCAAGTCGGGGCCATTTAGTGACCATCTTGGCGCTGTTGTTAGCGAATTATTTGCTAAACAACGGGACTATATTTATTAGTGTGTTTTGCGATGTTATGAATTTTTCCCATCATGGTTTTTACAGAATAATTGAAAGGATGGAATAATTGTAGACTTTACGTATAATTAAATCAGCTGGTACCTTCTTTCAGCCCTACCCATCAGCACTCCCAACGGTGGTAAATATACAATCTGCAAGCTAGAAATGGATTATAATTAGAGATGAGGGAATGATCTATAACAGGAACCTTCCAAAAACAAATATCCAAATGATCCCAATGATCTTTCCACACTGGTCTTTGTGTCAGGTATATCCCTGACACATGGGGAATAATAGACATGTGCATTCGTTTTCGGATGAATGCATTTTCGTCTGAAAATAGCATTTTCGTCCATTTGTCAAAAAAACTAACGAAAGCCGAATGAACCAATGGTTAATAAACGAAAATCATTCGTTCATTCGTGCATTCGTGCTATTAGCATTCTATAAACCGAAATAGAGTCGGTTTATAGAATACCAATAGCATTACATACATTCCATAAACCGACATAATGAACGACTTTCGGTTTATGGAATACATGTAATGCTATTGCCTTTCTATAAACCGAAAGTCTATAAACCGAAAGACATTCGGTTTATAGACTTTCGGTTTATGGAATACATGTAATGCTGTTGGTATTCTATAAACCGAAAATAGAGTCCCCATTCATACGAATAGTTCAATTTGTCTAGGGAATAATAAAAATACTTTTTACAACATAAAGTTGCATCTCAAACTACTTTGAAATTTGTTAATTGGAGGCAAGTGTCTGAAATTTATTTTAGGGATTTTTTTTTTGCACTCTCGCAGAAGAGAATGCAGGTGGGAAGGCAAAATTGGGTATTGATTGGTTGGGTGTTAATGACAGATAACGTGGTGTCCACACTGGCTGAGGATGATGTGGGTATACTCTAAAAACAATCTGGATCATAGTGGCACAAATAATAAAAGCAAATCATTTTACCAGTAAGGGTATATTGTAATATTTTGTCCATACATGTCTCTCTGGCAATTACTGTTGCTGTATTATTCTTGAATTGTTTGGCTTTTTTTTTTTGCAAGAATTTTTTTTTTTTTGTAACATTTATTTTATTTTGTAATCAGCTATAGTCATATTGTCACTGTTTTAAAATGTAGTTTTGTATTACCTGAATCCTTAAACACTTTTTCATTTAAACTTAATAAAACCTTTACAGAGCTTGTACTGTAGGCCATCTTTACATATTTGTACAGACACTGGATACCATGAAGCAACATAGTATAACTATCAGTTTGTGGAGAAATATTCTGAACTTCAGATGGGATCAAGATATGTTACAGGTGGTAAAATACTGCCACCACCTTATAGGTATGCAGTGCTGGGATGGATGCTGGCTCCACATGTAGTGATGCTCTGCCAGAGTTTATCTTTCATCTCTCGTCAATATGTTTAATAAAAGACAACAAAAAAAGTATAGAAATATCGATGAGAAGATTACGTCTGACATTACGTCAATGTTTTGAGCTCTGAAACATACTTCTTTGAATATTTGGAGCTCTGAAACATTCTTCTGTTAATATTTGGAGCTCTGAAACATTCTTCTGTTAATATTTGGAGCTATGAAACATTCTTCTGTTAATATTTGGAGCTCAGAAATATTCTTGTATGAATATTTGGAGCTCTGAAACATTCTTGTGTGAATATTTGGAGCTTTGGAAACATTCTTGTGTGAATGTTTGGAGCTCTGAAACACTATTGTGTGAATATTTGGAGCTTTGGAAACATTCTTGTGTGAATGTTTGGAGCTCTGAAACATTATTGTGTGAATATTTGGAGCTTTGGAAAAATTCTTGTGTGAATGTTTGGGGCTCTGAAACATTATTGTGTGAATATGTGGAGCTTTGGAAACATTCTTGTGTGAATGTTTGGGGCTCTGAAACATTATTGTGTGAATATGTGGAGCTTTGGAAACATTCTTGTGTGAATATTTGGGGCTCTGAAACATTCTTCCGTGAATATTTGGAGCTTTGGAAACATTCTTGTGTGAATGTTTGGGGCTCTGAAACATTATTGTGTGAATATGTGGAGCTTTGGAAACATTCTTGTGTGAATATTTGGGGCTCTGAAACATTCTTCCGTGAATATTTGGAGCTTTGGAAACATTCTTGTGTGAATGTTTGGAGCTTTGGAAACATTCTTGTGTGAATGTTTGGGGCTCTGAAACATTATTGTGTGAATATGTGGAGCTTTGGAAACATTCTTGTGTGAATGTTTGGGGCTCTGAAACATTATTGTGTGAATATGTGGAGCTTTGGAAACATTCTTCCGTGAATATTTGGAGCTTTGGAAACATTCTTGTGTGAATGTTTGGGGCTCTGAAACATTATTGTGTGAATATGTGGAGCTTTGGAAACATTCTTGTGTGAATGTTTGGGGCTCTGAAACATTATTGTGTGAATATGTGGAGCTTTGGAAACATTCTTGTGTGAATATTTGGGGCTCTGAAACATTATTGTGTGAATATGTGGAGCTTTGGAAACATTCTTGTGTGAATGTTTGGGGCTCTGAAACATTCTTCCGTGAATATTTGGAGCTTTGGAAACATTCTTGTGTGAATGTTTGGGGCTCTGAAACATTATTGTGTGAATATGTGGAGCTTTGGAAACATTCTTGTGTGAATATTTGGGGCTCTGAAACATTCTTCCGTGAATATTTGGAGCTTTGGAAACATTCTTGTGTGAATGTTTGGGGCTCTGAAACATTATTGTGTGAATATGTGGAGCTTTGGAAACATTCTTCCGTGAATATTTGGAGCTCTCTAACATACTTCTGTGAATATTTGGATCTCTGAAACATCCTTCTGTGGTCACTGAAAGTCTTTGTAGCGCTGTCCTATATATGCCGACCTTCCCTAATGACCACGTACTGCTCAACCATGTTCAGTCATGACATATATGATCTTTTTTATTAACGAGAAAGACAGGAATCTGTTCACTAAAAGGAGAGTTGAGATGAACATTGCATCTCAGCGACTCAACTAAACATTGTGCAGGGACAAACCTAGTGAGCTTCTCTTTCTGGAAGAGATCAGTTGGCCCAGCACAATGCATAGTGAAATCAATCTCACCTGAACTCACCCACATCTAACTATTAGTGGAAAGATCCCTTGTGCGTTTCATGTAATAGTTGTCAGCCTGGAAAATGCGTAGTTACATTTTTGAAACGTAAACAATTCATTATGCAAGGCCAGCTCTGGTCTTCGAGCAGGGGATGGGACTCTTCATCGCGGCTGCTTCCGCGCAGCCGCTTCACCGCCGACTCTGCACAGCAAGACAGATCGTTGCTGGAGATTTCATTGCGGGACATTTCATCGCTAAAGGTAAGTATTTTAGCTATTTTAGTTTGGTTAGAATTAGGGTTTATGGGGTTAGAATTAGGGTTTAGGGGGTTAAATTTAGTATTAGGGCTCAGAGGTTGGTATTAGGGTTAGTATTAGGGTTTAGGGGTTAATTTTAGTATTAGGGCTCGGGGGTTAGTATTAGGGTTAGTATTAGGGTTAGTATTAGGGTTTAGGGGGTTAATTTTAGTATTAGGGCTCGGGGGTTAGTATTAGGGTTGGTATTAGGGTTAGTATTAGGGTATAGGGGTTCATTTTAGTATTAGGGCTCGGGGGTTAGTATTAGGGGTCAGGGGTTAGTATTAGGGTTAGTATTAGGGTTTAGGGGGTTATTTTTAGTATTAGGGCTCGGGGGTTAGTATTAGGGGTTGGGGTTAGTATTAGGGTTTAGGGGGTTAATTTTTGTTTTGGAGTTAATTTTTAGTGTTAGTATTGGGGTTTAGTGTTTAGTGTTAGTATTGGGGTTTGGGAATCATTTATTAGGGGGGGAATTTTCTTTTTACTTTTACATTTGTAAGAGCTGACAGTTCAGCGCTGAACTGACAGCTCTTACATAGCCACGTCCGCGATGTAACGGCCACATTATTCTTCATTGCTGACAGTTCAGCGTTCTAACTGCCGTGCTGAACTGTCAGCCCTTACATAGCCGCGGCCGCGATGAAACGGCCGCGTTATTCTTCATTGCTGACAGTTCTAACTGCCGCGCTGAACTGTCAGCGATGAAGATGCGGCGCGGAAGTATCCTAGACCCCTTCGAGTAGGAGTAACTCACGAGATTTGTCTCTATACAATGCTTTGAATGTTCTTCTCAACTCACCAGTATATTTCACTATTAGTGAATAGGCCTGTCTGCAAACGTCTACCCAGCGGTCTAGTGATAGACCCTACTTATCTACTTAATGCGGGGGAATGCCTCTTTCCCTACCTATCTGCCCGTGCGCAGCACTCACCCCTCTACCTACCCCTTCAAAATGGGCTAAGAGTGTAATATCTGAGACATTGGGGAAAATGTTAGAACTTGCCAACTGTGGTTTATTTTTAATATCACAGATTTTAAAAAAAAAAATGGAGAAATAACTACTTTTTCCCTCTTTGGCCATTTAAGACAGAAACATAGAAACATAGAATGTGTCGGCAGATAAGAACAATTCGGTCCATCTAGTCTGCCCAATTTTTTTGAATACTTTTATTAGTCCCCCGTTCCCGGTCTTATACCTAGGATAGCCTTGTGTCTATCCCACGCATGCTTAAAATCCTTGACTGTGTTTACCTCTACCACTTCTGCTGGAAGGCTATTCCATACATCCACTACCCTCTAAGATGATGCAATTTTATGCATCTTACAGATCACCAAATACTGGATTCTGTCCCACATTGACCTTGTGGAGCAAATTGTGCTGACAGTGAATAAACCTGGCTGCTAAGATGTCTTAATATGCATTGTGTCAAAAGCAATGAATTGAAAGTCAATCTTTTTTTTTTTTTTTTTAAATTTGCGTTCTCTTTGACATTTAAAATGTAGGTTACATTCTCCCAGTGATTCTGTTACTGTTGAAATATTATTATTTTTCTTTCCTCCAAAACACATCATGTTAAGGCAATAATGCTTAACTCTGTAACATTCACTGCATTAAAATAAATGATTTTTTGTTGTTGCAATTTTGGTGTTCCTACAGCACTACCTATTTAATATTCTTTCTTTCTACAGCAATGACAAAAGGCAGTTTGTTCCAGAAATATTTTTAGGCTATTAGACCATGACATAGTTGCCACCATCGGCCATGTTTCCACGGGCACATATTTGTTCCATATGCTGCAGAAAGACCATGCAAAAGTGCAGCCCGGCAGTATGTAGGATGCAAATCCGCACAGACAGAATTCAGTTAATTAATCATAGTAGATCCTATCAGATCTCCACCCTGATTAATTAATTAGATTGTGTCTGTGTGTATATCCATCCTGCATACTGCCGGGCTGGGCTTTGCATGCTCTTTCTGCAGCATGTGGAACAAATATGTGTCCCTGGAAACATGGCCGATGTTGGCAACCATGCCATGATTTCAGCCATTTTGGTTTGTTTTTTTATGTGTCTGGGAGCCTGACGTGTGTAAAAATAAGGCCTTATGTGAGATCGCAAGCCTGATGGGTGTATTCACTAAAAGGCGGGAAGAGCTTGAGATCGACTTTAAGAGACTAAGTCAAATTCGGCACCTGAGTTTGACTTAGTCTCAAAAATAGCTTTGATCATTTTGCCTCCCATTACTTTCAATGGGTAAGGTTCGAATTTGAGTTTAAATACCCATGAGAGAGCAGGCAGATAGGTTATTGTTTTATACTAACTGCGCTAAAAAGGGGGGAATTTGTAAATATATTTAAAAAAGCAGCAATTTATATTTATTGTTTGGAATATCGTGCATTCCTGGGCAGCAATTTATTCGAAATATAGTTCAAAATGTATTTAATTTGATAATATGTAGCATTACAAATCACAATAATAAAAACAGTCCCTTGGAGTTCTAATGTTGGTTCTGCATCCATTAGGAAAACAACAGCTTCCCCGACACATTTCACTATTGTTTAATAATGGCTGTGAAGCTGATTATTATACATATATTATGCTGAATAAAGCTTATTGTTTTTTTATGTTCCTATCCCCAGGTTTATCAGAGAACGTAGGAGATTTTGAGAAGAGAAGGCAGATCTATGGTTTGAATTTCATACCACCCAAGAAACCCAAAACCTTCCTTCAGTTAGTCTGGGAAGCACTCCAGGACGTGACTCTTATCATTTTGGAAATTGCTGCCATTGTTTCCCTGGGGCTTTCATTCTATGCACCACCAGGGGAGCGGAGTGAAAGTAAGTATGTCACAGTCCGTAAAAAATAAAAAGTGTTAATTCCGCGGAATGTGTAGGGGAAGGAGGACTGCATATCCCATGATTCTCACACAGCTTTGTGCCTGGCTGAGAAACCTGGGATATGGTGTTCCCAAACATCTGCAGTGCCAAGATCAAACATCACTTTATGGGGGTATGAGGCCACTCATTCACTTCCATTGGCATTGTCTTATACAGCTCTCCAAGGGAGAGCACCCCAGCTGTTGCTGAACTACTACTTTCATGTTCGGTGGCCTATACATATAATCCTGGGCTATATAGTGCAACAATCAAAGGAGGAGCTGCCTGTTGTCTAGTCAGGCCATAGGAATCACCCATAGTTGCCAACATCGGCCATGTTTCCATGGACACATATTGGTTCCACATGCTGCAGAAAGAGCATGCAAAGTGCAGCCCAGCAGTATGTAGGATGGATATACGCAGAGACAGAATCCAGTTAATTAATCATGGTAGATCCTATCAGATCTCCACCCTGATTAATTAATTGGATTGTGTGTGTGCGTATATCCATCTTACATACTTCAGGGTTGCACTTTGCAGCCCCATAGCATCACATGATTATACCAGCCCCATAGCATCACATCATTATACCAGCCCCATAGCATCACATCATTATACCAGCCCCATAGCATCACATTATTATACCAGCCCCATAGCATCGCATTATTATACCAGCCTCATAGCATCGCATTATTATACCAGCCTCATAGCATCGCATTATTATACTAGCCTCATAGCATCACATCATTATACCAGCCCCATAGCATCACATTATTATACCAGCCCCATAGCATTGCATTATTATACCAGCCTCATAGCATCACATTATTATACTAGCCTCATATCATCACATTATTACACCAGCCCCATAGCATCACATTATTATACCAGCCTCATAGCATCACATTATTATACCAGCCTCGTAGTATCACATTATTATACCAGCCCCAAAGTAACACATCGTTATACCAGCCCCATAGCATCACACTATTATACTAGCCTCATAGCATTGCATGATTATACCAGCCCCATAGCATCACATGATTATACCAGCCCCATAGCATCACATTATTATACCAGCCCCATAGCATCACACTATTATACCAGCCCCATAGCATCACATCATTATACTAGCCCCATAGCATCACATCATTATACCAGCCCCATAGCATCACATTATTATACCAGCCCCATAGCATCACATGATTATACCAACCCCATAGCATCACATTTGGACACCCCCTAGGAAACAAATGAAGAGGGGGTGTCTGGGAGATGGAGGAATTCTCATGTAGAGTACCATATAGACTTATGTCAACACTATCCAGGCATGAGAAGGGGGGGACATTTGTATTATGAGTACCTTACGGTATTGGCTAGTTCATATGACGTCTCTCAAACTGACAGAGCTACGGTACCTGCGCACAATTATGTGCATGCGCGGTATGCATTCTCCATTATCCCAGACCCCGGAGAATGAGAGGCTGCAATCCTGAAACCTGTATATACCATCGAGCTCTGCCTCTGTCCCGAAAAACAAAACCATTCGGAGGTTTGGTGTAGAATAGTTTATAAAGTGCTGCATTATCATAGGGTTCCCAACCTCATTATTTTTAAGTATCTATAATATTAGTAGTATCCCCTTTACGGACAGATTTATACTAAGTGGAGTCCCCCCTTGTATATTTACTATATCATATGGAAATATGAATTACGTTTTTCCTCCCGTGTATTTAGATTGTGGCAATGTGGCGACTGGCGGTCATGATGATGGCGAGTCAGAGGCCGGGTGGATCGAAGGAGCTGCCATATTGTTATCTGTCATTTGTGTGGTGTGGGTGACTGCCTTCAATGACTGGAGTAAGGAGAAACAATTCCGGGGGCTGCAGAGTCGCATCGAGCAAGAGCAGAGATTCGCTGTCATCAGAAGTGGACAAGTCATACAGATTCCCGTGGCGGAGCTCATTGTGGGAGACATCGCCCAAATCAAATATGGTGAGAAAGTCACTACCCGTGGAAAGGCCTAAACATGATGACTACCTGAGAATATGGAAAATGAATAAGGCCTGTGATGTCTCCGGTTTATCACATCACATTGTGGCTTGATATGCAAACGACCTGCATCATGAGGTGATGTCATAATCTAGAGACAACATAGACATGTTTAAAGGAACACTAAATTATTTTTAACCCTTGCTTCCTTGAATGAAGCCAGGGCTTAAAAAACATGTCCCTAGAGTTTGGAGTAAACCCGACGTGTATCTTAATAGATCCACGCGGGTTTACTATCCGCTGTGTCTCACATGCGAGACAAAGCACTTCCTCGTTGTCGCGCGCTGACAGCATCAGCACTCGCACAGCCTTTAATACACATTTTTCGATGCTTTTCTAACACCATCTAAAGATCATTTCTATTCTCCCTTCATAGCAAAAATAATGTTTAAGTGATCTTTATTGTGACATATTTACAGTTATGAGAAGAGTTTGAGAATATATCTATATGTTGCACTATTTTGTTTTATTACAAGTTTTCCTATCCCTCTTGTAACATTTGTCATGTGCATCTTAGTAACTTAATACAGATCCTGCTGCAAAGATGTTCCCTCTTTGGAGTCTTGGATCAGTTGTACAGATAAAAAAAAAACTCTCACGCATACATCCTATCAAAAACAGTGAGATGGTAACAAATTAATATACCTAAAGGGAATCAACATGGTAAATGTTAAAAGAAGAAAAACTACCACAAGTAGAGGACATAGTCTAAAATTAGAGGGGTAACGATTTATAAGTAATATCAGGAAGTATTACTTTACTGAGAGGGTAGTGGATGTATGGAATAGCCTTCCAGCGGAAGTGCTAGAGGTAAACACAGTGAAGGATTTAAGCATGCGTGGGATAGGCACAAGGCTATCCTAGCTATAAGATAGGGAGCTGGGAACTAATAAAAGATATTTAGGAAACTGGGCAGACTAGATGGGCCGAATGGTTCTTATCTGCCGACACATTCTATGTTTCTATAAAGGCTAAGCACAGCAAGAAAGTACTGTTAAAGGGGTCTATTGCATAATATAATGGTACTCATGGTCCCAGAGCACTCTATCGCCACCTAATGCCAGATTTCTGAATGTATTTATTACAAAAGGTTCTACTCAATTAAAGACAGTGTGGCTTGAATTGAGACGGGAATTTCAAACTTAAGGCCAAAGTAGCCGAGTTGGAAAAATTCTCCCATTCAGCTGCATTGGAGAATTTTCCCAACATGGCTGCTTTGGCCTTAAGTTTGACATTCCCGTCTCAGTTCCCTGCAGTTCTCTCTTTATTGAGTCGACCCTAAAGTGAATCGTGTTTGTAGATCTTTTTTTTTTTTTTATGTTAAATGATATAATTAACGCAAAGCTGTTTGATCTCCTGTTGGGATCGATTAGCTAAGACATAAAAAGTCATACCTCTGTAGGGTCCCTACGTTGCCATGTTATTCAGGGACGAAATGCATACCCCAGGGCTACCTTAAATAGAATAAAGAGTGTAGATTAGTGTGAATGATTGTGATTGGACACCTGGAGCGTCACAGAAGAAAATGGCGGTGTTCTCACCCTGTGGTGGTAGAACGACTAGTTTATTTAAAGCATGGTGCTTGTGGCTCAAATTTACCAAACGTATAGGATAAAGGATAAAATTTACCAGGAAAGGTTAAAGCATCTTAACATGTATAGCTTGGAGGAAAGACGTAACAGGGGGGATATGATAGAAACATTTAAATACATAAAGGCAATCAACACAGTAAAGGAAGAGAGTATATTTAAAAGAAGAAAAATTACCACCAACTAGAGGACATAGTCTTAAATTAGAGGGGCAACGATTTAAAAGTAATATCAGGAAGTATTACTTTACTGAGAGGGTAGTGGATGTATGGAATAGCCTTCCAGCAGAAGTGGTAGAGGTAAACACAGTGAAGGAGTTTAAGCATGCGTGGGATAGACACAAGGCTATCCTAGAAATAAGACCGGGAACGGGGGACTAATAAAAGTATTTAGAACATTGGCCATACTAGATGGACCGAATGGTTCTTATCTGCCGACACATTCTATGTACATGTACGCGGTCCCCTGTCTTTGCAAAATATCCATATTTCCCAACTTCCGCTAATCAGGATGCGAGGGGGCGGGTCCATCCCACTCTTTTCTAAGTGCGTCTCTGTCCTCGGTAGGGTTGCCTCCATAGACTTCACATTGGCCTCAAGCCAATTTTTTTTTTTACCGGCCTGCTGGTAAAATGGCGGCCAGGTGGTGGCAACCCCTGGTCCTCAGTGGCTTTGATTTTGTGCGATATTGAATTAAATAAATAATGATCGTTTTTTCGCGTCCTTTCATTCCCAGGCGACCTGCTGCCCACAGATGGTGTTCTGATCCAGGGAAACGATCTAAAAATCGACGAGAGCGCGCTGACAGGAGAATCAGACCATGTTCGCAAGGCTGTGGATAAGGACCCCATGCTTCTCTCTGGTGAGTTTCTAGTCGGGGGGTGGGGGGGGGGGGGGGGGTTGGGGGGGCCTACATTAATGAAAGAGTGAACTGCAGGGAATAAAGGGTTAATGGGAGAGGGGGTGTCAGTGCTACCGCTCATGTGCGGTAACACTGTCACCCATTTTGGATCCTGGCGTCTGAAGCCAAGATCGCTACGGCGCATGCCCAGTAAGCATTCTCTGGTGTCTGGGACACTGGAGAATGGGAACAGGACCACGGGATTGCTGTCCTGAGCCCCGCTGTCCCACTGAGCTCTACCTCTGTCCCAAAAAGCAGGACAGAGGTAGGGTTGCCACCTTTCTTCAAAAAAATACCGGCCTTGGTACCGTCTCCATAGACTTAACATTGGCCTGATGCCAATTTTTTTCCGGCCTGCCGGTAAAATACCGGCCAGGTGGCAACCCTAGACAGAGGTAGAGCACGGCGGACAGCGGGACATGGCTCCCAAACCGGGCCTGTACCGCGCAAAGCAGTACAGTTGGGAGGTATGGTTAAGGGGACTAAAATTGCAAGCAAATGCATAAAATAAGAGAAAAACCTTTTTTATATGTGTCTGTGGAGTCTCCTGCTTATGACATCACCTTGTGACTTGATATGCAAATTACACCAATCCCACTGAACATTAGTTCTCTTGCATATCAGGCCACAGGTGATGTCAGCAGGAAACACCACAGACAGGTTTAAAACATATTGTTTTCTTATTTTAGGCATTTGTTTGCAACTCAGCTAACACAATGTATAGATATTTTTTCAACATTTTTTAATCTCTACATCTACAGTTTCAGCAATGTTTTCGGTTGGACCGAGTTCCTTTAAAAAAAATAATTTGCGGTACAAAATGTATAATCTGAGTCACCTTTCCCTTAATGTTATGTGTGTTAGGCAATATTCTCTTTTTTTTTTGTATATTTCTAAATTGCTGTATTCATGTCAGGGGTGCCACTTTAAAAAATGTTTAACCCTTTAAAGGTTCTCTGTCAATCTAAATATTGTACTGTATAACAAAAATGATCTATACATTGTATTAGCAGAATTACAACCAAATGTATAAATGACGAGAAAAGGGACTTTGACATGTTGTGTCCCTTGTTGATGACATCACCTTGTGGCTTGGTATACAAATGGCACTTTTTCACACTGAAAAATAGTTTGCTTGCAAACCAAGCTACATGTAATGTTATAAACCGAAGATCTAACACACCCCATTTAAATATATTTTTCTCCTAATTTAGGCACTTTCACGCAATTCTCCAAAAACAATGTATGTTGTTTTTTTTATATATATATTCTACGCTCACAGTAAATATTAGACATGTGCATTCGTTTTCAGACGAATGCATTTTCGTCCGAAAATAGCATTTTCGTCCAAAAAACGAATAACGAAAATACTAAACTAACGAAAAGGCGAATGAACGAATGGTTAATAAATGAAAATCATTCGTCCATTCGTGCTATTGGCATTCTATAAACCGAAATAGAGTCGGTTTATAGAATACCAATAGCATTACATACATTCCATAAACCGACATAATGAACGACTTTCGGTTTATGGAATGCATGTAATGCTATTGCTATTCTATAAACCGAAATAGAGTCCCCATTCATACGAATAGGTGAATTGACCTATTCGTATGAATGGGGACTTTAGTTCGGTTTATTGAAAGCCAATAGCATTACATGTATTCTATAAGCCGAAAGTCTATAAACCGAACGACGTTCGGTTTATAGAATTTCGGTTTATGGAATGTGTAGGTCAATTGATTCGTACGAACAAATAAAACTAAACGAAAATAATGAACGAATTTCGTCTGAAACGAATGCAGTAATGAACGAAATTCGTTTTAGATGAAATAAATAACATTTTCGTCCGAATGGACGAAAACGAAAAGCAAATTTTAGTTTTGCACATGTCTAGTAAATATAATATTTTGGTGACAAAATCAAGTTAAATAAGCCAAGATAGGTAACCAGATGGACAAGATCCAGAAGTCAGTATTACTCAGCAGTGCTCTCTGTGGTGTATAATCTTTGGCAGGAACCCATGTCATGGAGGGATCTGGCAGAATGGTGGTGACAGCGGTCGGTGTAAATTCGCAAACCGGAATCATTTTTACGTTGCTTGGAGCCGGTGGGGAGGAAGAGGAAAAGAAGGATAAGAAAGGTAGTGTATACTCTGCTGGGTTATGTTCTGAATTAGCCATCTTATTGGCTGGAGATTTACTGCACTAGCCATTAAAATTAAAAAAGACCGTCTCGCTCTCTGTGCACGTTTAAAGGAGATCTGGCTGCTTCTCCGAGGGCAAGACGCGCATCTTGTAATTCCGCTAAAGAAATTTTAGATTTGAGCTGAACTGTTATGCTCTCAATATTCCACTGTGCAGGAGAGAGAGCAATGAGACAGAATGCCCACTGTGCCCAAGGAAAAATAAGAGAAAGTGTAATTTTGTGTGTGTTCAAGGAATGGTTCTGCATGGAGTGCGTTTGGGACCTAGATTTCAGAATGTGACATTCAGTGTCCAGTATAGGTTTAGTAAGGATGTGCTCTTATATTATCAGACGCCCACACAACAGAGTTATGGTTTAGATAACTAGTGAATCATGTAAATTTTAAAGAAAAAGAAACCACCCTGACTTACCATTTTTTTCCGTCAACTCTTCCCATCTTCTAAAAAGTGCGAAAGAAAGTGTAGTAGATGTATTTCTATTTCTGTCACAGCCCCGCCTCTCTCTTCAAGCTTCCTCCTTATTGGTCACTGAATATAGAGGCCCCGATAAAATTATTTTCAGTGTAAAAATACAAGCACACTAAGTGGTTTTAAAGTTAAAATAAAGTGTATTTCACATATATTCAACACAGAAAATACACGGTAACTGCCCCCTGTGTCTGTCCAAGATAAACAGAATGGATGAAAAATAAAGCTTACATCCATGTATGTACATATGCCGTACCCATTACTTAAAAAATGTTCTATATGTTGTATGAATATGGGGGATTTTATCAGAAAGAACAGTTTCTCGGTCCATTTGTTCACTTTGGAGGACATTCATTGTGCTAGCCAAGCTGAAAGCAAATGTTGAGATTTTTTTAAGGAAGGAAATTAGTTTCTGATGTTCCCCTCCAAAGACATGGAAGTAACGTCTTTAAAGATGGTTGCTGTATTATGACATCACATCCTGTGATGATTATTCATGCTCTGATGCATCTATGACGACATTGTATGCCACCTGTAACCCAAGCCAAAACTGCACAATGTTACTGTACCTGTACCTATGTCATAAATAGCAGCACAGTCCCAAATGTTAATACAACCTGTATTCCAGGTAGTATTTAACATCTCACAGTTCATTGGTATCGTGTTATGGTAATGCAGGCATTGAAAGCAAAGGATTTGTCTTTGAGCTGGCTCCTAACTTTTGTAATTGTATTACATAGAACTGTGTGGAAGTAAAATGTCACTGGCTCTCAAACTGGTGGGTCTTGCTCAGTGATGATGAACTCAGTGGACTTTTAGGTAGCACTCAACCACTGCCAACAAGGTCACCTTAAAGGGACAGTCTAGTCCCCAAACTCACTTTGGTGCAAGATGAAGATCACTGCTTGTATAGTGCACAGGCTTTTTTCCAGTGTGATTTGATGATCTGATGCAGACATTCTGTATAAATTACATATTTAATATTTGACTCATGCCCTCCCCCAGTGATTACTTTGCTTGTATACTACAGGTGTGGCAGCACTGATTATATAGACACTGAGGATATAAAGTTTTGTTTCAGTTGGTCACTTCCTGTGCTGCCAGAATTGAATGCAATGTGTGGACTCTAAGGGACCTTGCTCTTGTACAAACAGGATATCTGAACAGTGCAACACATTGTCTGATGACATCACTAGAGAAACAGGATATTCTATTCATTTGAATGGCATTATTCTCATTAATTCCTGCAGCAAAAAAAAAAAATACTTTTACTCATCTAGTGTGGGCAGTCCTGGTTTAGTGTATTTTTTTTTAATGTTTAAAGCAATGTAAAATGTAAAATATGCACTGTAAAGTACCTTGAAAGCACAATAATATACATTTGCATATGCATTTTGGGCACCAGACAGTCCCTTTAAGTTCTGAAGGCCTGAGTAATTGCTGAATGGGGGGCAAGTAAATTGGCCTTTGGGATGGAGGTGGATGAAAGGAAAGAGTGGAAACACAAATGAGTTGGTGGAGAAGGAGGGCAGGACTGTGAGTTCTTTAGCTCCTAAAGTGACACTAAGTGTTTCACCATCACTGATCTAGCGCGTTTCAATGTATAAATGTATGTCAAGCCCTGTAGTAATATTCTAAATGATCAAATAGCATTGGACGTAAGTATTATAATTTACCACTAGAGATAATGTATACGTTTTTAAAGGTTTTTTGGGGGGCGATCATTAAATGGTGGCACTGCTGCTGTTCGTTTTCACAAAAAGGCTTGACAAATGTTTCGATCCCATTTCATTGTGTGTTTTTTTAATTTCTTTTTGTTTCTCTTACTTTCCTCCCCCCCCCCCCCCCCATTCCCCTGCCTTTCATCCACCTGCTTGTGGACATTACTCACCATGATTGTCACCCCCTTGACTTACCCCTTTCTACAAATATGCAACCTCCTCCTCTTGTTTAAACTGTGTTTCCTAGCTGCCAAATCTGCTGCCAACCATGCCACTGCTTCTAATGCTTTCCTAACCACCAGCTACATGAACGGTACGTGATCTCGGGTGTTGTAAAGGGATGGTAATCTTTGACATTAAGGTGGGCTCATGGTAAATACTACCTTGGCAGCAAAAGAGACAATGACCTTGGCTTTATCAAACCAGATCTGGCTCCAGCAGTACTTCACAAATGTGTGATATCTTCAGCCTGTTGGTTTAAGCCCCATTTGCTATGGAGAATACTCCTAGATGACTTCAGTCTGGCCCCACTTATCTCAAAGCAGATAGGCTGGGGATCTAGTTTAGAAGTCACAGCACCTGTAATTACCTTTATTCGTGTCTAACCCTAAAGATGTCTCCTCGAGTTTCCACTTCGTGTCTAGATCTTTGTTTTTTCCATCCAGTACCACTGACATCCCAGATTTTACTTGAGATGTGCAACCACAGTTCTAGATCTGTGCTTCTCAAACCTGTCCTCAAGGACCCCCAGTGGTCCAGAATTTAAGAATTTACGCAGTTGTGTTTAAATAAGAATATGTGTAACACCTGGTGTGGTTCCCTAAGCGTTAGGAAACCATACCCTAAGTGTTAGGGAACCATACCAGGTGTTATACATATTGTTATTTTAAACACAACTGGGTAATCCCAAAAGCCTGGACCACTGTGGGTCCTTGAGTGCAGGTTTAAGGAGCACTGTTCTAGATCACCATGTCAAAAACCGACGGCCTTGCAGTGCTGGAGCATTCAAAAGGGGTTGGCCAGTCGACAAATGTAGTCACTCTTCGGTGTGAGAGGCCGTGTTCGTGTTCTCTTAACGAGTGTGGCAGATGAACATATCGTGACCTTCATGCTACCAACCTAGTCTCTACCGTGGGACCATCAGTTCGCATTCTGCTGTCCCTCTGAACATGGCCAGATGGGTTCTGTTAAACTGTACGTTTTTCCAGACAAGGACACCATTCTACACTTGTGTTTGTTGTAATACTGAATTTCGTTTGGTTGGTTTTTAGGTGTTAGTCATTTTTTAGTTTCTTCTCGTTATTTTGTTTTTTTCTAATTGCTCAAATAACATTGTTTAAAGGTTGACAGTGGTGGAAGGAATTCCCAGGCTGTATAATAATATAAATAAAACACAACAGCGTAGTACAAGTAACTTAGATCCGTAATTAATGGTGTTTGTATGTTCTAAGAGGTTCTGTTTCAAATAAGCAACATTGACCCCCCCCCCCCCCCCCCCCCAAGCCCTACGTCGTCACGGCCCCCATGCTATTCATGTTTAATGTTGCTTTTGGCTGTCGGCATGTCCCTTGCGTCTCATTGTTTCTATGTCTTGTATGTGTTTGTTGTGTGTGTTTGTCTGTTTTCATGTGTTGTGTTTGTCCTCCCTCTTTCGTTGTAGGAAAGCAGCAAGATGGGGCAGTGGAGACTAATCAGAACAAAGGTAATGTGCGAAACAAGTCGGAAGGCTTATCACAGAGGCTGCTCCACGTTAATCTGTGGGGGGGGGGGAACGAGAGTCGAGAGTCCGATGCAGGGAACGCTGTGCAATCGTACAGCTGCATCTAGACTAGCCATTGTGGCCATCCACACAGAGGAACCCGCCCACCATATTGATAGAACATCCACTTGTACACATTAATCAGCTATCAACATCTGCAACCATTATTTTACAAAAGGCCTTTTTTCAATAGCTCATTATTTTTCCGCAGAAAAATTTCCCAGATGGAAAAATAGGAGAGAAAAAAAAAAGCTTTTCTTTGTCCGTATTTTAAAGTAAATTTACCTTTTTAATTACCATCTCCCTGTAACAAACCACAGCTGTACCCTCCAAAAGGTTGTGTATTTTAAGGTTCTGGTTTCCCCCTTACCTCCTGTCCCCATGGTCATAAAGCTAAAAAATGAAAGTTTGCCAGGACCACAACCATAGCTCGGAAAAAAAATGGAATTGTAGTAAATCCATTAAAAAGCACAGAAATTCAAAAAAAGTATGGCAATTAATCAATGTATTAATGCTTACAATCTACCTGACGCATTTCGTGCTTGATACATATTGCTCCTTTTAAAAGGGTTTATTAGCTAGTTCTAGTACATTATGCGGTTACATTTCCTCCATGACTTGAGCCATCTATTGGTGTTTTGTCATAAAACACACCCTGTGGGAGGGAATATGCAGATCTCTGTGCGGCTATTGGCTGTGAGGGCCTCAGTTGACTAGCCCACATACCAAAGATTGAGGGAAACTGGGCTCTGACCTGCCGCAGAGCTGAGACCTGAGCTCTGTGAAATAGCCAGAAATAGAAATAGAACCACACCATTAGCAGCTAGGACCTTGATTTCATGAAAAACCCCCAGTCTACCCCCAGCAAATTGTTATAGAGTCATGTGCTGCCTGAATTGATTATCTGGGTATATCTAACAAAGAGCAGAACTCAATAAATCTAATAATTTATCATTTACCAACATCTGGAAAGTGTCAAATATTAAATTTCTATTAAATAAAGACAGGGCTGAACCTAATTATATCATCAGGGCACCATGTGATGTGTCTACGGGATCTACTGAGAAAGCCACACAATATATAGCTCCTATACCTTTTGTTTCTAACTATTTCCATTATGTGCACTGAAATGGTCGCCCTTTATGTAAAATAAACATACATGTCTACTAAATATGCACCGATCCATTCCAAAGTTGATTTGAATCTGGAATATTACCCAAATCTAACAAATCCCTTCTGCTGGCCCCATAGAAGAAAATAAATAACCCCTGCCCTCAAGCTATTTGGGGGATGCCAAGGCTAGTAGCCGTTTTGCTGGTTCCAAGCCCATTTATTACTAGGGGGCCAGGGCAAGTAGCCCTCCTTACTAAAAAACAGGTCTGGGAGCCATTTGGGAGGCAGGTAGTCCTGACCCTCCACTATAAGAAATAGAGCTGGGCAAGCTGAGCCTAGTTAAGGTCCCCCCCCCCCCCCCCCCTGCTGATCCCATGCAAAAATGAGGGTCTCTCTCTGTGCTAGCAGAGGGAGCCGGTCGCCGAACAGACGGAGGCCTGCTTCCTATAGAAACATGGCAGCTGTCGGTCAGAGGATAAACTGGCGTGGACAATCAAAAGTACACGCCAGTTCATCCTCATACTAGGGGCAACTAACTTTTCACTTGTGCTTCTATATTTGAAGCACAAGTGGAAAAAAACATTTAGTGTCCCTTTAAATTCTAAAAGCAGTCCTTGATAGAAACATAGAATGTGTCTGCAGATAAGAACTATTCAGTCCATCTAGTCTGCCCAATTTTCTGAATACTTTTTTATTAGTCCCTGGCCTTATCTTATATCTAGGATAGTCTTGTACCTATCCCACGCATGCTTAAACGCATTCACTGTGTTAACATCTACCACTTCTGCTGGTAGGCTATTCCATGCATCTACTACCCTCTCAGTAAAATAATACTGATATTACTTTTAAATCGTTGCCCCTCTAATTTTAGACTTCGTCCTCTTGTTGTAGAAGTTCTTCTTCTTTTAAATATACTCTTTTCCTTTACTGTGTTGATTCCCTTTATGTATTTAAATGTTTCTATCAAATCCCCCCTTGTTACGTCTTTCCTCCAAGCTATACACCTTGCCTAGTAAGTTTTATCCTTCAACCCATGAACCAATTTAGTAGCCCTGTAAAGTATGTATATCCTTCTGGAGATACGGACTCCAGTACTGCGTACAATGCCTTTGAGAGGAGTTGGAGGTGGGGAAGGGGCAGCTACATCTGTCCGATGTATAAAAGGCAAAGTCCCACGGTTGTATTTCCTGATTACTGTGTAATGAATTACTCTAGGCTGCAGGAACCTAAGTCTCATTGCTGCCCTGCTACCCTTACAAGTGCTACTGTGATTGCGTCTGAATGGCTCTTGGGGAATCGCGAATGTCCAAGATATAATTCATGGATTTCTGGCACTTTGTAGCCCCCACCCCCCACATCCCCCCTCGCTGACCTTTCTGGCAGGCTCTGTGTCATCCTGTCAAAGCCCCAGCATTACAATAATAGAGACGGGAGGTGCCATATCATGCCTGGGGACCATGTGACCTCTGCATTCTTCAAGGTCACGGAACTCTCCGATGCTGCCACAGTAGAGACTATTGAAAATTGCCAGAAAAGATGAAAATGGAAATAAAAAAAAAAAAACTCACCTGCGTAAAGATGTCAGAAAGTAATCTCTGAATTCCGCGGGGAATCGGTCACTTGTCAAGTCGACAGATAGCACACTGGGCGCGCAAATAAAAAAAGTACGGTAATAAGAAATTCTAACTGTGCGTGATTAGAATCAAATGGCCAGGCAGGACCATTGAGCGCCTAGGGAAATAAAAAAAATACCTGGTCACTTCGGTACACTAAGTGTTACTAGAAAAAGAAACTATTCGTCTTGGACATTAGAGTAAGACCCGTACGAGTAAGAACATCAATCTACTTCAAATGGTTTATTCCATTCTAGAACATAACCCTTTAAATAATTATATCGTTCAGGGCTTGCCACATCCCAGCAGCCAGCGGGCCATATCTCCTATAATCCCTACTCCTAATCTGCTAACTCCACGGCGCCTAAAACCTACCAGGGTGGCACCTGAAATGGTCTGTTTGGCTACTAAAGTCTACACATTTTTGTTAAGTCAGTGTTAATTAACTGACATTAACAATAAAATATAACTTGTTTGGTTGTCACATATAATATCTATTTTTGTATTTTTTTTTGAATAATTATAATTTTTATTTAATTTTCTAATAATTTTACATATATAAAACACATGTAACATACAACAATTACATGACTGGGGAGTACAGTCTATTTTTGTATTTTATTATATATGTATACGTGCGGATACATATATATAATATTTTAATTGAGCCTAATAATGCCGGATTTTCAGAATGTTCCTGGGTTTAAAAAAAAAAACTACTTCTCTTTTTTCATTTTTGCTAAATGTTTTTTCTTTTTTTTCTTTTTTTTTGAACAATGGCTTCCTCACAGCATGGAGGCTCTCAACCAATCAGGCTGCTCATTCTTCCCTGCCCACTTCATAAATGAGGAATGAGACACAACAGGGTGTGTACTGTTTCAGCAATAAGGCCTGCCAGGACTTCTATTGTAGCTGTGCATTTATACACCTCAGGTGTGTTGTTTTGGCAGAGGCCCGAACGGTCGAATGGCTGCCACCACCTGAGAGGTATAATTGTATGGCAACAATATGAACTCTGTAGGGCATAGACGCAGCTCTAAAATGGATATGAGCGGCGGTAAAAAAAATTCCATACTTCCTGTCAGTGCCCTGGCAATTACAGTTAAAAAAAATAATAATAATATAACATCAAAATAATAATTGCCTTCATTCTTGGATCTGACCAGACCTGATTGTCGTCAATGCTGGATACAGGTTATGAGACCAGTTAAGGTTGTTATTCTTCATTTCTGACTAGGCCTCGTCAATTTTATTTCTACATGTTTTGATATATATATATATATATGTCAACTTTTTGTTTGTTTGAATAGTTTCTCAGTGAGGTTTGTGGGCTGGAATTGTTCGGTCCATGCTGTTCTAGAACAGTGTTTTCTCAAAACTGTCCTCAAGGACCATCAGTGGTCCAAGATTTAGAGATTACTCAGTTGTATTTAAATGAGAATATGTGTAACACACGGTGTGGTTCCTTAACAGTTAGGGAACCATACCAAGTGTTTTACAAGTTCTTATTTAAACACAACTGGGTAATCCCTAAATCCTGGACTGTTGAGGCTCCTTGAACACAGGTTTAGGAAGCTCTGTTCTAGAATATGTGAGCTCACAGTGATAAGAGTTTAGTTTCCTTCTTTTTTTGGGAACCTAACTGTCTCTGTGATTTTCCCCTTTTCCATCTGGCTTGCAGGTGTTAAATTTAAGCTGAGGCATCAAGAGCCAGATTTACACTCCAGATCCATTAGGATTTCCCACCCAGCCGGTATTGTTTAACTAACACGAGGCTGATGGGAAAAAAAACTAAAATCTATGAAGGCAATAGCATGGCCAGAATAGATTTATTTATTTGAAGAAAAGATGGTTACTCTAGTAGGAACTTATATCACAGGCCCTTCCTAAATTGAATAATAGACTGCATAGATACAAGAAAAAGTCAAAATCCCAGGTGGGCCTACCCTGCTCCTTCTCCAAACTGTTTGCATCCCCGCCACACTAGCATATAGTAATCAATGTCAGATGAAACACCAGCATCGTCAGGGTATCAATTATTCATTAACACAAGAGCCATTAAGAAACAATGTTACACCTTATTCCTTGTTAAAAACATGGAGTGGGGGGAAGAGAAAGCAAAACGGAAAACATGGAACACCCTAATGTTTCAAGCTATCCGGCAGCTCTTAGTATTAGGCCTAGTTGGGTCTTGGATTAGTTTTTCCTTTTCAACAAACTATATCTAGCCTGCACAGTGCAAAACAGATAGAACTGTACACTAAATAGTATTGGTGCTGAATGGTTACAGTACAGCTTCCTATGCAATATGATATGTGTACCCATCAGATTCCATCCCATAAAATTCCATTATTCATACCCATCACATTTCATCATCTACACCTGTTGCAATCATCACATTCCATGGTGTGCACCTGTTGCAATCATCACATTCCATGGTGTACACCTGTTGCATTCATCACATTCCATGGTGTGCACCTGTTGCATTCATCACATTCCATGGTGTGCACCTGTTGAGATCATCACATTCCATGGTGTACACCTGTTGCATTCATCACATTTCATGGTGTACACCTGTTGCATTCATCACATTCCATGGTGTGCACCTGTTGCATTCATCACATTCCATGGTGTGCACCTGTTGAGATCATCACATTCCATGGTGTACACCTGTTGCATTCATCACATTTCATGGTGTACACCTGTTGCATTCATCACATTCCATGGTGTGCACCTGTTGCATTCATCACATTTCATGGTGTGCACCTGTTGCAATCATCACATTCCATGGTGTGCACCTGTTGCAATCATCACATTCCATGGTGTACACCTGTTGCATTCATTACATTCCATGGTGTACACCTGTTGCATTCATCACATTCCATGGTGTACACCTGTTGCATTCATCACATTCCATGGTGTACACCTGTTGCAATCATCACATTCCATGGTGTACACCTGTTGCATTCATCACATTCCTTGGTGTTCACCTCTTGCATTCATCACATTCCATGGTGTACCTCTGTTGCATTCTTTTGTAGACATCACTTTCCCAAATACTTGTCCCATTCATCAGATAAAGTCATCATGTATCATGTCATACACCCATCGTATTTCCACATTTTACATGTGTCATGTTTTAGCAAACATCCCATCACCTACACATGCCAATGTCATGGAAAAACATCAGGATATAACTAATTATAACCCAACGTAACCCAGTGACACCAAAAAGAGCTCAATGTACAATGCAATGGGGGAAAACATTTAAGCATCTCTTCGGGGCGAGGATACAGCTGATGATACAGAGTCTCTTAGGGAGATGAATATCCGCATTATTCCCAGGGGGAGACTATTATTACAAATCAGGTACTTCCATGTTTAGCCTCATTTCCAACACTTTTCAGACTTGTGCTAATCATGAATACAAAGACGACACCGCTGGTAATGCCAGTTTTGCCATTGTCTTGACGTCGGCAGGCATATTGATACCAGCACGATATAACCAACCAGCAAAGGTTTTGGTGTATAATAGGTCTCGGAATTAGCTGCTCGACTGTCATAATTCTCTGTGAGTTAAAGTGGCTGCCATCGTCCTTTTCGTCATCTGTCACTGCTGTCAAGGTTATCGTACGAGATTGGTTGACACCAGGGATGTAAGACTTAATTGTGGTGTGTCATCCAGAAGACAATGATTTTTAAAAAAATATTAAATAATGAGGTTTGGCTGCCTCCGGCTACTTGACTACAACAGTCACTATGCCCAGTGACCAAGGCAACTGCAATCTGTAATCCATCGATTGCAGTTAAGTTGTGCCCTAACTATCGGGCAGCTGTTTAGCAAATTAATATGGAAGGACTTATTGATCCAACACTACAGAAGGGACCTCACCATGAACTGTCCTTTTATAAAATATTACTTGTAGGACAGTGTTCCCGTGATTCATTCATGTAATGCATATTTTTATGCCTTTAAATAATCTTGGGCAGCCATACAGATCTACATTAGTCTAAATCAGTGCTTCTCAATATGTATAACAGCTGGTGTGGTTCCCTAAGTGTTAGGGAACCATACCAGGTGTTCTACATATTCATATTTAAACAAAACTGGGTAATACCTAAATTCTGGAGCGTTTGGGGTCCTTGAGGACAGGTCTGAGAAGCACTGGTCTAGATGTTGGCGTGTTCTTTCTCAATCAATTAATCCTACAGCAATTCAGTAGATCATGACAACCACACAGTTTCCAGGGTAAGAGGTAAGTGTCATGAATAGTGCTTACAACAGTTGTTCCAAATAAAGTAACAAACAAATGTGTCTTTCCACTCATTCTCTTCCTAATTCCAATCTGTGTACGGACGGTAATATTTCACATATATATATATTTCCAGCTACAGTAGGTCAGCGTTCAGAGAGAATCCTGGGAATTCCTTTCCGCCATTTTTGTCCCGCTGTCTCTCTGTCTATTGGTCCCATTGGTGATGGAATTTTTATCGTTCCTCTCTAGCGAAAAAGCAGGATGGAGCAGTTGCCATGGAGATGCAGCCGCTGAAGAGTGCAGAAGGAGGGGAGATGGAGGAGCGAGAGAAGAAGAAAACCAGCATCCCCAAAAAGGAGAAGTCCGTGTTACAAGGAAAGCTCACCAAGTTGGCGGTCCAGATAGGCAAAGCAGGTACTTGTATATAAACTTGCGCAGAGCAGTATTACACTGCTAGAATATATAGTCCATACATTTGTAAAATGCGTTGGTCACAGTATGACCTTGCTTGTCCTGGGGATGGGCCAAATGGCTCTTATCTAACATTACAATCGATGTGTATATATTATATGGGTGGCCCCATTTATATAGGTCTATATATGGTCCGTGCCCCATTTATTTGGTTCACAGATTGTATAGTCAAGATGGCTTCTCTAGCCTTACTAACATTGCCAAAATAATTAATAACACTAATAAGACTAAGAAAACAAACAAAGAAATATAACAAAGTAGATTTCATTGCTCTCTTCCTAAATGTCAGCTACATCTCCCTGCACTAAACATTTTACCGTTCATACTAACACGTGGATTTTACTGTTGCCAGTGTTTAGAATGCATTATAAGATTACAGTGGTTAGATTCGACTGACTCAATTCACACTATGGTCGCTGACTAGAAAATGAAGAGGTTAGTGTAGAGTAATGGCTGCCTCCTGTAACTTATCGAGGTATAAGATGCATAGGTAGACATATAGAATAGATAGATGTACAAAATACATAGGTACAGATATATAGATATATCTGATATATCTATAATAGATAGAAGTATAAGATGCATAAGTACAGATTTATAATAGATAGAGGTATAAGATGCATAGGTACAGATATAGGACAGAGGTATAAGATGCAGAGGTACAGATATATAATAGATAGAGGTATAAGATGCATATGTACAGATATAGGACAGAGGTATAAGATGCAGAGGTACAGATATATAATAGATAGAGGTATAAGATGCATATGTACAGATATAGGATAGAGGTATAAGATGCAGAGGTACAGATATATAATAGATAGAGGTATAAGATGCATAGGTACAGATATAGGATAGAGGTATAAGATGCATAGGTACAGATATAGGATAGAGGTATAAGATGCATAGGTAGAGATATAGGGTAGATAGAGGTATAAGATGCAGAGGTACATATATAGGATAGATAGAGGTATAAGATGCATAGGTAGAGATGTAGGATAGATAGAGTTATAAGATGCATAGGTACAGATATATAATAGATAGAGGTATAAGATGCATAGGTACAGATATAGGATAGAGGTATAAGATGCATAGGTACAGATAAAGGATAGATAGAGGTATAAGATGAATAGGTAGAGATGTAGGATAGATAGAGGTATAAGATGCATAGGTACAGATATATAATAGATAGAGGTATAAGATGCATAGGTACAGATATAGGATAGAGGTATAAGATGCATAGGTAGAGATATAGGGTAGATAGAGGTATAAGATGCAGAGGTACAGATATAGGGTAGATAGAGGTATACGATGCATAGGTAGACATATAGTATAGATAGATGTACAAGATAGGTACAGATATATAATAGATAGAGGTATAAGATGCATAGGTACAGATATAGGGTAGATAGAGGTATACGATGCATAGGTAGACATATAGTATAGATAGATGTACAAGATAGATAGGTACAGATATATAATAGATAGAGGTATAAGATGCATATGTACAGATATAGGATAGAGGTATAAGATGCAGAGGTACAGAATCAGATATATAATAGATAGAGGTATAAGATGCATAGGTACAGATATAGGATAGAGGTATAAGATGCATAGGTAGAGATATAGGGTAGATAGAGGTATAAGATGCAGAGGTACAGATATAGGATAGATAGAGGTATAAGATGCATAGGTAGAGATGTAGGATAGATAGAGGTATAAGATGCATAGGTACAGATATAGGATAGACAGAGATATAAGATGCATAGGTAGAGATGTAGGATAGATAGAGTTATAAGATGCATAGGTACAGATATATAATAGATAGAGGTATGAGATGCATAGGTACAGATATAGGATAGAGGTATAAGATGCATAGGTACAGATATATAATAGATAGAGGTATAAGATGCATAGGTACAGATATAGGATAGAGGTATAAGATGCATAGGTACAGATATAGGATAGATAGAGGTATACGATGCATAGGTAGAGATGTAGGATAGATAGAGGTATAAGATGCATAGGTACAGATATATAATAGATAGAGGTATAAGATGCATAGGTAGAGATGTAGGATAGATAGAGGTATAAGATGCATAGGTACAGATATAGGATAGACAGAGATATAAGATGCATAGGTAGAGATGTAGGATAGATAGAGTTATAAGATGCATAGGTACAGATATATAATAGATAGAGGTATAAGATGCATAGGTACAGATATAGGATAGAGGTATAAGATGCATAGGTACAGATATAGGATAGATAGAGGTATACGATGCATAGGTAGAGATGTAGGATAGATAGAGGTATAAGATGCATAGGTACAGATATATAATAGATAGAGGTATGAGATGCATAGGTACAGATATAGGATAGAGGTATAAGATGCATAGGTAGACATATAGTATAGATAGATGTACAAGATAGGTACAGATATATAATAGATAGAGGTATAAGATGCATAGGTACAGATATAGGGTAGATAGAGGTATACGATGCATAGGTAGACATATAGTATAGATAGATGTACAAGATAGATAGGTACAGATATATAATAGATAGAGGTATACAATGCATAGGTACACATATAGGATAGATAGATAGATAGATAGATAGATAGATAGATAGATAGATAGATAAGATGAATAGGTATATATAATAGATAGAGGTATGTTATCAGATTATCCCCCCACCCATAGCAACGCCCTTTTCCAATATTTTTTTTGAACATCAGATAGTAAGGTGTAGTTGTAGTTTGTTGAAAAGGTTGACTGTTTTTGTAGTTTAAAACTACACAGATGTCATGGGGTTTGTAGGACTCATTAACCTGAAACTTGCAACATAAATCAGTGTGCTGCCATTTTCTATCTCTCTTCCCCTTATTAACCTGGTTTGTCCTTTCTGACTTATTCCATCCCCATTCTTTCCTTCTGCTCCTGTCCTTTTTTTTTACCCCCCTTTACCCTAAAACCCTCCTCCCCCACCAGGTCTGGTGATGTCGGCTATCACAGTAATCATCTTGGTGCTCTACTTTGTGATTGAAACCTTTGTGGTCGAGGGCAAAGTGTGGCTAGCGGAATGTACCCCTGTCTACGTACAGTACTTTGTCAAATTCTTCATCATTGGCGTGACTGTCCTAGTGGTGGCGGTCCCAGAGGGCCTTCCCCTAGCTGTTACCATCTCTCTAGCCTATTCGGTCAAGGTAAGAAGTAGCAGCTTTGGAAACTTGGATTTCACAAATCAAACAACTTCCCCATTTCATAATAAATACATGAATAAATCCTTATTTAAAAAAAAAAACTCTTTTCACCTGTGCTTATAGTATAGAAGTAACATTGTCAGGGTTCCCAATTTAAGTATAAAATGGCATGTACTTTTTAAGGCACAATCCATTTAGTCCTCTGACTGGCAGCCTCCAGGCTCGAGCATGAAGGCTTCTTCTAAACGTAATCGAGAGAGGGGATCCTAACTAGGCCATCTCTAATGATTATCTGCATAAGCCAGGGTCTCTCTCTCCGAACTAGTCAAACCCAATAAACCTCAGTTAGGGGTGAGGAGCTGGGACTTAGATCAGCTTTGCCACAGCCGGGAGACAGAGCTGAACATAAACCAAGGTTTCTGTAAAGATGCACGTTGGATTTAATTGTTGAGTTGGGACGCCGTTTTTTTAGCATTTGCTTTTAGAACTAATAATGTCTGTGTGTGTATCGACATGGCACAAACCGTAAAAATAAATGATAATATTAATTCTTGCAAAAACTGCTTTGGCAGGTGGGTTATGCAGATGAGTGAAGGTAGTGAACCTTGAATGGATAGGTAATTATCTGGGTGGCTCAAGACATATATATATATATATATATATATATATATATTACAGATGGAATAATGTGCTATGTTAAACGTCCACCACCAAAAATGTAAAAATGTGTGCAATGGCAAAAACAAACTACATAAAGTAAAAAACACTAAACAGATCCAGTCTTTTAAACGTTTGAAGCTATACTTTGGTGCAAAAACACAATTAATATTCTGCCAGTCATAATCGAATGATATGTGGGTGGGCAAATGAGAGATAATGTGACTTAGAAGAAGAAAGTATATGGCTTGTGAAGGAAACAGGTGTCTGTAAAACAATGTGGATTTGTTTGTTTATCTTTGCTCCAGGTGACTGTGCAGCTTCCAGAGAAACACTTTATTCTTTGTAGCATGCAGAATAGTTTATAAAACATTACACTGCTATCGTCATTCTTAAGAGTCCTACAGACTGTCGTTTTCTCTGTTCTCTTGCTTTGAGGTGCCCTTCTGCCTGTTAACTGTTCCTCTGCGTGTTAATTAGTCCTTCTGCCTGTTAATTAGCCCGTATGCCTGTTAATTAGTCCTTCTGCCTGTTAATTAGTCCTTCTGCCTGTTAATTAGTCCTTCTGCCTGTTAATTAGTCCTTCTGCCTGTTAACTGCCCCTCTGCCTGTTAACTGTCCCTCTGCCTGTTAATTAGTCCTTCTGCCTGTTAATTAGTCCTTCTGCCTGTTAATTAGCCCGTATGCCTGTTAATTAGTCCTTCTGCCTGTTAATTAGCCCGTATGCCTGTTAATTAGTCCTTCTGCCTGTTAATTAGTCCTTCTGCCTGTTAATTAGTCCTTCTGCCTGTTAACTGCCCCTCTGCCTGTTAATTAGTCCTTCTGCCTGTTAACTGCCCCTCTGCCTGTTAACTGTCCCTCTGCCTGTTAATTAGTCCTTCTGCCTGTTAATTAGCCCGTATGCCTGTTAATTAGTCCTTCTGCCCGTTAACTGTCCCTCTGCCTGTTAATTAGTCCTTCTGCCTGTTAATTAGCCCGTATGCCTGTTAATTAGTCCTTCTGCCTGTTAATTAGTCCTGCCTGTTAATTAGTCCTTCTGCCTGTTAACTGCCCCTCTGCCTGTTAACTGTTCCTCTGCTTGTTAATTAGTCTTTCTGCCTGTTAATTAGCCCGTATGCCTGTTAATTAGTCCTTCTGCCTGTTAATTAGTCCTGCCTGTTAATTAGTCCTTCTGCCTGTTAACTGCCCCTCTGCCTGTTAACTGTTCCTCTGCTTGTTAATTAGTCTTTCTGCCTGTTAATTAGCCCGTATGCCTGTTAATTAGTCCTTCTGCCCGTTAACTGTCCCTCTGCCTGTTAATTAGTCCTTCTGCCTGTTAATTAGCCCTGCCTGTTAATTAGTCCTTCTGCCTGTTAACTGCCCCTCTGCCTGTTAATTGACCCTCTGCCTGTTGACAGTTATTCTGCCTGTAAATTGTCATTTTACATGTTCGGTGTTGTACTATTTGCTGTCCATTGGGAAACCACTGTGGTACTCTGCAGAGGTGTTAAGTAGAACAAAGTGTGCACTCCACGCGCCAAGTAGTGAATGAATAAAGTGCTTTAATGCTTTCAAAAAATCCAAACAAACAGGGTAAGGTACAATCCACGGATGATAAAGTGAAAAGGGAAGGACACCTAACGCGTTTTGCGTGTCACCACACTTAGTCATAGGTCACGACTAAGCGTGGTGACACGTGAAACGCGTTAGGTGGCCTTCCCTTTTCACTTTATCATCCGTGGATTGTACCTTACCCTGTTTGTTTGGATTTTTTGAAAGCATTAAAGCACTTTATTCATTCACTACTTGGCGAGTGGAGTGCACACTTTGTTCTACTTAATGCTTAATTGTTGTGCCTAATCAGCACCGTGGAGCACCCACCCACCTCCTGCACTTTTGTTCCTGTGACTAGAGCTGGTGTTGCTTTTGTTTCTCACTCTGCAGAGGTGGCCAAAATAGTAAAAAACTAAAAGCTAGCATTTAGTAATTATAAAAATACTCAGAGTGAGGAAGATAGAAGGATCTATAAGAGTAGGCAGAAAGAGGCAAATCAAGCTATAAGAGCTTCCAAAGCACACACAGAAGAGACTATAGCCCAGTCAGTGAAAAAGGGGGATAAAACATTTTTTAGATACATAAATGAGAAAAGGAAAGTAAAACAAGGATTAGTTAGATTAAAAACAAAAGAAGGATGCTATGTAGAAGAGGATAAAGGCTTAGCAGACTGCCTTAATGAATATTTTTGTTCAGTTTTTACAAATGAAAATGAGGGTAAGGGACCTCATTTAGGGAAAAAGACCAATGAGTCTTTTGATGCATGTAAGTTTACAGAGGAAAAGGTTTTTACTTCAGCTGTCTAAAGTAAAGACAAATAAGTCGATGGGACCTGATGGGATACATCCAAAGTTATTAAAAGAACTTAGTGGTGTACTAGCAAAACCGTTAACAGATTTATTTAACCAATCATTGTTAACGGGAGTAGTTCCAGAAGATTGGAAATTAGCTAATGTTGTGCCCATTCACAAGAAAGGTAGTAGGGAGGAGGCGGGCAACTATAGACCAGTAAGTCTTACTTCAGTAGTGGGGAAAATTATGGAAACCTTGTTAAAGAATAGGATTGTTGAACATCTAAAGTCGCTTGGATTTCAAGATCAGAGACAGCATGGGTTTACTTCAGGGAGATCATGCCAAACTAATCTTATTGATTTTTTTGATTGGGTGACTAAAGTAATAGATCAGGGTGGTGCAGTAGACATTGCTTACCTAGATTTCAGTAAGGCTTTTGACACTGTCGCACCTAGAAGGCTTATCAATAAACTGAAATCTTTGAGTTTGGATTTCAGTATTGTTGAATGGATTAGACAATGGCTGAGTGACAGGCAACAGAGGGTTGTAGTCAATGGAGTATATTCGATGCAAGGTCTTGTTACTAGTGGGGTACCTCAGGGATCTGTTCTTGGACCCATTCTCTTTAATATTTTTATTAGCGATATTGCAGAAGGTCTTGTTGGCAAAGTATGTCTTTTTGCTGATGATACAAAGATTTGCAGCAGGGTTGATATTCATGGAGGGATAAGCCAAATGGCAAATGATTTGGATAAACTAGAAAATTGGTCAGAGCAGTGGAAACTGACATTTAATGTGGACAAGTGAAAGATTATGCACTTTGGGCGTAAAAACCCCAAAGCAGAATATAGACTATTTGGTACAGTCCTAACCTCAACATCGGAGGAAAGGGATTTAGGAGTAATAATTTCAGAGGACTTAAAGGTGGGTAGGCAATGCAATAGAGCAGCAGGAAATGCTAGCAGAATGCTTGGTTGCATAGGGAGAGGTATTAGCAGTAGAAAGAGGGAAGTGCTCATGCCATTGTACAGAGCACTGGTGAGACCTCACTTGGAGTATTGTACGCAGTACTGGAGACCGTATCTCCAGAAGGATATTGATACTTTGGAGAGAGTTCAGAGAAGGGCTACTAAATTGGTACATGGGTTGAAGGATAAAACTTACCAGGAAAGGTTAAAGCATCTTAACATGTATAGCTTGGAGGAAAGACGTAACAGGGGGGATATGATAGAAACATTTAAATACATAAAGGGAATCAACACAGTAAAAGAAGAGAGTATATTTAAAAGAAGAAAATTTACCACAACTAGAGGACATAGTCTTAAATTAGAGGGACAATGATTTGAAAGTAATATCAGGAAGTATTACTTTACTGAGAGGGTAGTGGATGTATGGAATAGCCTGCCAGAAGAAGTGGTAGAGGTTAACACAGTCAAGGATTTTAAGCATGCGTGGGATAGACACAAGGCTGTCCTAGATATAAGACCGGGAATGGGGGACTAATAAAAGTACTCAAAAAAAAACAATTGGGCAGACTAGATGGACCGAATGGTTCTTATCTGCCGACACATTATATGTTTCTATGTTTCTAAACCTTTTACACAGGACTTACCAAAATTAAACACCAGATATAAGAAGCAAGATCATTTTGCAGTGTAAAACCCATCATGCAGCCCCATCACACACAAATAAAGAGTTCCAATTCTAGTGAAGCCTATTGATTTGTCAGGTTGCACATTGTGGGAAGTATATCCCACAACTTTTGGGAAGAGAAACATAGAAACATAGAATGTGTCGGCAGATAAGAACCATTCGGCCCATCTAGTCTGCCCAATTTCCTAAATACCTTTTATTAGTCCCCCGTTCCCGGTCTTATAGCTAGGATAGCCTTGTGCCTATCCCACGCATGCTTAAAATCCTTGACTGTGTTTACCTCTACCACTTCTGCTGGAAGGCTATTCCATACATCCACTACCCTCTCAGTAAAGTAATACTTCCTGATATTACTTTTAAATCGTTGCCCCTCTAATTTAAGACTATGTCCTCTAGTTGCGGTAGTTTTTCTTCTTTTAAATATACTCTCCTCCTTTACTGTGTTGATTCCTTTAATGTATTTAAATGTTTCTGTCATATCCCCCCTGTTACGGTAGGGGCAATGATTATTAACCTTTCAAGTACTAGCAGTTCCCATGAGTCTCCCCCAGCTGTTTGGGATGCTTACGGTCAGCAAATTATTATTTTTTATTTTTTTTACATTTAGATGATTTATTCGTTTACATTATGAATGCAAAACATGTAAAAAAAAAAAATATGTATACAATCAAACTGTTATCGAATATATCCCATGGATCAACAAGTTCTAAGCAGAGTCACTGACCTTATCATTATAAATAATACAAAACATAAAATAACATGAAACAATCTGATTATAAGTATCACAGCTTAATACACATACAACATCTACAACTGTGAAATCCAGTTGATTGCCATCTACCCTATTATCTAGCCATATACTGCCATAACCACCCCCATTGTTTCAGGGGATACTTTTCTATCCAACCCTGCCCGATTGAGTAAACAACATTAATCCTTTGTTGTGCATGCAAATAGCCCCTTTCCAGTTTGCACTGTTGTCTTATTGGTTCACCGCTACCTCAATCTTTATTTCTGAGACCATCTCCTAGCAATTGGATTGCTCATTGCCAGTAGCACTGGATTGCCAATGATCTATTCTTATTGGGTAGTGAGTCCAAGTCTAAATGAAGCAGTGCTCTCTCTCTGCTGTAGGGGGGGTATAATATTTGGTCTATCCCCTGACTCAAATATATCATACCATTTTCTAATATGTTCAATATGAGATTACCATTACCAAATTTCAGTACTGTCCTCTGTTTTAAATAAATGTGACCTAATGTAATAATTAATTCTAGGAACAGTAAAAAAAATTATTCACTAGATACTTGGCAGACTAATTTCATTTTATTCCCTTGCAGAGAGATATTTTATTTAACTTATAGTCCCTCCAATGATTGGGCTTTAATTGGTTTGTCATGTTCAATGTTATCGTTCCTGACAGTACAATTAGAAAAAAGATTGAACAAGTATGGTATGTCCGGAGAAAGCCCTTTCTCTAATAAAAAAAATAATAATTAGATTTGCAAGGTGTTTCTTCAGGTATGAATGCAAGTCTGTTTAGACATTCACCCAATGAGTAAAAGGGGTTGCATGTACTGTTACTTTCTTTCTGTAAAGAAAGAAAATGCATCATTTTCAAGGTCAATAAAAGTAGTTCTGCTTAATAGCTCTAGGATGGTCTCTGGAGTCGTGTATTGATGACATCACTGGCTAGAGCAATACCTACCAACAAGTGCATGTCAAATAAATTCATGCAGACTAGTGTACTGTTAGGAAGCACACAATTACATGAGGTGGACAAGTATTTGGATGTATTTTTCGATCAATCTGACAAGTCAGTGGTAGATCCTTATTTTCTCGTGGGCTTTGGTAACTTCTGTATTTCGTCTTTACCTTTGTAATGACAATATCTTTTTGTTGTGTTTTGTCAGGAAGCAACAAAAACATACTATCCTATTAGCAAGTGGCAGTTCTAGTGCTCTAGGTCTAAAGGGTAGGAACTCTTTACCGACCGATGTCAGTGTGATGCTGTTATCACAGACTGGGCCTTGTGTGCAAGCTGTTTCCTCTCTGTTGCCAGAATGGCTCTGCACAGCTATTGAGGGTAAATAAGTGGGACTTGGCTTGCTGCCCAGATTAGGATTTGAGATTTAAGTATAGAATGTCCCAGACCATTACCAGGTTACATAGTAGTTTAGATTGAAAAAAAAAAAGATTTGTGTCCATCAAGTTCAACTCTTTTTCCTATTCCTTGTAAACCTTATTTCAGCAATTTCAAATTCTGTTTTCAGTGGGGGAAAAATTTCCTTCTTGACACCAAATGGCAATCAGATTTCTCCTTGGATCAACAAGCACTAAATACATATGAATTTCTATGCTAACATACATATGTTCCCTTTATGTTCCGACGATTAAATAAGTATCCAGGCCCCCTTTAAAAGCATTTATTGTATTTGATAGCACCACCTCTTCAGGCTGTGAATTCCAAACCTTTATTGTCCTTACCGTAAAGAATCCCTTCCGCTGTCGTTGATAAATCTCCTTTCTTCAAGTTTTAGCGGTTGACCTCTTGTCCTTTGTCCTGTTTTGTTAATGAACATGTCTTTAGAAAGTCCTTTGTATGGGACCTGTACAAAGTTATATAACATTATCATATCCCCTCTAAGACGCTGTTTCTCTAGTGTGTACAAATTTTACTTTAAAACAGACTAGAATTATTATGATACTTACACCTTCCGTGATCCTTTGCCATCTTGCTCCTGCCATCACGCCTGCAGCTGTGTTCATTTGACAGAGTTGTACTTCGCTAGGCAGACACTCAGTCCTTCTCTCCTTGGTACTTACTTTATTTCTGACAAGATTCAGATATGTCAATAAATCAACTCCATTTGCTTGTACATTCCACATATTTACTGCCCGGACTGTCATTTCCAAAAATAATAGTAACAATAGTAATAGTCCAGGTTTTTTTGTGTATTTTTTGTGTGTGTTTGTACCAAATAATGTTGGCATCAATGATCCAGGTTTGTTTATGGCTTTTTAATTAAATTCCATCCACCTCGTAAATCTAAAGTTATACATACATATATATATGTTTTTTTTTTGTCAACAGAAAATGATGAAAGATAATAACCTTGTACGCCACCTGGATGCTTGTGAGACGATGGGCAATGCCACCGCCATCTGTTCGGACAAAACGGGGACACTGACTACCAACCGGATGACGGTTGTTCAGTCTTACTTGGGGGATGTCCATTATAAAGAGAAGCCAGATCCCAGCCGCCTCAATTCCAAAGCCTTGGACCTGCTTGTCAATGCCATTGCCATTAACTGTGCCTACACCACCAAGATACTAGTGAGTTATAGACTTGTTCTTGGATATTTTTGGGCACGCCTGCTCTAGTCCATATCCCCCTACTCCGACAATTAAAAGAGCTAAGTGGTCGGAATGTTGGAGGAAGTGGGTGTGTCTTAAAGAGCCAGAAAGCATCTATCACAGGCGGAATATGGGTAGGGTTTAGTAAATGTGGATGGGGCTATAACAAAGACACACCCATTCCCAATGGTGGAAAAAGTTGGAATGTAGAATGGCCGCTTCAGTTATGGTCTGATAACAAGACGTGTGAATAAGTAATTTTAATCCATGAAATTTGTCTTTCCTGACTTTAAGCCTCCAGAGAAAGATGGAGCGCTTCCCCAGCAAGTAGGCAATAAAACTGAGTGCGCCCTGCTTGGATTTGTTCTGGATATGCAACGGGACTACCAGCTGGTGCGAGACCAGATCCCTGAGGAGACGCTCTACAAGGTGTACACCTTCAACTCGGTCCGCAAGTCCATGAGCACCATAGTTCGCCTGCCTAATGGAGGGTTCAGACTGTACAGTAAGGGAGCCTCGGAGATCCTCCTAAAAAAGTGAGTATCTGACATTCTTGTCAGTGGGGGTCGGTGACTGTTCTTCGTGGCCGTTACAGTGCCGACCAATACTAACCCTAGTACCCCACTAAAACTAAACCCTAATACTAACTCTAAAACTAACCCTAGTAATCCCCGTTAATAAAATAGCCCCAACCCTAAAACTAACCCTAAAACTAACTCTAAAACTAACCCTAGTAACCTCCTCTAGTAAACAACCCCACAACCCTAATACTAACCCTAAAACAAACCCTAGAACTTACCCGCAACGTAACCCCTAATACTAACCCTGAAACTAACTCCTAACCTTAATACTAGCCCAAAACAAACCCTAAAACTAATATAAATTCATTGCGCCGTAACGAAACAGCCGGTGTGAACTGTCAGCCGCTAAGGACGGCCCTATTCCACTGACCCTGCAGAGTATTGTGAACTATGTAAGTTGTATCCCGCGCAAACTCGTTGATACGAGTGTTTATACATCTAGACATAAAGGTAAGAAATGGGTTTTATTTACTAAAACAAGGAACTTAGGGTTTTTTTTGGGGGGGGGGGGGGTTCCCAAATAATGATTGGAAGTATTTAGAAAAGTCAATTCTAGAGCAAAGTTGTAAAAGTGGAGCAGTCTGCATGGAAACCAATGGAATGTTCCTACAGCTTAGACCCCTTTTAAAACTTTGCCATGCATTGAATTCTTTTATAAATAAACCACTAATGTTATTGGCTCCTGCACTCTGCACTCAAACGGTACACAACAGATAGCAGTGGAGTGAGTCTCTGCTCATAGTCAGCGAGATTCTCTTATCTCCATAGCCTGCCTATAGCTGGATGCCATGGCTATCGTAGAAATACAAGCAGAGCAGATGGGTGAAATCTTTCTCGACCTCTCCTGTCTGCCCCTGCAAATTTTTTGGATGATAGCTTAGCATGAAGTGTGAATTGTGTCTGTGTGAGTCACCATATTCTCCCTACAGGAATTCCTGCCAGGAGAGCCCGTCTGATAGGCATACAATTCTGAGGTTAACTCTCTCAGGGTCCAAATTCTGTACCAACATTTATTTATTTTTTTTAGGTTAATTCTGGCTACTGCCTAATACAGCAGAAACGGAGATATCTATCTGCCATATGGTTTCTGTGTTTGTAAGAACTTAGTAAATATGGAGAAGTTGAGGTATTCTGTGTGTTACCCTCAATTGTCCATTTCAGAACCACTTGCCTATAGCATTCTGAGTGCCTCTAATTTTTGTTTATTTTTTAAATATAAAAGTCTCCTCAGTGGCTATTTAGTACAAAGAGAACTCAATTTGGGCTAACCCAAAGAATTAGATGAGAAATATTAGATATTTTTTTAGACTTCATAACTCACTTCATTTTTCTTTTGCATTTATTTAATCGATTCTTGTAAAGTTGTGATATATCATTGTGTGTTGAAACTTGGGTGGGTTGTCTATTTTTTCTGTATTGTGTGTAAATAATAAACATCCCCAGGATGTATTTGGAAAATAGAGAATATCTGAATGGTTAAACATTTTGTTCTTATTATTATTAATCAGGGTATATCCTAAGAAGAAGACTTATGTCAGCTTGACTATTTTTTGGTTTATTAGGACCTGTTACATTTCTGCTAACTGTGTCACATTACATGGTACAGTCCCATTTCAGACACTGACATGAACTCTTCGATCCAGGGTAATTAGCATCTGGGTACCCACATTCACTCAGCCTCGTTTTTCTCATTGGTCACTCATCATTTTCTAAATCCTCAATAAATATACATTAACAGTGCATAAACAATATAACCAGTCAACACTGATTAACAATTATTGCATGAGATTGGTGGACATGTGACCTGCCGATACTCAGACTTCAGACCACGAAGGGATGTGGGTGCTAAGGCATGTCATGGGTGTGCAGTGTGGGTGATGAGGCATATCCTGGGGTGCTGGGTTAAGTCTTGGGACTGCAGTGTGGGTACTGGGACATGTCATGAGGTACTGGCGTAAGTCCTGGGTCTACAATGTGTGTTATGATAAATGTCCTAGGTGTGCATTGTGGGTGATGGTGCATATCCTGGGTGTGCAATGTGGGTGATGGAGCCAAGTCCCAGATGGGAAATGTGGGTGATGGAGCATGTCCTGGGATGCTTGGGTAAGTTGTGGGACTGCGATGTGGGTGATGGGGCATGTCCTGGGTGCACAATGTTGGTGTTGGGGCATTTCCTACAGATGCAAAGTGGGTGCTGGCTGTGGTAAGTCCTGGGTGTGCAATGTGGGTGCTGGGGCATGTCCTATGGATGCAAAGTGGGTGCTGGCTGTGGTAAGTCCTGGGTGTGCAATGTGGGTGCTGGGGCATGTCCTATGGATGCAAAGTGGTTTTGGCTGTGGTAAGTCCTGGGTGTGGAATGTGGGTGCTGGAGCATCTTATGGGTGTCTAAGTGGTGGAAAGGAATGTGGGGGCAATAAGAAAGGTAGTGCAGGAGATATGGAGTGGGGGAGAGACTGTTGGTTCAGTAAGAGGCGTCATAATCTCTGACGGTGGCCATGCTGACGCATTTTGGGTTAAATCTGCATGTAATTGTCCGTGCAGAACTGGCAGGAGAATCCACAAGAAGCCTGTGACAAGTCCCTAAAGTGGCCATACCATAATGCGTACAGCGTCAGGCAGATTAAAACCTCTTATTACAGCTGAACCATTCAAAAGATGACGTTTTTATATATATGTATTTCTATGTACAGTGGGGTTTTTTCATGTTGATTGAAGTAGAGCTTTTTCATCAGCTGACGGGTCCTCTCTGTTCAGCCACTGATGATGTGACAGACATACAGTAATTTCACACATGGCTTTAAATAATCCCACTGCTGGAACAAACAGTCTGCTCAATACAGAGTGAGTTGACAGCCCGAATTCAAAAAATAGGGCCACAGTATCTCTACTGGAAATCTAGGCAAGAAAGAGACATTGATTTAACAGTAACATGAGGAAGTATTACTGTACTGAAAGGGTAGTGGATGCATGGAATAGCCTTCCAGCGGAAGTGGTAGTTGGTTAATACCGTGAAGGTGTTTAAGCATGCGTGGGATGTCAACGTCTTGACTGTATTTCCTATTCATTTCGCAACTCATTTGATGTATGCTTTCATGGTAAACAAGGACATTTCTAAGTCACCCCGAACTTCTGAGCGGTTGTGTGTGTACATGTATGTATAAAAAGATACTTTGTAACATATGACTAGTAGTGCAGTAGTTGCAACAGTATTCGTTTCTGTGACTGTTATGTGATTACTGTCTGGAAAAAGCAGCATTTTATTATTTTATTGTACTAGATTGTGGCATTATCTACAATACAAAAAAGTCACATTTTTGTTGTTGCTGTATAAAATCACTTCAGTTTCGCACTATATGTGTGGTATGTACAGGTGGATCTAGGACACCTGTTCGCGGCCGGTTCACCGCGACAGTTAGATTGATGACAGTTCAGCGCGGTTGTTTCAGAGCTGAAATGTCACGGCCAAATATTAAACACCCACCCCTATTAAGATAACCCCCTCTTACCCTAAAAGTACCCGCTAAACCCTTACTCTCAAACTAACTCTAATACTAACCCCCAATCCCTAAAACCAAACCCTAAACCAGTGTCCGCAAAGCATGACAAAGAGGTCGGAGGGACCTCCCTCTACTGCGTTGGCTGGAGCTTAATCTCGCGATGTCATACAGTGCCGCGTGATGTCATTTAATCCCTCCCCCTTGTGGCAACAGAATGTTGGCAGATATATAAGTGGAAAAAAGATGACTAAAGGGATATTAGACCCAGACTTAGACTTAGAGATGCCATAGCGTATACATAAAATCCCCATTATCTGCCTTGATTTTCAAAAAGAAATATGTGTAAGTATCTATCACATGGGGTGTTGGGCTCGTAAGATTGAATGCTCCCTTGCACAGATTGGATTCGCTGTGTGATATCACAGACCTGCCAATAGATTAGCTCAGTCTGTGTCATATACCATATGTTCCGAGCATCCGCTTTTTTGGAAGTAGATTTAATGATTATTTTTTCTTCATCTTATTTTTTTTTTTTTTAAGGCCTTTATCTTGCAAACTGATTTTTTTTTTTTGTCTCTTAGTAACGAGAAGGCAGCCTGCAGGGGATCTATGTAACTTGCTAAAGAAATATTTGACCCAGGTATATTTTGAACCACGTCTAATTAATTGGGATGTGGTAATAAGGTAAAGTGAAACTCTTGGATAAAGATCAAAACAATAACACTATAAACACATTTTTTTGATGTTTTATGTTTTTTTATTTTTTTTAAATCTAAGTAAAGGGCTTTCCTAGTATATATTCAAAGAGATTTTATTTATATTTTTCAGGGATGAGTATTTTTATTGAATTGTTTCTCTGAAATTTATTTTGTTTGTACGGTTTTTTGGACGCAAGCACCAAAACGTCACAATTTGTTCCTGACACCGATCGATGGTAGCCAGGAACACTATGGCAGAGACCCGATCAGGATCTTAATAGACGCTGTGGGTCCCTGATAAAAGATTGCAAGACCCACCGGACGTCACGGAGGTGCAATTTAGTGAAATGTAGCCGTTGCTCGATTTGCACACCGGCTACATTTCCCCTGTCAGACTCAGGCTACTCAAAGTGGCCTCATCTGACAGGTGAGATCCCTGCAGCGGGATCCGAGCACAGCTCATCTCTGGGAGCCTCAATGAGCTGTTTAGCTCTGGAAGTTCTGTGACGGCCTAGTGTCTTTTAGGCACTGAAAATTAGGACGGCATAGTATGTACTAGTAATAATATATCATTCTAAGGTGCTCCATAAAAAGGGTCCAACATGATTTGATTTAATTGTTAGAGTTTCTCGGTTTGTGTGAAATACTTAGCTATTTGGTCCCTGTGATGGATCCCCAGCTGCGCCGCTCTTCCTAGCCGATAGTTAGCCCTACACCCAAGTGACTTGCCAAGACACAGGGTTGGGAGAAAGATAGCTGGATACTACAATATACCCTAATCACCAGACAACACCGATGTTAACCCCTTCGTGACGCAAGGTGCTTGCGTCCCAAACGACGCAAGCACCAAAACGTCAAGACTGGTTCCTGGCCACCGATCACAAGGGTCCCTGCAAAAAAAAAACGCGAGACCTCCGGCTACATTTCCCCTGTCAGACTGAGGCCACTCAAAGTGGCCTCAGATGACAGGTGGGATCCCGCTGCAAATGCCTGCAGCGGGATCCGAAAACAGCTCATCGCGGGGAGCCGTGATGAGCTGTTTAATACAGGACGTACTATGCCGTCCTAATGACTTTAAGGCACTTAAAGTCAGGACGGCATAGTACGTCTTAACGTCGGGAAGGGGTTAAATATAATTAGGACTCACCAATATTACAGTACTTGTTTTTGTACTTAGTTTTGAAACTACAGTTTCATTGATGCACCGACCTGACAATACTTTTTCTTCTGCCAGGTGTTCGAACATCTTAAATGGCAATGGTGAGCTTCGCGGTTTCCGACCTCGTGATAGAGATGAAACGGTTAAAAAGATCATCGAGCCCATGGCGTGTGATGGGTTGCGCACCATCTGTATTGCTTACCGGGATTTTCCTGGCATACCGGAGCCGGAATGGGACAATGAAAATGACATCGTTAGAGACTTGACGTGTATCGCTGTAGTGGGAATTGAGGATCCCGTCCGGCCTGAGGTATGTGTCTCGCACATTTGTGGAGAGTGAGTTCATGAAGCCTATGTAGGTGCAAAAGCTACTACTATGCAATATAGTGTAAGCTAGATCGGTGGTCTCCAACCCTCTCCTCAAAGACCACCCAACAGTCCAGATATTTGGGATTACCTAGTTGTGTCTTTTTTTTGTAATCACCTTACACCCAACCAGGTAATCCCTAAGATCTGGACTGTTGGGTGGTCTTTGGGCAAATGACCCTACCATGAAAGACTGTAAACAGAAATAGGTATGTTGAAATATGGTAAGTAAGCCATGTTGGGCTGTTGTAAGGTTATGCTTTGTGTATAGGTGCCGGAAGCAATCCGGAAATGCCAGCGGGCAGGGATCACAGTACGGATGGTAACCGGAGATAACATCAACACAGCGCGAGCTATAGCAGCCAAGTGTGGCATTATCCAGCCTGGAGAGGACTTTCTGTGCCTGGAGGGGAAAGAATTCAACAGACGCATAAGGAATGAAAAGGGAGAGGTTTGTTCAGCGATTATTGAGATCTATTGTGCTACCAGTGACTGAGAGGTGGATTCTCTACTATGCTAGTTATCATGGGGCGTTTGGATTGGCGGGGTGCAAAAGAGGGCAATTACACCACTCCTCCCACCCTGTGGAAATTCAAACTGGTCCACTGGAGCAGGGAAGTGCAGCAAAAAAAGCTTTTATCTAATTCTATATACCCCTGGGCTGTAAAGAGTGGTTTGTACGCTCTCTTTCTCTCCCTCTAGCTGGTCTCCTCCCCATTCACTCTGGCAGCCGCTACTTCACATGCATAGAGTGCCTGGGCAGAGACCCAGCTTCCTTGCTGCAGACACACGGTAGTTTATTTAAAACATGCAGCTAGTAGCCCTGACCCCCCCTGCTATAATATCCTGGGCTCGGAGCCGGCCAAGTGGCTGCCAGCCTCCTATGATATACACTGGGGGCCAGTGCTACTCCCTAATAATAACTGGGCATGGGAGCTGGTCAACTGGCTAGTTGCCCTGGCCCCCAAATAATTAAATAATACATTTCCCCCTGGGGTTCAGAGACTGTCCAACCCTCCCCTATTAAAAATTATAACCCTTCCTGGAGTTCGGGGGCTGTCCAAATGCCCCTGAATCCCATAAATGTAATATAAAATGATTCCTTACCTACTACCCCCTACCTCTACCTTGCCCAGGTAGGGGTGTGCCCTGTGGATAATATTATGCGTGTTCCTGATGTCCAGCAACAATCCATGACATGGATGTGTGAAAATGAATCCACCTATGACCAATTATAAACAATTGAGCTTGCAAAAATAAAAAATAAAATTGCCCTATCTCAAGCATTCTTCCTCAGTGAAAGTATGCTGCTAATAGAGCGGGGATTTAATTTTAGATGAAAAGGGCGCCTGATTGGTTAACTCTGTCAGCCAATCAGAAGTCTCCCTATCCCAGGTCTACCACTGGCTTGTTTTCCATACCTAGAGCCACCTAATGCTACCTGAGCACCATAGGAATTGTAGACTGTGGTAGTCGTGGCAAATCTTTACCACTCCAGCTATTGTAAGCTAAAGTTCCCAGGTTGGGCCGGTACATGCTGGTCTGTTTGCCACTACTACCACGGATAATTTTTCTTTTTAATGATTAATTAACATTTGCCTCCCACCTGGAAACCCCTCTCCTGAGCCAACAAGGGTAGGCCTTGGGGAGGATGTATTGAGGCGGAAGAGGGAGTAGGTGGGAAGGTTAATTTGCCTTTCCACTGATAAGAATCATGCGCACACCCATGGTATTTAAAGCCTATATCATATTAATATATGGTTTATATTAGTTAAAATGTAGAATTGTCTGGAACTCTGCGCACCTTAAGAATCCACAGACTTTAATACTGTCTAATGATTGTTCTTGAAATAACCGGAGTAGCTGTGCCATTTTGAGCCTGTGTACTGTATTTCATATTTGCTTTCCTCAGATAGAACAGGAACGTCTGGACAAAATCTGGATAAAACTAAGGGTCCTGGCTCGATCGTCCCCTACCGACAAACACACACTAGTGAAAGGTAAATACGAAAGTAATCATTTTTTAACCCCTTAGTGACAAGACATTTTCACCTTGACTTTCCCTTGGTGACAATGGCTGTTTTGACATTTCTAGGGTGTTTGTGTTTAGCTGTAATTTTTTTCTTTCTCACATACAGTACCCACACAAATTATATGTTGTTTTTATCGTCATAAGAAGGGATTTCATTAGATACCATTATGTTCATCATATCTTATAATTTACTACGAAAAAAATCATAAAATATGATGAAAAATTTAAAAAAAAACACTTTTTCTAACTTTGACCTAAAATATAATTTACACAAATAAAATCATTAAAAAAGACCCCATCTAAATAGTTTCTAAATGTTGTCCCGAGTTCAAAAATATGCATGTTTCCATATTTTTCGTTATTTTTTTGCGAGTTATTGGGCAAAAAACATCCTATATACATTCCTATATTGACCTTTTGATCCCAACCCGAACCCAAAATTTAACCCTAACACTAAATTTAACCCCAACTCTTATCCTTATTATATCCCTCAATATTTTGATTTTAATTTAATTTTAACCCTATCCCTTATGCTAAAAATTATTTTATTTTAACCCTATAGGCTAATCTATCTATATAACCTGTTTTTAATTAATTAAATATTTATTTTAAATATTTTCCATTGCAATGCTACTTAACTACCACTAGGGGCAGTCAAGTAGCATATTCAGAGCAACGGAAGTGAAGTTACTTTCACTTCCGAAACTCAGACCGGCAGAGGGCTTAGCCATATTGATAGAGCAGCATGCTCCGTCAATATGGCTCCCCACGATCGCTCCGTGGGGCAATCGTGGGGGCCCCAGAATAGAAATTTCGGTGCTGGCTAATAGACCAGCACCGTTAAATCAGTTTTCGTGATCGTTGATCGTGAAAACCGCTTGATTCACCACAGGAATGCCAGGCACGTCCTTTGTCGTTAAGGGAGTTTCTCCCAGGACGTGCCGTCCTTTGTCGCGAAGGTGTTAAAAGTCTCCTTGGTCCCATTTCCCATGGTTTTGTTTTCTTTCAATTCATTTTAATTTCCAAACTGAAGGCCATTCAGCTGCATTGGAGAATTTTCCCAACTTGGTTAAGCTGGCCAAAAGGCTGAAATTCCCATCTCAGTTCGCTGTAATTCTCTCTTTATTAGAAACATAGAAACATAGAATGTGTCGGCAGATAAGAACCATTCGGTCCATCTAGTCTGCCCAATTTTTACTTTTATTAGTCCCCCGTTCCCGGTCTTTAAGACTATGTCCTCTAGTTGTGGTAGTTTTTCTTCTTTTAAATATATTCTCTTCCTTTACTGTGTTGATTGAATTATTAACCCATTAAGGACCAGCCATCTGGGACATTTTTGGTCATTCTGGACAATCGCTATTTGTGTTTAGCTGTAATTTTCCTCTTTCTAATTTAATGTAGCCACACATTGTATATACTGCTTTTTGTTGTCATAAATAGGGCTTTCCTAAAATACCATTGTTTTCATCATATCATTTAATTTACTATAAAAAAAAATCATAACATATAATGAAAAAATGCACAAAAACAACACTTTTTCTAACTTTGACCCGAAAAATCTTTTATGCTATTACAAACGGTAAAAAAAACACCGTCTGTATAGTTTCTAATATTTGTTATGAGTTTAGAAATACCAATGTTTAATTGTTTTCTGGTTTTTTTGTTTTTTTAACTTATAGGGCAATAATCAATAGTACTGGTTTTTTTTGTTGTTTCCTAACCATTTTCTCCTACAGTGACGTTTTGACCCCAACCCTAACCTCAAATTTAACCCTAACCCTAAATCTAGCCCTTGCACTAACCCTAGTTCATCTGTAACCAAGATATAACCCTGATGTAGAACTAGCCAATGAAAAGGGTGAATAATCACAGATTAGAGGTATAGGCTATTGGACTACACGTGGCACATCAGGATTATGAACACCGTAGATGAACATTAAGGCTTTGAGTCACGTCACTAGGGTAGGAATTTTAGTATAGGCATTTTTTTTTAGGGTCAAGACAAAATCGGCCATGACAGAGTAACCCTGATGTAAAACATGCCTGCATGTGTACATTAAATTAGCCTACCTAACCTGTAATAAGCAACCCCAGCATCTCATGGGAGTCAATTAAAGGGCTCCATTAGAGATACTTGGCATCAAATGGAGAAGCCTAGTGATAGCCCGTCAGCGTAGGAGCCACAGCATGTACATCAATTACTGTCACGCATGCCTAGAGCTCGCCTTATACACTTATACGTACCACACAAATGACTCCTTTGATATATACCCACCAGGGGCGTAGGGTGCCCCTGAGTGCCAGGCGTGCTGCTAGCCCGGAGCACCCCTGTCACTCGGAGGCACGACATCTCTCGTGTATTTCCGGGGGTTTGTGTGCAGAGAACAGCGATCACACAAACCCGCGGAAATACACGAGAGACGTCGTTAAATCCGAAAGATGTAATGAAAAGTATACGAAAATTCGTATACTTGTAGTGCTTGTTGAATTGGCAACAGAGTGAGTGACTCTGTTGCCGAATTCGTAGCAGCGTCGTCTTTCGGATGTATTTCTGGGGTTTGTGTGCTCTCTGCTCAGAGCACACAAACCCCCAGAAATACACAGCGCGGGTGCTCCGTGATAGGTGTGCGGCGCACACCTAGCATATATGGAGCATCCGCCACTGATACCCACCAATCTTTTTTTTTCTCCTGAGCAGTGGGATACTAAGGGACGAAAGACGCAAGGTAGGGATACAATTATAAAACATTGGTATTAAATTGCAGTTTGTGGTAAAACAGAAGGTATACAGCTCCGTATAACTCCATCGTTCCCCACACTGTCCCTTGTTATATTATTATGTATCTTCTTACATCATTCTAGGGATAATCGACAGCACAGTCGCTGAGCAGCGTCAGGTTGTGGCGGTGACGGGAGATGGCACCAACGATGGGCCAGCACTTAAAAAAGCAGATGTCGGATTTGCAATGGTAATTGTTTTCCAGTGTATCTTGTGGCGTATGATGTTACATCGTTCCCTTTTCAGCCCTCATCCTATTAATATATAATATTATATTATATAATAGGTCTTGTTCTACTGACCTCCACACTGACCTTAAAACTGGTTCTTCCTGACTTGCAGGGTTTGGCGGGTACGGATGTAGCCAAGGAAGCATCTGACATCATCCTGACAGACGATAACTTCTCCAGCATAGTGAAGGCCGTTATGTGGGGCCGCAACGTGTACGACAGTATTTCCAAGTTTCTTCAATTCCAGCTGACGGTTAATGTGGTGGCGGTCATTGTGGCGTTTACCGGAGCCTGTATTACTCAGGTGGGAACGTTTTTCGGGAAGGTTAGGTATTCTTGGCCCTTAAGATGCTCCTTTTATGTGAAACAACCATCATGTGTAGTATATTTGCCTCTGTACAACTGTGTATCGATATTTAGCACGCATGTTTTAACCCACCTAACTGCCGCAAGAATAACCTTATCTATATACCATGAGGATTTATTTCGTAATATTTTTCTTTTTTTAATTTTGAGGGTGACGTGATTATTATTATTATTATTTTTTTTTTTTTTAACAAGAGGTATAAGGCTCTGAGGAAAAAGGGGAGATATGTGGAAACTAAGGAACTGTGGGGAAAATGGAGCTACAAAATGTAAGAGGCATATATGGCACTGTGTTAAGAGGGGACATCTATGGCACTGTGTTAAGAGGGGACATACATGGCACTGTGTTAAGAGGGGACATATATGGCACTGTGTTAAGAGGGGACATGTATGGCACTGTGTTAAGAGGGGACATGTATGGCACTGTGTTAAGAGGGGACATATATGGCACTGTGTTAAGAGAGGACTTATATGGCACTGTGTTAAGAGGGGACATATATGGCACTGTGTTAAGAGGGGACATGTATGACACTGTGTTAAGAGGGGGCATATATGGCACTGTGTTAAGAGGTGACTTATATGGCACTGTGTTAAGAGGCGACATGTATGGCACTGTGTTAAGAGGGGACATATATGGCACTGTGTTAAGAGGGGACATATATGGCACTGTGTTAAGAGAGGACTTATATGGCACTGTGTTAAGAGGGGACATATATGGCACTGTGTTAAGAGGGGACATGTATGGCACTGTGTTAAGAGGGGACATATATGGCACTGTGTTAAGAGGTGACTTATATGGCACTGTGTTAAGAGGGGACATGTATGGCACTGTGTTTAGAGGGGACATATATGGCACTGTGTTAAGAGGGGACATATATGGCACTGTGTTGAGGGGACTTAAATGGCACTGTGTTAAGAGGGGACATATATGGCACTGTGTTAAGAGGGGACAAATATGGCACTGTGTTAAGAGGGGACATATATGGCACTGTGTTAAGAGGGGACAAATATGGTGTTAAGAGGGGACATATATAGAAATGTGAAAGCAGTTGCCTTATCTATACCCCCTTATACAGTGTCTTATATATATATATCTACGCAGCGCTTGGTACTGTATATAAAATGAAATTACAGACAATGGACTTTTCTTCATGAAAAAGAGACTTGCATTTTAACTGAATGGGAGAATTTTTCCAACTCGGCTACTTTAGCCTTAAGTTTCAGGTTCCCTTCTCAATTCCCTGCAATGCATTGTAACTCTCTCTTTAATCAATAAAGCCCTATGTTAGACCAATACGTGAGTTATAGGGCCCTGTCTGCAAGTTTTATGTTCTGATGTTTTGTGTATATTTACAATCTCAATAAATTCCAATTATACAATATTTACAGTTTCTTTAGAAGGCACCAATATATTGAATGTTATAATATAACATACGGTATATGTAATAACTATCGGACTGCTCTGGTTAACCCTTTCTGTTCTCTTTCTTATCACTTTTAGGACTCTCCTTTAAAAGCAGTCCAGATGCTTTGGGTGAATCTGATCATGGACACATTCGCGTCATTGGCGTTGGCGACCGAGCCCCCCACGGAATCCCTCCTTCTGCGCAAACCATACGGGAGGAACAAACCTCTGATATCTCGCACAATGATGAAAAATATTCTCGGCCACGCTGTCTATCAACTCATCATCATCTTCACCCTGCTTTTTGCTGGTATGTATGGTTCCTCCATCAGCTGGGAATCCACGCGGCGTAATCTGGATATGTTAAAAAAACAACGTCTTGCGCTTTTGCTTCCCAGGTGAAATCTTTTTTGACATCGACAGCGGCAGAAACGCCCCTCTCCACTCCCCCCCCACCGAGCATTACACCATCATTTTCAACACCTTCGTCATGATGCAGCTGTTTAATGAAATCAACGCGCGCAAGATACACGGGGAAAGGAATGTTTTTGATGGTATTTTTGCAAACCCAATATTCTGTAGCATTGTGCTGGGCACCTTTGGAGTCCAGGTAAGGATGCGCCAGATATGACGTCATAATGCACCAGCAATAGAATCTGATTAATCCTTGTGGTTGCAGGTACCCTTTCTGGCAAGGTTAACTTATCTTTTTGTTCTTTTTAGGCTGATAAAACAATTACCGTTACAGGGACTGTCTAGTGCCCAAAATGCATACTTCACATATTAATGTGCTTTCAAAGTACTTTTTACCTTTTGCATTGCTTAAAAAATAGAATACTTACAGCTAGATGAAATTACAGCAGTTTGCAAGAAACCAGGACTGCCCACACTGGCTAGTGTAAAAGTAAATTTCATTTTTTTTTTTTTTTTGCTGCAGGAACCAATGTTAATCATTTCATTCAATGAAAGGAATTTCCTGTCTCTCTAGTGATGTCATCAGACAATGTGTTGCACTGTTAAGAGATCCTACAAGAGCAAGCCTATTACAGTCCACACAATGTGTTCTGTTCCAGGAGCACAGGAAGTGACTAAATGAAACAACACTTTATCTGCTCAGTGACTATATAATCAGTGCCGCCACACCTGCAGTAAACATGCAGAGTAATTACTGGGGGAGGGCTTGAGTCAAATATTAAAAAATTTGAATTATGCAGAATGCCTGCATCAAATCCCACTGGAAAAAAAGCATGTGCACTATACAAATAGTAACCTTCATCTTGCACCAAAGTGAGTTTGGGGAGTAGACTGTCCCTTCAAGTTGGGCAAAAAGTTAAAAGCTCTAGGGCATGTTTGAAAATGCTAGAAATTGCAGAGTATCCTTCCAGCAAATCGTATTGTTTGTAAAAATATCCATCCTTCCTTCTTGTTTCAGATTATCATTGTCCAGTTCGGAGGGAAACCCTTCAGCTGTGCGCCACTAAATGCACAACAGTGGCTCTGGTGTCTGTTTGTGGGAGTGGGAGAACTTGTATGGGGACAGGTGAACACGATAATGCTCTACTTTAAAACAAGACATTCCGTTTATAGTACTTTGATCCAATATCTTTGGGTTGTTTATGCAGTTTTCTTAAAAAACGTGATAATACAAATAAGACAATAAAATGAATTTTTCAAACCTTATGTAAAAAATTAATTAACGCATGCAGACTGAAGCTGTTTTAAAGGGAATGTATCACCTAAACATTGTTTATAAAGTGAACGTAGAGAATAAACAATGATTGACAATGATATATACATTGTGTTAGCATTGCAAACAAATGTCTAAATTAGGAGAAACGTGTTTTATTTTTTTTAAATCTTTTTTTTTTGTATTTTGTTTTTTTGTATGTATTTGTATGTATTTTTTTTTTTTTGTATGTATGTATACAGACACAGAAAATAGGTTAAAATGATGGAAGCAGTAAAACTAAGTAACGGAACATACACGCTTGAATGAAATGAGGTATTTACTGTATTAAAGACTGCGGACTAAAACCTGCCACTGTATTTGCAGTCCTGTTTTGGTTATGGGTAACAAAAAGAGAAGAATATGAGCAAGCAGGAAAAAGGACACGATGATGTTACAATCCATCAGTCAATATGATTGAAAAAGAAAGAAAAGCAAAGTAATGAGGGGCATAGAGGAAAGGAAGAGAAGGGTCATGAGAGAACACAGCATAGAAAGACAAAAGAAAAGGATTATGACAGAGTGTCAAAAAAAAAAAAGGAGAAACGTGTTTTAGATGTATCTGTGGAGTCTCCTGCTTATGACATCACCTGTGGCTGTATGAGCAAATGACACCTTTCCCATTGAAATGCAGTTAATTTGCATATCAAGCTACAGGTGATGTCATCAACAGGAGACTCCACAGACACATTTAAAACACATTTTTCTCCTGATTGAAGGAATTTGCTTGCAATTCTGCTAACACAATGTACAGATCATTTTCAATAATTTGTTATTCTCTACGTGCGCAGTAGAATCAATGTTTAGGTGATACAGCCCCTTTTGCAGGGTTGTCCAAGTTTCTTAATGTGGAGGGCCGCATAACATGGTGGGAGGACGGACATTATTCACTTTGTGAAATAAGAAAATAGAACCTCTGGGCTTCCTAGTGTACACAACAGTGGAATCCCCCCTCAGGTATAGAATAAAATAAGTAATACTCCCCCGGTAGTAACGCAGCAACCCAAAAAGTACTCCTCGGGTACGCTCAACAACAATACAAAAAGACAAGGGAGCGCAGATACATGGAAGAGAAAAAAAAACAATATATAATAGTGCGATACAGTATCTTCTAACAGTCTTCTATCTTCAAACAGTTCTTCATCGAAAAGCCCATCAACAGAAAAGTTTCCTCATATTCATGACTTGGTTAATCTTCTTTAATATCACTATAAAAAAAAACAATTAAGAAGCCAATGGCGCAGCATTTGAATAAAGTGCAGATTTGAAATAAATGAAGACACTAACGAAATTATAGGCACATGAAAGATGTGCACTACATATTCAAACAACCAGGGGAGGCTCAGTAAAGAAGTCCTACTCCCATAACTCCGAGGCAGATGCCTTGATAGAATCTCAACGCGTTTCGCTGGCAGAATCCAGCTTCCTCGGGAGAAAAGGCAATGTGTCTAAATGCTTTCAACTCAAATAGCAGCAATAGTGCGTACATAACCCCACCAACATCTCCTATCTTACTGTATTGCACGATTATATATTGTTTTTTTCTCTCTTCCATGTATCTGTGCTGCCTTGCCATTTTGAACTATGGGCTTCCTAGCCAGGATATGGGATGTATCCAAACCCTTGAGGGCCACATTAATTAATATTTTAAGGTTTTAACGCATCAGTTGTGACCGCGTCCAGAATACGCGACAAATCTTTTTTTTTTTCCCCTTTAATAGGTCATTGCCACAATTCCCACAAGCCACCTAAAATGTCTAAAGGAGGCAGGACATGGGCCGGGAAAAGACGAAATGACAGACGAGGAGATGGCTGAGGACGAGGAAGAAATTGACCACGCGGAAAGAGAGCTAAGACGTGGTCAGATCCTTTGGTTCCGTGGTCTGAACCGAATCCAAACTCAGGTATGACGTCTTATACATTTTCTAGCCTCTGTGAAGTAATTATGAGGGACACAGTGAAAGTTTTTATGTTTTACGCATTACAAATCGAATATATATCCGCGATGATCCTCGTAGAGCATGAATCAATAGGAACCTGATTTGTGCATGCATTATTAATCTAAATATTTCATCTTAATAAACCTTTCTTTCCTAAGCAGATCGGTCAGGACAAGGAGACGTCTTGAGAAAGAAAAAGAAAAAGTCATGATTAAAACAAAATTATATTTTTTCTTCCTTTCAAACCCTAATTGGAGGGAATTATTTTTCCTTTCGTCTCCTTTACATGCTATAGTGTCTTGAATTTCCCTTTTTGGTGCACAAATTTCATCGGATAGATTCTGGGATTTATTTCAATGACTACAATGACTATTACTATGTATTGAACTACACTGTATGTTTTAGTACAGTATATCATTTAAAAATCTTGCTTAGATGTCAGTCACTGGTAGAATAGAGTGATAGTCATCAGCCAGACCAATTGGACAATACAGAGGCAAGGTATGGGATTAAATAGCATGAATATTCAACAGTTATTGCCATTTTGGCACTAGAATGAGCTTTTTTTTTTTTTAATAATGTTTAACAGTTTATTTTTAAAGGACAACTGTAGCAAACAATTAAGTTGTGTTTAATTAAGGATAAAGGATTGCATCAAGTGTAGGTATTTTATATAGAAATGCTTTAATGAAAGAATACAAATAAAGTACCTTATTGAGCCATTTTTACATCATTTAGCTCTACCAGGAGGCAGACATTTTGTTTAGAATCTTCGGTCAGAATGGTCAGATCTTTGTTCATCTGAACAAAGGTGGGCGATGTATGAAATGGGGGAGGTACATTATGTATTTGGTGTTAAGATTCTATCACGTGTAGACATTTTAGAAATGTTTTAATGAAAGGATAGAAAACGTATTGAGGCCTCTTTGCTGTGGAAAGCTCTCTTAGGGTCCGGACATGTTATTAGAATCTTGAGCATAGGCGTGCGCAGCCTATTGCATTAGGGTGTGCACCCTAAAGCACAAACACACACGCCGCACACGTGTGTGTGTATAGATAGATATATATCTATCTATATATCTATACACACACACACATACACAAATGCACTCTGCATACTTACATACAGACCCGCACAGACCCTGTGCTCCGCTCTGCACCCTCTCCTCTGGCACTGCGGCTGGGCCTCACCCTTGCGTTGCCGTGACTCCGCCTCTGCGTGATGTCACGGAACGCGTGTACGCGAACACGTACATTACAGGGGAGGTCTGAGGGAGGAGAAAGTCCGTCCTTCACTATGCGGCGCTTCCGCTCGCATAGTGAAGGATCGGATTAGGAGACAAACTCGGGCGGCAGACGGCAGTGCAGCACGGAGGTGAGAGAGCCTCAATTTTGAGGCTTGATTAGGGCAGGGCCGGTGCAAGGATTTTTGCCGCCCTAGGCAAAATAAAATTTGCCGCCCCCCCCCCCCCCCCCATTATCATATTATTTTCCCATATCATGACATCACATGTTCCACCCCTTTCTCAGCATTTAAATTAAAAGAGAGTTAACAGAGTTACATGTTGCAATAAAGCCCCCTATTAAGAATGGTGGAGAATAAGTAACATAACTTAAGCCTCAATATACCAGGATTATTCCCCTCAATATCCCAGGATTATGCCCCACAATATGCCAGGATTATTCCCCTCAATATCCCAGGATTATGCCGCGCAATATGCCAGGATTATGCCCCTCAATACCCCAGGATTATGCCCCTCAATATGCCAGGATTATGCCCCTCAATATGCCAGGATTATGCCCCTCAATATGCCAGGATTATTCCCTTCAATATCCCAGGATTATGCCCCTCAATGTCCCATTATTATGCCCCTCATTATCCCAGGATTATGCCCCTCAATATGCCAGGATTATGCCCCTCAATACGCCAGGATTATGCCCCTCAATATGCCAGGATTATGCCACCCAATATCCCAGGATTATGCCCCTCAATGTCCCAGGATTATGCCACCCAATATGCCAGGATTATGCCCCTCAATATGCCAGGACTTAAACACCCAATATGCCAGGACTTTCCCCAGCAATATGCCAGGACTTTCCCCCAAAATATGCCTGGACTTAGCCTCCCAATATGCCAGGACTTTCCCCAGCAATATGCCAGGACTTTCCCCAGCAATATGCCAGGACTTTCCCCCGCAATATGCCAGGACTTTCCCCAGCAATATGCCAGGACTTTCCCCCGCAATATGCCTGGACTTTCCCCCGCAATATGCCTGGACTTAGCCACCCAATATGCCAGCCAGGACTTCCTTCCTTTACTTACCTCGTCGCTGCTGCTGCTGCTGCTCTGTCTCCGGTGCTGGGCCGCCTGTGGCTGAGAGGGAAGCGTTGTGCGCTCCCCTCCAGCCAATGCGCTTTCAATAAAGTTTAAAAAAAAAAAACTTTACTGAATGCGCATTGGCTGGAGGGGAGCGCACAACGCTTCCCTCTCAGCCACAGTCGCCCCAGCACCGGAGACGCAGCGACGCCGACGAGGTAAGTAAGGAGGAGGATTTTTTTTTTTTTTTTGGAAGCAGGGTTCCGGCGCCCCCAGCCAAGATACGCCCTTGGCAGCTGCCTAGGTCGCCTTACTGGTGGCGCCGGCCCTGGATTAGGGTGTGCCCAGGCACACCCGGCACACCCCGTGCGCACGCCTATGATCTTGAGTCAGATCTTACTTCACCCGAGCCAAGATTCTGAACATCATGTCAGCCTCCTGATAGAACTATACTGGGCTGAAAAAGGTACTTAATTTATATTCTTTCATTAAAGATTTTCTTTATAAATCATTTACCAATGAAACAATTTTTTAATTAAACATAAGTTCATTTTCCAGTACAGTTGTCCTTTAACTAGAAATGGCTGCAATCTTAATTTGAACATTGCCCGCATGGGTGAAACCTATTCAGGTAACTGATAATTCCGGACAGATTTGGCCGTACTTGTATTGAATAGTCATACCAATAATGCAATATTGTAGTTTATTGGTCTGTGGGCAACCAATATAATTTCTGCTCGGTTGCAGCCATTTTTTTTTTAATGTCTTACTAATCCTTGAATTTTGTTTAGCAAGTTGGATAATTATGGGGTTCTCAGAGGGACGGTGGGTGAGAGAAAGAGAGCTAGAGAGTGGGGGGAAAAAAACAAGAGTCATTATTAAAGGTACTGTGTCACCTAAACATTGTTTTTACTGTGAATGTAGAGAATAAAAAAAATAATTGAAAATGGTCTATACATTGTGTTACCAAAACTGCAAGCAAATGCCTAAATTAGGAGAAATATTTGTTTAACTGTGGAGTCTCTTGTTTATGACATCACCTAGGGCTTGTTATGCAAATGACCTGCTTTTCAGAGAGAAATTAGTCATTTGCATACCATGCCGCAGGTGATGTCATCAACAGGAGACTCCACATTTAAAACACATTTTTCTACTAATTTACACATTTGCGTACAAGTCTATAACACAATGTGTGTAGATCATTTTCAATCTTTTTTTATTATCTACATTATCACAGTATACGAAATGTTTAGACGATACGGTCCCTTTAAGTAATGAGAGGGCAACAGAGTGAGAGGAAATTTGTGTTGACACTTGAGAGAGAGCCTTAGATAGTTTGAGGATAAGACAAAGTTCTAATATTGTAGCATGTCAACTACTAGGGGAGACTATGAAGAAACCTAGAAAGCAGAATGGCACAAAGAATCAAACTGCTAAAAACAGAAAGAGATTATATGAACATTTATTTATATGGCGCCAACAATTCCCGTAGCGCTAGGTACAGAGCATAGAGGGGGGGGGGCTACATCCTAAATTAGACGTACAAGAACAGACTGATACATGAGGTAGCGAGCCCTGCTCGCAGAGCTTAAAAACTAGATTGAGCGGGAGACATGTCGGAGTGAAGAGGTCAAAGAGAAGGTGTTGGTGTATTTGGCATGGTTGGAGCTTGGTGGGCTTGGTCAGAGATTAATTATATGTGTTTTAGTAGGATGATTTGGAAGCTTCCTTGTTCCTAACAGTGTTTGAGGACAGTGGGATTGGTTGAAGGAGATAATTAATGTTTCTGGCCACCCAGCTAGACATTTAATCTGTGACCGCTCGGACAAATGAACCATTCGATTTTGTCTCTCACCGGAACCCTCGAACGTTTGGCTGACAGCAGTAATATTCTTAATGGAGATTTCTTACCTCCTACCTTCCCAAACTGGGGGAAACATCCGTGATTACGTTTTCCAGGCCCACGTAAAATTATGTCGTAAATCATTTTACACGGTTAATGGTTATTTTTCCTGAACTTTTCTTTTTTTTTTTATAACCACCTGCTCTCCTAGAGAAGAATTGTTTTTTTTTTTTTTCTCCAATAAAAAAAAAAAAAAAAAAAAATTATCTCATTCTCTCTCCCACAGATGGAGGTAGTGAGTACCTTCAAGAGAAGCGGTTCATTTCAGGGTGCCGTGCGTAGGCGTTCCTCCGTCCTCAGCCAACTCCATGATGTAACAAACATTTCTACTCCCACTCACGTTATACTCTCAGCTGCCAATGCCACCAGCTCTGCTGGGAGTGAGTCTAATTTCCTTACTGATCATCAGTAGTAACATATTTATACACGCCTTTATAAAAGTTATTTTGTCATTTTTTTTCTTTTTTGTTATTTTTTTTGCAGTCTTGCCTTATACTCTGGCTGTGATTATTATTATTATTACGATCATGGTTGGACAAATCTAGGCAGAATTTAGGAGCCAGACTGATTTTTTTTTTTTCTGTATAGATTTTATTTATATATATTTTTTTTTATGATTTTTTTTTTTCAGAGCCATGATTGGATTATTATGTCAAAACTATGGAAAAGCATTGGGGAGTAAATTATTTAATTCTGGCTACCTGGTTCTCGGGGATTGTCCAGCTCTGATTATATTAACATTATTTGTTTTTATTACTTTTTTTTTTTTTTTTTAAATGGTGCATATTTTCTAAAGCCATATTCTCCTATATCTGTACTGAATATTTTGTTGTGAAAATTGTATTTTTTTCCCTTATGTTCAATACCTCATTGAGCTTTTTTAAAATATTTATTTGCAATATATTTTATTTAGCATTTGGCCTAGTATGTCCTACACCAAAATGGCTGCTGCTTCTCAATAGAGCTTCATGTAGTGTCTTTCCCCTTATCCTTTTCTGTTAAAGAGCCAGTAAAACTTAAAAAAAATATATATATTTATTTTTCTATTTTTTTTAGAGAAATATATCTTATCATCATTATATTAAATTTAGAAAAACACTTCTACTTTTCAAGTTACAACATTTTCCCCCTCCCCTGACAAGTGATTTTCTTTCGCTTTTCTATCTTAAAAATCATTATTTTTATGTAATGCCAACATTTTTAAATTACTAATACATTGTCCCTGTTCATTTAATTTAGTGGTTAAAGGATACCTGTTGGCAACTTATTAAGTTCAGTTTAATTGAAAGATTGCACCAAGTGTAGAGTTTTAATATAAATAAAGTACCTTATTAAGCCATCTTCCTTGTATGGTTCTATCAGGGGGCAGACATCTTGAGTATGATGGGCCAGATCTTCATTGTCTAACCCAAGATTCTAACTAACATGACTGCCTACTGATAGAGCTATATGAGCAAAGAGTGACCATTAATACCTTTTATTAAAGCATTTCTATTAAAACAGCCCAAACTTTGTGCAATTTTTCATTTTTTTTGCTAACAGCATCATGCTTCTATCATAGACAACCCTTCCCTACTCCCCTGTTTGGTCTATCAGACCGTCAGGTAGCTCCTACCAAGCCCATGGCCACAAGCAGACAGATCCAAGTGTGCACTTGTTTACTTCCCTACTAGATCACAAATATGAACAAAACATGATAGTAAGATTTAAAACATGGGAAATTGGGCCGGTTTATTAGTATTTTCAACATGTTGGCGTTTCCTCTTGATTTAACTAAAAACGCACGAACGATGAGCGAAAAATCACTAACAAAGTGGGAAATTATTTTGCGCATTTAAGAAAAAAATTTGTGCAACTTAAAGTACAGGCAATTTTCTAAAATTTCTATAATTGTGTGTGTGAAAAAAAAAAAAAAGTTATTTTCTAAAGTTTTGTGGCCATTTAACATGCAGTACCAGATAACCTGCAAAAAAATATAGAATTTTATCGCTTCACAAATGGCATTTGTGTGGATTGAGAACCTGCTTTTTTTCCTGATGGCAAATCCCATCCGAAAAGATTAGCCCCACATGCAACATGTAAGACAATTAAATATTGGTAGAATAATTAAAAGTTCACAGTGGATTGCAATAATTATGCAATTTGTGGATTTTAGCAGCCAGTCACAAATGTATATTATTATTATTCAATAGATGCATTTTATCTTTTACTGCTTCCTTAAAATTCTGTTTTCATATAGAACACAATATAAAACTCCCCAATACTAATTTGAGATATTCAGGGAACAACATATGACAGAGATCTAATATTTGAGGTGGGTTGATACATAGAACAGATTGATTCACTTGTAAAAAAAAAAACACTTCTTTGTACTTGGCAAAAATAAAAATTCCAAACAAAGAATTTTGTTATCGAAATCTCAAATAACTGTTTTCTTGCATGACATTACGCCTCCTGCACAAAGCCATTTACAAACTAACATCTTCACCATCACTCACACGCTATTTGCAGCAACATTTTCCTTCCATAAAAACGACAGTCCTATTGCAAAATGGTAAGAAAATATGCAGTTTTAAAAGCTATTTAAACATTTAATAAAAAACAAAGTTATTACAAAACAAGAACACAAAAAGAGAATATGGCGGATATTCCTTTAGTTTGTCAAGAAACTCTTGAAAAACGTAAACCTTCGAGTATGGGCCCAATGTACTAGCTGTATATAAATATTTTCTGAGTTTCTCTTGATTTCTAGCCTGGGATCCATGTCTGCTATATCCAGAAAGCAACGAGGATAATCATTAACAACACTTTCTTTCCCATCAGGATTCTTTGAGACACCATCTTGTGCATAGGAGTCCTTGTAGTTGATTTATCATTTCAGGCTAAGGGTTTTTTGTTTGCTTGTTTTTTTTAGACTAAGGATTAGTTATTATTTCAAAAGGCAGATAATCCTCAGGACAACAGATATACTGTATATACATATATAAATAAAAATTCTAGAAAATAATGGATCTTCATCAGGACACCATTTTTTAAATTATGGTTCAAATTCCTCGCTTGTAGTCATCACCTTGCAAACACTTTAAATTAATCAGTGCAACATAAATGATCTTTCTATTTTTTTTTTTATTTTATTATAATTACATTTTTTGCAAAAAAATTATCGGTTTCACCTGTCAAGGATAATTTTCTAACTGTATTTATGGCACACATCGTATTAACCTCTTCCCTAGAAACACCTCCTTTTAGAGGTACGTATTTTATAATATTTTATAATATTAAATATTTTAGGAGTGAACAAAAATTTTAAGCTTATCCTATAGGCCAGTTTTGTACAAGTGTATCTTAAAAAAATAAAAATATTATCCAAGTTTAGCTGGGATGTTTAAAGCATTCCATGCTGGCTCGTCTTACAGAGAAACACCAAGTAGAACTCCCAGACATCCCCAAGAACACCTCTCCCACATGAGTAAGCCAATGCCAAGATCCCACAGATTTTGGCTAATTGAGATGCAGCTACAGTGGAGCAAATAAAAATAACAAATATTCCATTAAAAAAGGATCCAACAAGCTAGCAGACTCAAGATGTTACATTGAAAACATACTTCTACAAGTGCAATCTATATATATTTTTTTTTATATAATAGTCATTATGTTGTGCCGATTGAGTTAAATGTTTGTTTCATACAGGTGCAAGAAAATATGGCATACATTAATTGCATACATTAATGTAAATAAATAGGTGAGTTTTATGAAAAATATATCAAAGAGGTTTGTTTAGAGAAAAAGTGTACAGGAAGCTATAGGTGAAAGGATTGTCTGTCCGAGGAAAACAACTATAATCCAAAAGACTGCATCACTTCTTAAAAAGAAAATGTAAAAAATGAAAGCAAAGGTTATTTGACAGCGAAATTTCCACAAAAAAATGCAGTGATAAAAAATACATTTGGTATTATTTTTAGTTTCCTAGGGCTAGTGTCGGGTTCAGGTTTAATTAAACTTAACACGAACCATATGTATTTGTATGTCTAAAATCTTAACTTTTAGAATAATAAACTATAACAAAAGTGTAATCTTGTATTGTGTAAACTTAATTTAAAAAAAAAAAACATCAAACTTCTTTGAGAAGTCGAAATAAACCCTGAAATGAAATCTCAACATAAGGGCTTCAAAAAAAACCCTGTGCATTTCACCTTCAATTTGTACTGCACAAAACAAGACTTTCTTCCTTCAGAATTTCAGTTGTCGTAAGGATGAAAAAATTCGGTGGACTCAGCTCTTCCCTAGATGGAGCTTGATCTACGACAAATACTCTATGATCTTTTTTTTTTTTTCTTTTTCCATTTTGTGTTTTGTGCCACACTTTTTCTATTTTCACCATTAAGTTCATTTTCTTCTTTAAACGCATTTGCCTGTTACTGCCATTAAACCATTTTCACATTTTTCTTTAAAACATAAGCGGTACTAACACTTAACATGTGATACACTGTCTTCAGATGTTAACGCATCCATATTGAGGTATCTACAACTTTAAGACTACCACAACCTCCCTTGTGTAATTTTTTTATACATATATATTAGATTATCAATGGCATTTTACAACATATTTAAGATATCAGAAGTTACATCACCCCATAGATTTGAAAGAAAATGCTTTGGCATGGTAGATCCATGGCGAAATACAGTTCTGTAAAAAAAACAAAATGGCTGACAATATGGAAAATGTAGAACACTCTACTACTACTGTACTGCTGTAGAATTTAAGGTTTTCCAACAGGAAAATATAACTAAATACTTTTGAAATACCCAGAAATGGAGGATTGAAACAAAAATTACCCCTGGATATTAAATACATGCATTCACAGTTCACAAAATAATAAAAATTGCTTATAGCTTACCATTTCCATAACTTATTTGGCAGATGTAGGTGTGTTTCATCCTGCGTTTTCATTGGCTTTCCTCCCTGACTCCCCTACCTCGTCTCTTCCATTTGTTCCCAACCTTAAGGCATGGAAGAACACAATCATCCTAGCATGCTCCAATCCTTATTCCGCGAGAGGCCGGTCAATCAAAGCTAGTCCCTTTTATCCAGCAACCGATGGGCTTTAAATACTCGAATGTTTACTGTGGCTATAATGCATGATTATGAAATTGAGCTCCGCCTTCAGGCACTCAAGGCTGCGTCACTCTATGGGCCGAGTTTCTTCTTATTGTCGCGTTTTCACGCTAAACACAGTCATGGTAGAAAATCTTGAGTTTTCTTTTCCCGCCATTTTTCTTTGGAACTCGAGTGCAGCATGAATACATTTCCATCATACATAAAATGCTTTATATTTTTTTGTATTGTTTTATGTTTATTATGTTGTTTTAATTCATCCATTTGCTTTCCACGTTGTACACAATTGTGTAAATATTTAGTCACTTTTTTTTCTTTTTCTGTAGCATGATTTAGTTGGATGCAGTAATAATACCCTGCTTTTTATATAAACAGTGCCTTTTCAAAAGGTGGGACCCCTTTCTCTATTGTTGGAGAAACCAACAAAAAAAAAAACAAAGATAATTGATGGGTTTTTTTTTAAAGAAATTATATTAAAGGGACAATTTCGTTGAAATATTGTTTTACTGTGAACAAAGAAAAGTGTTGAAAATGATCTATACATTGTGTTACATTATATACAATTGCAAGCAAATGTATATATGGTATTTTTCACTCCATAAAACGCACCTGACTATAAGACGCACCTAGTTTTTAGAGGAGGAAAACAAGAAAACCACTCAATAGCCCAGGATTTAGCCCCTCAATATGCCAGGATTTTTCCCCTCAATATGCCTGGATTTTGCCCCTCAATATGCAAGGATTTTGCCCCTCAATATGCCAGGATTTTGCCCCTCAATATGCCAGGATTTAGCCCATCAATATGCCAGGATTTAGCCCCTCAATATTCCAGCATTTTGCCCCTCAGTATGCCAGGATTTAGCCCCTTAATATGCCAGGATTTGCTCATTTTGTGCCACGCTCCTCCCCCCCATTCCCCAGTACTTACCTCCTTACTGTTCTCCGGTCGTCTCCTCCTCCTCTTCCCTCCTGCACGGAGGAAGGAAACGCTGGTCGCATTTTTTTTTTTTTTAACTTTATTGAAGTTGCGCGGCTTCAATAAAGTTAAAAAAAAAAGCTACCAGAGTTTCCAAGTACTGTAATACATTCGCTCCATAAGACGCACCGACTTTTGAGGAGGAAAAAAGTGTGTCTTGTGGAGCGAAAAATACGGTATTAGGAGAAAATTATGTTTTAAATGTGTCTGTGGTGTCTTCGGTTTATGACACCACCTGTGGCTTGATATAAAAATGAACTGCTTTTTAATGGGAAATGTGTAATTTGCATATCAAGCCACAGGTGATGTCATAAGCAGGAGACTCCACAAACATTTTTTTTAATATATATATATACATTTATTTATTTATAGTATTTTAGAAAACAACATATAAGTTACATATTAATATCTTAATAATAGATTAGAGATATTTTTCATAAATATATAAGAAGAAAAAAGGATATTTTGAAAAAAATAATAATATGCTAGAACGGCATAGTACGTCCAGCGTTTAACAGCTCGTCGCGGCTCCCCGTGGTGAGCTGTGCACAGATCCTACTGCAGGGACTTGCTGCGGGATGTCAGATGAGGCCACTTTGAGTTTTTTAAGATATTGAGCTGTATTAGATAAGATATAGTACTTTAATTTGGCTCAAGACGCTCCAGAGTGTCCAACAGAATTTATGATTAGCTTTGATTTTGCCCCGAGTATCTGATTTGCACACGAAGCTATGTTACATTTTCTTAGGCGCATCCAACAGGCTTAGAAATTTTACTCTTGACTATCCCGTGACTTGCCGACAGGAGATTACTCTTCAGCTACAACGTCAGGAACCGTCGAGGACTTGCTCAATAGACCAGTCACAGGCTACCTTGAAAAATGTCTCAGACAGCTTCTGGCGTTGCTTGGCCTTCTCGAGTCGATACAGTAGCTCGTCTTCCTCCTCTCACTCGTTAGCTCCGTCTAAGCGTCTTACTCCACATCCTAGACTCCCGGCTTGTCTCTCGACAACTATCATTCTTGACCAAATCTCAGTTTAGCTCCACAGACACATTTAAAAAAAGGCTTGTATCCTAGTTTATGCATTTGCTTGCAATTTTGCTAACAAAGTACATAGATCATTTTCAGTTGTATTTTTATTCTCTACATTCACAGTAAAAACAATGTTTCGCGGATACAGTCCCTTTAATGCAGAAGAGTCAACATTGCTTGATGTGTAGATAAAATACTCCAAATTTTTAGTTATGAAAACCTTTGTTTTCTAAAAAAAAGACTCTTCAATGGAAAAATGGTACAATGTCCCAAGTGTCTGTATACTTCAGTATTGTTTGCCATATAAATATTGATTGAATACTGACGCAACAAAAATATATATATATTTTGAGAGAAATATGAAAAAAGCACATTGTCTTGGAATTTTTAAAAAGAAATTCAGGTGTGTCTTGGATAGAATTCACCTTTTCATTTAATTTCATTTTTGAAAGCAAAAAAAAAAATAAACTCATAGGTTTAGATTTATTTTAAAACAACAATAATATTGCACTTTTTTTTTTTTTTGGAACAACAGCCAACCGTCGGCAAGAAATTAAGTTCTGTTTAATTGATAGGTGGCATCAAGTGTAGGCATTGAAATTCTTTTAAGTACCCAATTGAGCCCTCTCAACTTTCATATCACGGGCAGACATCTTGGGTTAGATACATCAGATGTGACCCAATTTCTACCCAAATTCTAAACAACATGTCCGCCCCCTGATAGAGCTCTACGAGCAAAGAGGGCTCAGTAAAGTGTTTTTATTTGTATTCTTTCATTAAAGCACTTCTATTTACAATGCCTACACTTGATGCAATCTTTCTTTTAAACCAAACTTTTTTTTTTGCTGTCAGTTCTCCTTTAATACAGGTTAATGGTACTCATGTGTTAAGCTCAGAAAGATGTAGCACAGACTTGCACCCACTTTTTTAAATTCAATGGGTTGCAGGTTTGATACCAACTCTATAGTGGGTACATTAGTCTACTGCAGAAGTATTTAGAAAACATGGAACACCTTGTAAAAGCACAGTATAGCTGAAATACAAAAATATACTTGTTATTTTAGAGCAAGTATTTGTTTCCTCTCATTATTTAATCTGGAGGGTAAGCGAGCGATATGTAGCTGGCCATCTCTTCTTGAACCACAACTCGCATGATTCTCCATTAGCTTTTGGAAAAAGTGCCCCTAATTGGATGAGTTTTATGGGTAGTTCTTAGTATATAGTCAGCCGCTATTCACCCAGGCAGCCTACTTCCCTAGTGAAGGAGGAACCTCTGCCAGCTCCACACGCACTGGAGCACATTCCCAATGAGTCTGGTTTGCCTTCCAGTTCATGCGAGGGAGCAGGAGATGTGGGTTTCTGTCGGTACAGGTCTCTCTCACAGCGATCTCTGCACAATAGGAGGGAGCACTGGTGAGACATCTGTGCCACCAGGAACACTGCCCACTTGGTTTCTCCACTAAACACCAAAGCTCAGCCCCCCCCCCCCCCCCCCCCCCCCCCCATCTAGAGGCTAAGCTTGAACTAACACCAGCCACAAAGCTAGCTGACCATCGATGGAAAGAACAGCTGTGGTGCCATTTTGCACCCCAACTCTGGTTCTATGGAACTCTGGTACTCTCGGAATGTTGCAATGATTCTCAGTGAGTCAGACATTACCAGAGTATTACGTATGCCAAAGGTCAGTATGTTCTTCAGATTTTTCTAGTCTGGTGTTAATTTCTCCCTTGTGCTTTTTTCTTTTTCCCCTTAAAATACTGCTCTGCACTTCACTGCTTCTGCCTTGTGTTCATTGTCACATATAGTGAATGTATGGTTTACAAAGTAGTAAACATTAGTAAACATTGCTCTTCTGTACCAGTATCTTGTATGTCTCACACCAATCCTCATTATCTTTTGTACATATCACATGTATACTTGTCTGTCTATTTATCTCTGTATGTGTATTTTATGTCCAAGTGTGTTTTATGCCCACGTTTGTGTTGTTTACATGTTTTGTACCCATCTAACACTATTGAAGTTTGTGTCAGGCCACAGTAATGTATGTATTAAATATGTAATTGCTCATCCAGAATTTTTTTTTTTAATTTGTGTTTTGCTTATACTAACATAGCTTAGGTAGCTCGGAGTAAGACTCTACAGGTTACTGAAATAAGCAGTTAGACCAGTGAATTCACATGTCCGTTATGGGGAGTAGCCTGAGCCACTTGTCTGCAAAAGGACTGAGGTATATCTATACGCTCAGCTCTGCCTCTCAGACGGTATTTTTAACTTGTGCATCTAGAAGTCTCTATAGTCTCTCAACAAATAATGTATGTATTTCTCCCAAAGAAACGTTACCAAAATCTACAAAAAAACCCATACAAGAACATTACTAAATTATTAAAAGTTAACTTTTTTTTTAACCTCCATGCCGATGGATTCCCCCCCCCCCCAGACATCAAATCTATACAGACTATTTCAAGAAACACAGTACAATAAAAAATATTGTTCCAAAAAATATTGGGTTTTTTTGTGCTATGGATGAGTAAGTGCATATCATTAATGTGGACTGAAGAGTATTTGACATTGAACTAGAAAACCTAAAATGTATAACATATCTTTCTTTGTTTTACTTTTCTTCAATTCCTCCAATCATTTACTTTTTCCCCATCCTCTCACCTCCCCAATGCATGGTTGTTTTTTTTCCCGCATCGGGTTTTCCCTCCTTTCATCTACCTAACCCAAACCTTTTTAGATCCGGGTGGTGAAAGCATTCCGTAGTTCGCTCTACGAAGGCCTAGAGAAACCAGAGTCCAAGACCTCCATTCACAATTTCATGACAACCCCTGAGTTCCTGATCAATGATTACATCCATAACATCCCCCTCATTGACGACACAGATGCGGAAGATAGTGAGGAGCCTCCAGGCAAGGTTCTGTGGTCCATTCCACCCCCTTCTCCAAACAAGAACAACAATGCCATAGATAGCGGCATATACTTGACCACAGACACCAGCAAGTCGGCTACCTCTTCCAATCCTGAAAGCCCGTTACACAGTGTGGAGACTTCTCTCTAACAGAATACCAAATCAGTCTTCAAGAACCGCAAGAAAAAGGACTCTTGTCTCTCTCTCTCTCTCGTTTTCTTTTCTTTCTTTTTTTTGCTCATGTCGGCAAAGCCAAAACGAAACAATGGGAACAACTTAGTCTACTCTGCCAAGCAACAAAAACATTCATGGTAACCAAGACCAAAATATGTTCAATTAGAACACATTCTTGATTCACTGGAGGCCATCATAAACATTGATAAGCCAACTGGTAGGCCCTTTGCAAGCAGAAGCTATAACTGTATTGCCTACAGTTTAAAAAAACAAAGCCCTAGTCCTACAACGACAGTACACCCCACTATAGTTTATTCTGTGCCATCTAAACATTGTTTCTAAACAATGTATTACACGAGTTCTTTTTGGGGAGGTGTATACAATCTGCTTACGCTATGTGCTAGTTGGGTTCATTGTACATACGGTAACGGATGAAAAAGAAAGTAATGCCAAAGTTGTCGTAGTTCAGGCTGGGAAGGGGACCAGGATATCCAGCTGAGGCTCAAGCGCACACAAATGAAATATTGAAAATAGTTTGACTGCCAATTATATTGCTTCACCTACGTTGCCATTTTTTTTTTCAATTATTATTACTGATTTCCAGCATTGTGTCCTTCATACTGCTTTATGTGCTAATTTATTACAGTGCATTATGAGGTTTCAATTAACAGGGCATCGATCAAATGAACAAGGAAAGTGTCACAATTTATTTATTTGATTTGATTTTAGTTTCCCCCCCCCCCCCCCTTTATGTACAGTTTAGAGCATTTCCCGAATGAAGAATGTAGAATCTTAAAATTGTGTTGGTGATCACAATATCTCCATCCACACAAAAAAAAAACCCCACTAAAAAATGAGCCTTCACCAATTGTACGATTATAACGCAATTAGACTAATCCTTCTAGAAAACCCAATTTTAGGCCTTCATTAAAACCACAACAATATAACCTTTAATGTTTTAAAAAAATCTCAAATTGTCAAGTTAAAAAAAAACTTAAAAAATTACGATTGAAATTAAAATTGATTTTTATTTAAAAAAAAAAATAGCATGCATAGATTTAAAAAAAATATATATATTAATGTTCAATGATAGCGGTAAAGGAGTATCTGAAAGCCTTATGAGTAACATTTTCAGACAGTGCATGGAATTTTTTTTATCTTTGCTTACATGTTTTGAGAAGAGCATTGTATCATCCTGTGTCAAAAATGCATCCGATAATTAATATTCTCTGTACATCCTGTGCCTATACGACCCGACTTTTCTGCATGGATACTCTACTCTGAGGGGTGACAACAAAGTGCAAAAATTCTGTAGTCCTCACTTTGCTTGGAAGAGTAGCATGTCAAGATATTATTCGATAATAGGGAGACAATGCCGGGCAGCCAACCTGCACAGCATTAACATCATTACATCATCATTGGTTTCAACCAATCCATGCAGAACACCCAAGGTTCTTAAAGCTGATTAGCCCCACCTATTAATGAAGATGTAATAAGGGAATTATGAGATAATGGTGTGTCCTCTGACTTATTTTTGATTATTTATTTATTTATTTTTTTGCTGTGTTTTGGAGCCTGCCATATAGCTGAATGAATGAATCAAGTATATGCCTTACGCAAGGCATGTTGAAAAACAATACAGAGAAAGAATGAGATGAATTGCAAAAGCATCCTATTCCAACACTGGAATTTCAAAGACACTCTCTCGTTAACTCAGCTTATAAGACTGACCGTCAAACACGGTGGGACTACTGTTGCGTGCTTTGAAATTAACGATGGAACCTCGTACTAGTGAGCTAGCCCCAATAAGGTGAAGCCTTCCATTCCAGTGTTTTTTTGGATGCTATGTAGAACTATCATTTAAAAGTTACGCTTGTTCGTGAAATATAAGCCATGGGGAATCCTACATTATGTAATTATGTAATTTTAATTGCCGGGTTTTTTTTTTTTGGTTTTTTTTCTCCTACTACAGGGTCATGTTGAAAAAAAACAGAAATTGAATTCACAGTTGCGTTAGATACAAGGTGAATAAAAAGTCTGTTTCAATAGCCTTGTGGGGGTAAAAATGCTGTCTGACACAGCAAAATTATATGTGCAGTAAACAAAAACAAAAAAATTACATTTCATTTCAATACAATTTATTTTTTCAGGAGTTTTAATTTTTAAAAACAAACAAAAAAAAAATGTCTGTGCCCATGGTACCACATAAACTACCAGCTCTAGATGGTTTAAGCCATTTCTTTGTTTTACAACTGCATCAAAGTAGCTGCTGCTCAATAATTATATGGGGGGGGGGGGGGTTAAGTGGTGGGAAAAATGCAAATTTATTCCTTTCAGTATATGAGTGTAACACAAGAGAACAAAAAAAAAAAAAAATAATAGATAAAAAATCTTGGTGTTTAATTTAATAATGATAAAATGTGTAATAATTACAATTCCTTTGCAGGCTTCTTTTCATTCAATATTGTAGATATATTGATAGGGCAAATGATACAAAGAATTATATATTTAAAAACCAAAAAAAGAAGAAAAAAAAAGAAAGAAAAAAGCCACTACTTGCTGTATAAATCTGCCAAAATGTAAGCGCGTGCTTTGCTTATTTATTTTACTGGGGGGCTAGGGAGGGAGCTAGATGGGGATTGGAATGAGTGCAATATGTCCATGTTGTCTATTTTTTTTTTTTAAAGAGAAATGCTTGTACATTTTTTCAGGGCAGGGCATAACACAAAACAAACAAAAAAAACTCACATTGGGAGGGCCTCTCTAAAGCATATACTGTACTGAATGGCTGATTTTGTTCCGATTGCTACTTATGTTAAAACTTTAACTGCCTGTAATAAAAAATTAAAACAAAACCCATTACGTATGAAAGAAACACCCTGTATAGTACAAACTGTATCCTAATTTCAGAATTCAAATAGGCAAAACGTTTTTTGTCTGTATAAAAAAAAATAATAATAATAATCATATGAAACTATTCTACAAGCCCAATTTTGATAACGTGTGTTTTTTTTTTCCCTCTCTCGTTTTTTTTTAAATGGTCTACAACCAAATAAGTTTTATTTTAAGTAAGGTAACATGTGCAGTTTCTTTGTTCTATATAGTATCACTGTGGCATATTCCATGTTAAATCACCCAACAGGTAAAAACCCAAGCTATCTGGGCTAGATGTAATTGTTTAGTGTTGAGAGACAGCGGATGCTGCTTGTTTTGATCAGACATGTAAATATATATATATATCCACACAACACTTGTTTTTGCCCTCAATATTCATGAGCTGGACTCAAAAGATCTAAGACTTTTTCTATTTACACAAAAGGCCTGTTTCTCTCAAATATTGTTCACAAATCTATCTGTGTTAGTGAGCACTTCTCCTTTGTCGAGATAATCCATCCACCTCACAGGGGAGGCATATCAAGATGCTGATTAGACATTGATTATTGCAAAGGTGTGCCTTAGTCTGGCCACGATCAAAGGCCACTCGAAAATGTGCAGTTTCTGCAACGAGGTGATGGTCGTGGATGAATAGCACAACAATGGGCCTCAGGATCTCGTCACGTTATCTCTGCATTCAAAATGGCATCTATGAAATGCACCTGTGTTCGGCATCTTGATAGTGCGAGCAGCGAGAGACCGTCGTATTCGTCTGTCAGGGCGGGGCAAGACCCCGCTCTGATTGGCTGTGCCTGTGCAGACGTTTGTCAGCACGCGACAACCAGAAACTGCTGTGTCTCGCATGTGAGACACAGCAGATAGTAAACTCGCGTGTAACTATTAAGATACACGTCGGGTTTACTTAAATGTCCCGGGACATGTTTTGTTTAACCCTTGCTTCCTTCAAGGGAACGAGGATTAAACAATGTTTAATGCTCCTTTAAAATACGGATTCCGGCAAGCCTTTGACGGTTATCCAAACAAACTTGTACAAGAAGAAAAAGAGCTCAGCGGAAGAGGCAGAACTCCCAAAAAAAACCAATGTTTAATTATGTATAATGGCATTTTTTTTGTAAATGACGCCAATTTTTAGCATGGGAGAATCCCATGGATGGCAGGTCAGTAAAAAACAAGGAAGGCCCGCAACTAAGTAAGGAAATAATAGCGATGGGGGGGGGGGGGGGGGGGGGAATTATACCTTAACATAAAAAAAATGGAGTCTATCCTGGAGCTTATCACAATGTTATATAATAACTTTAGAGGGACTGCGTCACCTAATTAGTATGCACATTGGGAAGGAAGCATGCACGCGATCACTCACAGATCGGACAGCTGACAGGATATCATAACTACACTTCCCATGATGCCTCTTATGGTATGAAATGTGAGCGGTTAGGGGTTACAATGACGGTAAGGATGAGGGTTAACTGTTATTGGGGGTTTTTCCACCCAAGTACGTACATTACACCAGGAGGGTTAGCCATAACCTACACCGTTAACCCTAACCCAAGTCTTTACCCTCACTGTAACCCTAACTCCCCTGGTCTAATCACTCGTATTTTATACCGTCGGATGCTGGAGGCATTATGGGAAGTGTAGTTGTCCATTTCTTAGATGGCATTTCTTCCCAGCTGTCTAATCTTCGATCTGAGTGATAATGCGCATGTGCGCTTCACCCGATGGTAAAAAAAACTGCATTCCCAGACATATTGTCAGAACAAGGGCTTTCTCCCAGGGACCTATCCTCCCACAATGTTTTCTTTACTCTGCAAGCATGGCCCAATTACAGGGCTTCCATAAAAATACATGCCGATGGGCAACAGAGAAACATTAAAGGTTTGACTCAACGTGTGCCGATAATTAGCCCCCGAAATGGTGCATCTAAATTGCAGAAGAAGTTGGTGCAAAGCGGGCAACACATCAGGGCCCAGGTAGCCCCGATGTGCCGCTGAATATGATAGCAATTCAGAAATCATAACCAATTGTACACCAATATCTGTTGGAAACGCACCAATCTGATGTGGTAGCCTCAAACATCCCATTATATCACATGGGGAAATTCAGACAGAGAAAAAATGGCCCAATCACGGTCGTGGAACGTTTGCACAAATAATGAGCAGATGAGGGCAGGATCTGCACACTGCAGTTACTAGAATTATAAATGTTAGAAAATAAAAGCTTTTTAAAATAGCAGGCCAGGGATCAAGGCCTGAGCAGTACCAGCAGAGTTTCTCAGAAGAGGCACTATAGAGGGCAAGCCAGAGGCGGAAAAAGATCTCTGGCAGGAGATCTGTGGACATTGTTGACAAGAGTTGGTAGGAATAACAGGTCCAAAGAGATGGTGAAGAAAAGGCAAGTGCATTTAAAATACCCCTACACCATAGACAGCATGTCATATCACTCTGAACTCAGACCTGTTTTTCATGTAACACATGCCTTTGCTGTGTCAAGGATATCTAGGAATGTACATTCACGGGGAATGTTGCATGTGGCTGCACATTGTAACGGCTGCCACTCATGGAGAAGCTGCAAAGATGTGTGCAGAGCTGTACAGAGCATGTAACCTGGAGAGGGGATGGGCATACAGCACATTGCAGCAATTAACATGCTGCTCTAGGCATGACTAAACTCAGGCACACACACACACAGTCCCACCTCCCTCTGGCACTCCACCTACTGTGCGCTACCACTTTGCAAAGTACTCAATGACTTTAGTGCCAAAAGGTTCTGTTATGGGTTTGGAGTAGACTGTATTCTGTTCATGCCAAGTAGATCCTGCTGACCCCAAGCAAAAATTAGGGTCCGGTCTGTCTGCTTCCCAGGGAAGAATAGCAGCTGCTGGTCAGAGGATTAAACTGTACTAGAAGCACAAGTGACAAATAAAGTTTGGATGTGCTTTGATCTGGACTTGGTCCCCCAGGACAAAACTGAGAATTAGAGAAATCTCAATGTATTCTTCCTGGTAAAACACGTTCTAAATAAAATCTGCAAAATGTAATTTATAGACTGAGCATGCAATATCATTAACAAAAAAACTCACAGTGGCCACTAAACATCCAATAACTAGTGTTGAGCGATCCCGAACCGCACTGTTTGGGTTCGTACCGAACTTTTACGGTTTTTGGACACCGGACCCGAACACGGACATTCCACTGTATGTTTGTGTTGGAGTTCGGTGATTACATTGTATGTAATACTATTGGCTTTCTATAAACCGAACTAGAGTCCCCATTCATAAGAAATTCTTATGAATGGGGACTCTAGTTCGGTTTATAGAAAGCCGATAGTATTACATGTATTCCATAAGCCGAAAGTCTATAAACCGAAAGACATTCGGTTAATAGACTTTCTTCTTATAGAATAGCAATAGCATTACATGTATTCTATAAAACAAAAGTCTATAAACCGAATGTCTTTCGGTTTATAGACTTTCGGTTTATGGAATACATGTAATGCTATTGGCTTTCTATAAACCGAAATAGAGTCCCCATTCATAAGAATAGGTCAATTGACCTATTCGTATGAATGGGGACACTCACCCACATTTTACTTCATTTTGCAGCCCTTTCCAGGACTTTTTTAGAGGCATTTTAGTGGCCAAAAGTTTGACTTCAATGGGGTTCGGGTTCGGGGTCAAGTTCGAGCCCTAACCCGGACTTTTTTTCCGAAGTTCGGGCGAACCCGAACATCCAGGTGTCCGCTCAACTCTACCAATAACTATTACAATTTATATTCTGTTTTAGAACATAAGAAGAGAAGGATTTTTTTTTTTTTACATGGTGCAACATTTATCTAAACCAGTGGTAGTCAACCTTTTTCTACCTACCGCCCACTAATGCATCTTTCTTGATGGAAAAATTTCCTTACCGCCCACCAGTTTTCGCGCAAGCGCGGAATATTTTTTAGAAAGGAGGGTGTTTTAAAAAAAATAAATGTTCGTACATTTATCTTTTTATTTCTTTATTTTTTTTTTTTTACGTTTTGATCTGCACTCCACACAGTGCTTTTTTCCCTCCTCTTTTCCCTTTTATTACCAACACCAAAAACAATGTTGTATTAGGTGCCAATTTTTATTAATGTCACCATCAAAAGAAATTCCTTTTCCTGCCTGCTTCTTTACCTTCCTTATAGTATATCACTATATTAAGGATCTCTTTTTCCTTTTTTTTTATTTTCTCCTTCCCTTACTTATTTTTTTCTTTTATTTTATAAGAAAACAAAACTTAATTTATGAGCCAGACTAAACACTGCTTACTCTCCTCCTTTTTTTTTATCCCCTTTTCTCTATTTTTCTTCCTTTTTTTGTTATTTTTTTATCTTTTCCTTTTTATCTCCTTTCTTTTACCTTCCTGAGCTACAAAAGTAAGGCTGAGCTAGTAAGCCCACTTATTATTATTAGCCAACAATTCTCTTTCTCCTGCCTATAACTTTTCTTTTGCAACTGCTCTGCTCCGTTTCTGCCTGCTTCTGCCTGTCCCTGCTATCAGTTTCCACTCCTCCCCTTCCTCTTCCCACGTGTTTGCGTGCGCTCGCTCCCGCCCGTCCCTGGAGGTTGATTGATGTGTGCTTCCGAAAAATCCTACCGCACGCATTCTCGCGCACGTAGGTTTCCTGATGTGTGCGCTCGCGTGCACGCGCGCCCACTCACCCGCTTGTTCAAAACGAGGTTTTAACCTCCAAAGTCCCTACTGCCCACCTGGAATCCCAAAACGCCCACTAGTGGGCGGTAGGGACCAGGTTGACGACCCATGATCTAAACATATTTGGTGGGATATCCCCTTTAAATCAGTGAACTAAAATGGGTGGGGTGAGGGGGGTGGCCTTGCTTTTTCAAAATATCAAGCATAAACAGCAACTGAACAACAAAATCTTAGGAAGCAACCGAGCTTTTCTCTATGGGATTAAATCGTTTTGGAGACCTCAACTTCACAGAGGTTTTATTAAGACCATGAAATTGGTTTAATTGTGAGGCACATGAAGGAAAACATAACTACATCAACATTATCTCCAAGAAACACTAGATACATGCAGAAAACACAAATATAAATAATAAAAAAAAAGTAGAAATCAGGATTCCTTTGATCACAAGAGCTTGATGTACAGCACAGAGAAAGCCATTTCATTGTCTCGTAATGGATGTTGCATCCTTGATGTGTGAAAGAAGGTCTCGGAGAAGCATCTTCAGTAGGGGTGACGGGAAGCCCGTATCTCCTCCAGCTTCCAGAGCTTGTTGGACATCCTGTGTGTCCATCTCAGTGTCCAAAAATCCCAGGGATGAAGTTAACCGTGTGGACCGAGGGCGAGTCAGGGAATTTCAGTGTCCAAAGTGTAAACGTGGATGAGATCAGATATTATATTGTTGAGGGTTAGTTTTGTGATATCGTCACTGAAAACCTAGAGCCCAGAATGGGGAAAATGCACAAAATGGGGGAAGATAAAAAGGAGGTTTAACCAAATTTAAAAATCCATTAAAAAAAAAAAAAACAAGAAAAAACAATGGCCAAACCATATATGAAAATTTTTATATTGGTCTTTACATCGAAGAGGAGGTACCATATGGTTGCTCCCCAGCTATTAAAATACAACTCCCATGATGCTCTGCCACAGCAACTGGAGAACTAACTGGTGGTTATATGCGCTGTAAAAAAAAAATGTACCGTTACATTTTCTACAAGAGAAGAAAATAAAAAGTTTGCCTTTATCCATCTCTGCGGTGATTACAGAGGGAAGCTGCACGTGTCAGGAAGACACTGCTTGTTATAAAAGGCAATTAACTCGAGAACAGGGTCATTTTACAAAAGATGTCTTCTCTCTCAAATCACCTGCAATACAGAAAGCTATCACAATAATAATACGCAGCATGGATCTGATGTACGTGCTAGAGATGAAAGAAGCTATACACTGCTTAAGTAGTGTATATATATTCATGCACACACATACACTTTATTTATATGTGTGTGTGGAAGGCTATTCCATACATCCACTACCCTCTCAGTAAAGTAATACATCCTGATATTACGCTCCCTTCTCCAATTTAAGACTATAGCGTCACATTCGATCAGTAGAAAGCCCCTAACATGCCATTTTATTCCCTCACTATGGCCACTGAACATTTTAACTATATAAGTTTAATCGCTCCTGTCTATGTCATCACCTTGTGGTGGGATATAGAAATTGTCCACTCTTCACATGCGGTGATGTCATAAACAGGAGACACCACCAGCTGGGATTACCCAAGTGTACCAATACTGTCCTTACCTGCCACCACTGGTTCTCAGCACTGGCATTGCTTGGCACCTCCACCCCATAGCACTGCAGGGCAAAATATAGAACCGCCACGGCGATGTGCTGCGCTTCATACCGGAGGCAGATGTCACCATGGTAACTATCCCTAAGGAGAGCCCAGGAAGCTGTGGCTATGGGGGTACGCTCCCAGCTGTGCCGGTTCATCCAGTTTTTTAAAGACATCAGGTAATGAAGGAGGTACTGCAAGGAACAAGAACGTGGGGAGAGAAAAAAAATGGCAAGATCACGACACACATTAATTGTTTACAAAGTAGATTTGGCACGAACATTTTTTGTAAAAAAAAACAAAATTTTTTTTTTTTCTAGTTCACTAAAAAAACAAACAGTGCCACTACTCCAGAGTAAACCCTCATTTTTTTGTTTTTGCTCTCATCGGAGGTAGTGCTAATCTGGCTTCTGGCGCATACTGATGATGTTAGCAGTTTCTTCCAATTACAGTGTCGTGATCTGATGCATGACAACTTTCTCTTCTAGTGGATTAAAAAAAAAAAAAGACTCGATTTTTAAATGTAAAAGAGTAGAGAGAGGACCTAGATATGGCCCATGCTATTGATTATATGTTATATACAACCGAGGGTCTGGCACAGCATGTTTTACCCTGAAGCATGGGGGCTTCAGAGAATAAAACAGTACATATCTCAAAAAGAACATGCCATTTTATTCACATAACAGAAGCACACCTTTATTGGCTCTTTAATACCTTGACATACATGCTGGCTATACTTACCGTGCCAGAACAGAAAGTAGCAGCTATGCCCTCCTGTATCACCTATATATTGTGTATTTATGTGAATGTAGAGAATAAAAAAAATGACTGAAAATGATCTATACATTGTGTTAGCAAAATAGCAAGCTAATGCCTAAATTAGGAGACAAATGTGTTTTAAATGTGTCTTTTTGACATCACATGTGGCTTAATATGCAAATGTATTGGTTTTCAAGAGGTAATGTGTAATTTGCATATTAGGACACAGGTGATGTCATGAGTAGGAGACAGACATCTAAAAACACATTTTATTCCTAATTTAGGCATTTTTTTTCTACATTCACAGTATAAGCGTTGTTTAGGTGATACAGTCCCTTTTATGTAATTCTGCCAGCACAGTACAGTTTGTGATCATCTATGCAAAACACCATCCAGATGACACAAAGGGCTAGATACTAAAATGAACTGACAAGTCCAGCCATTAACAGTGGATAAATGTTCCAACTCGCCCCTGTTTTGCAAATCAGCTATTAATGCCTGATTATTGTGTTGCCCTTATCAGTTCAGCTTTAATGAATATACCAAATGTTGCCATGGCACTGACAACAAATTAGTCTCTCGAAACACAGGAGGTGTTGTGGACTACATCTCCCATAATGCTCTTACAGCCGTATTGCTGGCAAAGCATCAAGGGAAACGTAGTCCGCAAAATCTGCAGTGGCAAAGATTGCCTAACCCTGGCCTAGAACAAAACCTCATCTCTAATATGCTATTTTGGCATCAAACCCTGAATAATGACTAGCTTTACAATGATCTGAATATTAATATACCTTGTGCGGATGCTGGAAGGAGACTCTGAAGTTTAAGAGTCTCAGCATTAGTAATTCACACTGGACAATGCTGTCTCTCAGCTCCCAGAACTTGCTGTCGACATCCAAAGGTTCACTTCCTGGGTTTAAATACCTGGGGGGGGGCAGCAAGGACGGTAACAGCTCAGCTCACGGAGATCACCTTCATGTTTATATGAACACCGCCAATAATTCATGCGTAGCGTGGTACAGACGTGTGCTACAAAACTCAATGCCCATACATGTCCTCAAAAAAAACGGAATCATTATTGCCAGGTTTAAAATCAAGAGGGACTAATCCCCAGGAGGTTTTGAATGGGACAGAAAGGCCTTTTATGTATTGTTTGGCGGGGCGGGGGAAGTATTTTGATGTATTGCACTAGGACACCTCCTGCTTTCGGTTTTATCTTAAATGAAATGGAACATCCAATCTGACTGCTGGAGATAAGGCATTCATATATATTTATAGGTTTTGGATGGAGTGATCAGTCTGGGTGAAGTGATGACCAGCAGGGGTACAATATTACATATATATATATATATAATATTGTACCCCTGTTGGTCATCCCTTCAGCCAGACTGATCACTCCATCCAAAACCTCAGGATTATAGGGAATTTTAGACTCTGGCTTTCTGACACACTACCAAGGCTTTGTATAGACAAACATTTTAATGTCTTGTATAGTTCTTTTTCAATACTCCCGCTTCACCTCTATTTCATTAATGTGTGTGTGTGTGTATTTGTGTGTGTGTGTGTGTGTGTATTTGTGTGTGTGTATTTGTGTGTGTGTGTGTGTGTGTGTGTATTTGTGTGTGTGTGTGTGTGTGTATTTGTGTGTAGCTGTATATTTGCATGCTCTGCCCTGCTCTTTTTTTTTTTTCTCCGTTTGAAAAAAACATGAGTTATTTTAACTGTCAAACTATCAGATTGATCAGTATTGCTTCAGACATGATGTAGAAAGGAAAAACTCTCGCAAGCTTGTCTTTTTAAATATTACGTTGGTCCAATACATTTTTTTTAAAAAGTATCATTAAATACTGCAATACCCTGGTATTTTGGCACCTTATATTTATCTACACACACATATTATATATTTGAAGCTTTGACCAGGTTTAGCACCCCTCTCCATCACAGGTGCTCCATAAAGAGTGTCCAGACCTGCAGGGGTGTCTCTGTATTGTACAATAGGAAGGCCCTTAGGTGCCTGGTAAACTATACAAATGAAGTGATTAAGCTCCATAAGCAACAGTATTTAGTGTTGGGACCCACCTACATGTGATGTGTTTTCATGTAGTGGTGGGCTTAGCATAATATATGTCACTAGATCTCCAATTTTGTCATCTTAGAAAAGGTGTTTTTAAATAGCTTTAATGAAATCTGGAGCTTTAAGAGTTTGTTCCCTGTTTGATGCGAGTGTACTGATCCCTTTGGACTTTGTATATTATATATATTTTATTTTTAGTTCTTTTTTGGGCACCCTCACTTTCATGCAAGCTAAACCTGTGCTGGTTCCTGCGGTTTAGGTTTGTTATATGCAGGTTATACAATGAGCAGGTTGGGTATAAAGTGAAGTGGACTGAACCACTTCATGGATTTGGTAGGTTAGACTTTTAATGCGCAACATGATGAACTGCAAGCGGAGAAGGAACCTCCGGGCTGAACAGATCCCTGCATCCCATGAAGGCAAAATTGCAGAACTTGATGTACAGCTGAATGGGAGAAGGTTTCCGGCTCGGCTACTTTGGCCTTGATTTCGCAATTCCAAATGGTGCCCCGAGCCGGGCAGATAAAGGGCACCCGATTTATAGTTCTTACCTGTGGCAGACATTAATGATGTCTCTGGTTCTCAGGTGTTGCTCTTCTACTTTTCCAGCCAAGTAAATTGAAGACATGGCCACTAAGTAGGGGTCATAGTCCTCCATGCTGGTCTCATTGAAAAACTTATGATAAATGGTACAGGCTGTGGCAATGGGAATGGATTGCATCCCCAGTTTAATACCTGTGTAAGGATGGAAAGTGCACAGGATTTAATACCTGAATAGTCAGTGTTTCTCATGGTTTCTACCTTTGCATCTAAATAAATATCATATAAATACATGGAAATAAAGATGAAACAACTTTGGCCCTAAGATACAGTTAATAAGCCGTGTCATGTGACAAAGCACCTTATGTATAAAAATATTATTTCTCTATATTTCTTTAAAATATTACTTTAGCCCAGAGGTGTCAACTGTGGGCCTCCATCTTCCATAATACTGTCAGCTAAGAGGTTGTATACAGGGAAGTAAGGGCTGCAGTTTGACACTCCTGTCTGTGCTTCGATCATATTAAATATATACTGCTCGTGATCCACAGGATGTTTACATTATCGTAGATCTGGACAGTGGCGTCACGAGGGGGGTGCGGGGGGTGTGGACCGCACTGGGTGACACCTCCAGCGGGGGTGCTGCCGTCTCCCGGTGCAGGTCCGTGGCTGTGAGGGAAGCGTTGTGCGCTCCCCTCCAGCCGTGCGGATCAATAAAGTTTGTTGAAACTTTTTTTTTTAAACAAACTTTATTGAAGTCGCGCGGCTGGAGGGGAGCGCACAACGCTTCCCTCACAGCGACGGACCTGCACCGGGAGATAGCAGCAAGGAGGTAAGTACTGGCTGGGGAAGGTGGGAGGAGGGTGGCATAACGAGCATACTACATGGCAAAATCCTGGCATATTAACTGGGAACACCCTGGCATTAAGTGGCAATATCCTGGCATATTAATTGGCAATATCCTGGCATATTGGGGGGCAAAATCTTGGCATATTAATTGGCATTATCCTGGCATTAAGTGGCAATATCTTGGCATATTAATTGGCAATATCCTGGCATATTGGGGGGAAAAATCCTGGCATATTAATTGGCATTATCCTGGCATTAAGTGGCAATATCCTGGCATATTAATTGGCAATATCCTGGCATATTGGGGGGGCAAAATCCTGGCATATTGGGGGGGGGGGGGCAAAATCCTGGCATATTAATTGGCATATTGGGGGGCAAAATTCTGGCATATTAAATGGTATATTGAGAGCAAAATCCTGGCATATTAAATGGCATATTGGGGGGCAAAATCATGGCATACTGAGAGCAAAATACTGGCATATTAAATGGCATATTGGGGGGCAAACTCCTGGCATATTGAGGGGCAAAATCCTGGAATATTGAGAGCAAAATACTGGCATATTAAATGGCATATTGGGGGGCAAAATACTGGCATATTGAATGGCTAAATAATCCTGGCATATTGAGTGGCTAAATAATCCTAGTATATTGAGTGTCAAAATAATCCTGGCATATTGAGTGTCAAAATAATCCTGGCATATTGAATGGCTAAATCCTGGCATATCGAGGGGTTAAATACTGGCATATTTTAATTGGCAAAGTGATGCTGTGGCATGGTCTGTGGGGCAAAATAACATGTACTATGTGGAAAGTGACACTGGCTAGTTCTGTGGGGCAAAGTGACACTGTGGCAAATTGTGTAGGTGCAATATGAGTGCAAGCCAAGTGCTGTGGGTGCAATATAGGTGCATGGCAAGTTCTGTGGGTACTGTATGGTGTTGTGTTAAGTCATTTAGGTGCAATGTGGGTGCAGAGGAAGGGAATAAAAAATAAGAATGCAATTTTTCAATAACATTTATATTAAATATAATATTAAATAATTCAAATAAGTATAAATGCAACTAGTTATAGAGAGATGTCTGTTTATAGATATGTATTGTTTTCGAATTGTACAATTGTCACCAGTCGCATAATTAATGGCTATCCCATATGTGGCATATTTATTGGGCCCCATGCGTGGCATAATTAAGGGGCTCTTTTGTGTGGCATAATTATGGGGCGCTTGTGTGTGGCATAATTATGGGGCGTCTGTGTGTGTGGCATAAATAATTTGGCTCCAAGGTGAGGCATAATTTACAGGGCTTTGGCGTGGAATAATTTATGGGGCTCTTGTGTGTCATAGTTATGGGCTCCTGTGTGTGGCATAGTTAAAGGGCTCCTGCGTGTGACATAATTTGTGGGGCTCCTGTATGTGGCATATTTAATGGGCCATCTGACTGGCATTCCTAAGGAATCTGTTTGGCATGGTATTGGAGGAAATCCAGGGAGGTGACACCATGAGTTACCGCACCGGGTGACACCAACCCTAGTGACGCCACTGGATCTGGATACATACCACAAATCATCTAAAGACATTCTATAGTAAAAAGCAATGTAGTTAATCTGTCACACCACTAATACAGTTATAAAGCAGATCGAAGGGCTCACCCGTCTCCATGATAAACCGGGTGACTTTGAAGTTGTTTTTAACCGGTTTCTCAGTTTCAGGTTGCACTCTAGAAGAGGACACCGTCTCCATTATTTATTCTTCTAAGAAACTAAAAGAAAAAGCCCACAAAAGAACAAATTAAAGCAAAAACATAGAAAAGATGCAGCAAAACATTTCGTGAATGCTTCTATTGTTTCCTATTACAATACACCTGGGTGTTCCATAAAATGTTATCGGTACATCCGGCCACTAGACAGCAACAGGTCATTAAAGTGTGCATGGGGTAAATATAGATATATGAAATCATACTGGCCCCACTGAAAATAACCGGGCATGCATAATGAGTCCCCATCACTCTCCATGATGAATGCAGCCGCAGATGTGGACACTTTGCAGGTAGGCTCTGGCCGTCCCCGCACTCCTGAATGGAAGCCATCTGATTTGCTCCCAAGAGGTGCTGGATCGAGGTGTATCGGTTCTATTGTGAAAACCTTGAAATGTAATATAACAAAATAAAAAAAAAACCTAATGCTTATTTAATTATAAAAGGGTCAGCTTTCATATGCATTTATTATTTTTATTTTTCAAGTTGGCCTTTTGGGTCGGCTTATATATCTGATATATTCCACCAAGTCACCTAATCATGTATGCGTGCATACCCTCGTCAAAGCCTTCAACTTAGCGGGACCTGTTGTACATTGTTAATATGTAGAGCAGACTGTGGTTACATAGTTGTATTGAGATCTTCGCCTTTATTGTATTTAAATACAGGGACCATATTTTCATAACCAATATTAAAAGTCATTATTTTAGATACAGTTTAAAGACACGGATTCTAGATTTCTCTTTTACATTACACGGCTTAATTATTTGGGAAGGCGTTAGATGCCTACTTTAAGAAGACAAGTTCTCTGCGGGATAAACCCAACACCCATCAGAGATTAATAAAAGGAGTACCATATAGTTTAGTTCATTATTCTTGGAAGTCTGATAGCTTGACTCTTAGCTGAGAAAAGGATTAGTATACATTGTGTGAAATAGATCATGAAAATTATGTATTGCATACATCAGGAGAATATAGTCTCAGCAGATGCATTTGTTTGCAATTCTGCGAACACAGGATGTGTGAAGGCTTGAGAAATATTTGCATTTTTTTTTTTTTTTAGAAGACCAGTAAATGTTAATTCCAAAAAGAGGGATTTTAGAAGCCATGGACCCCTGGGACCTGTCAAGCTCTGGTATAACACATTTTTATGCTGTTCAGGGCCGGTGTATAGAATGTGTGTAAAATAATTCATATAATCATGGCGCTATTCCTGTGTAAGAGCAATAAATGACGCTAAAATAAGAAGATATCTCAATTTCTATTAGAGACAAAACACCCTAACAATCCATGACGTGTGCTTAACCTTTATGCCATGTACCTGATTTCACAGGTAAAAGGATGCGAAAAGTAGCCGAGCTTGTTCAACATAAGAAATCCCTCTCTTCAAATCCTGAACTGATCCAAAGGGGTTAACTCCATGAGTCTGCTCCCGTGTATGGACTCAGCAGTGCCACTTACTCACTGGACCATCATGTGCACAGCTTCTCAACTTCCGGGGTCCTTACACCGAGAAAGGTGCCCTCCGTACTGCCTGTGGGGTCCTTGCAGCCATAATTGGGGTGCCCACGATATTCCTGTGCAGGAATACATATAAATGGCCCTCCAGCACTAGTACACCAAATATGTCATGATGCTCATTCATATGTTTAGTAATGTGAGGTGCCGTAGTGTTCTCATACAAACTTTATCTTATTTGTTTCAAGGAAATGTATTCCTTTTACTTCTGATGCCAATGTGTCCCTAACCATACCTCCCAAGTGTCCCTATTTAGGAAGGACAGTCCCTATTTTGCACTGAAATCCTCTTGTCCCTCATTGCTTCTCTATTTTTTTTGGGATGGCAGAGGTCCCCAACAATAAAACTCACAATACATTGAGTTTTAACTGGCGTAATTGTGTTTTAATATTCATTTGTGCCAATAAAATACTCGATTCTTGTTCTAAATGACTTATCTAATTACATAAACAGTTACCAATTGGCCATAAAGTCGCTGATAAAGTTCTGGTGAAGCCACGCCCACAGCCGTAACCTTCAGCCATGCCCACAAAATAAAAAAAGTGTCCCTTTTTGGACCTTTGAAATGTTGGGAGGTATGCTATGAACGCAAAATGTAACATTATTTTTTTTATTGACCACACCCCTTTACATTCATATACCTCCTATTCGAGCGACAACGTTTACTATAGTTGCCAACAGTCCTGAATTTTCCAGGGACAGTCATGTTTCTTTATGGTCCTGTCACTTCAAATTTGGGTCTGTCCTGGAGCCAATGATTAAACGCTGTGATTGGGCGCTAAACGCGTGAGGCAAGTTGTTTTTGCCACTGTGATCCACTATAAATTTCAGAAATTCTGAAACTACTTCAGTGATTCATATCGTATTGCATCAGGCGTCCATCTCTCCGATACCGATCCTTGCTTATCTCTGGCACAAATACTGCCTATGTATAGTCCTTTACATCCCCGTGACTATATATATTTCTTTTTTTTTTTTTTACAATGTTTACTTTTTATCTATATCTATACAATGTGTCAGCAGAATGTAAGCTCTATAATTGGAGCTCCGAATTTAAATTCAGGCCATTCAGGGGTCACCAAAGTGACCAAAATTGGTAATTGTTTTTTATTTATTTTTTTATTTCTGGCCCAATGATCAGGACATAATAAATAGACCTTTAGGATAAAATGCACATTTGTCAGTGATTCCTCTGGTTCATGACATCACTCACAGTACAAAACAAGGTAAATAAAACCATATATATGTTCTTGTTTTAATTTAAAACTGCAATCTGCTGGGTTGGTTCTTTTATGGACTGTACATATTTGAATCTAACACAAGGTGGCGCTGTTGCCTCCCCTATAATAAATATCCAGCATGTCTAATAATGGAACCTTTTTTATAGTTTTTATTGCTTGCAACAGTGACAAGCCATAGACTTTATCACTCTGCCCTGTCAGATAATGAGATCCACATCTCTTAACCTGTCTGCATCAATTGCTATGCCTAATTCTGTACATCACCACCCAGTCAGCAGCAGAGCAGTGTGTTAGGCATCTGCTCTAGGTAAGAACATTTCCCTAAATATCTTCTTCCTTTTCCCCGTTGCCATGGCTCTGCAGATGCTGCAATGGTATCACGAAGCATTGCTCATCCAGTCTTGCCTGCTTGCTTGGCTGTGTGATTATTTTTTTTGGTGTAAGGCCTGCTGGGTGATTCTAAACTTAGCTCACATTGTCACTGCCAGAGAGGTGGGCTGATAGCAACCCCATCTGCCCACAGCCTACAGGAAACTTGTGATAAGTCAGTCCAAAGTGTGGCTGCATCAAGGTCACAGCGCAAGTTATGCAGCATGATTCATTTTCCAAGTGATTCTGCATTGTTTGAAAAAAAAATAAATAAATAAGAATGCATCATACCTGCCAAGTGTCTCTATTTAAACAGGACAGTCCTGCATCCAAATTCCCCTGTCTCTCTTTCTTCCTCCATTGTCCCTCTTTTCTGCGAGTTCCGATTTTTTTTAGTTTGCATAACTGGATCATCAATAAAACTTACCATAAACTGATTTAAACTGCAGTAAGTGTGTTTTTATATTTTTGGAAATAAAATGTATTCTTTAATCTTATTCCAAATGACATAAATAGTTACCAAGTCGCTACAAATGTTCTGTCAATCCCCCAACCACCTTTAGAGTTAATCCCCTCATAGTCGGACATCATGTGTGTAGTTGAATATTGTGGTCCAAGAAATGGCCTTGCTGCACTTTTAAAGGGAGAAGAAAGAAATTAAATATTTAGTCATTCTACGATCAGTAGACATTTTGTTGAACCACCTATCTCGTAGTTAGTCTCCATTTTACAAACTGTGCTTGCGGAAGAGATTCCGTGACCTTTCAATGTGTCGATCTTCATACCGCCAGCAGCACATTTGCATCTCAAAAGAGGAGAAAATATATTAAGTCGAAAAAAAAGATGATGATATTATGAGATGCAAATGTACTCCAGCCGCAGGTATAAAAATTGACACATTTAGAGGTCACGAGGGGAACAACACTGTGGATTGACAGAATCTCTGCAGCAAGCAACCAGAAGCTACGTTCTGCAATAAACGTTAATATTTCAGGACAAAAACACTATAGAAACTGTAGAAAAAATTATAGCAAATTCAAAACAGCATTTTATGCATCCTAAATTGGCCATTAATTACATGTTTTGACTTTACTCCCACTGGCTGGTGTTGCTGTGTATAGTGGCTAACAGCCAGGGAAGGCTGCTGTGAATGACAGATAATGGGCCCCTGGGTGCAATGAAGAAGAAATTTAGATGTTGTTTCCCATAATGAGGTGTAACTATTACTCCTTACCCAGCGACATCTACGCTAATGTTCAAAACTTTGGGGTCACTTAGAAACTTCCTTGTTTTCCATGAAAATATACAACAAACGAATTGCGAAATGAATAGGAAATACAATGTTACAAATAAGGATTTACAATTGAAATAATAATTGTGTCCTTTAAATTTTGCTTTTGGCAACTGTGCAGTTGCAGACGTTGGGCATTCTAGTGGTCAAATTGTTGAGGTCATCAGAAAAGATTTCACCCCATGCTTCCTGAAATAAAATAGGATTGGCTTGATGGACACTTCTTACGTACCAAGCGGTCATGGTTCGTACAGCTGCTCAATAGGTTTGAGATCCGATGACTGTGCTGGCCACTCCATTATAGACAGAATACCAGCAAACTGCTTCTTCTATAAATAGTTTTGTATAGATTGGAGCTATACATTCGGTCACTGTACTGTCATCGGAGGAAATTGACCCCAATCCAACGCCATCCGCAGGGTATGAAATGTCATTACAAAATGTAGGGATAGAAAAGCAACACCGGCTCTAGTCACAGGAACAAAAGTACAGGAGGTGGGTGGGTGCTCCACAGTGCTGATTAGGCACAACAATTAAGCATTAAGTAGAACAAAGTGTGCACTCCACTCGCCAAGTAGTGAATGAATAAAGTGCTTTAATGCTTTCAAAAAATCCAAACAGGGTGAGGTACAATCCACGGATGATAAAGGGAAGGCCACCTAACGTGACCTATGACTAAGCATGGTGACACGTGAAACGCGTTAGGTGGCCTTCGCTTTTCACTTTATCATTCACTACTTGGCTAGTGGAGTGCACACTTTGTTCTACTTAATGCTAAAATGTAGGGATAGCCTTCCTTTTTTAAGATCTCTTGTACACACTACTAATCTCCCACTTTAAGTTCTCCTCCAGGATCTTGTTTCCAATCTTCCTCTGTCCGTAGTTTTGTTGCCCAGCTCAAAGTAACTGTATCACCTAAACATTGTTTTTACTGTGCATGTAGAAAAAAAAAATTATTGAAACTGATGTACACATTGTGTTAGCAAAACTTCAAACAAATGCCTAAATTAGGAGAAAAATGTGTTTTAAATGTGTCTGGGGAGTCTCCTGTTTATGACATCACCTGTGGCTTTATATGCAAATTAATTAATTTTAAGTGGGAAATGTCTAATTTACATATCATGCCACAGGTGATGTCATAAACAGGAGACTCCACAGACATATTTAAAACAGGTTTCTTCTAATTTAGGCATTACTTGCAATTCTGTGAGCACAATGTATAGATCATTTTGTATAATGTTTTTATTCTCTACATTCACAGTATAAGCAATGTTTAGGTGATATAGTCCTTTATTATTTTCCTTTTTTTGGTCAGGCTGATATATGGCCTTTTCTTTACAACTCTTGCTAGAAGGCCAGCATCCTGGAGTCACCTCTTCACTGTTAACGTAGAGACCCGTGTTTTGAGGGTACTATTTAAAGACGCTAACAGTTCAAAACTATAATGTACTTGTCCTCGTCCTCTGTGCACTGGGGCCTCCAATTCCTATTCTGTTTAGATCCAGCTTGTGCTGTTCTGTGAAGGGAGTAGTACACAGCATTGTAAGAGATTTTCAGTTTCTTGCTAATTTCTCTCATGGAATAGCCTTCATTTCTCAGAACAATGATAGACTGATGAGTTTCAGAAGGAACTACTTTGTTTCTGGATATTCTTAGCCTGTAATTGAACCTACAAATGCTGATGAAACAAATACTCAACTAAAAAAAAAGGTCCATTTTATTGGTTCATTAATCAGTTGTGCTAACATAATTGCAAAAGGGTTTTCTAAACTTGGAGTAGCTAACACAACATGCCATTGGAACATATGTGATGGTTGCGAATAATAGGATGTTTACACCTATATAGATATTCCATTAAAAATCAGCAGTTTCCAACTACAATAGCCATTTACACCATAAACAATGTATTTGTATCTATTTATTTTGCAGTTTTTGGTTTTATTAAGAGCACAACATATCCTAGATGTAAAAAGGACAAGTCCATATTTCTGCAGTTTCTTCCTTTGCCAGTCGGTCTTTCTCGAGTGGTCCCATGCAAGCTTTCTTTTCCTCTGGTGTCTGGAAACCTCCGGGTCTCCACAGTTACTGCCTCCACTACCTCTTTCTTATTCACCTTTGATCCAGGTCTGTCGACCTCACGGACAATGTGCTTCATGGCAGCCTTGTATCCCAGGAAGGCTGTCAAGTGAATGGGCTTGTTTGGATCATACTTAGGGATACCCTTCACCTTGCCACAATGTCTCTCACTGCTAAATAAACAATGTATTTAAGATCCATTTGATGTTATTTTAATGAACTAAATTAGATTTTCTTTAAAAAAAAAAAAAAAAAACATTTTGTATCAGGGTGGTCAGTGATCATGATTGATGGCTTATTATTTATTGTGTCTTTAATTAAAGAAGCAGAGCTTTTAGCAGACAATTAGAGAGAGTTTGTAGTAGGAGAAATTACAGTGAGATAACTGAATTATTCCACAGTGAGAATAATAATATTCTTGGGGCAGGAAAACTTTTTTTTAACGATTAATTTAAAACAAAAGGCTGTTCACACGAAACACTGAACATAAAATAATAAACGTATAATAACAGGCAACAAGGGATTATAGTACAATGAAAGGCACACTTCAAACTTTGCATTAAATCCAATGATAAATAACATGCGGCATTAAATATCCTTGGAGGTCACATAACAAAACAGGCCCGGAAGAGGTCTGGAGTCAGTAGGAATTTGGTAATGGCTGAAAAGGAAAGAGAGGAGACAATGACACGACTCTTGATGAAATGACTAGAATTTCCCAATCCACAGATTTGTCATTTAGCAGTCCGTCAGCTAAACATTGTTTGTATGTGAATGGACAGAATAACAAAGATGATCAAACATAATTAAGAGGAAATGTTTTGAATGTGTAAGTGGAGTCACCCAGTGGCGTCACTAGGGTTGGTGTCACCCGGTGCAGAAACTCATGGTGTCACCCCCCTGGATTTCCTCCAATACAATGCCAATTGATATTATATCCAATAGATTCCTTATTAATGCCAGTTAGATGGCCTATTAACTATGTCACACACAGGAGCCCCATAAATTATGCCACACCAGAGCCCCACTATTTATGCCTCACCACTGCCCAATTAATCATGCCACACACACAGGTGCCCCATAATTATGCCACACACACACACAGGTGCCCCATAATTATGCCACACAAAAGAGTCCCTTAATTATGCCTCACATGGGCCCGATAAATATGCCACACACAAGCGCCCCATAATTATGCACACATGGGATCGCCATTAATTATGCAACACACAGGAGCCCCACAAGGTGACAATTGTACAATTATAGATACCAGGAATATTGTGCCACTCAGAGCCCAGTAATATTGTGCCAGTCAGATACCAGTAATATTGTGCCATTCAGATACCAGGAATATTGTGCCACTCAGAGACCAGTAATATTGTGCCAGTCAGATACCAGTAATATTGTGCCATTCAGATACCAGGAATATTGTGCCAGTCAGATACCAGGAATATTGTGCCATTCAGATACCAGTAATATTGTGCCAGTCAGATACCAGTAATATTGTGCCACTCAAAGCCCAGTAATATTGTGCCAGTCAGAGCCCAGTAATATTGTGCCAGTCAGAAACTGTAATAGTGTGCTAGTCACAGCCCAGGAATAGTGTGCCAGTCAGAGCCCAGGAATATTGTGCCACTCAGAGCCCAGTAATATTGTGCCACTCAGAGCCCAGTAATATTGTGCCAGTCAGATACCAGTAATATTGTGCCAGTCAGATACCAGTAATATTGTGCCATTCAGATACCAGGAATATTGTGCCACTCAGAGACCAGTAATATTGTGCCAGTCAGATACCAGTAATATTGTGCCATTCAGATACCAGGAATATTGTGCCAGTCAGATACCAGGAATATTGTGCCATTCAGATACCAGTAATATTGTGCCAGTCAGATACCAGTAATATTGTGCCACTCAAAGCCCAGTAATATTGTGCCAGTCAGAGCCCAGTAATATTGTGCCAGTCAGAAACTGTAATAGTGTGCCAGTCACAGCCCAGGAATAGTGTGCCAGTCAGAGCCCAGGAATATTGTGCCAGTCAGAGCCCAGGTATATTGTGCCAGTCAGAGCCCAGTAATATTGTGCCAGTCAGATACCAGGAATATTGTGCCACTCAGAGCCCAGTAATATTGTGCCACTCAGAGCCCAGTAATATTGTGCCAGTCAGATACCAGTAATATTGTGCCAGTCAGATACCAGTAATATTGTGCCAGTCAGAGCCCAGTAATAATGTGCCAGTCAGAGCCCAGTAATATTGTGCCAATCAGAAACCGTAATAGTGTGCCAGTCAGAGCCCAGGAATAGTGTGCCAGTCAGAGCCCAGGAATAGTGTGCCAGTCAGAGCCCAGGAATATTGTGTCAGTCAGAGCCCAGGAATATTGTGCCAGTCAGAGCTCAGTAATAGTGTGCCAGTCAGATACCAGGAATATTGTGCCAGTCAGAGCCCAGTAATATTGTGCCAGTCAGATACCAGTAATATGGTGCCAGTCAGAGCCCAGGAATAGTGTGCCAGTCAGAGCCCAGTAATATTGTTACAAAGCTAACACATGGCTCATGGCAGTCTAAGCAACAAGGCTTGCAATCTAATTGCATCCACAAAACAGAAGACTGAACATAACATTACAATGGGGGGCGGGGGACAATAGGAAAAAAAACCAGTAGGATTTAAGGCTATGAATATAAATAATCACCAAAAATATATCTATACCGTATAGTATATTTTTGGTGACTATTTATATTCATAGCCTTAAATCCTAGTGGTTTTTTTTCCTATTGTTCCCCCCCCCCCCCCCCCACCCCTTGTAATGTTATGTGCAGTCTTCTGTTTTGTGGATGCAATTAGATTGCAAGCCTTGTTGCTTAGAGACATTTTTAGTGCCAGTTTATTTGATTAAAGTCTCTTTCAACAGTCAACTCATCATATTTAAGGGTTTTTAATAGGCATTAGGGGCATTAGGCATTAGGGATTAGGCATTAGGGGCATTAGGGGCATGGAGCATTAGGCATTAGGGGCATGGGGCATTAGGGGCATGGGGCATTAGGCATTTGGGGCATGGGGCATTATGGATTAGGGGCATTAGGCCATTAGGGGCATGGGGCATTAGGAATTGGGGCATTAGGGACTAGGGGCATTGGGCATTAGGCCATTAGGCATTAGCCATTAGGCCATTAGGGCATTAGGCATTAGAGGCATGGGGCATTAGGCATTAGGCAAACCCCCCCTATCTGCTCAGACTCTTAAGACCCACACTCACCCTGCTCGCGCTTGGGACTCTAAAGGGACACTGACAGACAGCTACCACTGTCATAACTCGTCAGCGCTCAAGGCTGAGCGCTGATTGGTCCACTGCCGTGTCTCTCACCCCTGCGTGCCGCAAGAGGAGCTGACGGAGGAAAAAGAAAAGTGCACGCTGCAGAAGACTGAGCACGCACGTGAGTACCACGTGACACCCTCAACAGGTGACACCCGGGCCGTTGATACAGCCTGCAGCAGCGTTTCACTTTTTTTTTTTTTTCCCACCACATGCTCACTGAGGTGACACCCTCAACAGGGGTGACACCCGTGCCGCTCCGCGGCACGGGTGTCACCCCTGTTGAGGGTGTCACCTCAGCGAGTATGTGGTGGAAAATGAAAAAAAAAAGTGAAACGCTGCTGCAGGCTGTATCGACGGCCCGCCGGGTGTCACCCCTGTTGAGGGTGTCACCCGGTGCGGGCCGCCCCCCCCGCCCCCCCTTGTGACGCCACTGGAGTCACCTGTTTATGACATCATCATGGTTTCCTATGCAAATGACCCATAGACCGTTGCAAGTAGTTCATTTGTACATGAAGTCACAGGTGATGTCATAAGCAGGAGACACATTTTTCTCTTAATTTATGCATTTGCTTGCAAGATCATGTTTCCAGGGACACATATTTGTTTTCACATGCTGCAGAAAGAGTATGCAAAGGGCAGGCCGGTGTTCTGACAAATTTCTGCAATACAGCAGGAGGATCACAAATCCCATCAAGATGAGGCAGCCCTCACCAGGATGCTTGCCCCCTTATGTCCCGTGTTACTTACCACCTTAAGAACACAACAACGGACGCGCACATTCCCAAACGGCTGGATAGGCGTGCGCATGCGCTGTGTATCGCTGTGGTCGATGATCTGGTAAGAAGGGGTGTGCGGGGGGTGTGCGGGGGGTGTGAGGGGGGCGGGAGGTGGGTTGCGCAGCTGGCGCATGCGCGGTGGTCACAAAGTTACAGCTGAGTGATCAGCTGTAACTTTATGCGCATGCGCAGTGAGCAAATTCTGCCGCAATTGCGCAGGAGAATTTGCTCCAGAAATTTGTCAGAACACCGGCAGTATGTAGGATGGATATACGCACAGACACAATCCAATTAATTAATCAGGGTGGAGATCTCATAGGTCCTGCCATGATTTTGCACTATTTCGGTCCTTTTTGTGTTTATTTTTTCCTAGCAGTGACTATTTGCTTAATGTATTATGAAAATATATGTTTGTGATTAAACAATTGTCTCCAGCAATTTATCAGAATTTAGGCAAATGGCTTCGCGTAGTAGTGGGGCATAGACATATCTAAGAATGAAGAATTTATGCTAAAAATGATTTCCACATATTTCTAATTTTAAAGAATTTGGTACCTGTCCTCAGTGGCCCTAGGCAGACAAAATTCGGGCACCCCCCCTACCCACGTTGCACACCTACGACATGCCCATCACCTACGTTGCACACCCACGACATGCCCCAATACCCACATTGCACAGACATTAAATGCCCAATCACCCCATTACATGTCACCATCACCCTCATTACATACCCCCACCACGTTCATTACAAGTGCCGCCCTGTGGCAAAGTGCTGCCCTAGGCGAGTGCCTTGTTTGCCATGTGGAAGATACACTACTGCCTGTCCTACTCTGAAACTATTACACTGGGTTTAGAGTTGTAATATGTTTTTTTTCAAGCCATGTTTTGGGGTATAGAGTCCAATACTGATGTCATGTTTGGTCGATCTGCAGGATAGTTTAGAGCAGTTATTTGCTAAAAAATGAAAAGAAAAAAAAAAATTACACAAATAACAAGAAAATAAATGACTAATAGTAGCTAATTAATAGCTACTGTCAGTTAATATATGGGGGTTTGGTGATACCTCCATGGGTATACAGCATATCTCACAACGGTCCCACTTTATGAAGCACTGTACCAATGTTGGGGCTATGTCCCGCCAAGTTCTACCTTTGCCCCGCGTTTCGAGTGACAGCGCTATTGTGCATGCACGACCTCCCAAGCTTTGGCCCCTCCCTGGCATCCTGATTCACTGGGCTGAATTTGGGAGGTATGCTACAGTGGTGTAACATCGCTTCCATCATTATATAGTTAGCTAGACACTGACAGTGGTATAGCATAGCTCCCATCAACATATGCTTAGCCACTGACAGTGGTACAGCATGCTTTTCAACAGCATGTATATAGTTAGCCACTAAACGACAATAATAAAATATTAAGGGTAAGAGAAGTGTTTATCAGTGTATAGTTGCTCAGACACAAGTGGTAAGACAGGAAAGCCCCCAATATATATCAAAAACAGAAACATGTATTGCACACAAACAAACATAAATGCCTATATTTTGCTCAATCTCGTTCTAGTTATGTAGCATAAGCCCCCTGTATTTCAAAACCACAGTCTATCATCAGTGACCCCCTCAGCTGTAGTACACCTGCGGGCTGGGCCCATTTTTTGGGTTTAACAGAACACTACCCAGATGGTTAATGAGGTTTCTTTTTGAGACCAAATGTTTTCAAGCTGGATCATAAAAAGCCAGCTCAGTTATATTTAAGAAGGAATTGTTTGCATGACAGTATATCCCATTGCTGTTGAATTTTTCATGTCACTTTGACCAATATTGTCTAAATGAGAAGCTCTGGGGTCACAGACGGCATGTCAGTTAATGCCCTGGTTGTAAACCGTTGTGTTGAGAGATAAATCCGTAATGTCACGTTGCTTGCCGTGCGTAGGTTAAAACAATTATGTTGACTGCTGCTTCATGCTGTGCCTCACAGGTATACCCAATAAACAGCCTGAGAACAAAGACAATGAGTGTGGATTACATTAAAACAACATACATTTCGCTTTTTCATAGTCCTCTTTATTAAACCGGGAACTGTGGTGAATTGACAAGACAGCATGTAGACTTATATTCCTTCAACATGTAGACCTATCCTCTGTCATCAAGTAGACCTATATTCCTTCATCATGTAGACCTATCCTCTGTCATCAAGTAGACCTATATTCCTTCATCATGTAGACCTATCCTCTGTCATCATGTAGACCTATCTTCTGTCATCATGTAGACCTATATTCCTTTATCATGTAGACCTATCCTCTGTCATCATGTAGACCTATGCTCTGTCATCATGTAGACTATTATTCCTTCATCATGTAGCCCTATCCTCTGTCATCATGTAGACCTATATTCCTTCATCATGTAGACCTATATTCATTCATCATGTAGACCTATATTCATTCATCATGTAGACCTATATTCCTTCCTCATGTAGACCTATATTCCTTCATTATGTAGACCTATACTCTGTCATCATGTAGACCTATCCTCTGTCATCATGTAGACCTATATTCCTTCATTATGTAGACCTATATTCCTTCATCATGTAGACTTATCCTCTGTCATCAAGTAGACCTATATTCCTTCAGTATGTAGACCTATCTTCCTTCAGCATGTAGACCTATATTCCTTTGTCATCATGTAGACCTATATTCCTTCATCATGTAGACCTATATTCCTTCATCATGTAGACCTATATTCCTTCATTATGTAGACCTATATTCCTTCATCATGTAGACCTATCCTCTGTCATCATGTAGACCTATATTCCTTCGACATGTAGACCTATATTCCTTCGACATGTAGACCTATATTCCTTCATCATGTAGACCTATCCTCTGTCATCATGTAGACCTATATTCCTTCATTATGTAGACCTATATTCCTTCATTATGTAGACCTATATTCCTTCATCATTGTTGGGGTTTAAATTCAGCAGACAGCAATGTTTTCTCTCAGATATGGAGACAAGGAATGGACACACCAGAAATACAAGCTTGGAGGGCAGTACTCATTCACACAAGTGTATGGCTGAATACTACTCCTGTAGTTTAATGAAAGGAGACATAGATTTTATATCCAATTCAGTACATAGTCACAAAGGGGTGTTCTTCACACAATACAGTAGGATTTACATATGTCCAGTGAAATGCATCTTAAAGGAACTTCAAACACACCTGTCATTAGCTGAATAAATATGTTAATTGAAACAAACACTTCAGTGAGATAAGATGTTAACAGGATATATAGGAAGAAAGTAAATCAGGATCAAAGAACATCCTGACATTACTAAATCACTGTGTGGTGTGACACAGGATATAAGGGAAAAGGATGCAACTTAATTAACCCATATCATTTCAATCATGTAGACCTATCCTCTGTCATCATGTAGACCTATATTAATTCATCATGTAGACCTATATTCATTCATCATGTAGACCTATATTCCTTCATCATGTAGACCTATATTCCTTCATTATGTAGACCTATATTCCTTCATCATGTAGACCTATCCTCTGTCATCATATAGACCTATATTAATTCATCATGTAGACCTATATTCATTCATCATGTAGACCTATATTCCTTCATCATGTAGACCTATATTCCTTCATTATGTAGACCTATATTCCTTCATCATGTAGACCTATCCTCTGTCATCATATAGACCTATATTCATTCATCATGTAGACCTATATTCATTCATCATGTAGACCTATATTCCTTCATCATGTAGACCTATATTCCTTCATTATGTAGACCTATATTCCTTCATTATGTAGACCTATATTCCTTCATCATGTAGACCTATATTCATTCATCATGTAGACCTATCCTCTGTCATCATATAGACCTATATTCATTCATCATGTAGACCTATATTCATTCATCATGTAGACCTATATTCATTCATCATGTAGACCTATATTCCTTCATTATGTAGACCTATATTCCTTCATCATGTAGACCTATCCTCTGTCATCATATAGACCTATATTCCTTCATCATGTAGACCTATATTCATTCATCATGTAGACCTATATTCATTCATCATGTAGACCTATATTCCTTCATCATGTAGACCTATCCTCTGTCATCATATAGACCTATATTCATTCATCATGTAGACCTATATTCATTCATCATGTAGACCTATATTCCTTCATCATGTAGACCTATATTCCTTCATCATGTAGACCTATATTCATTCATCATGTAGACCTATATTCCTTCATCATGTAGACCTATATTCCTTCATTATGTAGACCTATATTCCTTCATTATGTAGACCTATATTCCTTCATCATGTAGACCTATATTCATTCATCATGTAGACCTATCCTCTGTCATCATATAGACCTATATTCCTTCATTATGTAGACCTATATTTATTCATCATGTAGACCTATATTCCTTCATTATGTAGACCTATATTCATTCATCATGTAGACCTATATTCATTCATCATGTAGACCTATATTCCTTCATCATGTAGACCTATATTTATTCATCATGTAGACCTATATTCCTTCATTATGTAGACCTATATTCATTCATCATGTAGACCTATATTCATTCATCATGTAGACCTATATTCATTCATCATGTAGACCTATATTCCTTCATCATGTAGACCTATATTCCTTCATCATGTAGACCTATATTTATTCATCATGTAGACCTATATTCCTTCATTATGTAGACCTATATTTATTCATCATGTAGACCTATATTCCTTCATTATGTAGACCTATATTCATTCATCATGTAGACCTATATTCATTCATCATGTAGACCTATATTCATTCATCATGTAGACCTATATTCCTTCATCATGTAGACCTATATTTATTAATCATGTAGACCTATATTCCTTCATCATGTAGACCTATCCTCTGTCATCATATAGACCTATATTCCTTCATCATGTAGACCTATATTCATTCATCATGTAGACCTATATTCATTCATCATGTAGACCTATATTCCTTCATCATGTAGACCTATCCTCTGTCATCATATAGACCTATATTCATTCATCATGTAGACCTATATTCATTCATCATGTAGACCTATATTCCTTCATCATGTAGACCTATATTCCTTCATCATGTAGACCTATATTCATTCATCATGTAGACCTATATTCCTTCATCATGTAGACCTATATTCCTTCATTATGTAGACCTATATTTATTCATCATGTAGACCTATATTCCTTCATTATGTAGACCTATATTCATTCATCATGTAGACCTATATTCATTCATCATGTAGACCTATATTCCTTCATCATGTAGACCTATATTTATTCATCATGTAGACCTATATTCCTTCATTATGTAGACCTATATTCATTCATCATGTAGACCTATATTCATTCATCATGTAGACCTATATTCATTCATCATGTAGACCTATATTCCTTCATCATGTAGACCTATATTCCTTCATCATGTAGACCTATATTTATTCATCATGTAGACCTATATTCCTTCATTATGTAGACCTATATTCATTCATCATGTAGACCTATATTCATTCATCATGTAGACCTATATTCATTCATCATGTAGACCTATATTCATTCATCATGTAGACCTATATTCCTTCATCATGTAGACCTATATTCCTTCATCATGTAGACCTATATTTATTCATCATGTAGACCTATATTCCTTCATTATGTAGACCTATATTCATTCATCATGTAGACCTATATTCATTCATCATGTAGACCTATATTCCTTCATCATATAGACCTATATTCCTTCATTATGTAGACCTATATTTATTCATCATGTAGACCTATATTCCTTCATTATGTAGACCTATATTCATTCATCATGTAGACCTATATTCATTCATCATGTAGACCTATATTCCTTCATCATGTAGACCTATATTTATTCATCATGTAGACCTATATTCCTTCATTATGTAGACCTATATTCATTCATCATGTAGACCTATATTCATTCATCATGTAGACCTATATTCATTCATCATGTAGACCTATATTCCTTCATCATGTAGACCTATATTCCTTCATCATGTAGACCTATATTTATTCATCATGTAGACCTATATTCCTTCATTATGTAGACCTATATTCATTCATCATGTAGACCTATATTCATTCATCATGTAGACCTATATTCATTCATCATGTAGACCTATATTCCTTCATCATGTAGACCTATATTCCTTCATCATGTAGACCTATATTTATTCATCATGTAGACCTATATTCCTTCATTATGTAGACCTATATTCATTCATCATGTAGACCTATATTCATTCATCATGTAGACCTATATTCCTTCATTATGTAGACCTATATTCATTCATCATGTAGACCTATATTCATTCATCATGTAGACCTATATTCCTTCATCATGTAGACCTATATTTATTCATCATGTAGACCTATATTCCTTCATTATGTAGACCTATATTCATTCATCATGTAGACCTATATTCCTTCATCATGTAGACCTATATTTATTCATCATGTAGACCTATATTCCTTCATTATGTAGACCTATATTTATTCATCATGTAGACCTATATTCCTTCATTATGTAGACCTATATTCATTCATCATGTAGACCTATATTCATTCATCATGTAGACCTATATTCATTCATCATGTAGACCTATATTCCTTCATCATGTAGACCTATATTCCTTCATCATGTAGACCTATATTCATTCATCATGTAGACCTATATTCCTTCATCATATAGAACTATATTCCTTCATTATGTAGACCTATATTTATTCATCATGTAGACCTATATTCCTTCATTATGTAGACCTATATTCATTCATCATGTAGACCTATATTCATTCATCATGTAGACCTATATTCCTTCATCATGTAGACCTATATTCATTCATCATGTAGACCTATATTCCTTCATCATGTAGACCTATATTTATTCATCATGTAGACCTATATTCCTTCATTATGTAGACCTATATTCATTCATCATGTAGACCTATATTCATTCATTATGTAGACCTATATTTATTCATCATGTAGACCTATATTCCTTCATTATGTAGACCTATATTCATTCATCATGTAGACCTATATTCATTCATCATGTAGACCTATATTCATTCATCATGTAGACCTATATTCCTTCATCATGTAGACCTATATTCCTTCATCATGTAGACCTATATTTATTAATCATGTAGACCTATATTCCTTCATCATGTAGACCTATATTCATTCATCATGTAGACCTATATTCCTTCATCATATAGACCTATATTCCTTCATTATGTAGACCTATATTTATTCATCATGTAGACCTATATTCCTTCATTATGTAGACCTATATTCATTCATCATGTAGACCTATATTCATTCATCATGTAGACCTATATTCCTTCATCATGTAGACCTATATTTATTCATCATGTAGACCTATATTCCTTCATTATGTAGACCTATATTCATTCATCATGTAGACCTATATTCATTCATCATGTAGACCTATATTCATTCATCATGTAGACCTATATTCCTTCATCATGTAGACCTATATTCCTTCATTATGTAGACCTATATTTATTCATCATGTAGACCTATATTCCTTCATTATGTAGACCTATATTCATTCATCATGTAGACCTATATTCCTTCATCATGTAGACCTATATTCATTCATCATGTAGACCTATATTCCTTCATCATGTAGACCTATATTTATTCATCATGTAGACCTATATTCCTTCATTATGTAGACCTATATTCATTCATCATGTAGACCTATATTCCTTCATCATGTAGACCTATATTCATTCCTCATGTAGACCTATATTCCTTCATTATGTAGACCTATATTCATTCATCATGTAGACCTATATTCATTCATCATGTAGACCTATATTCCTTGCCTGGGAGAATCCTGCAATGGGATTTTATGTTCTCAATCCGGGAAAATTCTAAGTCCCGGATTCAGAGCTGAAGTGAGAGTGAAGGAGTTTTTAGCCAATCAGGAGAGACTTAATTGTCTTGATTGGCTGAGAGTTCAGGAACCTCACCTGAGTGTCTGAGCAGTATAGAAACAGTTTCAATCAACTTTATTCAAACAAACTAGTTATTTACAGAGCAGTTGCGCCACACCTTGCTGTCAGATGTATACAACCCCAATGTCCCAGTTGGGTCGCACTTGGTACACAGGGCATGTTGGATGCCCCTGATCTAAGGCATAGAGCTATCATTTTTGGTCATGTCCCGTATGGCTGCCATTTGTGTGCACAATATTTAAGTTATTTATATCCTAAAAACATAAATAACTTAAAACATATGTTTTTAGATCCCTGTCCGAACTTGGGGAGCCCACCAAGTCACATAACGCTGCCCTACCTCTGGGGCTTGGGAGGTGGCGTCCCAGCTCTACTGTCCATGCGCGGTAGAACTCAAGCTGACAGTGCTACTGCGCATGCACACAATGTCTGCACATGTGCAGTATGTATTCTCCAGGGGATATAATGAGATTGGGATTACTGTCCTGAATCCCACTGCCCTGCCGAACTCCACCTCTTTCACAAAAAGCAGGTAGAGCTCGGCGGGACAGAGCCTCAAATCCGAGAGGACCGCTCTGCACCATGTTTGCCCCGTCTTCACTATGGCACGGTTCAGTCCAACGAACGGTTGTTATGTTTGCATAACCGCTCAGGTGTATTGCTCCTAATTATACCTGCTCTGCATACAATGCCAGTATTAGGTTTGTTGTGTTTTTGTTTCTGCTTGACCTGTTTATATCCATGTGGCCTTGAACTCTGTTTTAAAAACATCCCATTCTTGCTTCCTCCCCTGCCCTCCCCCTCCTCCCCCCCCCCCCCCCCCCCATTATCCGTCCTCACTAGAGGAAGGGGATTATAACTGAAGAGCTCTTGGCCGGACGCGAGGCTGATAATACCAGGAAATGCTTAATGGATCCAGAACAAAAGCTTGTCTTTTCTGTCCCAAATCAGCGCAGCAGATGGCTGATGATATGACATCGTCTCGTGGAGTTGCATGCAGGCTCTGCGGGTGGGCTGCGCACTCAGAGCAACTTGTATCCAAACTTTCTTCTCTGCCATTTATTAAAGCCACTCGTGATCTAACATAACACATGAGCCATTCTTTGCCTTGCAGAGCAAGCTGGCCTCTTCCAAGCAGAGTTACTTATGGTACCAATTATATAGTGTCTCTGGGACAACACAGTACAGCACAGACACACACCAGTGGGGTTGGTTGCAGCAGTGCTTCTCGGTTTTTGGGCCCCCTAAGCAAAGCAACCCATCGCGGACCCCGTATCAGCTATTTGCCCCTCTCTCCATAACTGCCTCCCCTCAGTTAAGCACTGGAGAGGCCGAACAAACAAATATTTTGTTGGTATAGTAGTGCCACTCCTGGTTGATTAGTAGGATGTCTACACGACACTACTCAGGGACCCTGATGAAGTCACACAGTCCGTGGCCTCCAGAGGAACACGGCAGTCACAGCAGTTAAACTCCTTTACGGTATTAACCTCTTACACTTCTGCTGGAAGGGGGTCATGTGATGGGGTCATGTAATGGGGGTGATGGGGGCATGTAATGGGGGTGATGGGGTCATGTAATGGGGGTGATGGGGGCATGTAATGGAGGTGATGGGGCATGTAATGCAGGTGATGGGGGCATGTAATGGGGTGATGGGGCATTTAATATGTGTGCAATGTGAGTGATGGGGCATGTGATGGAGGCATTCAAGAGGGGTGATGGGTCATGGAAGGGGGTGATGGGGCATGTAATGGGTGTACAATGTGGGTGATGGGGCATGGAATGGGTGTGCAATGTGGGTGATGGGACATGTAATGGGTGTACAATGTGGGTGATGGGGCATGTAATGGGTGTGCAATGTGGTTGATGGGGCATGTCCTGGGTGTGCAACGTGGGTGGGGCGATGTCCGAATTTAGTCTGCCTAGGGCAGCACAAAACCAAGATACACCACTGCTTTGGATACTATATGGGTGCGATGAGAAGTCTTGAAGTGCAATATGGGTGAAATGTCAATGGTTCTGTAGAGACTGATGCTTTCAATGTTCCCATTATGGTCTCACTGGTTTCACCAGCCAGGAGACCCTGTCCTGGACCACTCAAACAAACTTTTCAAACTTGCTCTGCACCAGACCTATGCATCGTATGGTTCCTTGAAGCAGGTGATCTCCATCTAACCAAACGGTGGGCACCTTCTGGAGACCTGCAAACCAATTTCTGGACATTTAAACAGGCAGTTTGCAGGAAGCCAGTTAGATGTTGATTTCCCCTGATGAACCCACATCTGAGTGGGGTAAAGCTGACATGGCAGTGAGGGATATTATTTAATGCTATTTTATGGAATCAGATCCCACACTTGGGGAACTTTGGAAATTACATTCATTTTAATTGTTGGCTCACTATGTGAGAGCTCCATAACACTTGGGGACAGATGTCACCTTACTAACTGTATTAGATAAAGAGGGATATCGCCTGGAACTTCTCGATACAATATATGCTATAGCGGGATTCCACCCATAATCCCCATGTAGAAAACTAAGATTCTTATCAGAAACCAGTGGAATATTTTATTTGACGTGTGTAACCACGGTATATTCCACCCATAATCCCAATTTAGACATATAATATTACCCATTGTATTATTAGAAACAGGTCAAATGTGGTACTTGGCATGTGTAATCATGGAATTCCACCCATAATAAACATGAAGAAAAATAATTATAACCATATTCTCATCAGAAATTGGTTAAATGGGATACTTGGCTTGTGTAAACATGGATTCCACCCATAATCCCCATGTAGAAAAATAATTATAACCATATTCTTATCAAAAATCGGTCAGATATTTTAGTTGACCTGTGTAAACATGGTATTCCACCCATAATCCCCATGCAGAAAGATAATTTTAACCATTTTCTTATCAGACACTGGTCAAATATGATACTTGGCAAGTGTAAACATGCTAATCCACCCATGATCCCCATGGATAAAACCCCTATGCCCATGTAAAATATTGTGTTTTGCACATACATGTACTACCGAATTCGCTCGAATATAAGACGATCCTGATTATAAGACGACCCCCCAAACTTGGGATATTCTTTTAGGAAAATAAGAAAAAGTCAGATAGTTAATGGACAATCGGGTGAATGAAATTAGTGGTAGTAGAAATAAGCTAAGGGAACTTGGACAATACCATAATGAAAGGGGTTTATTTGTGAGTGAGGGAAAGAATAAAATAAATAACAATTTAAAACCAGTCTAATATTATTCACCATGGAAGTGAGAATATGAAGAAAAAGATTCAGAAATAATACTGCTCAAGTAGCCGATTCAGTGGACCCTGCAGTGTGCCTGGATTTGGGGCAGTTTCCCCTATTGTTGCTAAGTAGTTAAAGTAACCTAAACAGCCTACTGCTTCTCCCTCCCTTGCTGCTGGTCAAATTTTATTGTTCATGGTCAGTAGCTGTTAGGTTATATGTATCCTCCCTTAGTCCTCCTACCCTGGCTAAGATAAGGCCTCTCTGTCTTTTCCATTTCAAGTCAGATTATGTAGGGGGGGGGGGGGGGGGCATGGCCTCCTCTGCCACTACCCCCCAGCGAAGCACTGGTGGGAAGTGTGATTTTTAGTTGGGCTTGGCACAAGAGAGTGGCAGACATCAATACATGCTGATACTTTCCTTTGTCTTGACAGGTAGTCTTCACATATTGAAACTTGTATGAGACAGTCACCCAACAGAATGTATAAAGAAGTACTTTTTTTAATGTGTTGAGATATTGCTAAGAAAACTATTTTCCCATCACCAGGCTTCCAAGTGGTTCTCAAATCAGTAGCCAAAGCTTCAATTTAAAAAATAAAAAAAAAACCTTATTGTTCAACTAATAGATTATATGTTTAAATGCACTGATGGCTCTACTTGGCGACATCTTCTTCTAATAAAGCTCCAAATCCACCTCAACACTCCCCAACATCGGTTTGACCTGGTGATACTGACATTTTCCTTCATGATGTTATCTTCTTCAGTCTCACTGTCCCATGGAAGGTCTTCAATATAATATTCTCCATGATCTGCTATAGTGTCCTGAGACGACGCAGGGCGTAATACTTTGCCGCTTGCAGAGCTGGATTTGGAGTCCGTTCTCCTACAATGGCACCTAAGCAGACAAGTAGTAATACGAATCATGATGCTAGTTTACAAATGCTTTGATAAGAATCTCTCTAGTGTGCACTGCTCCAGACTCCTCTACATACACTAATGAGGGAATTGTGTTAGTGGGTGCTTTATATAGAATACATATTACTATATGAGGTCATATCGGTGTGGCTTATATTACCTTATTAGGAAAGTTGGGTGTGGCCCACCTCAAAGGGCGTGGCATACTTGTAAGGGTGTGGTCCACCCACCTCTGTGGAACGATTTGGAAGATTAAAAAGCAAAACATATCTTCTTACTATTAAGTAAAAATGTATTAATGACTGAAACCAGACAGTGCAAAGAGAAATAAATATCAAGACAGAGCAACGAGAGCGCTGAAGAAACGGTATGCCGTTATCAGTGGCGTCCCGAGGGGGGGGCGGGGGGGGCGGCCCGCCCCGGGTGCCACTGACTAGGGGGGTGCCACCGGTGCTGCCGGCACCCCCCGCGCTGCTTACCTTTTTTTTTTTTTTTTTCTCAGGCGGCCGAATCTGGATGCGGCCGCCGGGTGAAAAAAAAAAAAAAAAAAAATCACAGCGACCGGATGTGACGATACGTCACATCCGGCGACTGTGTTTCCCTCCTCCGTGCAGGAGGGAAGAGAAGACTGCACGGAGGAGTCGTCCGTCCGGGAGAAGCAGCGATTTGGTAAGTGATGGGGGGGGGGGGGGGGGCTGGCACTATATTACTGGGTTCTGACTGGCACTATATTACTGGGTTCTGACTGGCACTATATTACTGGGTTCTGACTGGCACTATATTACTGGGTTCTGACTGGCACAATATTACTGGGCTCTGACTGGCACTATATTACTGGGTTCTGGCTGGCACTATATTACTGGGTTCTGAGTGGCACAATATTACTGGGTTCTGGCTGGCACAATATTACTGGGCTCTGACTGGCACTATATTACTGGGTTCTGGCTGGCACTATATTACTGGGTTCTGACTGGCACTATATTACTGGGCTCTGACTGGCACTATATTACTGGGTTCTGGCTGGCACTATATTACTGGGTTCTGGCTGGCACTATATTACTGGGTTCTGGCTGGCACTATATTACTGGGCTCTGACTGGCACTATATTACTGGGTTCTGGCTGGCACTATATTACTGGGTTCTGACTGGCACTATATTACTGGGTTCTGACTGGCACAATATTACTGGGCTCTGGCTGGCACTATATTACTGGGCTCTGACTGGCACTATATTACTGGGTTCTGGCTGGCACTATATTACTGGGTTCTGACTGGCACTATATTACTGGGTTCTGACTGGCACAATATTACTGGGCTCTGACTGGCACTATATTACTGGGCTCTGACTGGCACTATATTACTGGGTTCTGGCTGGCACTATATTACTGGGTTCTGGCTGGCACTATATTACTGGGTTCTGGCTGGCACTATATTACTGGGCTCTGACTGGCACTATATTACTGGGTTCTGGCTGGCACTATATTACTGGGTTCTGACTGGCACTATATTACTGGGTTCTGACTGGCACAATATTACTGGGCTCTGGCTGGCACTATATTACTGGGCTCTGACTGGCACAATATTCCTGGGCACTGACTGGCACAAAATTACTTGGCATGTGACTGGCATAAAATTCATGGGCACTGACTGGCACAATATTTCTGGGCATTTGACTGGCACACTATTCCTGGGCTCTGAGTGGCACACTATTACTGGGCACTGACTGGCACAATATTCCTGGGCACTGACTGGCACTATATTACTGGGCTCTGACTGTTACAATATTCCTGGTATCTGACTGGCACACTATTACTGGGCTCAGACTGGCACACTATTACTGGGCACTGACTGGCACAATATTCCTGGGCACTGACTGGCACAATATTCCTGGGCATCTGACTGGCACAATATTCCTGGGCACTGACTGGCACAAAATTACTTGGCATCTGAATGGCATAATATTCATGGGCACTGACTGGCACAATATTACTGGGCATCTGACTGGCACAATATTCCTGGGCTCTGAGTGGCACACTATTACTGGGCACTGACTGGCACACTATTACTGGGCACTGACTGGCACACTATTACTGGGCACTGACTGGCACTATATTACTGGGCTCTGACTAGCACAAACAATAATACTGGCTCTGACTGGCACAATATTCCTGGTATCTGACTGGCACATTACTGGGTTCTGAGTGGCACACTATTACTGGGCTCTGACTGGCACTATATTACTGGGTTCTGAGTGGCACACTATTACTGGGCTCTGACTGGCACACTATTACTGGGCTCTGAGTGGCACACTATTACTGGGCTCTGACTGGCACTATATTACTGGGTTCTGAGTGGCACACTATTACTGGGCTCTGACTGGCACACTTACTGGGCTCTGAGTGGCACACTATTACTGGGCTCTGACTGGCACAATATTACTGGTATCTGACTGGCACAATATTACTGGTATCTGACTGGCACACTATTCCTGGTAACTATAATTGTACAATTTTCAAACATTGAAAAAATTGTGGGTGTTTTCTTGCATTTTTATTGTGGGGGGGGGGGGGGGGGTGCCACACTCGGGGTCCGCCCCGGGTGCCAAATGCTCTAGGTACGCCCCTGGCCGTTATGACATCACTGGAAACGGCTAGGTTTACTAATATGTTGACCCAGGCAGCCTGAATTGTTAAGTGTGCTATTAAACACATAATAATAGTGATTCTTATTGTTATCCATGTAAAATAAATGCTTGTGAGAATATTGCCGAGTAACTAAGAATGTAACACTTTCTATGAGCTATTTTGTATGTCAGCCACGCGTTGGGTGCAAAGCATGAAGGTATTTAACTCACAGGCCAAGTGGTTACAGAATACATTTAATTACCTGGTAATTAGACACCTCCTTCATTGTGACTTTTCCGATGCCCCATGAAACCTGCAGTCCGTTACCTCTTAAACCGATGGTCCTAGAGGTAAAGAAGAAAGAAAAAAAGTCTAATATAATTTCCTGCCAACATTATTAAAGGGGATATAGCAACTAAAGACTGTTTTTACTGTGAATGTAGAGAATAAAAAATGATTGAAAAAGGTCTATACATAGTATTAGCAAAATTGCAAGTAAATGTCTAAATTAGGAGAAAAAGGTGTTTTTTAAACATGTCTGTGGAGTCTCCTCTTTATGACATCACTGATGGCTTTATATGTAAATTGCAAATTTCCCATTGGTTTCATAGTTCATTTGCATATCAAGCCACAGGTGATGTCATAAGCAGGAGACTCCACAGACATGTTTAAAACCCATTTTTCTCCTAATTTTCCTTTCAGTTCTGCTAACACAATGTATAGATCATTTTCCATCATTGTTTTATTCTCTCCATTTACAGAATCAGCAATGTTTAGATGATACAGTCCCTTTAAAGTGAGAAGTTCATACACTTTTTGTTTTTTGTTGTCCAATGTACACTTTTTTTGGAAGGAAAATAATGGAAGGAAAATAATAGCAAATAACACAGCAATCAATAATATCCAGTACAGTCATGAACAATATCCTGGTATAGGTTATCAATGTAAAGTGACATTTCTCAATAACATATTAGACCTAACAATATAGTCTGTGTGTTTATTGTATAATTCTTTTATTTTTTTAAATCATGCTCTTGTGTAAAACATACCCTACAAGACATCTTGATTAAAAAATGTACCTTTAAAAAAAATGGCTGAACTTGGAAAGCCGTGTTTATTTTTTACCTGGCTGGTTGCAAGAAGACGGATAGACGGGATTACATTGTCAGCTCGAATCTGTATGCAATATGAATCTATATTACAACAATACAAGGTAGATGGCATAAAAGGGTAGAAAGAATCAGAGTAATCAAAAAAAAAAATATTGTATGATGTCAAGGCACAAGGTGATGTCATAAAAAGGAGACGCGGCAGACACTTTTTAAACATATTTGTCACATCATTTTGGCATTAGCTTCAATTCTGTTAATGGGGACTGCAGGTTTGCCGCCCCGAATCCCGCTACGCTGACGAACTCTACCTCAGTACCGAAACGCAGGACAGATCCTCAGATCCAGGACTGTCCCGCGTAAATCAGGAGAGTTGGGAGTTATGTTTAAAAAAGTGTTTAACCGACCGAGTCATTTTAAGATTGAATCCTTCAAGCTCTCAGCTGCCATGGATTACTGTCATGAGAGTTGGAGGCAAAAGGGTCTATCGCAATAAAGGGAAAATGGCAGGCAATTGAGAGGGGAATTTCAAACTCAAGGCCAAAGTAGCCGAGTTGGAAAAGTTCTGCCATTCCCCTGCATGGGAGAATTTTTCCAACTCCGCTACTTTGGCCTAAAGTTTTTCAATTCCTGTCTCAATCCCCTGCAAGTCTCTCTGTATTGAGTAGACCCTCTAATACATGAATCTCCACAGTAGGGAATATTTACAGTAGAAAGTGAAGGAGATGTTCAGCGTATCGGATTTCTTGTCAATGTAATTAGGTATAATAGGTTACTGGAAGCAGGGAGCACACCTATTTATGCTGTGTACATTATGTGCAGGTCAGGTTTTGAACCTATTGCCAAAGTCAAAGGCATTTGCTTGCAATTTTGCTAACACAATGTATAGCTCATTTTCAGTAAAAAAATGTATGCTCTTCATGCACAGTAAAAACAATATTCGGGTGATACTCTCCCCATTGTTTGTATGTGTAAAGAGACATGTGCACAGTCTCACTCTGAGCATTAGCCAAATGATGGGGGATTTGAAGAGGTCAAAGGTTGGAAAGATAATCTCCAATGTAGTTGTTTTTATAACTTGTGTTTTATTTGTTTTGTTTTCTGTCTGATAAATTCGTACACAGAAAAGAACAATAAAAAAAACGTCTCAAATTCTGACCACCAAAGTGATCTCGAATCGGCCAACGTGGGCGCTTTTTGGTAGCCTCAGTCCTCCCCGTAGACTACTCTACAGAGGATTTCGGCTTGTTATGGGACCTTTTCAGAAGAAGCTCAGCTATTACGGGAATATCTGAATTCCTTTCTGAAAAAGACTATTGCGAAAAAAGCCCAAATCCTCCAAGAAAATGTCCAGAACGGAAATAAAATGAAAAATAAATATATAAATAAATAGTAGTGTAGTGTAGTAAAGTATTAGCAGTTCAATTGTGTGTCAGGGCCATGAGCAGTTGATGGAAGTAGAAAAAGCTAATTTTTTCATTGTTTTATTTATGCTGTTACATAGGCAGGATTTTTGCTATAGCTTTAGCTATCTCCCCAAGCCCTCCCTTCTTGTATTACAGCACAAACAGCTGGGTGAGACCCCACCCTTGCATTCCAAGCTGATGACAACACTGAGGGGGGAACATTAAAACTGCTGCAGAGGAAGCCAACCCTTCTCCTGTATACTCACGCCCACTGATGTCACTGAATTCAGAGACCCCGATTAAATTATTTTCAATGCAAAATTAAGGGGATCTGTAAAGTGTTTGAAAGTGAACACAATTGCATTTTACTTGTATTAAAAGCACATACAACATACTAGCTCATTTTATTCATGCTTGTAATTTGTTCACTGTTTAATTAATAGACCCCACTGAGTTCACCTCATTTGTTTGTTGTGTTTTACATATTTATTAGACATGTGCATTCGTTTTCGGACGAATGCATTTTCGTCCGAAAATAGCATTTTCGTCCATTCGTCCGAAAAACGATTAACGAAAATGCTAAACTAACGAAAGCCGAATGAACGAATGGTTTATAAATGAAAATCATTTGTGCTATTGGCATTCCATAAACTGACATAATGAACGACTTTCGGTTTATGGAATTCATGTAATGCTATTGCTATTCTATAAACCGAAATAGAGTCCCCATTCATATGAATAGGCCAATTGACCTATTCGTATGAATGGGGACTCTATTTCGGTTTATAGAAAGCCAATAGTATTACATGTATTCCATAAGCCGAAAATCTATAAACCGAACGACATTCGGTTTATAGACTTTCGGTTTATAGAATACATGTAATGCTATTGCATAATTCGTTCATTATTTTCGTTTCGTTTTATTAGTTCGGACTAATCAATTGACCTACACATTCCATAAACCGAAAGTCTATAAACCGAACGTCGTTCGGTTTATAGACTTTCGGCTTATGGAAGCCAATAGTATTACACGTATTCTATAAGCCGAAAGTCTATAAACTGAACGATGTTCGGTTTATAGACTTTCGGTTTATAGAATAGCAATAGCATTACATGTATTCTATAAACCGAAAGTCTATAAACCGAACATCGTTCAGTTTATAGACTTTCGGCTTATAGAATACGTGTAATACTATTGGCTTCCATAAGCCGAAAGTCTATAAACCGAACGACGTTCGGTTTATAGACTTTCGGTTTATGGAATGTGTAGGTCAATTGATTAGTCCGAACTAATAAAACGAAACGAAAATAATGAACGAATTATGTCTGAAACGAATGCATTAATGAACGAAATTCGTTTTAGACAAAATAAATAATATTTTCGTCCGAGTGTACGAAAACGAAACAAAAATTTTAGTTTTGCACATGTCTAATATTTATTTTTGAGGCTGTTTCATCTCTGGTGATGTACAGCAGATTTCCAGAGGAAAAGATCCTTTTAAAGTCATTCTGTATTTTGAAAAGGATTGAGGAAGAGGCAAAAGAAAAAACAACAACATTACGTAACATAAAAATAATAATTAGCACAAACAAAAGGCCTTTCAAGACACACGCCAAATATTACAGCTGAATTGCTCATTGTGTAAATGAGGTATGAATAACTTGTAGCCTGCTTACATCTGTGAGTATTTCAGAAACTGTCTTTATAAATCAGAGAGAAGAGCTGGATGGTTCAGGTTTATTCTCAAAACCGCAGTGAATTGAACTACAGCTCACAGCTGTAAAGTGAGGCCTGTAAGATGTTTGAGGATGTGGCATCATGGGAAAAATCCACAAAATGGTTGCGGGGAATAAACCCAGAACTTTCCTTTTCTTTTTTACTGAAATATGTTCAAACACTTTTTTTTTAACTATAAATTCACGGTAAATCTAATAAGAGCTTATACTGATCATAGTGCTCTGTTAATGAAAGACACATTAGAAACCTATGTGGAGGGCCTATCTGGATAAGGGAATATACTAAACGTAAACAAACATCTTTTACAATATTGTAAAGAAAACATCAACATTACAAATTGCTGTTTTCTATTTTTACTTGTTTTATCTGTTTCACACATGCTAAGAAAACAACCGTAACATGTTGTATGACGGAGGTTTTAAAGAGATATGAATGAGTCATTGAGAAGTGTTGGCTGACTCATTCACTCGATGTATCATCAAAGTCATGTTCAATACAGAAAATAGTCAGATAAGATTTAAATGGCTTTTTTCAAGAGCGGAAAGAGATAAATTGATATAAACACAAGGGTTCTGTAAAAAAAAAAATCCCATTTAATAAGTACCTTATAATTACTTTCTGCTGTTGTGCTTGCTTTTATATCTACATGGATCAGCCATAACATTATGAGCACTGGTGGCAAGCCGGCGGAGGCAGTGTGATGCTTTGGACAATGATCTGCTGGGAAAACATGGGTCCTGCCATTGATGTGGATGTTACTTTGACACGTACCACCTACCCAAGCATTGTTACAGACCATGCACACCCTTTCATGGTTTTCACTGATGGCATTTGACTCATTAAGCAGGATAATGCTGCCACAAAAGCAAAAATGGTTCAGGAATGGTTTGAGGAACACAACAACGAGATCAAGGTGTTGACTTGGCCTCCGAATTCCCCAGATCCCAATCCAATCGAGAATCTGTGGGACGTGCTGGACAAACAAGTCCGATCCATGGAGGCCCCCACCTCACAACTTACAGGACTTAAAGGATCTGCTGCTAACGTCCTGGTACCAGATCCCACAGCTAGGGTTGCCACCTGGCCGGTATTTTACCGGCAGGCCGGTAAATAAATTGGCTTGAGGTCAATATGTTAAGTCAATGGAGGCGCCAGCAAAGCCGGTATTTTTCTGACGAAAAGGTGGCAACCCTAACCACAGCACACCACTAGAGGTCTAGTGGAGTCCATGCCTCGGTGGGTCAGGGCTGCTTTGGCTAAATGAGGACCTTATTAATATTAGGCAGGTGGTCATGCTATGGCTGATACACAAAGCAGATTTTTTTTTGCTGCTCTAGGCCTACCTTAGCTCATGCACCCCAACCTTCATTTATTGCACCCCTTCCTGTCCAGGACACGCCCCTTCCTCCCCAGACTCCACCCCTTCCTCATCAGACTCCACCCCTTGCATTTCAGACTATGCCATCACTCCCATCATGCAGCAGAAATCACCCCCACTGCTCCTCCAATTTGTTTTTGTTTTTTTGTGCCCTCCTTTACACATTCCTCCTCTTTCAGTCTGCTGCCTTCAGTCCAACACACAGCACGGAAGGAAATTGGTTTCACCAAGGGGGTGGGGAGGTCAGCCAGCTGCCAACCCCTCTATCATGCTTCCCTAGGCCAAGGATACATGTCTAATATAAAGAGTTCACTAACCTTGCAGCCTATATTCACCAAAAATAACTGTGTGAGTCTATGGTCAATTGAGTTGCAAAAATCAGGCAATAATAGATGAGCTAAATAAGCCATACCTGACACAAGTCCTGGATTTTATTGGACATTCCTGTTTTTTTTTTTCAGTCAATTTTTATCTGTTGCCTGGCAGCTACATGTGCAATTTGCAGTATATTCTGCTTCATCAAAAGTATTTCTACATCATAAATAATGGAAAGACTTGTTTTTTTTAAAACCCTGTTAAACTGTTCCAATCCTCTAAACATGTTGCGAGGTTTTATATGTGTGTAAATATATATCATACTTGACAATGTTCTGGGAATAATTCCCAAGACATGGGAGGAGCCAAGGGGTCGGCGGTTATGCAATGTTGCGTGATATCTGTGACAGCCTATACGGGACAAGTAGCCAGTGTCTGGAGCAGAGGAATCCAAATAGTGGGACTGCTCTGTTATATCCAGGACTGTTGTCAACTATTATATATATGTATATATATATTTACTAATAGGTAGTACCAATAGCTGCGCCAAAATATGGCACTTTATGTGTCAAGGGGAGACTGCCTACCCCTCACATTATATATCTCTATAGAGAGATGTCTGCAAAAGGATATCTAGCTGCTTCTGCACACATCATACTCATCAGAACTGTCACAGTCAGTGGGAAAGTAACAGAATAATAAATACAAATGTAGAAAAAGTTTTTTTGCTGCCCGCTACCATTTTGTGGATTTTACTCAATGCTACAGTAACTGATATTTATATATTTTTCAGCCATTATACTGTGACGTTTGCCCTCTGCCACTGTAGTCATGAGAGCTTATTGAAAGCGGAAAAGGGGTGTGGAGATCTGACGATTTAGAGATCCATGGGATTTAAATCAGTCACAGACTGGGGAGGATGCTTCAAGGAGCCTGCAGCAATTCGGGGACTCTCACCCCCTGTGGTGATGTTGTAACAACACCCACATTTCCTGTAAATGTTCTGTGCATGTCTGTTAGTAACTTAAAGGCACCCTGACCATGAAAAAGTTTTATTTTCCTAGATCAGCTTAAAGAGTAAAGAAAAGGATTTAATGAGACAGGAGGCCATTTCTCTCTTGTTAAAAGTCTGATTTGAATGGGGCACTAACCCTATGAGGGATAGGCAAAGTGTCCATCCATTATAGTTGCCAACATCGGCCATGTTTCCAGGGACACCTATTTGTTCCACATGCTGCAGAAAGAGCATGCAAAGTGCAGCCCAGCAGTATGTAGGATGGATATACGCACAGACACAATACAATTAATTAATATGGGTGGGGATCTCATAGGACCATGATTAATTAATTGGATTGTGTCTGTGCGTATATTCATCCTACATACTGCCGGGCTGCACTTTGAATGCTCTTTCTGCAGCATGTGGAACAAATGTGTCCCTAGAAACATGGCCGATGTTGGCAAGTATGATACATGGACACCAGTATATGTGGCCTGGTCTGTGAAGGTCCATAGAACATCATTAACTTAGTATCCTGAGAGATGGTTAAATATTGGTGTCAGAATCCATAATTTAACGAGACAAATTGTCTGACGGACAATTTAATGAAGTTCTATGGGCCATCCCAGACCAAGCCACGGAACAGCATGGGCTTAATTCATAAAAGGGGGAATTGACAAGGGAATCTCAAACATAAGGTCAAAGTAGCCGAGTTGGAAAATACAATTCTACAATTCAGCAGAATTGGGGGGGTGGCGGGGGGAAATCCAACTCGGATACTTTCGCTTTAAGTTTGAAATTCCATTATCCATTCATTCTTTCCTGAATAAGAGAATATCCATTTATATATACATATGGAGGCCTAAACTAGTATTACCGGAGCATGATATCCCTCTATGGACTAAGGCCTAGTATATGCTATATAGGTTTATTGTTCAATACAGAACAGTCAGGTGTCCAAGCGGTAAATATAACTAAAATAACTAGTTTGATGAAATAAAAAGAAGGCTAAGGAAATATTGTTTGAATCTGATAAATTTAAAGGCCTTTCCAAATGAAGTAGCCACTTCAAGATCAATGCAGTGAAGTAACTTGGGTACAGCCGGTTACCAGTGCTTATTACATGGTCTATAGTGCAAATATTATAAATGATTGCTGACAAATATTACATGAAGGTACAGTCACAATCCTAAATAATACAGCAATAGAAAAACTCAGAATAGAGAGTTACAAATTAAAAATGCCATGTAAATTGCCTTTGGGTATCCTTTAGTCCAGAGGCGTCCAACGTGCGGCCCGCGGGCCAAATGCTTCCGAGGTGCGGCCCGTCTGAGCTCTGCTCCGTTAGCCGCACCTCGAACTGCACACCGCACGAGAAGCTGTGTTGGGGAACGCTCTGTGTAGGGAACTTCATGCGGTGTGCAGCAGCGGTGCTGCTCTCGTGCACATATCCCCTCCTCTACCCTGCGCGTGAGGTCATGCGCAAGGGTCAGAGGGAGAGAAGAAGTGCACCGGCAGCATGAAGAAAACGGGGAGCCCACAACCTCCACAGCCCCTTTAAAAAAAAAAGAAAACTGCTTGGTAAGTGTGTGTATGTGTGTGTATAAATGTGTGTGTGGGGTAAGTGTATGTATGTGAGTGTGTGTGTATAAATGTGTGTGTGGGGTAAGTGTATGTATGTGAGTGTGTGTGTATAAATGTGTGTGTGGGGTAAGTGTATGTATGTGAGTATGTGTGTGTATAAATGTGTGGGTGGGATAAGTGTATGTATGTGAGTGTGTGTGTATAAATGTGTGGGTGGGGTAAGTGTATGTATGTGAGTGTGTGTGTGTATAAATGTGTATGTGTGTGTGGGGTAAGTGTATGTATGTGAGTGTGTGTGTGGGGTAACTGTATGTATGTATGTATGTGAGTGTGTGTGTGTATAAATGTGTATGTGTGTGTGGGGTAAGTGTATGTATGTGAGTGTGTGTGTGGGGTAACTGTATGTATGTATGTGAGTGTGTGTGTATAAATGTGTATGTACGCGAGTGTGTGTATCAATGTGTATCTATGTGAGTGCATGTTAAGTGGGTGTGGGGTGAGTGTATGTATGTATGTATGAGAGTGAGTGTGTGTGTATAAATGTGTATGTGTGTGGGGTAAGTGTATGTATGTGAGTATGTGTGTATAAATGTGTATGTGTGTGGGGTAAGTGTGTGTATAAATGTGTATGTGTGTGTGGGGGTAGTGTGACTGTGTGTGTGGGAAGGGGGGGGGGGGTAAGTGTGACTGTGTATGCATGTGTGTGTTTGTAGTTAATGTGACCACTACACATTAGTGTGAAATATATATATATATATATATATATATATATATATATATATACATACACACATGTATATAATTATATATATTATTCTCTGAATGAATGAAAAATAATTGCGCCCCACGCACGCATACATTTCTAGCGAAGTGGCCCTTTGCAGAATAAACTTGGACACCCCTGCTTTAGTCTATCCATCTGAGGATGAAGTGACCAGACCAATCTAGGTGTAACACATCAGGATACCAATATTACTATAATGCATCTACACAAATATGTGAGCATAATAATGCCATTGCTTAGTTTGCATGCTATTGAATGCATTGCTTGAATGTGGAGTCTCCTGCTTATGACATCACCTATGGCCTATTATGCAAATGGGGTTCAGTGAGAAATGTGTAATTTGCATACCTGTGCCACATATGATGTCATAAACAGGAGACACCATTTCAAACGACTTTTTCTCCTAATTTAGGCATTTGCTTGCAGTTCTGCTAACACAATGTATAGATCATTTGCCATCATTTTTTATTCTCTACATTCACAGGAAAACAATGTCTTGCAGTTCCCTTTTTTGAGATGGGGACCCCCTCTTCATTATTTCACTTATAGATGCAAAAAAAAATATCTATGGCTGTCCCTGACTCCTTCAGACATGTTATGTACTGAGATTTGTGCAGCAGATTACTCATGCATCCTCCAAAATATTACTGCTGCACCACTTACATTGCAGCCCCCCCCCCCCCCATTTTTTTTTTTTGCAGCACTGCAGGAGTTAACTCATGCCTGAAGATGATCATTACACACAAGCTCAGTCGTGAAAATGACTCAGAATTCCCCAAGCCCCCACTTTCCTGTGTAACCTGACATCAACTCAGGCCTCTGGTACTGTCTAAACCCCTCCCTGAATCCCCAAATCAGCCAGTAGGGAGGGACAGGCTGGGCTTCAGGTTGTATACAGCCTGCACGTGTACTGGGAGGAGGATACTGGGGAGTGATGGAAAGAGAGGAGGAGGAGGAGGAGGAGGAGGAGGGAGGGACATAGATTTTTTTTTTTTTTTTTGCTGCTTTTCTTTTTTTTTTTTTCTTCTCCTCCTCGCAAGAGAGGAAATACAGCAGCCAAGCTGGGCTGGAAATCATTAAAAGTCTTGCTTGCCTGCCAGCGTGCAAAAACCAGAGCGAGGGGAGATAGAGGCAGGTTGTGTGTGTGTGTGTGTCTTTATCCCTCTACCTGCCCTGCCCTGACCTCCTCCTCCTGCTGCTGCTGCTGCTGCTGCCTGCCCTGACCTCCTTCCTGCATGCACACCATCAACACGGGGTTTCAGTGTGCACTTTTGCCAAGCTTGTCAGGTAAGCCATTTACATTGGTGGGGGGGGGGGGGGGGGGGACACACACCACTGTCTGCATCTGGAGTTGGGAGGCAGGCTCCAGGGAGACTGCAAGCAAATGTTATTTTGCTGAATGGGTGGAAGAGTCATGCAAACAGCCAGGCTAGGGGAAAGACAGGATGCAGTGAAGGAATGGGATAGGATGCACAGATGTGGCCTGTGTTACAGGATCAGATCATGTAACAACAACAAAAATAATAATTAAGCACATTTGCTGCATTTGAGGCTCCACCTGCTGTGGACTACAACTTAAAGCATACTGTCTGATTCATTGGTGACCATTCATTTTTTTTTTTTTTTTACCATCATTTCATGAATAGCAGAGAAAACCAAAGGCGGGCAGAGCGTTGTGGGAGTTGCAGTCTATGACTGCTAAGCTGCCAGAGGTTGACATTTAGGGGATCAGTTGCAAAAGAGCGGAAAGACAGCTTGGGGGGGTGTGTGTGTGCTGGAATTGGTAGTCTAACTCCTGTAGTCACACTTTTTTTTTTTGATGCCCATTGTATTTGTGCAGAATAGCAGAGAGTTAAAGGCTATTGGGAAACGTAGTCCATATGTTCACTCTCCTTGCCTAGGATGTCTATTGTAAGTTGACGCCTCTCAATTTTGGACACCAGTTGAACATTTCCCATAATGGGAGGGGGGGCCGGAGTCGGGAGATGGGATACAAAATCTTATTTTGGGACAAGGAGAAGAAAAAAAAAATTCCAGAGATCAAGTCCATCCTAGGGTATTGCAGCAGATGTGCTGCTAGTAATTAGGCTCCTATAATGCCCACCCTCCCCTTCCAAACCATACACTCTGGAGCAGAATGCTGTTCTTTGTTTAGGACCGGTTACACCAAGTACTTTAAAGAATTGGAAGGAATTATTTAGGATTCCCGAAGGCATTAAAAGTTTGTTTTGGTTTATGCTGGTACAATGCATCGAAACAAAATAAATAAACGAAGATGGATTGAATGGGTTTGGCAGTCTGCTTAAATCTGGAGTTAAGGAATTTCAGTTGCTTATGTATCGAAATTTAACACCTAGACGGTAACAATCCTGCCTGCTGGATGGACCAGCGACACCGTAGAAAGAGCAGCACTGGGACAAAGTCCAAAAAGTGCAGCAATCGCCTTAGAAACCAATGGAATGTTCCTGTAGTTTGCTCTATTTTTTTTATTTTTTTGGGAATTTTAGCACCAGAGTTGCTTTTTATGAATAAATTCCCATGTGCCTTTACGAGTTTCTCTAGTTGTGCGCTTCATTATCTAAGGGTTCTCTTAATGTGTTGGGAAGTATGCCTTACCCTTCCTCTTCGATGCCTGGCACTGTTTAACACAGAGGGTCAAGGGGGAAAGGAAAAGCTATTTCCCCACAGGGATGAAATTTGGGGAATGTGCAGACGCGTGACCTCATCGCCCTACCATATGCATTTCAATTACTCTTAAGTTTATTTTTCCTTAATTTTTTTGATGTCTTTTCTTAATTTTTTTTTTCTTTTTTTCTTTTCCTTTTTTTTTTTTTTTTCCCATTCCCCAATTTTTCCTTTCCCTCCATCGCTCACTCTTTACTCTCTCCCTCTCTCTTTCTTCCTCCTTTTTTCGCCGAGGCACCAGCACATATTCCATGCTCTGTAAACTCTTTGATTTCCAAGTAGGGATGTGGCTAGCTCCCCTACTTGATGTTTGTATTCGACCCATGGTATAATGGGTGCTTTGTGAAGGAATATGATGCAGTGGTCCAACTACTGAATGGAATTTAAGGGGGGGGGGGGGGAATTGGCAAGGGGGAAACTAACTTATGCATTTTTTTTTTTATAATTATTATTTTAAATGAGCCAATAACCTTGTTTAAAAAACAAAATGTTATATAGAAAAACAACAGGCTATTTTTATTCTCTTACGTAAACCCGAGAATAATACATTCCGCGGAGCAAAGGAACTATGTCGTTATTTTGTCTCCAAAAATATTTGGTTCATTCTCGTTTCATTCGTAAATTCCTTGAGCAGCTTGTTCTGTGTCGTTTTTTGGTTGTTTGTGGGAGTTTTAAAGCCACAGCTCATAATTAGCTTCCAGTAAGATTGTTATCGGCAGGGATTCCCTATTTTTAGGGATTTTTTTTTTTTTTTTAAACAAACATTTTTTTGAGGTATTCATATTTTTTTTTTTTTTTTTTTTTTTTAAAGAAACAGACAAAAATATCTATTTGTAGGACACAAAATGGCCGGTATTCCTAATAATCGTGTTTAAAAGTCTCCTCGAGCTTGAATCTATTTATAGTTGATGCGTGGACGGTATTAATTAAAAACTATACCAGATGTGGGTTTTTTTCTGATGGTATTGTATGTTTTTTTTTCCCCCTCTCCCTCTGGAGTCGAAAAGCATTCTTTTGACTGAAAACATATATTCTAGATAATGTTTTGCAGATTCCAATGAACGAATAGGGGTTGTGAGTTTTTTTTATATGTTTTAGAAATGTTGATTTTTTTTACATTTTTTTTAGAGAGCTCTTCTATGTTTCTATGTTTCACATGTTATGTGGATGGAACATTGGTTTCGGCCGTAGCCCTTATTAACCCATATCTAGCAAAAAAAAAAAAAGAAGGAACTACAAGTTAACCAATGAAATGCATCTGTTTAAAGGAGAAATTGAATCCAGGCGCATTTCGCCATGCCTCCATAAAGTGTTGTCAGCTGTTTGGGGGGGGGGGGCTTCATTCCATTGAGCTAAAATCACTAAAGGTTTTGAATGAATGCAGCGTATTTATGTCATTTATGTGATCTCTTAATTGGAGATGCAAGAGTATACTTTGTGACATGATCTTTTCATTGGTTTAAGCAAAAAAAAAAAAAATAATAACAAATACTGGAACAAAATACGTTTTAACCCTTTAATGTGTACAAAGCCATGTAATTATGAAACATTTTAAAATGTCCAAACTCATTCACTTCCCTGCAGATTTAGGATGCATAGCTTAGTGTCTGATGTTAAATGTACAGCCCGATGTATAAGTAGTTTTTGAGATCAAGGCCTTTGTTCATGAGGGAATTGACAAGAGAATTTCAAACTGAATGGTAAACAAAACTTTTTTTTTTAAGCTTTTGCTTCTGATACAGAAGTAGAAGTGAAAAATGTAGTACCCTTAGTATGAGGATAAACTGATAAAGAACATCCTCTGACCGACAGCTGCCATGCTTCCCCGGGAAGGAGGCAGCCTGGTCTGGTCGGCGACTGTGTCTCTCTCTCTCACTCCCCGCTGTTGATACCCTTTGAAAACCAGTGTCTCTTTCTGCATTAGCAGAGAGAGAGAGAGAGAGAGAGAGAGTCTGCCGCTCCGTGCAGACTCTGATCAGACAAGCGGGGACGAACCTCTGCTCTGATTGGCTGTGCGTGCGCCATCCTACTGAAGTAGATCCGAGAGTAAATCTCTAAAAGATACACATTAGGTTTACTTCGGAGAAAGGGTCACTATTTTGTTTCAGCCAACAAGCAAGGATTTAAAAAAAAAAAAACTTTAGTTGCCCCATTCTGGAGAATGGGAGAACTTTCCCGACTCGGCTACTTTGGCGTTAAGTTTGAAATTCCCTTGTCAATTCCCTGCAATTGCAGCTGAAAGGGATCATTTTTCCAACTTGGCTACTTTGTCCCTAAGTTTGAAATTCCCTGCAGTTACTTAAAAATGTAATGTCCATGCAGTTTCTAGGTTATAGCTGTATTATTGGCATGTGTGTGACACTTATATTGGCATGTGTGTGACACTTATATTGGCATGTGTGTGGCACTTAAATTGGCATGTGTGTGGCACTTATATTGGCATGTGTGTGACACTTATATTGGCATGTGTGTGGCACTTTCCTTTTCACAAGCCTTATTTTTAGAAATAGGCAGGGAGTGCTCTTTTTTGGGTACATGTCTGAAAATCTATGCCAGTTTTTTCTGATTTTTGCACAAAAATTGGCCTAGGAACAAATGCCATGTTTCTAGATCTAAATAAAGTTTATTTGGTAAACAGTGATTTTTTTTTCCCAGGAGTTTTGCACATGCACACGTTACATCTGCATGGGACGTGTTTCTTTATTACACGCTTCATGTTTACAGAAATGTTTGCTACACAATAGAGGGCTGTTCAATCTTGTTTGCAAACAGACGTTGCCCACCTAGGGGTTTTTAAAAGACAAATCTTTGAAGACTTTAGAAGACCAGCGTGGGGAGCAGACAAGTTGTTACTTCAATGGAGGTTTATGTAAAACAATACCAAAAAAATGCAGGACAAGTAGTATGGTTTTTAAGCGCAATGGCCGCCCAGCTTTATATTAGCCATTGAGATAGAATAATGTTGTCATGAGTAACCGGGGTTGTCACCATCCGTTTTATGGGACAAGAACTGGTCTGTTGAACTCCGGAAGCAAATCACCACATCCCTATAAAACTCTGAAGTTTAAAGTTAAATAGGAACTGTGCCTTATCTGTTTGTCATGTTTCGCAGTGTATATTTCCCCATTGAAACGCTATCGCCATACATGGCTTTGTCAAATGAAGAGCAGAAGTGTGCATCAAAGTCAACTCGCTGACTGAACTGTGCAATGGCCTCCGCCATTTTGAGTAACACATTCTCCTTGCTTTTATGAGCCGATGGGACTTTGCTCAGGGAAGCAGCATGATGCTGAATGGATAGTGAATCTGCCAGCTGACATTCGTGAGGGGCTCAAGGAATCCCATGCACGAACGCGAAACGCGTCAGGCGTATTTAATGACGTGGTCCTCCTTTTGTCCGTTACTGATAATCCATCTTAGTAACGGTTTCTTATTTCGCACACATGGGTGTTTTGACATCATCATTATGGCAGACGATAATAAGAGTCTCTATTTTTATGCCGCGTAGGGGCTATAGAAGCGCTTATAAAAGTGAAGATAATCGTCCACAAACCAGTGGGCCATTATTCCCCAGGTCTCATTTCTCGGTGTATATTTATTAATGGATTGAAATAAAACCAGTGATAAATGCCACTGACCTGTTTGCGTTTGAATTTACAGCAGGCATCAGCTAGAAGAGGCAATAAACTAAATTACCCAAGAAGGATGGCTATGTGCCGCTGCTTTGTTAATTGTTGCACCGGCCTCTGTCAAAAGGCACACTCTTTCTTCTTTTACTGGCCATTTTGGCACCATACAGGTTAATTTAGGCCTAAGTGAGATGGAGAGTTTAACGCCATGCCTTGCTTGTCCCAGCATGCTCAGGTGTGAGCTCCTGCACCATCCCTTTACCTAAAAACATGCCTCAGCCCTAAACGAGTCACTGCAGGCTCTAATTGCCAAGGTTTTTTTTTTTGAACGCCTGGAAATCACGCACAGGCTGTTCCAGGAAACCGCCAATTACACATGCAGGAAAGAAGTGAGGAGATTCGTGGGCTTGTTCCAATGTCTCTTTTTTTTTTTTTTTCCTTCCCTCAGAGCAAAACTGTAGAGCCTTGGTTTTTTTTTTTTTTTTTTAACCCTTTGATCGCGAAGAGAGATTACAATCTGCAAACTGCTCTTTTTTCTTTTCCTGTTTGCATTTATTATTAGATTTTTTTTTTTTTTTGGGACATTCTTGTTCTTAACCGTTTGTTTGCTGGAGCGAGCCCAGGCTTTGCTGTCTCGTCTAGCTCCAGAAAAAAAGACCTTGGGAATAAAAGATGATAGTAGTTGTCATTGTTGGACGAGAGAGACTCCCAGCTGTGGTTTTGGGTAATAGGTCACGAGGGGCAGTGGGTACACGTTGAGCATCACGCACATCACGCAGTTATAAAAGGAGACCACCTATGTCACGGCTGTACCTGGCAGACACATCTTGGTGTCCTCTCAAGCTCCCAAACCAAAGAATATCAATCCTCGGTTTCTCCTTCGATCTTTCTAACCCTATTTCATTTGGATATCTATGTGTCTTTAGTGAGTTGTCTATCCTTCATGCCTGATTTTTTTGTGTGCAGTTCACTTTAAGGTTCAGTTAGGGATCATCCCCCACAAGCATATGTTAGTTCCTATAATCTTTTTTACCAACTCTGCTGGGCGGCTGTTTTATGCATGCACCAACTTTTTCATTATGTTCACAATCTTATGAAAAGGTTCCTGGATATATGGGTCATCTCTTTGTTATCAGCAAATCTGTTACACACAAAAAGACATTGCAGATTAAATCTAAAGACCATTTCAGCAGGAACTTTCCATTGGTTTCCACGGTGACTGGATCCACAGATCATTTTTGGGGCAAAGTTCTAAAAGTGATGTCATCAGCAGGAACATTCCATTGGTTTCCACGGTGACTGCATCCCCATTAAATCTAAAGATAATTTCTGGGGCAAAGTTCTAAAAGTGATGTCATCAGCAGGAACATTCCATTGGTTTCCACGGTGACTGCATCCCCATTAAATCTAAAGATCTTTTCTGTGGCAAAGTTCTAAAAGTTATGTCATCAGCAGGAACATTCCATTGGTTTCCACAGTGACTGGATCCACAGTTATCCGTAATTCACAACAACCAATGGCAATATATAGTAGCAGTAAGTCCCATTTTGGAGAGGGGGGAGTTCTATTCTGCCATGTTTGCTTCCTTAGTCTCCAGGGTTCACAGATTGAACCCAGTTAGCATGCCATTTTATGCTGTGGTACTGAATCCAGGCCTATGGTTGTCCATCAGACCCACCAAGGAGCTGACCTCATCAAAAAGGGCATAGCCAGGGATGATTTGCAGTTTTGTTTTTCAGTCTGCATCCTGGAAGTGAGAGATATTAATTAAATACCTCATAAAGGAATAATCCTTTATGTCATGTCTCATGACAGCTGTACTAACGCTACACACAACAAGTATCAGCCTCAAAACATGTGCGTGATATATGTCCACCTTCAGCTAGATGTAAACCCTTAATGTATATCTCTGCTGGCGACATTATCAGCAAACATATATTAAAAAATATATTTTTTCCTTGAATTGTTCTTCTCCCTCCACCAAGATGATCTGGAACAGATATGACTGCTGGCCAAATCCAATCTTTGCATTTTTTTTTTACCTCTATGGCAAGGTACTATACGGTTACCTAAGACTTACCTATGGAAGTCTTGTACTAAACAAGTGCAGTGGGGAAAAAAGTAGGTAAAACATGAGTAAGGAGCAATTTGGGAATATTTGGCACTCCCCCCCCCCCCCCCCTGATTTGCGCTTCTTCTGTTTATTTTTATGTAGTGTGCATTTTTCTAGTTGCGCTAATATATTGCGATTTATATTTGCGCACGCTAACGAGTTTTGTGAATATTTTTTTAAAAATAATTCTTATTTGTGTGTGAAAATGACACCGGCTTTTAGCGATGGCTAAGAAAAAAGTGAATCTTCGCAAACTTGCCTGTTTTTATTCGCAGTTATGCCTGTTTTTATTCACGATTGAGCGTTAAATGGTTAGTACATTGCAAAAGGAGCAAAGTGCAAACATAGATTTACGCATCAAATATATTTGCGTTTTTTTTAGTACATGCCCCTCTAAACATCTAAATGTAAAATTGAAGAAAAACTACCACAACTAGAGGACATAGTCTAAAATTTGAGGGGCAACAATTTAAAAGTAATATCTGGAAGTATTACTTTACTGAGAGGGTAGTGGATGTATGGAATAGCCTTCCAGCGGAAGTGGTAGAGGTAAACACAGTGAAGGAGTTTAAGCATGCGTGGGATAGGCACAAGGCTATCCTAGCTATAAGATAAGGAACTGGGGACTAATACAAGTATTTAGAAAATTGCGCAGACTAGATGGACCGAATGGTTCTTATCTGCCGACGCATTCTATGTAAAATAATTTCGATAGGGCCATATATCTAAATATATTTATTTTTACATGATCGATAGACTTTGGAATTTGTTCACTAAAAGGTGAGATTAGGTGAACATTTCATCTCACCAATTGAGCTATATACATTGTGCGAGGGACAAAGTTAGTGAGTTTCTCCAGATTTGTCACGGCACAATATATATAGCTAAACTGGTTAGATGAATAACGTGTCTTAAACAGCACATGGCCTTAAACCCTTGTCCTAGAGACACTATACAATTCTCTTGTACGACTTCAATAGCACAAGAGAAATAATAAATGGTAGTTTCTCTTTAAACACCTTCAGTTGTATTGTGTTCTGTTTTGCTTAAAAGTCAGGATTCTTTGCAAGATGGATTGGGCCAGCCAGCCAGGAGGGGGGACATAGATGCCTCTGTTGGGGCTGTCCCTACCAAACAGGGAAGATTGCCAACGATAGATTTGTAGATCTAACAAAATGTCTCTTCCAAGAGGAGCTTCAATTAGCTTTAATTCCGGGCAGCGATGGGACGTGGGTGGAAAGGCCCACGTAGATATGTCAGCCAAAACTCGACTGGACAAAATCCCAGTCTCGGCAGCCCCATGGATTAAGGCTTTCAGCGTTGGCTCTTTGTTTGGTGGTGTTGAATTATATGGTGCACGACCAGCCCCCTCTGTGTCCATGGAGAATGGGCTCCTAAATTGTATGAAGCCACAGTTCACCCTCATCCAGGTAGCCAGCCTTGAATTAAACAAAGCAATGTATTAATGCACAGTATGGGACGGGAATTTGTTTTTTTATGCAGCCTGGTTCCATTCATTGGATGGGAGGGTTGATCTGAACATTGCCTTCCAACTGGATGTGGGCTTTCAGTCTGAAATAAATCACTTTAAGAAATTGTTGTATACACATTGGGGGTTCTGTTTAAAGGTTAGTTTATGCACAACTTCTTGAAGTGGTCCAATCACCATGGAAACAGTGGAATGTTCCTTCTGATAAGACCACTAGAACGTTGGTTGGCAGTCTTTGGCAATCCAGATGTTGTGGACTACATTTCATTTGATGCTTTTGCCAGTATCACAACATCCGGAGGGCTGACTGTTACCTACCCCCTGCCCTAGAAATTACCTTTATACATAACCCCCCCCAAGGGTTTGTGCTCCCCCAACTTGGGATACACTGATCTAGAGGAAATTAGAGACAAGGAAAGGCAAGAAAAAAAATGGCTGACCCTCTCTAAAAAGAGATCATTGGGAGGTGTAATGAAGTGATCAGTTAGTATTTACAGTTCAGTTTCTGTGCAACAAAGTAACAGACAGTGAGGCTACGATGGGATTGACATTCTCCTTTTCAATGCGCTGTGTCTTTAATGTTCTAGTCCGTGACGGACTCTCCCACTAGAATAGAGTATACCCCCCAATGCCAAGCTACTTTGCCAACCCTGTGCTTTTCTCTTCCCTCTCTAGGAGACTCGACGTTCTTGGGACCCGATCTGTACCCGACTCGGAGAAACTCGCTCAGCTTCTTCTCTTTCTGTTCTTTTTAATCTCAGACCCCCCCCCCTGCCCCCCGCCACACATACACACTGGAAAACACCTGGATGCCGACTCGTCACAGACGCATGACCTATAAAAGGGCAGCTTTTTTAACCGAATTGCAACTGGGCATGTCCGGGGGTTTTGGATAACCAGCCAAAGACAAGCTGGGTGACATGCTCTCTTAATTTTTTACATTTTTTTTTTATAAAGGAGAATTCTCTGGGTTTTTTTTCTAAGAATAGAAAATAAAAATGACTAACTTTGCTGACCAACCACAATGGACAGAGGCGGAGTTGTGAATAATCTGAACAAAGAGTAAGACCAAAGAGTTGTGCACATCCAAACAGGAATACGGATATCTACCAGGGGTTTAGCTTTCATTCCCTAATTACCGTACGCTAAAGGTTTCTGTACAAACAAGAACTTGGATGAGCAAGGTGAGCCTGTATAATAGTTGATTCCTATGTTGCATGTATTTGTGTTTAGGTATATTCTCTTGAATTTTGTTAGGCTCCTTTACCTAGCTTTACAGGCTTTTCAAAAAAGTAAAGGATAACTCAAAAAGTGTATCCCTTGATCTCTGTGTTTGGATCGATACCAGCCATATCTCTCTGATGAGGCCTATGCATGGCCAGAACCGTTGTCTGGATTTTTCTTCCAGGGTAGCGTTGTCTAACTTTTTAATGCGGAGTGCCTGGGTCGGACATAAGCTTTTAAGCCAGCATAGGAAAGCCACCACACAAAAACCCTAGAGGACCACATCCGGCCCATGGGCCGGCCTTTGGCAATTGCCTAGCACGTTGTACCTGGATCACTTTGGTAGGTGGGATCAGTCTGATATGCTGGGGTCATTTCTCCTCTCTTATCCTGTAAGCATGAGGTTACTAAAAGTCCCATCTGACAGAGGGGAGCCCACTGCGGTTCCTAATGGTGGGCCTTGCAGGTTGACCTGGCAAGATTTGGAGGATGTTGCGTGAAGCATTATGCCCCCCTGCGTTTAGTCATAAATTTGGGTTTGCATATGACTTCTCTTCATCAAACGTTGGAAAAACTTTTTAGTAGATGGATAGACACACAGACAGAGATAGATAGATCTATCTTTCTTTCTCTGTCTATCTACCTCTCTGTCTGTGTGTCTATCTATCTGTATCTCTGTCTGTCTATATATATATATATATATATATTTCTGTCTACCTATCTATCGGTCTCTGTCTATCTAAATCTGTCCATCTACCTCTCTGTCTGCCTGTCTATCTATGTATGTATCTCTGTCTGTAAATCTCTCTTTCTGTGCTTATCTCTTTATATTTATCTACCTTTCTGTCTGTCCAGCTATTAATCTTTCACTCTCTGTCTATTTATTTATCTATCAATCTCTGCCTATAAACCTATTTATCTATCTCTGCCTATCAATATTTCTCTCTCTCTGTCTATTTATCTACCTCTCTGTCTGTCTCTCTATATCTGTCTTCCTATCCATCTGTGTCTGTCTCTCTATATATCTGTCTTCCTATCCATCTGTGTCTGTCTCTCTATATCTGTCTTCCTATCCATCTGTGTCTGTCTCTCTATATCTGTCTTCCTATCCATCTGTGTCTGTCTCTCTATATCTGTCTTCCTATCCATCTGTGTCTGTCTCTCTATATCTCTGTATTCCTATCCATCTGTGTCTGTCTCTCTATATCTCTGTCTTCCTATCCATCTGTGTCTGTCTCTCTATATCTGTCTTCCTATCCATCTGTGTCTGTCTCTCTATATCTCTGTCTTCCTATCCATCTGTGTCTGTCTCTCTATATCTCTGTCTTCCTATCCATCTGTGTCTGTCTCTCTATATCTCTGTCTTCCTATCCATCTGTGTCTGTCTCTCTATATCAGTCTTCCTATCCATCTGTGTCTGTCTCTCTAAATCTCTGTCTTCCTATCCATCTGTGTCTGTCTCTCTATATCTCTGTCTTCCTATCCATCTGTGTCTGTCTCTCTATATCTCTGTCTTCCTATCCATTTGTGTCTGTCTCTCTATATTTGTCTTCCTATCCATCTGTGTCTGTCTCTCTATATCTCTGTCTTCCTATCCATCTGTGTCTGTCTTTATATCTCTGTATTCCTATCCATCTGTGTCTGTCTCTCTAAATCTCTGTCTTCCTATCCATTTGTGTCTGTCTCTCTATATCAGTCTTCCTATCCATCTGTGTCTGTCTCTCTATATCAGTCTTCCTATCCATTTGTGTCTGTCTCTCTATATCTCTGTCTTCCTATCCATCTGTGTCTGTCTCTCTATATCTCTGTCTTCCTATCCATCTGTGTCTGTCTCTCTATATCTCTGTCTTCCTATCCATCTGTGTCTGTCTCTCTATATCTCTGTCTTCCTATCCATCTGTGTCTGTCTCTCTATATCTCTGTCTTCCTATCCATCTGTGTCTGTCTCTCTAAATCTCTGTCTTCCTATCCATCTGTGTCTGTCTCTCTATATCTCTGTCTTCCTATCCATCTGTGTCTGTCTCTCTATATCTCTGTCTTCCTATCCATCTGTGTCTGTCTCTCTAAATCTCTGTCTTCCTATCCATCTGTGTCTGTCTCTCTATATCTCTGTCTTCCTATCCATCTGTGTCTGTCTCTCTATATCTCTGTCTTCCTATCCATCTGTGTCTGTCTCTCTATATCTCTGTCTTCCTATCCATCTGTGTCTGTCTCTCTATATCAGTCTTCCTATCCATCTGTGTCTGTCTCTCTAAATCTCTGTCTTCCTATCCATCTGTGTCTGTCTCTCTATATCTCTGTATTCCTATCCATCTGTGTCTGTCTCTCTATATCTCTGTCTTCCTATCCATCTGTGTCTGTCTCTCTAAATCTCTGTCTTCCTATCCATCTGTGTCTGTCTCTCTATATCTCTGTCTTCCTATCCATCTGTGTCTGTCTCTCTAAATCTCTGTCTTCCTATCCATCTGTGTCTGTCTCTCTATATCTCTGTCTTCCTATCCATCTGTGTCTGTCTCTCTATATTTGTCTTCCTATCCATCTGTGTCTGTCTCTCTATATCTCTGTCTTCCTATCCATCTGTGTCTGTCTCTATATCTCTGTATTCCTATCCATCTGTGTCTGTCTCTCTAAATCTCTGTCTTCCTATCCATTTGTGTCTGTCTCTCTATATCAGTCTTCCTATCCATCTGTGTCTGTCTCTCTATATCAGTCTTCCTATCCATCTGTGTCTGTCTCTCTATATCTGTCTTCCTATCCATTTGTGTCTGTCTCTCTATATCTCTGTCTTCCTATCCATTTGTGTCTGTCTCTCTATATCTCTGTCTTCCTATCCATCTGTGTCTGTCTCTCTATATCTCTGTCTTCCTATCCATCTGTGTCTGTCTCTCTATATCTGTCTTCCTATCCATTTGTGTCTGTCTCTCTATATCTCTGTCTTCCTATCCATCTGTGTCTGTCTCTCTATATCAGTCTTCCTATCCATCTGTGTCTGTCTCTCTATATCTCTGTATTCCTATCCATCTGTGTCTGTCTCTCTATATCAGTCTTCCTATCCATCTGTGTCTGTCTCTCTATATATCTGTCTTCCTATCCATCTGTGTCTGTCTCTCTAAATCTCTGTCTTCCTATCCATTTGTGTCTGTCTCTCTATATCAGTCTTCCTATCCATCTGTGTCTGTCTCTCTATATCAGTCTTCCTATCCATTTGTGTCTGTCTCTCTATATCTCTGTCTTCCTATCCATCTCTGTCTGTCTCTCTATATTTGTCTTCCTATCCATCTCTGTCTGTCTCTCTATATTTGTCTTCCTATCCATCTGTGTCTGTCTCTCTATATTTGTCTTCCTATCCATCTGTGTCTGTCTCTCTATATCTCTGTCTTCCTATCCATCTCTGTCTGTCTCTCCATATCTTTGTCTTCCTATCCATCTCTGTCTGTCTCTCCATATCTTTGTCTTCCTATCCATCTGTGTCTGTCTCTCTATATCTCTGTCTTCCTATCCATCTCTGTCTGTCTCTCCATATCTTTGTCTTCCTATCCATCTCTGTCTGTCTCTCTATCTATGTATTTGTATCTATCTATCTATCTCTCTAAATCTATCTATCTTTCTACCTGGGAATCTTTATGTTTGTTTGTTTTCTGCAGAAAGTAAAATCTAAACCACAATCATCTGATTTACAAATTGCTTTTGCCCAAATAGCATATGGAACAGATAGTACAATTTGTTTTAGCAATAGCATTTTATTTATAGGGTTTTACATACTAGGGACTGTCTGTAATTTCTCTCTCTCCGTGCTTGCAGGAGGCCTTGTAACCATATAGCTGTGATTTATAGTACCTCCTCTACGTCTGCAGCTTGGTGATAAAAAATGCCGTGGTTCCTTCTCTGCCTCTCTGTTTATGTCTCTCTTGTTTTTTTTTCCATTTTGTTTATTGCTGTCTTATCAGCCTGTACCAGATCATAGTTGAATATTACATAAAACACAGCCAGTAAGATATTTTAAACAAAAAGAAAAAAAATCAGGTTGCTAAAGAAAAAATAGAAAACTCATAGGCAGAAATTCCCTTGTCAATTCCCTTGAATTGCCTCTTTCCTGAATAAAGCCCATTGTATAGATCATTGTTGATATTTTGATTTGTATTCTCTAAATTCACTTTATAAAGCATGTTTAGGTGATGTAATCACCCCTTTTGTGTTACAATGGCAAGCTTGAGTACCTTGTTAATGAACAAGGAAAATAGTTTACCTAAGCACTGTGAGTGTTTAAATCTGCCTCTCTTGGGGTGTTTTCTAATTAGGTGCCATTGTGCCTGTCTCATCATCCTACACCTAAATCATTAGAACTTTCCTTGTATATTGCTGAATTGGTACTAGACTATATTCATCCCTATCCTCCTCAGTATTTATCTGGCTGAAATAGAAAGAGGTTGTGCATCATTCTGTCTTCGTGGCTGGATGTTAGTGACATTCATGGTTTAATTACATATATATGATCTATTGTTCCAATATTATAGGTACAAACATTACTGATCTACACTATATGAAAATAAGTATTTGGACACCTGACCATTACACCAATAGGGACCTTTATGCCATTTCATTATAGATACATAGACATTAATATGTAGTTGGTCCCCCCCCCCCCCCCCCTTTGCAGCCATAACTGCTTCCATTCTTCTGGAAAGGCTTTCACAAGATTTTGGCGTATTTCTGTGGGTATTTTTCCCATTCATCCAGTAGAGCATTTGTGAGGTCAAGCACTGATGTTAGATGAGATGGTCTGGCTCAGAATCTCCATTCTAGTTCATCTCAGAGGTGTTCGATGGGGTTGAGGTCAGGGCTCCGTGCAGGCCAGTCAAGTTCTTCCAAACCGAACTCATCCAACCATGTCTTTATGGACCTTGTTTTGTGCACTGGGGCACAGTCATGCTGAAATAGAAAAGGGCTTTCCCCAAACTGTTCCCACAAAGTTGGAAGCCTAGCATTGTCCCAAAGTTGGCACAATGCAGTCATGCAGGTAACGTTCTCCTGGCATCCGCCAAACCCAGACTTGCCCATCAGACTGCCAAACAGTGAAGAGTGATTCGTCACTCTACAGAACATGTTTTCGCTGCTCCAGAGTCCAGTGGCGGTGTGTTTTACACTACTCGATCCAATGCTTGGCTTGCATGCAGCTGCTCGGCCATGGAATCCCTTTCCATGAAACTCCTGTTTTTTTGTGCTGATATTAATGCCAGTGGAAGTTTGGAATCTTCAGCTATGGAATCAGCAGAGCATTGGCGACTTTTACCCACCATGCACCTCAGTGATCCGCTCCGTCACTTTACCTGGTGTTCCTGTGGTTGAGTTGCTGCTGTTACTAAACGCTTCCCCTTTGCAATAATACCACTTACAGCTGACCGTGGAATATCTAGCAGGGATTAAATTCCACTAACTGACTTATTGCTATGGTGGCACCTATCAAAGTACCACGCTTTCATTCACAGCACTACCCATTTTTTCACAAATGTTTATAAATCCAAACTGCATGGCTAGGTGCCTGACTTTATACACCTGTGGCAATGGGTCTGATTGAAACACCTGAATTCAATTATCAAGGGGTGTGTCCCAATACTTTTGTTCATATGGTGTATTTAGGAGATTTAATCAGCTAGCACAAGTCGCTGAGCCATATTTATTTATTGGTTGCTCCAGATGTAAAACTTTGGCTTCTTTTTCCTAGTATTATCATTATTTTTACATAGTGTTAGCAAGTGGTATTCCAATCAAGAAGACATACAGTGACACTTTACATGTCCTAAAATACATAGTCGCCAACATCGGCCATGTTTCCAGGGACAAATTTGTTCCACATGCTGCAGAAAGAGCATGCAAAGTGCAGCCCGCACTATGTAGGATGCATATACACACAGACACAATGCAATTAATTAATCAGGGTAGGACCTACCATGATTCATTAATTGGATAGTGTCTGTGTGTATATCCAACCTAAACATAATACTGTGACTGTAGAGAGTAAAACATGATGAAAAACGATCTATACATTGTGTTCACAGAATTGCATGCAAATCCCATTGAAAATGAGTTAATTTGCATATCTAGCCACAGGTGATGTCATAAACAGGAGACACATGTTTAAAACATATTTTTTTCCCTAATTTTTACATTTACAAGCAATTCTGCTAAACACAGTGAATAGATCATTTTTAATCTTTTTTTTGTTATCTACAGTCACCGCATAAGCAATGTTTAGGGGACACAGGATTTTAAACAAAGGTTGTTTTTTTTTTCTTTTCCTAAAGTGCCACTTTAACGGGCAGAGTCATATAGGGAGTAGGGCACTATTAAATAATTGATGCAATACAATAGTACCTATGGGTTTTACAATCAGGTTGAAGGACCTCTGAAAAGTGGTCTAGAGGATCGCCTAGTCAAAAGAGACATTTATCACACCCTTGAGGCTTAATCCTGTGTTATATGCTGGACCATTAAGTGATGAAAGCTCTTGTTGCACTCATATTGGGTTTGGCTCTTTTCTTTCCCAGCTGAGACATGCAGTGTAAAGACATGCTGGCCTTGCCTGACATTATTGATGTGTTATGCACTTTGGAGGTCCATCTCACTTGTGCTTTTCCCATCACCACTGCTTTGATTTTCCATGACATGTCTATTTTTTCACGCAGCATTTTCTTCTGTACTCCCTCATCCTCCAGGGAAATGCCGTGAGCCATCAAAGGAAGAGGTGCAGCAATTTCTCTCAACATCCAGATCTATCGCAAATTGCGTTCTTAAACTGAATCGACTTTCTTAGAAACAACCCTCCCCCTCCCCGGCGCCCTCCCATGATTTGCCACGTTTGAGAGTAGACCGATGGAGAACCTCTCTAAATCCACTACATGGCTACGGGATGAGCTGGACTCTCCGGCCCAAAGCGTCCGCATTCTGGACTGTCGCAGCCGGGAGCTCTACGACTCTTCGCACGTGGAGAGGGCTCTGCACGTGGCCCTCCCGGGGTTAATGCTGCGACGCCTGCGCAAGGGCAACTTCTCGGCTCATTCCCTGCTACCGGGATCTCCGCCAGCGGTCAGGGAAGTGGCCCTCCTGTACGACGAGTGCACTGCCAGTCTCCCTGGACGCATGGGTGGTCAGGGCGAGGATCAGGAACCGGTGCTCGTCACTCTGCTGCACAAGCTTCGGAAAGAAGGATGCCAGGCCTACTACCTACAAGGTAAGGAGTGTTGTGGAGAAGAGAATGTTCAAATACAGGTAGCAGGTATAAAATACCATTGTCTTCATAGAAGCCATGAAATTCTAAGGAACACACTGAAATCAATAGAATATTGCAGTCTTCGTGAAGCACTTGGCACTTTGGTTTTGTTGGTAGTGTGCAATGCCCATGGAACACCTCCAAATTTACTAACGCAGAACTGTAGTAATATAGGTAGGAGGTTAGGGAGGGAATATACAACTTCCACGTGTTGCTTACTGTTTGAATTCTTGGTACAATGAGTAAGGGCTCCACCTCCATCTAGAGGTGTCCATAAGGGAGTAAGAGTCTGCAAAATTGAAAGAGGTGTGTTCCAGTCGGCACTGCTATATCAGCTTACACTAATGTTTGTCGGAATTATTAGGTGAAGCGTGTCAGGTGTGTTTATAAGTAATCTGATAAGAGCATCGCGAACCTCCTAGAAGTATTCGTTCTGGAGCCCAACTTTTTTCTTCGATTTCTCAACAGCTCCTATAATGATCAGGTTGACTCCCAAACGCGTGAGAAAGTTCAACATGCATTTGTCAAGCACTTGGATAGAGTGTAATACAATGTCTTTTTTTATTTTTTTTTTACCACTTTTTTCCCTTCCACTAAGATGTTAGTTTGTTGTACTACATCTGTTTCACCTGATGTTGAGTATTAGTTTACAGTAGGCACCTGTCATAAGATAGAGGCAAATGGGGCTATTTACTAAAAGGTGAGGTGAGGTGAGGTGAGTAGCAGGTGAGTTAAAGTGAATAGCAGATGAGCTGAGGTGAGATGCACATTCCGTCTCACCAGTTCAGCTATACACGCCAGAAACCTGGTTAGCTCCCCCGCTAAGTGAACTCATCAGGTTTGTTCCTGCACAATGTATAGCTGAATTGGTGAGATGGAATGTGCATCTCAACTCGATTGCTACTCGCCTCAACTCCCCTTCTATTCACTTCAGCTAACCTTAACTCCCCTTCTATTCACTTCAGCTCACCTCAACTCCCCTTCTATTAACTTCAGCTCACCTCAACTCCCCTTCTATTCACTTCAGCTCACCTCAACTCACGTTCTATTCACTTCAGCTCACCTCAACTCACGTTCTATTCACTTCAGCTCACCTCATCTCCCCTTCTATTCACTTCAGCTCACCTCAACTCCCCTTCTATTCACTTCAGCTTACCTCATCTCCCCTTCTATTCACTTCAGCTTACCTCATCTCCCCTTCTATTCACTTCAGCTCACCTCAACTCCCCTTCTATTCACTTCAGCTAACCTCAACTCCCCTTCTATTCACTTCAGCTAACCTCAACTCCCCTTCTATTCACTTCAGCTCACCTCAACTCCCCTTCTATTCACTTCAGCTCACCTCAACTCCCCTTCTATTCACTTCAGCTCACCTCAGCTCCCCTTTTAGTGAATAGCCCCAATAGTCATCCTAGATGACTAGACTATTTAGTCTAAACACTAAAAGGTGAGTTGTATTTGAACTATGCATTGTGCAGTTACAGACCTGTAGTGTAAACTCAGCAGGCTCGTCCCTGCACACTGTATAGCTAAATTGGCGAGATGGAATGCTCAGCTCACCTATCAAGTAAATGGACGACACAAAGACAATGGTTAGTGACATCATGGGTAATGTTCAATGGTATTCACCAAAGTCCTAAAATGACTTTTATTACCATTTGTTATAATGCTATATTATTATAATTTACAATTTTTTAGTTGTTTTTAAAAAAAAAATGAAACTATCCTATGTCCATGCCTTCCTACTGACTGCTTTGAAGATAAGACTTGCCTTCTATATCTGTTTGGCTTCCCCAATACGCAAGCAAGGTGACCCTGTAATCGTAAGCTGCATTGACATTGAAAATCCTGTTTGACAAAGCAAAATGTAAACTCGGGCTATGTATGAGTTGAATCCTTTCCAAGCTTTTTATATTTAATTTTTTGTTGTTTTTTTTTTTCGACAGGAGGATTCAGTAAGTTCCAGGCTGAATTCCCTCACCACTGTGAAACCAACTTGGACTCCACCAGTTGCGCCAGCAGTTCCCCACTTCCCCCGACCCCCGTGCTGGGACTGGGTGGTCTGTGCATTGCTTCCGATTGCTCAGACGCGGAGTCGGATCTTGACCGGGAGCCTCTGAGTGGGGTGGATTCGGAAGGAATGAGCCCGCGCAACCAGCCTCCCTCCTTTCCCGTACAAATCCTGCCACACCTCTATCTGGGCAGCGCAAGGGATTCTGGGAACATGGACACATTAGCTAAACTTGGCATTCGTTACATCCTCAATGTCACCCCGAACCTACCGAATATTTTTGAGAAGGACGGAGAGTTCCACTACAAGCAGATCCCCATATCTGACCACTGGAGCCAGAACTTGTCCCAGTTTTTTCCTGAAGCCATTGAGTTTATTGGTGAGTAAGGGTCTAACCATGCTTCACTAATATTACAATTAAGGGGACTCTGTGACCTAAACATTGTTTATACTTTAAATGGAGAGAATAAAAAAATGATGGAATGATCTCGTCAATAAAAAATGATCTACACATTAAGAGAAAGATGTGTTTTAAATGCGCAACGATCGCCGTTACAACCAAAATGTACATATTCGGCGTAGATATCGCAGAATCCCGAAATTTGGGAGTCTGCTTTATACATTGGTGCACATGCCGATCTGTGTGTGTGCGCGCCGTATTTATACACCCCCCCCCCCCCTGTATTTATATGCACTTTACTGAATTTATTTCCCTTAAAAATGCTATATCAGTGATGGCTAACCTTGGCACTGCTGATGTTTGGGAGCTACATATGCCATGACGCTCAGTCACTCATGAGCTGACAAAGCATCATGGGATATGCAATTACCAAACATCTGCAGTGCAGCGTTTGGCCATCACTGACTATATGGTATGTAGGCATTCTAAAGTTTATAAAAACAGGAATATTGAGATACTGTAACACTATTGGCCGTATTTGATTGCCTGAGCTAGTGCATCACACTTTGGAACGATGCGCATGTGGCAGCAGTGATTAGGTTGTAAATATTTCTGGTGTATATTTTTCTACGGACATGTTTGTCTGCGTGTGCCTTTGAGTCTGACCTTCAGTCTGGCTTGTGGCTGCCTCCCGGATAAAGTTACCTTAATGGATGTCCCTCCGCCTCCTCCTCCTTTCCCTGGCACTTATTGCCTTTGTCTAGAAGAGCTATTTATACTTCTCTTGGGTTAGTGGGATTATTGTTTTTCTTAGACAATAGACAGTTCATTGGACTTTAAGGAGAGTCCAGCCATCCAGTCTAATTGTAGCCAGTCTTGGCCTATCCTCCGCACACCCATTGGTCGATAATAAAAAGTAGTGTGCGTACATAGCCTGACAAAAAGGTACAGATAGTTATTAGCACAAGCTTTCCTAAGAATGTTCTGGTGCTCCCTGCTTGTGTTTTCATTTCTCTTACATATATTTATTACTATGTAGCAGCAACCAGTGTACTCAGCACTTTGTAGGTGATACTACAGTATAGGTAAGGTGCAGTTTAGGAGTAACTGTATCAAGGTAATATACAGTGTAACAACAGTTTATTCAGCATCCAGCCCCCTTAAGCTGTGATTATAGCCTTTCCATGCATGCCCAGATCACCCCACGCCCACAAAGGTTAATACAATGACACGTGTGCAGACCTGACCCTCCAACGGCAGGTTCCCAACGATGCCTCACATCACGCTACATCACAGTAAAAGTGATGTATTTGCGCTATAGAGTATTTGCATTGATACTAATGTATTTCATGAGAGCAGAGAGGTTGTAATATATCTTATTTGTAAAAATGATCCGTTATCCAAAATTAACTATTATCCAAACTTCTTTTGTCCCTAGCATTTTGTATAAGGGATACGCAACCTGTGGTAGAACAACTGTGGTGTTGGTCAGTCTATTACAAGTTATCTTGTATTTTTTTCTGATGATAACCAGTGTCCCTGTTTCTTCTACAGATGAGGCAGCTTCCCATAACTGTGGTGTACTCGTGCATTGTTTGGCTGGCATCAGCCGATCCGTCACTGTCACTGTTGCCTACCTCATGCAGAAGCTCAACTTGTCCCTTAATGATGCCTATGACTTTGTCAAGAGGAAAAAGACAAACATCTCCCCCAACTTCAACTTCATGGGTCAGCTGCTGGACTTCGAGAAAAGTCTGGGCCTCAGTAGCCCGGATGACAATCGGCCTTCTGGCCACTCTTTCTTCACCAGCCCTTCCAGTGATGACGTGTTTGAGCTGGACTCTTTAGACTCCACGTAGGACGTAGGTGTGCGTTTCGTAAGTTTCGTAATAAGAGGATTTGTAATATTCCCTTTCAATTCGGGTTCCGAGGTGTGTATACCACTCGGATAACGGGAAGTACCAAGTCAGCTAATGCTGGGAACTGGACACGTCTATCGTTGGATTGTATCCCAATAAAGGAAATGGACACTTCTCCGGGTGTTCGAAAAAATGACCATAACCGACAGAAGCGGCAAAAGTATTGCTTGATGACTGGACACCAAAACCGGGGGGCCGTGGCCACTGTCGTGTTACAGAATAGTCTTATGATACATAAGTAGCCTAAAGAGGTGAGAAGATCCAGCACACGTTGCCTACTACGGATGTTCGACGTTGACTGGAGTAAACAGAGTCTTCAAGGAGACCAGAATAACTATATTTACGAATGTGGAATTACAAACTTCCCGAGCACCAAAGCATTCAAACCGAAAGTTGTCCTTACCAAAAAAAAAAAGATGAAAATCTTATTATCATTGTTGCGGAGGAGTAGGCAACATGTGATGAAATGAAGTCAGTCTGCTCTAACTCTGACAGCGTTAAATGGTTTATCTGATTCATTATTGGTTTTTTTTTGTTTTCTTTTATTGCTGGAGTTTTAAAACGGAGGCAGCAGATGCTCGAAATGAAGTAGGGTCAATGGGGAATAGAATCTCAAATCAGGAACGCAGAGTGTTTCTTTCAGTACGGATCACGACGAGGACTGACTCACTTGTTTTGCTTGTCTAGAACGAGGAATGTTGGGAGCGGAATCTAGAATGGATTGGCAGCAGGAGGAAAAGAAGATTCCTTCTGAATCATACACACTGATTAAGATCAGCTTCAATGCACTGGGGGGTGGGATTCAGTCCAGATCATTCAAAAGCCATGCTTATCGGCCCTTTGTGTACAGTGTTTCGGGGTTTTTTTTTTTTTTTTTTTTCTTCCTCTATTTTTCCAGCTTTAGACTGTGCATCTCACGGAACTCCGCGCCTCTTGCCATTTGGGGCGGCTTTTTATGATGTCACCATTCTCAGGCCCGGGGGCAATAACACACTTTTGAAATAAAACCGTACTCAGGATTTCTAATGGCATCTAAGGGTCCTTGGCTCATGTGGGTGCAGATCTGTTACACATGCTCAAAGCACTTGGTAACAAACAGTCCTGGCATTAGAGGCAAGGGACCTCCCCTGCTCGTGTTGTGGGCAGGCTCAAGGGTGCTTAATTACTAATCAAAGGTGGCCCAACCACATTGTTGTACGACTGTAACAAGGTTGGATACTCTGCAATAAGAGTACCCAGCCAATGGTTGTTCCACTGTCTTAGTTGATGGATAATATTATAGGCAATGGCCAGTGGTTGGCCAATTCTTCTCTCTAAGCCGCAAGTCAGATGGACTAGTATCTAGAAAAGAGAGCTGATGCAAGTTCCTAAGATTTGCCAAGGCAGAAACTGCCTACCTTTTTCTAAAAACCAGATGACCTGCTGCTATGTTAAGTATTTTGTTTTTTTAAACGGGCCAGTACTCTTTTCTCTGAGATGCCTTAAAGTAGAGGGTGAAAATATTTTTAGGAATAGGCTACTAAACTATTCCTACTTGGCTCTGAATAGTATTACCAGTATAAATATATCTACACAGGGCTGGAAAAGCACCAGTAAAGTGGAAAAGGTCACAAAGAAGACATCTACCTTTTTCACCTAAGATCCAAATATGTCAAATATGTAACTAATCTATTGGGTTTGATTTTTATTAACCAGTCATACACTACCAGAGAAGGGGATCTTTCCTGCCCTGTGTACATATCTTTTCCATCTCTCAATCCTAGAGTTCTAGATGACGCTTACATACTTTTGTTTACACTTGGCCTTAAAGGCTTACGTAAAAGAGGGTTTTGCACATGAACCAACCCTTGTAAAGGTTTAGCGCTATTTTGTTCTCTTCTGTACGGACGAACGGAAAACAGTGCTCAACATTATCACCTCTTAATAAATCAAAAGCCGTTGTATAGAAAGGGCCACTTTTCACCAAAGCCACCGGAATGCTTGACGTTCTAGTGTGTGTTCAGTGTTCTAGATATCCCAAGTATTCTGTCGTTGTGGACTGTTATATCGTCTTCAGTAAATGGTCAGTAATCCGAACGACTAAAGGGACTCTATCACCTAAACAATGTTTATACTTGTGTCTTAATTTTCAAATTACACTTAACAGGGGAATACAGAACAGTAGTTTAGTATCAATTGTAAAAGCAGGTTTGCAAACAAACATGGACTATAAATTAAGAGAAAATATTTTTAAAAGTCGGTGATGTTTTAATGAAAAGTGCTGTGATGTCAAAGCTGCAATCTGATTGGCTTATGGGATTTCTCATCCAATCATAGTTCAGTTAGAATTCAAAATCATAGTCACCCACCACAACATGCAGATAAGACTAATCTAACAGTAGCATCTGGCAAACAATAAAAAGTAAAAACAGGCGAGTTTTATAAGTTATGCATATACATTTGATAATCAATAAATGGACATGTACATATATTAAAGGACCGCTGTCGGCAAAAAAAATAGATTGTGTTTAATTGAAAGATTGCGTGACATAGAAATACTTTAATGAAAGAATACAAATAAAGTACCTTATTGCTCCATATAGCTCTGTCACTGTGGGCGGACATGTTGTTTAGAATCTTGGGTCAGGTGATAAAAGATCTGTTCCTTCTGACCCAAGATTCTAAACAATATATCCGCTTCCTGATAGATGCCTATACTAGATGCAGTCTTTATTTAACATAACTTTTTTTTTTTGTTTGCTTTTGTCTTTTAACTGAAACATTATTGTGTCTTTGAGATTTGGTTCCATTACTGTGCAGTACATATTACAAGTGCACCTGGTGTAGCATTACAACATGGGTGTGGCTAAAAATGTTACTGCCCCAGCAATAGGCCGATTTTGTCCCCTCAAGCTGCTGCACGATGCTTAGCACACCTGAACCACAAAGAATGAACGGTTCACACTATAGAGTCTATTCACTATAGAAAGGTGAAAGGTTGAGGAGGTGAGGTGAAAAAAAATAAACTCTGCTATACATTGTGCTGGGCCAAACTCGGTTAGCTCCTGCTAGGAAAGGCCCTGGATAATGCATGGATAAATCTTTCTTTACAATGCATTATGCAGGGCTCTCTCTGTTTTTCTTGCAGGAGACACTCACCAGCTTTGTCCCTGCACAATGTATAGCTAAGTGCAATGTATATCTCATCTTTGAGTGACTAGACACCACTGTTTAGGTTCCAGAGTGACTTAAACTGTGGAGGGGGGGGGGGGGGGGGGGGGGGGGCAATGAAGAGTATGTGTTGGCACAAGGGCACAGTAGGAACATAATGTTTTATTGGCTTTCATGTGTCCACAATAACCGCAAACATTTTGCAGAAGTGTCTATAATCCCACACCTAAAAATTAGACAGAGGATTTGTCACAGCGCTCCTCCCCCCCCCCCCCGCCCCCCCCCCCCCATCTCTCTCTCTCACCGTTACGCTGTCACATGAAGACCTAGTGAAGTGAGTCTTTTACTCTTTTATAAAAAGCATGAACCAAAGAAGAAGTAAAAAAAACACTTTATTATATATGATATAGTTCTGCAACTAAGGAAGTCATTTTTTTTTTTTAATGTATTTTCTAGTTTTAAACTTTTCTCCATCTTTGGTTGATAAAGCTGTCTCATTTTTCTTTACTTTTATTTTTTTTGTTCAGGTTTTTATTACCAAACTTGGAGGTAGGTTCCATTTCAGGCAAAAATGTGCGACTCTATAAGCTCATTTATATTTGCGTATGTTAAACCAATCGGGGGTTATGTATAAAACAGGTCAACAGGTGGCGCTGTCATCACAAGTACCATGTGTGATGCAAATTTCCCGCCATATGCCAGGAGTTAGCGCTACATGCAGGAGTACCACGCTCCTGGGCTGCTCTGACGCAAAAGGGTGCCAACATATAAATTTAGCATGCTGCTTTGCAGAGTGTAGAAGCCACGTTACCAGAACGGAAGAAATTAACCAAGGATCGGATCCAACAGAACCACGTTACTTAGTTAAATGCTTTCCTTCTGACCACTTATGACTTCTACACACTGTGAGCTGACAACCCTACTAGCGAAGGGCTGGCAACTGTTGGCCCAGGGGGATTTTTTAGTTGGCTTTGGTGCCACTTCATTGGCACCTCCAGATAGACACACACAAACATGCAAGACAGATCAGGTACAGACATAGGCAGACAAGACAATTGGATAGAAAGATCAAACGTTTTACCAACTTGGGTGAAAAGAGATGCAGCCCCAGCCCCCTGAGAGAGATTAGACTTCAACCACTACACATAATGTATATACATTACCCCCAGAGTCACTTGACGATACATTTCGCGGATATATTTTCTTTAACCCGTTCCCAACGTTCTATACGGTCCTATTTTTTGGGTCCCAAAAGACGCTAGGATGGCATAGAACGTCCAGTTGGCGTAACTCTGCCTATACCAGGCCCGGCCCACTCCCTACCGCTTTGTAATAAATGAACTCTAATGGAGAGGACTTTGGTTTCCATCGGTGTTTCGAGGTTTGTGAAAAGTAAACGCTGGGGACCTCTCAGTTATCTTTATTAGTTTGGGGTATATAAATTTAGTGGCCACCATGAGGTGGGAAATAGTGCAAAGCCAGATGCCAAAAAAAAAAAACAAGATAAAACTAATTCTGATTCCTCTGGGTCAGCAGAATTAATTGTTCCTGCTGCTATATTTCACTCTTTTAACATTATCTGGAAAGGTTTTGCAGGGCACGTCCAGACAGAATCGGTAGTATGCTTACCTGCGCGGTTCTTGTAACGCCCCACCCTGTTTCCCTGGGTAATACCACATTGACATTTATTGGGACAGGAAATGCGTGAGTAGCGCTTTACACTTTTTAAAATATTTCTTTAACGAGGAATAAAAAAATGGGCGGGAGAGAGAGTATTCCTTATGCAAATACGGGGGTTTTATGTCTTTTTAATTAATGACCTGTATATTATTCGTTTGTTGTATGATTTTTAAACAAAATAAAATGCACCTTTTTATACCCAAGAAGTGGTTTATTCCAGCAAGTGCTGCCTCATCTTCACAGACTACCCGCCACCTTCCTAAATCCGCTTCCAACAGGGAGCCCCCAGATTCACCTGATTTGCTTGATCATCCCACCCCATTGAATTATTTTATCCTTGGGGCTTCAGGAGAAGGGCAGTAAGGTCAGGGCAGGTACGTTAACAGTTATACAGAATTTGCAACTTTTTTTGGCGGCGGGGGGGGGGGGGGGGGGGCACAAAATCTTTGCTTCTGAAGGTTAATGAGGCACAATGTGACCCGTAATAGATCTATTTAAGGGATCCGGTTTAAGTATAAGAGCTTTTTCAGGATTTTTGTTATTTCACTATATTTTCTTTCTTTCTCATTTAATGTACTCATACAAACTATATATATTTTTCATTGTTTTCTTTATCATATTTATCCTTACGAAGCAGAATATAATATGTTGTTTTTTTTTTCAACTTGACGTGCCAGGCACTGTGACTGTAAAGAGGGGGAGAAAAAATTGTGAAAATGATCTGTATGTGGCTTGATTTGCAAATGAGCCGGTTCCCAGTGGTAAATGTGTAATTTGCATATCAGGTAGGGTTGCCACCCTTTCTTCCAAAAAATACCGGCCTTGGTACTGTCTCCATAGACTTAACATTGGCCTGATGCCAATTTTTTTACCGGCCTGCCGGTAAAATACCGACCAGGTGGCAACCCTAATATCAGGTTACAGGTGATGTCATAAACAGGAGACTCCAGAAACAAATTTAAAAATATTTATCTCCCAATTGCTTGCAATTTTTCTAACACCACGTATTTTCAATCCTTTTTTTTTTTTATTCTCTATTTTTACAGTATTAAAGGACAACTGTAGCAAAAAAATTAACTTGTGTTTAATTAAAGGATTGCATCAAGTGTAGACTTTTTATATAGAAATGCTTTAATGAAAGAATACAAATAAAGTATCTTATTGAGCCATTTTTACCCCCATATAGCTCCACCAGGAGGCAGACATTTTGTTAGAATCTTTGGTCACCTGAACCTAGGTGAGTGAAGATCTGACCCAAGATTCTAAACAAGATGTCTGCCCCCTGAGAGAACGATATGGAGTAAGTAGGCTCCATATGAAACTTTATTTGTATCCTTTAATTAAAGATTTTCTTTAGAAATCATTTACACTTGATATAATCTTTCAATTAAACATGCGTTCATTTTTGGCCACCGTTGTCCTTTAAAAATGTGACAGATTCCATCTAAGTGGTTAAACTGCTACAGGGTAGTACAAGTCACCCCCTCACAGCAAAAGGTTTAATTATGTCAATGTTTAGCAGGAGTGAGACATCGGCAGCTGCACTGGAGATATTGTGAATGAACACATTATGACAGCCCGAGCACCACATGGGGGATCACAGTGCGCGTCTATCACAAGACTGTTACAGGCCGACATTCTGAGACTGCTCCCTCGTAACAATACAGGATGACAACAGATATGTACGGGTTAGAATTCTGTGAGCCGCACATAAATAAACAAAACCCTTTTAACTTGGTCAGAACAATAACCGTTCCTTGTTGCATTTTCATCTCTTTCTGCATTTGTTTTCGTCCCAAACCATTACAGAATCCACACTACTAATTTTTATGTCAATGATGATAAAAACGTCGCACCATTGTTCTCGCCGAGGCGGTTACTGGCGATGATCACATCTCCGCTCTCCAAGGAAAGAGTTTAGCGCTAGAAAATAAAGACGGGTATAGATGTGGCAGAGCTGTCGCATAACATGGCTTGGGTAATCACAAGGCCAAGTACAGGTTGTCAAATACTTCCTCAGGCGACTTATGTTAACCCGATGATCCACTAGGAGATGCTCTTCCGTTTTCTCATCTGTTTATACCACTTTTAGAACTAAGTACACCATTAAATATGTCGTGATGTGAATGCCCAGGGATAATTCTTTAATGAAATTCGGTTTTACTCCATTGATATATTTTTTTTTGTGGGCCAGTTTAATTCACTCTCCAGTCATGTGGCAGAAGGAGAGTATTCCAATTGGTTAAAAGACTTTGTTTCCATGGCAGCAGAAGAAGCCTAATAAAAAGGTTCTAAAAAATGTACAGGTGAAAAAAATAAGATAACGTCTATTTAGTTTTCAAACACTTCTGGAATAGTGTATCGTTTAGTAAGAGGTTGGTCATCAGGAGCTCTGCTCTCCTGTTGGGGCTGGGGGGGATTTGGGAAATATGTCTTAGAAATGCATCCTCGGCCTCTACTGTCCTAATTAGACTCTGGGCTAAGAAATAATTAGCCTCTCAGTCAAGAGTGTTGCAGCTTTCTTCTTATTGAGGCCTTGATGGCTATAATAATTGGCTTACTGGATGAAGTTGGAAAACTTAGTTGTACCTGTGTCGGGCCATACAGTTCTTCATGCACAGTCACAGAAGAGGATTTGAAAGGTTAATAATTACCCGAGGCACAAGGTGTGTCTCTTCTTCGTAAAAGCAACCGTCTGTAATGTAGAAACATTCAGGGAGACCTCTCACGTCACTGATATGTGGTTTATTAGGACATTATTAACATCTTTTACCTTAAAGAACAACATGTAAAAAAATATGTTATGTTTATTTGAAAGATTGTATCAAGCGTAGGCACTTTAAATAGAAATGCATTAATGAATGTATACTAATAAAGTTCCTTACCGAGCCCTCTTCTTGTGATGGGGCAGACATCATCTTCTCTGTTATGGGGCAGACATCTTGGAAGACATGAACCACCTGACCCAAGATTCTAAACACGTTCTGACACCTTCATAGTGCTATACAAAGCAAACAGGGCTTAGCTGGGTACTTTATATGTATTCTTTCATTTAAACACTTGATGCAATATTTCAATTAAACGTTGCTTCTTTTGTTATTTTATTTTTTTGCTGACAGTTCTCCTTTAAAGGACTTTCCAAAACTGGTTTGTGCAAGCTGCATATTGGTGAGCATTATGCATGTATGCTCCTGCCATCACCTTCCTCAGTTATTATTGATGCATTTGGACCCTGGCACAGTTTATCATGAGGTGTGTCCCTCCAATGTAATAGTGGTGGGGGCCACATAACACGCAGCACCATTGGCTGGGTTAGCTAGGTCAGGACTGTCATCAATGGAACATTGCAAAAGCAACTAACTGTCTATTGTAATACATGTAAATATCCATAGGTAGTAAAGTGCAAGAAGTCATACATTATGTAGATATCAACATGTGAGCAGCCATATTTCTGGGAGGATACATCCAGGGCGGAGTTAGGACACTAGTTTTCCACTCCTATGTGCTAGCAAGTAATACTACCAGGTTGAGAAAATAATGATTTGCTCAAGTAGGTCTGAGCAGCAGACTGTGTAGCCTGTAGTGTGAGTAAATGAATAGCTTGTCAAATATTTTAATTATCCAAGGTACAAGTGACACTTTGCACACCACCAGCATATCCAGCCTCTCAATAAAAATAACAATTAAACATATTAATAATGTGGTACTGCATAAACTGTGGTTGGGTCTGTTCAAGTTCGTGAGAATTTGATGAGCTGGGGTTCCCCATTCAGGAAATCTCTGTTTAGTCCACATGATACAAACCCAGAACAATAGAACTAACAAAGCAGACTATGCACCATGGGCATTTCATAAAACACGGAGAAACACAGCCCCTCCCCCTACTGAGACCAAATAGTATTTCATAGATCTCTCACTGCCAAATCAATTGTGAAGGAAAAACTTCAGTAGCTCAAGCAATAGAAAACCTCCAACATCTTCAGCATGTCAACAGATTTGAAATATGTGTCCTGTTTTTTTTTCACACAAGCACTGACCTGTTTATCTGGTTGCCAGGAGACAAAGTGACATCACTTACCTGCTGGGTGGAAGTGCTTTAACACCTTCAAACTACTGGATATTGCAGGCCCTACATAAAAATCATTTGAAAGCCACATTATGGACATGAACCAGTCCTGGTCTGGATTCATGATCTTATGTGAATGTAGACTTAATGTAACTATTCAGTGACATAAGATATCACTTATCAATGGTTTTTAACTCATAGTTGTTTTTTTTATATATTGCAGTCTATGTAAGATACAATAATAATGCATTAGGATCAGGAAGGCTTACTTCTAGCGGACGCAAACCAGAGACGTGGGACAAGATCTCAAATAGCCAGCCCTATAGGATGTAACCTACTCGAGAGAGGAATTATCAGTTTTTGCTCGCTTGTACCATTACACAGGGAAACCTCTCCATTAGCATATTAGACTGGTCCCACCCATAAGGACAGTCCAGATCCAAATTACACCAGGAGCACAGCAACTACAGACGTACGTTTTGGCCTTCGTTGGCCTCGTCAGTGTGCCTAGTTCTATCACATGAAAATAATTGAAAAATACATCTGTACAGATATTGTTTGCTGTCTCTTGTCATATGTTGATCGGTGGCTCGGGTCCAGGACCTCACACTTCTATATGTATTTCTAGAAGTGCAGAAATCAAACAGTTGATGAAGTCGTCCAAGCTTGGGGCTTCCGTTCCCACAGACTCCCTTTCCCCTCGGCACACAGCAACATCCTGCAAGCTGCTTCCGGGGCAAGACATCCTGCACATGAAAAGGGCAGTGAAGCTTCCTGATATTGCACTGATAAGCAAAATAACCGAGACAGATTGCTACGGCCCTGGCCACCACAGAACCTGACATGTTAACCCTTCCACGGATACAAGAACCAGCTTCAAACAGAAACAAAGAAACACGCCCTTTTTGTTTTTGGTGTAATACACTGTATACCGACTTGTAAATGTTTCTTGAAGAGATTACGCATACCTCCCAACATCACAAATAACCAGAGAGAGCAGATTTATATCTGGGAAGTGGCTGAAGGTGAGGCCGTGGGTGGGGCATTATTGTAAAAAAAAAAAAAAAAAAACTTCCTGGCCTTATTGAGAATTATTTATGTCATTTAAAATAAGAGTAATTTTTTTTTTCCTTTACAGTCACATATACAAACACATTTAATGCAGTTTAACAACACTTAATTTTGAGTTTGATTCCTGTGGAGCTCTGTGATACACTCACACATCAAACATTCCGTGCTCCCTACAAAGTGGCACAACAGAGGAGGAAAGTAGGACAGAGGGGGTTTGAGTGAACAATGTAGATTCTCCCGCTTAAAGAGTGACACTTGAGAGGTATGGATTATGGGAAAAGTTGTGCCTGATGTTAAGCATGCGCATCTTTATTCTTGTGGTGTGATGTGTATATACATATAGATATAAGTTTAGAAATGTTCAAGTTTGCAAATATTTTAAAATTTTACAGATTTGGTTTTCTACATTAATGTTTTGGAATAGAAAGGTTTTTAAGGTCTTTGGTGAGTTTTGTTTGGTACGGTAGTGGTTACATTCCTTCGACGATTTTTTTTTCCCCCATACAGACTCATAAATCTCCCCTGTCGCATTTTACATTTGTCGAAATGTTTGAAACACACAAACTTTAAAAAAAATTTTTTTTAGCCGCACATGGTCCCCATGGCAACAGCCCTTGGAGCCATCCGGCCCCAGCTTGTGTCTCCATCCTTCCCATCGTATGTTGCCACAGGGAAGTTTTGGCTTCCTCCCTCCGAATGGAGAAGTGTGCCTCGCTCGTTTACACAGAAACATCCACCCAGCATTATATTTTGGGAACTACGCTCCAGGGCAGAAAACAAGAGCACAGCTTGTTTGGATCTAGATTAACCCTAAGGGAATAAAATGGCGGATGTCCCATTACATTGGTTCTAGAGATATTGAAGTTGCAGTAAAGGGGATGCTGTAATACGTAAGGAATAATTTAAAGATCTATACATTCTGTAGACCGCACAGATGAAGAGACAAATGTCTTTTTAGTACATACCTCCCAACATTACCCCCCCCCCCCCCCCCTCCCCCAGCGAATCGGGATGCGCAACCGCTCAATCTCTGCCCTCTGTTGGCCCGATTTGCTGGGGGCAAGAGTTGGGGGGGTATATCGTGTGGATAAAAATAGTGACCATGTGCAATGAGACAGGTCCTAACTCCAATCTCTAGTCCTCATTGCAATGCCCCTGAAAGCTATCTCTGCCCTAATGCTCCCCAGACATATGGACCCACACCTTTAAGACGCGCCAACGCGAGCGATTGCTTGCATGACCCCATGACGAGCATAAAAAAAAACGCAACTCACATATAAATGTGGGAGATTTAACACACAAATTACCAAACAGGATCATGCGGTGCACATCTATCTGACGCACCTACAGGACTCTAATTTGTAGATTCTCAATAGAAACCCTGTCGTTTTTTTAAAATGATTTTTACCCGTTTCCTGAGCAAACATAGGGCATTCTAAGTCACGACCGCCCATGCCATGCCTGCCTGGAAAAATACCCTGCTAAAATCTCCCTCAGGCAACAAAACGGTTAAAGCGCGGCGGAGGCTTCCTACGACAAGGACGCTTTTAAAGGTTGCTTAAGTGCTCCCAGCAAGTACCCGGCCCATTGCAGTAGGAACATCGGTGACTGAGCCAGCCGGGAGAGGATTATAGAGGAGGGGTTGTGTGTGTGGGTGTTTTCGGAGAGAGCAAGCAACAGCTCTGAATGAATGTTTCAGGAGAGTCTGCCCCGTGTGCTTTGCAAGTGATCTCACCAGCTAGTAACCAAAGGGGGAAAAAACAACCCCTGGGGAGAATAGAGTGCATGTTGCTGTTAAATGTTTCAGATTATCGGCAAATCAGATTGAATTCCTACTCTCAGATCCAGTTACTACCGAGCCCTGAAGGCAAATAGCCATCCGTATTTTATCCATAGATTAATAATTCAGAAATTTGGAAATAATGTCATTACTATGTTCCAAAACGACCGAGGACAGTGGATGGGCTGAAAAACACCGGAGGGTCTCTGTTTATTTAATCTCTAATCGCACAATGTTGCTTTTCATCTAAGTTGGTAGACGACAAGCAAACTGCACTGAGATCATGGCTTGAGAGATCTAAAAGCAGGATCTGAAGCGCCTTCCATGGTCATAATAGCACCAGCCATCTAATCGAAGGGGCTGGGATCACATGGAGGACAAAGGAATCATTCTGAAATTCACTGGGAAATCAGTGTCACAACACAATGGGGTTTAACAGTGGCAGTGCCAGGAGTGGGTGCTTGATAAACAAGGCGTTTTAGGCTTTGGAAGGGTTAGGCATACTGTAGGGTACATACAGACTTTGAAATGAACAACATATACAATTATGAAGATTGTGAAACGCGTTAGGTTTCCTGTTGTAGGAATTATATAAAAAATGTTATGCATTTTTAAAAGGAAATATATCAGTGAAAGAGTACATTACTAAGCCCTCTTTGCTCCACATAGCTCCATCAAGGGGGTGGACATCTTGGGTCAGATGAAGGGAGATATGTCCGACAATTCTAACAACATGTCCGCCCCCTGATAGTGCTATAGAAGCAAAGAAGGTTTAGTAAGGTACTTTGGGTGTATTCTTTCACTAAAGCATTTCTATTTAAAATGTCTGCACTTGAAAAAATCTTAATTAAAAATTCAATTAAACAGAACTTAATTTGTTTTGTTATTCATTAAAGGGACACTCCAGGCACCCCAAAAAAACTACATATTCCTTTTGAATTGCTTACTTCAGACCTCCTTCTTATGCTGTTAATTCATGCTGAATATTTCTATACAGTATATTTAATTATGGATTTATATATATATATATATACATACATACTTACAAGAAGCATAAACTGGATGGTCACTTAATTTTTATGCGACAGTTCTCCTTTAAGCAAAGAAGAGTCATTTATTCACCTGACATCATGTACTATGGGTACAGTAAGTGAGAGATCAAGTGGCGCTAATGGAAGCCTGGCTGAAACAGGTTGTGATGGGACAACCGTGCTTTCAACAAAAATCTTATTCGAGGAGAGGTTCAATGTCAAAAGCCAGCCTGTCATTAAAACAATAAGGTTCGCTGGAGATGATTACCTGTTTCTACTTTTTCCGTCCCGCTTTTGTGTTTTTGTTTCTGAAATACGGGAAGTCGTTTAAGCATACGCGAAACAGGCACTGGGCTCAACAGGACAAAAGACAAGGTCGAGGACCAAATGAGTAACACTGGTACAAATGAGTAATGCATAATGCTCCCACAATGCACTTCTTTGTAACAAACAAATGGGAAATTAAGACCTGCGTGTGAACGACTTTTGTGGGGTCCAAGCCATTGCATCAGATAGGTGTTGTTCTTTATAGTGGGTAGGTACCAACTTAATTCATGGTGGACATTTAGATACCTCCCTACATTTCACCACGGCGAATCGGGACGCCGGGGGCGGAGTTTGGAAGGTCGAGTGTCACTCAAACGGAGTCGTTCTGACAGCTCTGCCCGCCGCCTCCAGTGCCTCAGAGAACGAGATCAGGATTGGGGTATCCTGCTGTCCCACCGGGACTTTACCTGGGACAGACCCCCAATATTGGGACAGTTGACTGGAATGCATTGACTGGACAATTTAATGATGTTCTATGTCCTTCACAGACCTTGCCCGGCACGCTTGTGTCCTTGGTATGGACGCTTGGTTTATTCCTGGGTAGAAGCTTAGATAGATAGGGCAATATTTATGAAGGCATTTAAAAGGGGCCGGAGCGGAGTGGTAAATTTAAACAATCCCTTGGTTTCCATGGGGATTGGTCCAAATCCAGCACTTGGCCCCCGGAGTTGCTTCCGTTTCGCTTTCATACAAATCATCCCTTTCGGCCATAAATGGATTATGGGTCTCGTTACGAGTTTGTTTTATTATGGTGGCCAGGATAGAAAAGACCCTTTGCTGCAGGGAGTGGGGCTGGCCCTGAAAATGGGGGAGAAGGCTGGCTGAGCTCAAACGAGTTAAGACAAGAATGGTCAAGGCCGCGAAAGTGGGTAGGGCTAAATATGATAAAAGCAGCAACTCTTCCATCTCGCTCAATGCATACAGACTGTGAACTGGTTCACTCCATGTTGCTGCATATCTTGCTGAAGCAATGTTCATGAATGCATCCTAGCTTGTCACACATATGCTAAAATCTCAACTCAGGAAATCATTTTTAATTGACATTATGGAAAGGTCTGGAAAATTTTATTTTTCAAGACAGTAGAAGAGTTCCACCTTGTGGTACAAAAGAGGTACTGACGCGTTAGAGCATTGCTAGGTCACCTGGAACAGATCCATCACTAATATGTAATTATCAATGTTCCAGGAAGGATAACAGCAGTTCATCAGCTACTAATGTATACAATTAACTGTTCCAAAGGGAATATTCCACTCAGTTGTGTATTCCTTCATTCTTTTATGTGTCGTTGTGATCTGCCTAGATCATTGTACAGTCTCTTACCTACAAAAAAAAAAAAAATTAAGAATTACAATTTTGGGGGGTTTAGGAGCAAGGATGGGGTACATTCATGCTTTGAGTTTTGCAGTGCTCACTGGTTGCAGAGAGATGTTCCAACAATTGTGAATGTGTCAATCATAGTGTAAATGTGTCAATCATAGTGTGAATGTGTCAATCATACCTCACAGTAACCTATAGATGGGGAGGAGATAGTTATCTCCTCCTAGATGGCGGTGTGTTTTTTGTCTCTATCAGGGGAAGGCTGGCAACTTTTGGCAGGGGGGGGGGGGTCTATTTAGTGGCCCTTTTTGTACTTTCATCAGCCCACCCATTATCATCAAAGACAGACACAGAGCTACAGGCAGGACAGATATACTGACAGATACAGACAGACAGATATACTGACAAATACAGAGAGACAGATATAATGACAAATACAGACAGACAGATATACTTACAAATACAGACAGACAGATATACTGACAAATACAGACAGACAGATATACTGACAGATACAGAAAGAGAGATATACTGACACAAACAGAGAGACAGATATACTAACAAATACAGACAGACAGATATACTGACAGATACAGACAGACAGATATACTGACAGATACAGAGAGACAGATATACTGACAAATACAGAGAGACAGATATATTGACAGATACAGAAAGACAGATATACTGACAGATCCAGAAAGACAGATATACTGACAGATCCAGAAAGACAGATATACTGACAGATACAGAGAGACAGATATACTGACAAATACAGACAGACAGATATACTGACAAATACAGACAGACAGATATACTGACAGATACAGACAGACAGATATACTGACAGATACAGAGAGACAGATATACTGACAAATACAGAGAGACAGATATACTGACAGATACAGAAAGACAGATATACTGACAGATACAGACAGACAGATATACTGACAAATCAGAGAGACAGATATACTGACAGATCCAGAAAGACAGATATACTGACAGATACAGAGAGACAGATATACTGACAAATACAGACAGACAGATATACTGACAGATACAGACAGACAGATATACTGCTTGAATCCAAAATGCTTGGGCAAGATAATAGGAGGCCGCTCCAAAAATTAGCCCTGCCTCCCAGCTCCCGCGATGTGGGCAAGGTTATAGAAAATTGGTGCTCTCATTCAGAAAGGAGTTCTTGTAAAAGGGGGTGGAACCATTGTGTGAGTGGGTAGGGATAAACCTGTAAACAGAGAGTTTAACCCATACACTAAATACACAACTCCCAAAACCAGAGAGTTCCCACAAATGTATCTTTCACACCACTAAATATAGACCTTTGAACAAGGATTTACTGCTTTTAAAATGACCACCCAATTTTAGCTCTGGCCCCATTCTCTTAAACTGAGACCACCCCCTTCCCAGCAACCAGAAAGAGGATTGGAGAGATAATTGCTGACCCACCCATGAGGATCGGAACTTCAAAGCAGGCATCTAAAATGTAAGAGGACTTTACAAACTCAAGGCAACTATAATTAGTTTTATATTATTCACATCTCAGTATTTAATACCCACTGAATCTGCCAATGCACACATTTGCAAGCTCTCCGGTCCAGTTAACACAGCAGACAGACATTCAGACTTATTGGGGGCTCTATTCACTAAAAGGTAAGTTACAGGTGAGTTGAGGTGAGATCAGAAATTGGGTATAGAGTATAGAGTTCAGATCAGATGAAGTGAATTGCAGGTGAGATGAACTATAACAAGGGATAAACCTGGTGAGTCCCCCACGATAAGCAAACTCACATGGTTTGTCCCTGCACAATTTATAGCTAAATTGGTGAGATGAGATGTTCAACTCACCTGCAACTCGCCTTTTAGTGAATAGCAATGGTGCTGCTCAGTTTTGACACCAGCAACGTTGAGTGCTGTTCCTGGTAGGAAAGGAAATAAGATAAGCAACCTGGAGAGGGTAGGATGGCATGGGCAACCAGACAAACTAATACATAGGAATGAGGGACCCAGCCTCGGAGCTTATACTTATAGGAATGAAGGACCCAGCCTCGGAGCTTATACTATATAGGAATGAAGGACCCAGCCATGGAGCTTATACTTATAGGAATGAAGGACCCAGCCTCGGAGCTTATACTTATAGGAATGAAGGACCCAGCCTCGGAGCTTATACTATATAGGAATGAAGGACCCAGCCTCGGAGCTTATACTTATAGGAATGAAGGACCCAGCCATGGAGCTTATACTTATAGGAATGAAGGACCCAGCCATGGAGCTTATACTTATAGGAATGAAGGTCCCAGCCTCGGAGCTTATACTATATAGGAATGAAGGACCCAGGCGTGGAGCTTATTCTATATAGGAATGAAGGACCCAGCCTCGGAGCTTATACTATATAGGAATGAAGGTCCCAGCCTCGGAGCTTATACTATATAGGAATGAAGGACCCAGCCTCGGAGCTTATACTTATAGGAATGAAGGACCCAGCCTCGCAGCTTATACTATATAGGAATGAAGGTCCCAGCCTCGGAGCTTATACTATATAGGAATGAAGGACCCAGCCATGGAGCTTATACTATATAGGAATGAAGGACCCAGCCATGGAGCTTATACTTATAGGAATGAAGGACCCAGCCTCGGAGCTTATACTTATAGGAATGAAGGACCCAGCCTCGGAGCTTATACTTATAGGAATGAAGGACCCAGCCTCGCAGCTTATACTATATAGGAATGAAGGTCCCAGCCTCGGAGCTTATACTATATAGGAATGAATGACCCAGCCGTGGAGCTTATACTATATAGGAATGAATGACCCAGCCGTGGAGCTTATGCTATATAGGAATTAAGGACCCAGCCTTGGAGCTTGTACTATATAGGAATGAAGGACCCAGCCATGGAGCTTATACTATATAGGAATGAAGGACCCAGCCGTGGAGCTTATACTATATAGGAATGAAGGACCCAGCCTCGGAGCTTATACTTATAGGAATGAAGGACCCAGCCTCGGAGCTTATACTTATAGGAATGAAGGACCCAGCCATGGAGCTTATACTTATAGGAATGAAGGACCCAGCCTCGGAGCTTATACTTATAGGAATGAAGGACCCAGCCTCAGAGCTTATACTTATAGGAATGAAGGACCCAGCCGTGGAGCTTATACTTATAGGAATGAAGGACCCAGCCTCGGAGCTTATACTTATAGGAATGAAGGACCCAGCCGTGGAGCTTATACTTATAGGAATGAAGGACCCAGCCTCGGAGCTTATACTTATAGGAATGAAGGATCCAGCCTCGGAGCTTATGCTATATAGGAATGAAGGACCCAGCCGTGGAGCTTATGCTATATAGGAATGAAGGACCCAGCCTTGGAGCTTATACTATATAGGAATGAAGGACCCAGCCTTGGAGATTATGCTATATAGGAATGAAGGACCCAGGCGTGGAGCTTATACTATATAGGAATGAAGGACCCAGCCTTGGAGCTTATACTATATAGGAATGAAGGACCCAGCCTTGGAGCTTATACTATATAGGAATGAAGGACCCAGCCTTGGAGCTTATACTATATAGGAATGAAGGACCCAGCCGTGGAGCTTATACTATATAGGAATGAAGGACCCAGCCATGGAGCTTATACTATATAGGAATGAGGGACCCAGCCTCGGAGCTTATACTTATAGGAATGAAGGACCCAGCCTCGGAGTTTATACTTATAGGAATGAAGGACCCAGCCATGGAGCTTATACTTATAGGAATGAAGGACCCAGCCATGGAGCTTATACTTATAGGAATGAAGGACCCAGCCATGGAGCTTATACTTATAGGAATGAAGGACCCAGCCTCGGAGCTTATACTGTATAGGAATGAAGGACCCAGCCTCGGAGCTTATACTTATAGGAATGAAGGACCCAGCCTCGGAGCTTATACTATATACGAATGAAGGACCCAGCCGTGGAGCTTATACTATATAGGAATGAAGGACCCAGCCTCGGAGCTTATACTATATACGAATGAAGGACCCAGCCGTGGAGCTTATGCTATATAGGAATGAAGGACCCAGCCGTGGAGCTTATGCTATATAGGAATGAAGGACCCAGCCTTGGAGCTTATACTATATAGGAATGAAGGACCCAGCCTTGGAGCTTATGCTATATAGGAATGAAGGACCCAGGCGTGGAGCTTATACTATATACGAATGAAGGACCCAGCCTTGGAGCTTATACTATATACGAATGAAGGACCCAGCCTTGGAGCTTATACTATATAGGAATGAAGGACCCTGCCTTGGAGCTTATACTATATAGGAATGAAGGACCCAGCCGTGGAGCTTATACTATATAGGAATGAAGGACCCAGCCATGGAGCTTATACTATATAGGAATGAGGGACCCAGCCTCGGAGCTTATACTTATAGGAATGAAGGACCCAGCCATGGAGCTTATACTATATACGAATGAAGGACCCAGCCGTGGAGCTTATACTATATACGAATGAAGGACCCAGCCTCAGAGCTTATACTTATAGGAATGAAGGACCCAGCCGTGGAGCTTATACTATATAGGAATGAAGGACCCAGCCTCGGAGCTTATACTTATAGGAATGAAGGACCCAGCCTCGGAGCTTATACTTATAGGAATGAAGGACCCAGCCATGGAGCTTATACTTATAGGAATGAAGGACCCAGCCTCGGAGCTTATACTTATAGGAATGAAGGACCCAGCCTCGGAGCTTATACTTATAGGAATGAAGGACCCAGCCGTGGAGCTTATACTTATAGGAATGAAGGACCCAGCCTCGGAGCTTATACTTATAGGAATGAAGGACCCAGCCGTGGAGCTTATACTTATAGGAATGAAGGACCCAGCCTCGGAGCTTATACTTATAGGAATGAAGGACCCAGCCTCGGAGCTTATGCTATATAGGAATGAAGGACCCAGCCGTGGAGCTTATGCTATATAGGAATGAAGGACCCAGCCTTGGAGCTTATACTATATAGGAATGAAGGACCCAGCCTTGGAGCTTATGCTATATAGGAATGAAGGACCCAGGCGTGGAGCTTATACTATATAGGAATGAAGGACCCAGCCTTGGAGCTTATACTATATAGGAATGAAGGACCCAGCCTTGGAGCTTATACTATATAGGAATGAAGGACCCAGCCTTGGAGCTTATACTATATAGGAATGAAGGACCCAGCCGTGGAGCTTATACTATATAGGAATGAAGGACCCAGCCATGGAGCTTATACTATATAGGAATGAGGGACCCAGCCTCGGAGCTTATACTTATAGGAATGAAGGACCCAGCCTCGGAGTTTATACTTATAGGAATGAAGGACCCAGCCATGGAGCTTATACTTATAGGAATGAAGGACCCAGCCATGGAGCTTATACTTATAGGAATGAAGGACCCAGCCATGGAGCTTATACTTATAGGAATGAAGGACCCAGCCTCGGAGCTTATACTGTATAGGAATGAAGGACCCAGCCTCGGAGCTTATACTTATAGGAATGAAGGACCCAGCCTCGGAGCTTATACTATATACGAATGAAGGACCCAGCCGTGGAGCTTATACTATATAGGAATGAAGGACCCAGCCTCGGAGCTTATACTATATACGAATGAAGGACCCAGCCGTGGAGCTTATGCTATATAGGAATGAAGGACCCAGCCGTGGAGCTTATGCTATATAGGAATGAAGGACCCAGCCTTGGAGCTTATACTATATAGGAATGAAGGACCCAGCCTTGGAGCTTATGCTATATAGGAATGAAGGACCCAGGCGTGGAGCTTATACTATATACGAATGAAGGACCCAGCCTTGGAGCTTATACTATATACGAATGAAGGACCCAGCCTTAGAGCTTATACTATATAGGAATGAAGGACCCTGCCTTGGAGCTTATACTATATAGGAATGAAGGACCCAGCCGTGGAGCTTATACTATATAGGAATGAAGGACCCAGCCATGGAGCTTATACTATATAGGAATGAGGGACCCAGCCTCGGAGCTTATACTTATAGGAATGAAGGACCCAGCCATGGAGCTTATACTATATACGAATGAAGGACCCAGCCGTGGAGCTTATACTATATACGAATGAAGGACCCAGCCTCAGAGCTTATACTTATAGGAATGAAGGACCCAGCCATGGAGCTTATACTATATACGAATGAAGGACCCAGCCTCGGAGCTTATACTTATAGGAATGAAGGACCCAGCCATGGAGCTTATACTTATAGGAATGAAGGACCCAGACGTGGAGCTTATACTATATACGAATGAAGGACCCAGCCTCGGAGCTTATACTTATAGGAATGAAGGACCCAGCCATGGAGCTTATACTTAAAGGAATGAAGGACCCAGCCATGGAGCTTATACTTTTAGGAATGAAGGACCCAGACGTGGAGCTTATACTATATGGGAATGAAGGACCCAGCCATGGAGCTTATAGTATATAGGAATGAAGGACCCAGCCGTGGAGCTTATTCTATATAGGAATGAATGACCCAGCCGTGGAGCTTATGCTATATAGGAATTAAGGACCCAGCCTTGGAGCTTGTACTATATGGGAATGAAGGACCCAGCCTCGGAGCTTATACTATATACGAATGAAGGACCCAGCCGTGGAGCTTATGCTATATAGGAATTAAGGACCCAGCCTTGGAGCTTGTACTATATGGGAATGAAGGACCCAGCCGTGGAGCTTATTCTATATAGGAATGAGGGACCCAGCCTTGGAGCTTATACTATATAGGAATGAAGGACCCAGCCTTGGAGCTTATACTATATAGGAATGAATAACCCAGCCTTGGAGCTCATACTATATAGGAATGAAGGACCCAGCCTTGGAGGTTATACTATATAGGAATGAAGGACCCAGCCTTGGAGCTTATACTATATAGGAATGAATGACCCAGCCTCGGAGTTTATACTTATAGGAATGAATGACCCAGCCTTGGAGCTTATACTATATAAAAATGAAGGACCCAGCCTTGGAGCTTATACTATATAAAAATGAATGACCCAGCCTTGGAGCTTATACTATATAAAAATGAAGGACCCAGCCTTGGAGCTTATACTATATAAGAATGAAGGACCCAGCCTTGGAGCTTATACTATATAGGAATGAATGACCCAGCTTTGGAGATTATACTGTATAGGAATGAAGGACCCAGCCTTGGAGCTTATACAATATAGAGGAATCTCAAGAAGCAGGGTGTGGACAGGGAATGGTTAACAAGTTGGCCAGATGATCAAGTGGTAATTAAAGAAGATTTCTAGCAGATGGAGATGCCTTCACTATAAAGTACACTGTAAGAGCGGTGGGTGGATACAATTAACCAAAAAAGGTCCATGCTATCATAAAGACCACTTCTGATTTCAAACGTCCTAATCATTTGGAGTTACCAGATCTCCAAAAATGTGTTGCTCTGGGATAGTGTCTTAAAGTCTTAGATTGTAATAACAGCATTGGAGACCTTCTGTTATATTACTCAAGCCATGGGCAAGTGTCCATTTACCCCCAAGCCTTCCCAAACAGTTATAATTACACTTCGCCCATCTAAACGTGAGCCTGTCCACATCCTAGAACCCCACCTGGCACCATCTCGGGGTCTCCCACCTGCCATCAGTTCAGTGCTGCCTTCCCAAAAAACTCACGGTTCTAATATTGGGCCCCAGGTCAGCTTTCCTTTTTTGCCCGGCATTAATGAAAACTCTTAACAATACGGAATGTCAGAGGTCCGGAAGAGGCTAAAGGGCCTAGTAACTTGTCTATTCTTCAGAGAGGCTCTGATGATGTCGACGGAGGAAAATATTGATAGTTTTTTTTTGATAGACGCTATGTAGAGTCCAAGGTCACAGGCCTCTAGGTTTTTACTCCATTTATAACTTTATAAAATATTTGTGCAAGGATCAACCAAAAAGTGCTGTAGCTTTAATGATGGATTCACAACATTTCCCAAAGGAAGGTTTAGAAATATTGCAAATGAAAGAGAGAAAAAAAAAAATACAAATTCTATCCAGACTCCTGCAGCCGGATGCTTTAAGCATGCGCAAGAGCATTTTGAACCCTCCGCATTTGTACCAGGGCCTTGTAAGTACTTCCTGCAACCGCAAAACCATTTGGCAGGCGGGAAATTATCATCACTGGCATGTTTGGGGGATTATTTAATTCTCACACCCACAGATATGTGTGTTCACGTCTCAGCAATGGAATCTATTTGGCTGGACTGACATGCCCAAAGGATAAAGACAATGGGGGGCATGCATGAACAAGTTGCATGGAGTCTGTGTTATCTACATCGAATGCGTAGTTTTAGGATGTGTCGGCGCTCGTGGCGTCAGTGCAGCCTATGTATAAAAAAAAAAAACAGGCGCTAAAAAGTGCCTGATTTGTGTTGGGGAATCTCCGCCAAACACAGTTTGATGGGGGTCCCTCTCCCCCGCTGGTAGTTATAAAAAAGCGCAATCGGCGTTATACATACCAAATATATGTTTTGATTCTGTGATTAAGCGACACAAGGGTCAAAACAGAGCAAGTGTAGCTTTCCATTACCCTTTCTATTCTTAAGTTGGTGTGACCGATTTTATTATCATACTTCAGAGCGCTGAAAGCTTTTTTTGTCCTTGTTTCTAATCGTGCAAAATATTTGTTAACATATTTAATTCAATGGTTAAGGTCGGCAAAAGTCAAAGTTTTGATAGTTTCAATGGTAACAGGGACGGCACGAATACTGGGTGCTAAGGCGCAGGTATTGCGATAAGAGAATACCAAAAAAATGCCGTTATTTCCCTAAAACCCCCAGGCCCCTAGTGGCTTTTACCCCTTGTTGAGGCATTAAACAACCCTTGTCAAGGCATTAAACAACCCCGATAATTTGCTGCTCAGTGCACCTGGGGGCTAGAGTTACATTAGTGTTAGCATAAGGATTAGGGTTGGAGTTCTTTTAGGGTTACCATTAGGGCAGTTATTTATACTTATCTCCGCAATTCTTTATTGGTCCTTGTAGTGTACCCCTACTCACTTCTACACACCCCTTACCTCTTTCCCCAAAATTTTGCCTGATCTTATTGTTTAAGGTTATTAGCTTTACCATTAGGGTTACCTTAAGGGTTAGAGTAAGGGATAGAGTTAGTGTTAAGAGTGGGGTCAAAAGGTCACAGTAGGAGAAGATGTTTAGTAAACAAGAAAACCACTACTTTTAGTTATTGCCCTATAACTTGCAAAAAACATGTAAACACAACATATTTGTACACTATTTTTATTTATTTTTTACAGGTTTTCTCTTTCAGTTCCATATTTCACTGACTGGGTTAATATGCATATATCGGCTGCATTAAGTCCATTGAATCCACCCCAGTAAGTGATTAATAAAACCAAATAATAATAGATGTGCTTATATATGCATTTATAAATGATCCAAACATATAGTGGTCTACTCAATAAAGAGAGAACTGCAGGGAATTGAGGAGAACATTTTCAACACCCTGCAGTTCCCTGTTTATTGAGTAGACCCTTTGTATAATGGGTATAATAGACTATACCCCTTTGCACACAAAAAAGGGCCAAAACAACTGCATTTAGCAGTGCATTCTCCATCTTAACAGCCCTTACTGTGAAGACATATTTTCTATTCTTGGCATGAAATCTCCTTTCCTCCAATCTTCAAAACGTCCCCCATGTTGTTATTTGTATTGACATTGGATACAGTTGCATTTCGGTTATGGTATACCCTTGTACTATTTTTGAGCTTAGACAAATCCCATTTGGAACCCAGCTTGTCCTCCAAACTGACCTCTTCCATTTCCCTGATTAATTCTATTGCCCATCTCTGAGTCCGTCCTGACGTATAATGTCCCTCTTATGAGCTGTTGCCCAGAAATGTATTTTCAAGGTGACGTTCTACTGCAGATTTCCAAAAGAGACCATCTATATTCTGATCACGCGCGCTGTATCCTCTTTTTCATTCAAGATGACAAATTGATTTCCTTGAAAAGAATGACGAATAGCAACAATGGACTTGTTAATAAATTATATGATATAGGAGCAAATGACATCGTACACCAGTAGATGGTGCTCTTGTGTAGCAGTCGTGATTCCATAGAGAGCTAATTTCTCTCTATAAAAAAAAAAAAACAATTTAGAGATGGCACTGTGCAATCGTATTTCCTTCAATGACTTAAACATGCTTAATGAGCCTATAATGAAAAGTCATCACAATACATTAACATTTATTTTTATATTGACAGCAATTTACTTAGTGCTAGGTACAGAGCATAGAAGGGGACTACATACTAAGTTAGATGAACAAGAGCAGACTGATACATGAGGTAGAGAGCCCTGCTCACACAGCTTACAATCTAGAGGAGAACAGACTGATACATGAGGTAGAGAGCCCTGCTCACACAGCTTACAATCTAGAGGAGAACAGACTGGTACATGAGGTAGAGAGCCCTGCCTCCAAGCTTACAATCTAGAGGAGAACAGACTGATACATAAGGTAGAGAGCCCTGCCTCCAAGCTTACAATCTAGAGGAGAACAGACTGATACATGAGGTAGAGAGCCCTGCCTCCAAGCTTACAATCTAGAGGAGAACAGACTGATACATGAGGCAGAGAGCCCTGCCTCCAAGCTTACAATCTAGAGGAGAACAGACTGATATATGAGGTAGAGAGCCCTGCTCACACAGTTTACAATCTAGAGGAGAATAGACTGATACATGAGGTAGAGAGCCCTGCCTCCAAGTTTACCATCTAGAGGAGAACAGACTGATACATGAGGCAGAGAGCCCTGCTCACACAGCTTACAATCTAGAGGAGAACAGACTGATACATGTGGTAGAGAGCCCTGCTCGCACAGCTTACAATCTAGAGGAGAGCAGACTGATACATGAGGTAGAGAGCCCTGCCTCCAAGCTTACAATCTAGAGGAGAGCAGACTGATACATGAGGTAGAGAGCCCTGCCTCCAAGCTTACAATCTAGAGGAGAACAGACTGATACATGAGGTAGAAAGCCCTGCCTCCAAGCTTACAATCTAGAGGAGAACAGACTGATACATGAAGTAGAGAGCCCTGCTCACACAGTTTACAATCTAGAGGAGAACAGACTGATACATGAGGTAGAGAGCCCTGCCCGCAAGCTTACAATCTAGAGCAGAACAGACTGATACATGAGGTAGAGAGCCCTGCTCACACAGTTTACAATCTAGAGGAGAACAGACTGATACATGAGGCAGAGAGCCCTGCTCACACAGCTTACAATCTAGAGGAGAACAGACTGATACATGAGGTAGAGAGCCCTGCCTCCAAGCTTACAATCTAGAGGAGAACAGACTGATCCATGAGGTAGAGAGCCCTGCTCACACAGCTTACAATCTAGAGGAGAACAGACTGATACATGAGGTAGAGAGCCCTGCTCACACAGTTTACAATCTAGAGGAGAACAGACTGATACATGAGGCAGAGAGCCCTGCCTCCAAGCTTACAATCTAGAGGAGAACAGACTGATACATGAGGTAGAGAGCCCTGCTCACACAGCTTACAATCTAGAGGAGAACAGACTGATACATGAGGTAGAGAGCCCTGCCTCCAAGCTTACAATCTAGAGGAGAACAGACTGATACATGAGGTAGAGAGTCCTGCCTCCAAGCTTACAATCTAGAGGAGAACAGACTGATACATTTGGTAGAGAGCCCTGCCTCCAAGCTTACAATCTAGAGGAGAACAGACTGATACATGTGGTAGAGAGCCCTGCCTCCAAGCTTACAATCTAGAGGAGAACAGACTGATACGTGAGGTAGAGAGTCCTGCCTCCAAGCTTACAATCTAGAGGAGAACAGACTGATACATGTGGTAGAGAGCCCTGCTCGCACAGCTTACAATCTAGAGGAGAGCAGACTGATACATGAGGTAGAGAGCCCTGCCTCCAAGCTTACAATCTAGAGGAGAGCAGACTGATACATGAGGTAGAGAGCCCTGCCTCCAAGCTTACAATCTAGAGGAGAACAGACTGATACATGAGGTAGAAAGCCCTGCCTCCAAGCTTACAATCTAGAGGAGAACAGACTGATACATGAAGTAGAGAGCCCTGCTCACACAGTTTACAATCTAGAGGAGAACAGACTGATACATGAGGTAGAGAGCCCTGCCCGCAAGCTTACAATCTAGAGCAGAACAGACTGATACATGAGGTAGAGAGCCCTGCTCACACAGTTTACAATCTAGAGGAGAACAGACTGATACATGAGGCAGAGAGCCCTGCTCACACAGCTTACAATCTAGAGGAGAACAGACTGATACATGAGGTAGAGAGCCCTGCCTCCAAGCTTACAATCTAGAGGAGAACAGACTGATCCATGAGGTAGAGAGCCCTGCTCACACAGCTTACAATCTAGAGGAGAACAGACTGATACATGAGGTAGAGAGCCCTGCTCACACAGTTTACAATCTAGAGGAGAACAGACTGATACATGAGGCAGAGAGCCCTGCCTCCAAGCTTACAATCTAGAGGAGAACAGACTGATACATGAGGTAGAGAGCCCTGCTCACACAGCTTACAATCTAGAGGAGAACAGACTGATACATGAGGTAGAGAGCCCTGCCTCCAAGCTTACAATCTAGAGGAGAACAGACTGATACATGAGGTAGAGAGTCCTGCCTCCAAGCTTACAATCTAGAGGAGAACAGACTGATACATGTGGTAGAGAGCCCTGCCTCCAAGCTTACAATCTAGAGGAGAACAGACTGATACATGTGGTAGAGAGCCCTGCCTCCAAGCTTACAATCTAGAGGAGAACAGACTGATACGTGAGGTAGAGAGTCCTGCCTCCAAGCTTACAATCTAGAGGAGAACAGACTGATACATGTGGTAGAGAGCCCTGCCTCCAAGCTTACAATCTAGAGGAGAACAGACTGATACGTGAGGTAGAGAGCCCTGCCTCCAAGCTTACAATCTAGAGGAGAACAGACTGATACATGGGGTAGAGAGTCTTGCCTCCAAGTTTATAATCTAGAGGAGAACAGACTGATACATGAGGTAGAGAGCCCTGCTCACACAGCTTATAATCTAGAGGGAGTGGGGGACGTGAGACACATAAGGGAGTGAAGAGGTCAGAAAGAAAGTGGTGGTAGTAACAGTATTAGGGATGGGCAATAAACTATTGAAACTGAATAAGTCTCCAGGGCTGGATGTTTTTTTGCCAAAGTTCTACAAGTTTTCTAAGAAACTCCTAGTGTCGCACTTGACCTAAGAGTTTACTTTTCAAGACCCAACCAATTGCTCCAGCGATACCCAAATCAGAGAAGGATTCTGATCCCAGTTATCAGCAATGATCTCAAATTGCTGCAAAAACAGTGGACATTAGCAGGACTGGTCTTACCATACTGGGTAATCTCCCTGGTAGGCCCTCTGCCCTGGGGCTGGCTGATTCCTGCTGGTTCCTTCAAGTTTAGCATAATTTGCTCTTTACATATATTGTCTTTTCATTGCACTCCACCCCTGCCATTTTGTCTATGTCCTACAAAACTCTGACTCCACTTCGTTCTCCTCAGCATTCTCCTTAGAAATCTCATTCACTTTCTCATTCTCCTTAGAAATCTCATTCACTTTCTCATTCTCAGAAAACTCATTCACTTTCTCATTCTCCTCAGCATTCCTCTTAGAAAGCTCATTCACTTTCTCATTCTCCTCAGCATTCTTCTTAGAATGTTCACACTTTGATATTTCTGCTATTTTCCAAATAAAACTACAATGATATTTTTTTCCCAAACAATGCACAAATGGATTAGGTGTAGTTTTCCCTTTAATGCACTGTGGCTTTCAAAATGTATTCACACCTGAAAAAAATCCTTCCACTGTTTATTTGTCTGGCAGACTTACATAAATTGCAGATGGCTGTATCCAGATTTGTTTGGGGCCCTGGCAGAGTATGCCAAAATAAACACATGGTACTTTTGCATAGACCTGGTGGGGGTCAGTTGGAGCCAGTTGTGAATGGAAAGAGGTTAATTAATGTGGGTTTTAGTTGGATTAATTGTAATCTTCCTCATTCCTAAGTGTATTTGGGGACAGTGCTCTAGAACTGTGTGGGTTTGGCTAAAGGTTAATTAATTGGTGCTCTAATAGGATGAGTAGTAGGCTTCCTTAAAGAGTTGAGTTTAGATGGACTTTTTAACCCCTTCGTGACGCATGGTGCTTGCGTCCCAAACGACGCAAGCACCAAAACGTCACAAATTGTTCCTGGACACCGATCACAAGGTGATCACTCTGGCAGAGACCCGATCAGGGTCTTAATAGACCCTCCCTGCCAAAAGATCGCGAGACCAGAAGTTCGGGCACGGCGCGATTTAGAGAAATGTAGCCGGTGCTCGCTTTGAGCACCGGCTACATTTTCCCTGTCAGACTGAGGCCACTCAAAGTGGCCTCAGATGACAGGTGGGATCCCGCTGCAAGTGCCTGCAGCGGGATCCGAAAACAGCTCATCACGGGGAGCCGCAATGAGCTGTTTAACAAAGGACGTTCTATGCCGTCCTAACGACTTTAAGGCACTTAAAGTCAGGACGGCATAGAACGTCCTAACGTCACGAAGGGGTTAAAGACTGAGAATGAGGAAGAGAGCTGGATGCTTGGCAGAAGTGAGTTCCAGATAAAGGGAGCAGTATAGGGAGCAGTAAGTCTCACGGGAGAAAGTGGGAAAAGGTTTACAAGTTTGGAGGAGATGAGTGATATAGGATGAGCCTGACAGCTGAATTTTAAATGGATTGGCTGGGGAGAAAAATGTACAAGAGGTAGGCCAGTCAGGAGAGTATTACAGAAATCAAGATGAGAGATCACAAGCAAGTGCACTAGGATTTTGTTTCTTCACTGAGCTATGGGCGAATGCGTGTAATGTTCCTCATGATTTGGTCAGGGACTGAAAGCGGGGGATGAAGGACGGAGCCAAGTCAAAGATAAACTTAAGACATCGGGCTCGGTCAGCGGGAATAATCGTAGCATTTACCCCGGTAACGGTGAAGTCGGGTACAGTAATGGAATCCAAGGAAGTGAAGATTGCCAGCTCCATTTTAGAGAGATTAGGTTTTAGGTAGCGATCCTGACAGATGACATAATAGTGGGAGTGAGGTCAGGGGAGGAGAGGTAGATCTGAGTGTCATCTGCATACAGGTAGGATTGGAAGGTACATGTGTACATGGAAAACAGCAGAGGACCATCCCTTGCTGAACACCAACAGAGAGTGGAACAGGCGACAATGTTGCACCAGCAAGCGACGCTGTTAAGGTGCGCTTAATCCAAGAGAGAGTCGTGCCATCGATGCCCATCAACACTAAACTGTATAGAAGGAGTCGGTGGTCAGCAGTGTCAAAACCAGCAGAGAGATCCAGGTAAATCAGAACGGAGAAGTGACCGTAAGATTTGTCTGTAACCAGATTGAAGGGGGTTACTAATTGACAGAAAGCCGGTTAGGCCGGAGTGCACAATCCTCTCCAATAACTCGGGCACAAAGGGGAGATAGGATGGTAGCTTGACAGGAACAATCTAAGGTAGAATCTTTCGACATCTTTCGATGGAATCATGGCAGTCGGCAGAACTAATTAACTACTGTACAGTACGTATTGGAATTTGCTACCAAATCCCTTACATTTTGCTTAGATAAACACAGACTGTAACGGCACATAAAAGGATAGTATATCTGACCACATTTGGCATTTCCCTCTAAACCAGGAAACAAAGGGTATTTCTGGAAGTCCGACAATGGTTGGCACAGGAGACATCTTCGATAAACTATGCAAATGACATAATATTGAGGCAAGAGTTGAATACACAGCAAGCGATTTTAATTAAAACCAGCAAGGGAAAAGAACAAGGTTGGGGGAGAGAGGAGATTAGCACAACATATTTTGCAGCTTGTTTAATCAGCTAAGAGCGGAAAAAGGGGGAGTGTACAGTGCATGGCAAGGCTTACTTAACCGTACAGATCTCAAAGGGTGAAATAGAACAAACACCTTGTCATATCAAGGTTACCATGGTAATGGGACCATCTTAACATGTGGGGGTTATTCCTATGGAGATGACCTTTCTAGTTTGTAGTGTGAGAAACCAAACGGCATGCAAGGGGAACGCAAAGTTTCTGCCCAGTGGTGTAGCTATCTGTTGACAGGGACAATCCAGTAAATATAGGTCCTTGGCGGTCTTTTTTTTTCTTCATTTTAGGTCTATAAGAAAGTCCTTAGAGTTTCAGTCATAGAGCAGTGAACCAAGACCTCCCATCATGTAAATTGAGTGGTCGAGCTGCTTGGCACCCACATTGATAAAGCCAGGTACATGCCCATGTGTCAGCAAGTTGGCTGAGCCGCTAAACGCATACAGTGCGTTGGATGTTAACGTACTCTATGCATTGGGATTAGTTCCGCCCCCTAATAGGATCAGGGAATAACAGAACATTTGGTCACATAGTATAAGATGGGGGTCCTTAAAGGAAAACGATAGCAGAACATTTCCTTATGTTTAATTCAAAGATTGTATCAAGTGTCGATGATTTATAAAGGATGCCATCTTTCAGTTAAAAATTGGTTTATATTTTTGTCTTTGGAACTTTTTTCCTTCAATATAAGATTGATACTATTATGTGTTATAAAGCACATTCTGTAAAATAACTTCACAATTATTAAACCTCGGAGAAAGCATTTCTTCACAAAATTCCCAACTGACATGAACAAATCCAACTGATGACAATTTTGGATTTTAACCAAAGAGACCTGTAAGTCCAACATGCATTGATATCTCGCCCAAATGCATTGACAGCTCCTCCAAGTACATTTAATTGATTTCCTTAGTGATTGCTTTTACAAAACTGTGCTCCAAAATAATCACACGGCGGGAGTTATTCACTAAAAGGTGAGATGAGGGGAGTTGAGGTGAATAGGTGCACTAAGCCATCTCCCCAGGTACAAATTAAGTGCCTTATCAAGACGTCTTTACTCCATTTAGTTCTCTTGGGGGCAGACATGTTGGTTAGAATCTTGGGTCAGATCTTCACTCACCTTGGTTCAGATGAACAAACATCTGACCCATCTGACCAAAGATTCTAAACAAAATGTCTGCCTCCTGGTAGAGCTACATGGAGTAAAGATGGCTCAATAATGTACTTTATTTGTATTCTTTCATCAAACCATTTTTTATGTAAAATGCCATTTTCAATTAAACAGAATTTCATTTTTTTTGCTACAGTTGCCCTTTAAAGAGATAATTAACCAAACCAATTTGGTAAAAGGCCACTTTGAATGTCTCAATAAATTTAATTTATTCACGTTGGCCTGGACAGAGCTCTTTAATGTTTGTTATAGACAAATCAAGGTAAGGATAAAGATCTTTTTCCAGTCAAGCTCTCCACGAAGGCCACTTAATTATGTGAGTGGTGTGTGTGCATAGTCATCATCTAAGGATGTTGCGCCATGCTTTTCAAAGTATCAGATTTGTTTTGTAGCACCAATGAAGCACTAATTTATCCTGCATCAACCCTGTTACCTCCAAGTGACATGATGGGTGCTACTGGAGACCTTCGGGATGTGTCAGTGGGTCATAAAGGTTCCTAAACTTCCCCACCAGAACTTTGAGACCAGTCACTTTCCAATCATGATGATCATTTGGCCAAGACTGGCTAATGCTTCCAAAAGTGTCCTCTCCTATTCCAATCAAACTGCAGAATTACATGCACTAACCAGAGAACGCATACCAATGACCAATACACCAATTCTTGGTTGCACAACTTGGTAACTGAGTAGCCATGTAGAATGCACACCCCCCATCTCCTTTCTTTGAGTTTGTATCCATTTTACCCACCTGCCCCTCTTTACCCCAACGGACCTTCTTTATTGCAGTCATCTGCACAGTGGGAGTAAAAATTCTGCACATACATCAAGTCTGAACTGCGTCAGATTAAGGAGTTGCATCTTTTCGGAGCATACGGAGTTAGAAGCGTTTGGCTCGGAGAAGCCGGCCATCTAGTAGAGTTCCCCTGCTCTGTTAGGGATGCTCTTGCACTGTTGTTAGTAACAGGAAATTAATAAACAAACAAGTAACAAACGGAAGAATGTGACTCACAAACTCCGTCTCTGACTCCTGGCTCAGCGAGATACAATATGCAGTTTGTAAACACGTCTGTCATGACTCGATTGAAAACATGGAAAATGCGGATATTTACATAGCATCCTGTGTACAGCTGTGGCCTGGGCGACTCCTGTGACCGCTTGCATTACCATCCCTTTAAATCACAAGAATGTAGAGATCATCCCATTGGATGATCTCTTACAAACTCTCTCCTCGCCCGTGGTATCTGACTGATCCAGTGCACAGCAAATTACATCACATCCACGTTCAGCCTAGATCAGTCTTCACACAGTATGGAGGGAGAGGAACACACATCTCCTGCAGCTAAGTGGTGTGGGACAAATGACACCGGCAAGCTGTTTGGGAACAAAGCTGGGACTAACAAACTGTTTGGGTGACACTGACATGCTGTTTGGGTCAGTATTGACTGACAAACTGTTTGGGGGTACAGTTGGCACTGACAAACTGGAGGGCAGTGACAAGCTATTTGGGGCTAAGCTGGCCCTGATAAGTGATCTGGGGCAAAGCTGGCACTGCGGAAAGTGAGGGTTTATGACAGTGGTGGTGATGTGTTGCTTGGAGAAGTTGGGGGGCAATTTGTGCACTGGAACCCTGTGGTTTCTCTGTGTTCTGAGTATACCGATTAAACAACTATGACACATCTACTCTAGTTAGTCCAAGAGCTCTAGGACGGGTTCTCAGTTAGCCCTCTGTCCCAACCTCTTGTAGCAGGGCTTTGCACCTTACTACAGATCCTATGGTAAAGTTCATATGAGGTAGCATAGTGGTTCGTCTCAATAAAAGGAGCATACCCCACCGAAGCATAGATTGCTATATACATATATATAATGAAACCAGGATATATCCTGGATAATGGCTCGGTCGTTTTCCCTTAAGACTAAATTTAAGACAGGACAAGTAAGTTGTGGAGTCTCCAAACCCAAAAGAGTAAATGCTTGAAATAAGTGGGAGGCAGGTCATAACCCAGCGCATTTCAATCAGACTCATCCTGGGGCTCTGCAACTTGTTTATAGCAGTTCAACTCTTCCCGCCTCTACTGGATGTAGTAGTGCATCTACTTTCTTACGAGTGAAGCAATAAGTGCAAATATGTCTTGCTCATTTAGTCACTTGAGTCTAGCAAAATATGTAACACAACAAATAGTACAAATAACCATAAAAATACTCTGCAAGGTGTAGCTTATAATCGAGAAAAGAAATCACAAAATAGTAGGCAATCCTAGATGCTTAGACTGGAAGTCTCCACAGAGACATGGGTGGACATATGGAAGATACAAAAAGGAGGGGAAATAACACAATAGTGTGATACTGTATATATAATGTTACATGAACTTATTTATTGAAATGACACTGACAACGAAAGCAAACCATCGAGGTTAATTGCCGGTTAATTGTAGGATTGCCTACTATTTTGCGATTTCTGTTTCAATCCCTGGGTCTAGGACTATTCCCTCCAGTAACACATACCACAGGTGAAAAACATTGTGGGTAAAGATTTAGTCACACGATTCGCTCTGTGGTGTCCCTGAACGCATAGCACTCTTGACTTTCCAGTATATCTTCTGTGAAATCCACTCTTGGGAAGAACTCTCATTGACAGGAGCCCTGACAAACTCACCAAGACCCTTTATCAGAGATCTGCACCAAAGATCCAACATATAATGTAATCATTGTAGAATAAGTAGTAAGTTATAGAATGTCTGCTTCCACCCACTCATCCCGACATTCCAACAAAAACCCTGCGTTTAGCTTCAAACTCCGAGAGTATCCAGGTTTTATAAATGGCAAAGATATCTTTAAATAAACACCACAGATCTCTGCCATTAATGGCATTCAGTAACTCGGTATGTACATAATGTATGGTATATACCTTTGTATGGTAAGTTCTGCACGGGATGACAGGAAAGGCAAACAGACATCCTTGTGTTTATCATTAAACATTCCACGGCGGAAGGTTTCGGCCGGATACCTGCTATAAACAGTGCTGGCCAATGCACCATCGGAGAGGAGGTCTGTTACCATAACAGTGAGATTAGCAAGGAACCTGGTTAGTACAACCCGTGGCCTCTCTTTTCTAGGGAAGTCGCTAACACTGACAGAGACTATATGTTAACATCTCATCTGCCAAAAGTGAGGTTTCTCTACGTTTGGACCTCTACACGTCAGAGGCACGGAGATGTACTCAGGAAAGCTCATTTATGCTCCATGTGACCCCTCAAATTATCCATTGATGTCAGAAGGACACGAGATGCACACAAGGTTCACCTTAGTAAATATGAGACAACACATTTGGCCAATAGCTACTGCAATTTCTACTTAGGCCGGAACTTGAGGATAATCTTATAATAAGATTATAAACAGAGCAATTGTGGGTCAAACGTATAAAAATGTAGACAATGGAAGGTTCCGTGTTCTAGATCTAGAACTTTGACCCATAATTTAAATAACTCTCTTAGCACATTAGGTTTATAGGTCAGGGCTTTGGAAGTTCACCAATTTATTTGTCGGTAGAGAAGCAGGAGAGATGTTTCTCTTAAATAGATACTTTCACGCAATGATCTATGTGATCATAAACCATATAGAGTCACCTGGTTGGCTTTGACGTCAGACACATCAAGTCTTAAATTAAACATATCCCAACCCGAAAGATGACCCCATAGCTTCCCTTCATAAGAGCCTTTCTGGTAAAACTGAAATATAGTCACTTCCGAGATAGACGGACAACTGATTCCAACCCACTCCACCAATCCTTGTCCCTTCATTCCTACCTAGATTTTTTATCTTAACCCATTTATTCTTTTTCAATTAATTTCACAAACTAATTATCCCATTAGCACGGCTCATTTTTCTGAGTTTGTTTGTCTATACCAAACTTTACACTTCTAGTTCTTTATTCCTGTGTTCCTGATTTACTTGTCTTTGTTTGAAAAAATTTCTTGGAAAAGTGTGATTACCAAAAGAAAGAAGGGGTTCTTAGTATTGAGAGAATATAGAGTATTGGAGATTTTTTTTACATTTGTTAAAAATCTGCACAGCTTTTAGATCAAATTCCAAGAGAGAATGGTGAATGGGGATTAAAAATTAAAAAAAAATCACACAGACACTCAAAACATTTCAGTACTTGACTGACTGGTCAGCACTAGTATTGGTTTAATGTAAGATATTTAAAATCACAAGAGCACAGTCTTCAAAAAAAAAATCCTAAAACACAATTTATTTATTTTTCATTACAAATTGACACCAGAAGCCTAAGCACACTTTGAATAGAAGCACATCTCCACTTTACATGTGATTGTACAATTAGAGGAATGTGGTTTTAAAGGACCAAAAAAAAAAATGCGTTTTCTTTTTATGTTTCCTGCCTGGGGAGGAAACCACACTACTTCCCAAAACACTAAGTGTGTTTATAACACTATACAGAGGGGGGTACATAACGAAAGCAGGGGGCACAAGGTCTGTGATTGGGCACAAAAGCCGTCGGTTAACACTGACTTAAGGTAGGTTTCCAGGAGGAGATCAACATCCATATGTCCAAACTGAAATCAAAATCATCTTGGCTCCCCAGCCTCCCACGTTCCTCGGACTCCCAAATTCTGGCCCTTCCCCTCCTACTATAAAAATGGACATTTCCCCTTTCCATTTGTGATGTTTCGGTCACAAAAACTCTACTTTGACTAGGCCTGAACAAACAAACAAATGTAATCCTGTTGGCTTGCAGGAAGTCGCCTGACTTTGAGGGGCCATCGTTACAGATATAAGGAAAAGGGTTCCTACTCGACAATGGGTGTCTAAATTTGACAGCAGGTTGCTTATTTTAGAAAAGATAAGGGTATCTTAAGCCGTAAAGTTTTCTAGAGGCGTTGACAGCAGGCCAGAAAAAATAGCTAGGATAGTAGCCTGGGCTATTGTAAACTGTTCAAAATAGACAGCCATCAGCATGTGGGAAAAAAAAGAGAAAGGAAGGCATTGTTACAGGACAGCTAATCAGGTCTTTTAGATATAGTTTTTTTGGGCCTACATGGAGATTTATGACAATACATCTTGTGCAGTATTTTTACAGAGGATAGGAAGGGATGGTTGCTGCAGTATGTTAATACCCAGGGGTCACCACTAAACACTTGTTATGAGGTAGTGTATCACCCTCTGTTACCAGTTTCCATGGTCTTTGTGAAGAAAGGTCTCCATATTGGTGGATTGGTCAGCAATAGGAATACACCCAGCAAGCAGATCCTGCATACCTCTTTCTCTGTATGGCCTTTTGAGGACCAACAAGGCAGATGTACCCCATCTCTATAACTTCTCGAAAGGCTGGGGCCATCTAGAGGAACTGGGAGTTGAGGGTGGCCCTGGTGGGCTAAGGGAAGGACAGCCATTGGCCGCTGAAGGCATCATGCAGACAGGTGTCACCACAAGCTCATGCAAGGGTGTAGTGCCTGACATGGAGATCCCAGTTTTGGGGTACTCCAGGCGTCAAGTCTTCCATTTCCAGCTGTGCGATAGCAAAGGAGAATAAGAGAAATGTATGGCAATGGTCAAATTTCATATAGTTCATTGAATTCTTTAGACAACAAAGACTGAAAACGAATCTTGTATGTTGTACTGTTACAGAGATATTATGTTTTAATCATTTTTGCACTCTTATTTGGACATGTTCTGTGTGTCTGATGTATCTAAAATAAACAGGAACAAGCCAGTATTTATTCAGGGGTACGGTAGGCCTTATAAGAAGAACCATCAGAATGGGACACTATCACAAAGTATACTTTTGAACCACATTCGGTATATAGTATCCTTGGCAAATTAAGATCTTATGGAACAAACGTACAGCCATTTCAAAGGTTTTTGTTGTTTTAATTTGGGGAAGAGCAGCCTCTATCTTTCAACGACACTGTCCAGGCACTATTAATAATAATATATTATTGTGAAAGAGTGAAACCATGTGACACCCATTCTGTTGATAACCTGCCTATTCTTTGTAAAAACAAAATGTTTCTCACCTTCCATCACCACTTGTCCTTCTCTTCTGGGACAGTCTCTCCAGAGTTCTCCTCCGTTTCTGTCTCGGCACTTTGACCCATTTTGGTTATGTGACGCAGAAAAGACGTTGCATTGAATGCTCTCTGGAGAGAGACGGAAAAAAAACAAAATGTACTTGTTGGTAACAGACATATTGGTTACTTCAGAATAATTCACATTGTCATAGCGGGCTATACACTAGTAGGTGAGTTGAGGTGGGATGAGTTAAAGGACAACTGTAGCAAAAAATGAAGTTCTGTTTAATTGAAAGATTGCATCAAGTGTAGGCTATATTTGCTTCAAATAGCTCTACCAGGAAGTAGACATTTTGTTTAGAATCTTTGGTCACATGGGTCAGATCTTTCTTCATCTGAACAAGATTCTAAACAACATGTCTGCCCCCTGAGAGAACTATATGGAGTAAAGAAAGCTTAGTAAGGCAAATAATTTGTATTCTTTCATTAAAGAATTTCTTTATAAATCATCTATACTTGATACAATCTTTTAATTAATCATAAGTTACCATATTTTTCGCTCCATAAGACGCACATGGCCATAAGACGCACCTAGTTGAGGAAAACAAGAAAACCACTCAATATGCCAGGATTTAGCCATTTAATATGCCAGGATTTAGCCATTTAATATGCCAGGATTTTGCCCCTCAATATGCCAGGATTTTGCTAGTTTTGTGCCACCCTCCTCCCCCCATTCCCCAGTACTTACCTCCTTGTTGCTTGCTCTCCGAGGAAGGAAACTCCGGTCACATTTTTTTTTTTTTTTTTACTTTATTGAAGTCGCGCAACTTCAAAATAGTAGGAAAAAAATAAAACGCAACCAGATTTTTCTTCCTCCGTGCAGGAGGTTAGACTGCACGGAGGAAACGATCGGAGAGCAAGCAACAAGGAGGTAAGTACTGGAGAATGGGGGGAGGAGGGATCTTCGCTCCATAAGATGCACAGACATTTCCCCTCACTTTTGAGGAGGAAAAAGGTGCGTCTAATGGAGCGAAAAATACAGTAAATTTCTGTCAGTTGGAAATGTTGTGAAGAAATGCTTTCTCCAAGGTTTAATAATTGTGAAGTTATTTTTCAGAATAAATGTAAATTTACGTGCTTTATAACACATAATAAAGACAACAAATAAACTAATTTTTAACTGAAAGATTGCATCCAGGGTAGAGATTTTAAATAGAAATCCTTTAATGAAAGAACATAAATAAAGTACCTTTTTCAGCCTAGTATAGTTCTATCAGGAGGCTGACATGATGTTCAGAATCTTGGCTCGGGTGAAGTAAGATCTGACTCAAGATTCTAATAACATGTCCGGACCCTAAGAGAGCTTTCCACAGCAAAGAGGCCTCAATAAGTTACATTTTTATATCCTTTCATTAAAACATTTCTAAAATGTCTACACGTGATAGAATCTAAACACAGAATACATAATGTACCTCCCCCATTTCATACATCGCCCTATCTCACCTTCCACTGACTGCGGGCAAAGTTTTTCTGAATTTGTTCACTGACGGATCCATGGATGTCCCTCTCCAGTGCAGTATCCCCTGAAATCCTGTAAGAACAGAAAAGGGTCAGGTCATCCGCCAGAATTTCTGTGACACATTCAGGAAGCTCAGCAGCAATTACTTCTAAACTACTTGGCACATCAAATGATATCTCAAGAGGATATGACACAATTATGAGCTAACCAGCGCAGGACCAGGAAATCCCTACTTAATACATCGCCACGTGGCAACGCCTCATTCTGCTCAACTTAAAGGACAACTGTGGCAACAAATGAACCTATGTTTAATTGAAAGATTGCATTAAATCAACATTAAACATTGTTTAACCCTTGCTTCTTTGAAGGAAGCAAGGGTTAAACAATACATGTCCCGGTACAGTTAAGTAAACCCGACCCGTATCTTAATAGATACACATGGGTTTGTTAACTGCTGTGTCTCACATGCGAGACACAGCAGTTCCTGGTTGTCGCGTGCTGACGTTTGTACAGCCAATCAGAGTGGGGGCTCGCCCCATTCTGACGGCTGAATGCCAGGGTGCTAGAGCAGCGTGTGACCCTCATTTTTTCATGGATTCAGCAGGGGGACCTAATTAAGTGTCCCCACTGCTGATCCCATGCAAAAACGAGGGTTTCTCTCGCTAGCAGAGAGAGACAGTCGCCGACCAGACAGCTGCCTGCTTCCTATGGAAGTATGGCAGCTGTCAGTCAGAGGATAAACTTGTGTGTACTATCAAAAATACACGCCAGTTCATCCTAATACTAGGGACAACTAACTTTTCACTTGTGCTTCTATGTTAGAAGCACAAGTGGGGAAAAAAAAAAGTTTAGTGTTCCTTTAAGTGTAGATGGTTTGCATAGAAATTCTTTAATGAAAAAATACAAATAATGTGCTTTTTGTGAAGCAGACTTAGAATCCGGGTCAGATCTCCATTCATCTACCTGAAGGTGAATGCAGATATGTCCCAAGATTCTAAAAAATATATATCTGTGGAGTCTCCTGCTTATGACATCACCTATGGCCTGATATGCAAATGAACTGCTTTTTCAATGAGAAATGTGTAATTTGCATACCGTGCCGCAGGTGATGTCATAGAGACTCCGCAGACACATTTAAAACACATTTTTCTTCTAATTTAGGCATTTACTTGCAACGGAGAGATCCTTTTCAGTTATTTTTTTTTTCTCTCTCTAATTTTAAGCAAAAAGGTGATACAGTGCCTTTAAGCGGTTAATATTAACATGTATTTATATAAATAATTGACGTAGCACTCTGTACACAGCATTAGAGTTAGACGAACAAGAACAGACTGTTACATGAGGCAGAGAGCCCCGCTCGCTAGCTTGCAATCATCAGGGATTTAAAACACCGAGCATGGTCTCATCAGAAACATGATTTTGCTAGAAGTATTAACAGTGTGGTGCATCAAGCTTAATGCATCCTGTAAGATCAAGTGAGCTGGGCTCTTCATGCCGTCTGTCTCTGTCCATTTCAATATGTCACAAATCTGTACGCTTGCCCCAATGCGCAGAACTGTAGAATTTATTGGTGCTTTATAAATAGATAATTACCCAAGGAAAATCCCAGCAGAAGTGCAAATCTATTTTTATTACTTTCTTGGCTCTCTTGAATTTAAAGGGGCAGACCCACCAAGGATTTTTTGTTTTTTTCTGCATGTCACACGTGTGCGTTTAATGTATGTGAAACACACTTATTTTTTTTTACCTTAAAAGAATTTACAGTTCTCCTTTTTACATTGAAAATAACAACAATGTAATGTGACGACCAATAGGGAGGGGCTTGGAGAGATGGGCGGGACTGTTGCTACGGCAACACTTTTACACATATTACTTTTAGTACTAGGGTTAGTTTCTGGGTTAGGGGTTACTTTTAGGGTTGGGGTTACTTTTAGGGTTAATATTAGGATTAGTGTCAGTGTTAGTATTTGTGTTAGTTTTAAGGGTTACTTTTAGGTTAAGTACTAGGGTTACACATTGGTGCTGACAGGACTGTCGGCGCTGTAATGCCCGTGATGAAAGGTCGGCTCTGAAAGCGCCAGGAAGTATTAATTTACTGAGAGGGTAGTGGATGTATGGAATAGCCTTCCAGTAGAAGTGGTAGAGGTAAACACAGTGAAGGAGTTTAAGCATGCGTGGGATAGACACAAGGCTATCCTAGATATAAGATAGGGAACCAGGGACTAATAAAAGTATTTAGAAAATTGGGCAGACTAGATGGACCGAATGGTTCTTATCTGCCGACACATTCTATGTTTCTATATTTAAGTCAGTGCGGTGGAATATTCACCTAAACTCATCTGAAACTCCTGTTATTTTTTCGAATACACCCCATTTCCTATAGTCACAAACTGACAAAGGGCACTGTTTTGTATTAATGTTACCAAGGACGAGTTTCATAAATAATTTAATTTGAGAGATTTCCGAGCAAGGCTAATTTTGGCGCTCGCAGGCCTACATGCCTTATCCGGCCACTCTGCTGTCCTGTGGGGTTTGTAATCAGTTCCCAGGTACAGTAACAGATGCGGTCTCTCTGTGTGCCGTCCTTACCATGGATGCTGCAGGGCCTGCTCACATGTCAGTCTTTTTTCTGGCTCCCTCTCGAGCAAGTGTCTGATAAAATCTTTAGCTGGTGAAAAGGGACATGGAAGATGTAAGAAGCGACACAAATACTCCCTTTCCTAAAATCAGCTTGCCTGGGTGAGCCATTTATTTCTAAGCTGTAAGAAAGCCAGGCGTCCATTTTTTAAGGGGACAGCTCCCTGTTTTTTTCTATCTGACGCCTGCTATATATTGTTTCTGGAATATACTATTTTCCAACATCTTGTGTCTGAGCAGCATGAGTCTAGAATTATATTGTTACTTGACATATAGAGGGGTTAAAGCAGCAAAAATAATGCAAATGTCATTTTATTAAACTGCATTACACTAATAATGACATGAAGATGCTTGATATGTATAGCAATGTTTAAAGGACTGAGTCACCTAAACATTGGTTACATGCAATTCTGCTAACACACAAGGAGAAGAGGGAATTGACAAGAGAATTTCAAACTCAAAGGGAACATTGTTTTCCCTGTGAATGCAGAGAATAAAAAATATGGAAAATGATCTATACATCGTGTTAGCAAAATTGCGAGCAAATGCCTAAATTAGGAGAAAAAAAAAACGTTTTAAACGCGTCTGTGGTGTCTCCGGTTTATGACATCAACAATGGCTAGATATGCAAATGACACATTTCCCCATTGTAAACCAGTTCATTTGCATATCAGGCCACAGGTGATGTCATAAGCAGGAGACTCCACAGACACCTCTTTTCCTAATTTAGTCATTTACTTTTGCAATTCTGCCAACACAATGTATAGATCATTTTCAATATTTTTTTTATACTCGTCACTCACAGTAAAAACAATGTTTAGGTGATACATTCCTTTTCAGGCCAAAGTAGATGGGTTGGAAAAAATGATTGATCCAACTCTGCTACTTTGGCTTTCACAGACACATCTTTCTTCCTCCTTTTGTAAGCCTAACACCACACTCAGCATTAGAAAAACTGCTGCAGGTACTAGACATCCCTAGATTCCCAACATATACATTGTAATAGACCCAGACCCTGGGACCACATGAAACATAATATAAATTTGAAACTGTCTACGCAAACCCTACAAACCGAAACTCTAATGTCGGACACCTCTGTTCCCTCAGGAGCTCATTAGCTCATGTCTGCTTTTTTTATTTTTATTTTTTTATTTTTTTTGGAAGGTCTTTTTTTTTTGTTTTGTTCTCGCTCCTTCAAACTTCTCCCTTCATTATATGAGATTTTTCTCTGACTGCAAACGGAAAGGTTATCCCCTAACAAACGCTCAGCGCGTGTGAAATAAAAAAAAAAAAAAAAAACCTTTTCTTGTGGGGAAAGAAAAATAAATTTTAAAAAAACTGCCTATGACAGGAGATGAAAGAATGATCAATTCTGCAGTCTCGGGGCTGCTGGGATAATAGGCAGAAACCTTTTAATTAACCTCTTCTATGGACTATGAGACACGTACACCCAGGCAGGCTTGTTAGAGAAAAGGATTATGGGTTTTTTTTGTTTTTTTTTCTCCAGTCGAGAATGCACTTTATAGTTGTACCTGATTCCGAAATGTCATCCCAGTACGGGGAGTCAAATTCATATTCTGCCTTCAAGATCTGGTTGAAAAGTTCAGAATCGTTCTCATCGTAAAAAGGGGGGTATCCACAGAGTCTGCAAGACATCACATTGATAAGAAACAGTATTATAGCTTTTTATTTATATATATATATATATATTATTTTTTTTTTTTTTTACAAATGTAATATCTCCCATGCCTTTTTTCCCCCATTGCACTGATTTTTTTTGGGGGGGGGGGGGGGATTTTCTCTGTGCATACACAGATTTGTGGCTTAAATGTGCAGATTGAGAGGTTCTTGACCATGGGGGCCTGGTCCGTGAGGAGGACACCAGTGGGCCAACTATATGCCTGTAAGGGAGATAAGAATATCTGTCTTGACCAAGTTAGGACATTTTTAAAAGGGCCGCGAGTGAAGCAAGGGTTCCGTGCTTCTACAGCACAGACCTCTCAGTGCGTTCCCTGACAGTCAGTCGAGCTGTCTCATACTCATTATGCTGTGATGGAACACTGAGAGAGATCTGTGTGTTAAAATACTCTTTGCCTCCCACTGGAGCTCCATCTGCTTTGTAACATGCAGATTTGCCATAAAATATATTATATTTTCATTGTTTTCCACTTGGTGTTCTAATTTAAAAACTGTATTCTTTGGTTTATTTAATGTTACACCACAGCTGTAAACCCGAACAAAGGCACCTTCTCCCATAATGCATTGGGAGCATTATGAGGGCAGGATTAGCATGGTGTGAGGTATACAGTACCTTAGGTATAACCAGGGTTGCTAGACGACTCTGGTTATAAAACTGGAAATTAACGGAAAACTGGCTTCATCCCGTACAATGCAGATGTACACGTATGGTCCATTTTCTAGCCATTTTCCAGTATATTTTTTGTGCCAAAAACAGGATGTGATATTCAAAATGGAGGTCATACCATTGATTTATAGAGTGGTAAAATTATGTTTTCGTCAATAACCCCATTTGATACCATAACAAATAAAAAAAAAAAGGGCTGTGATAAACAAAGAATCAGGAGATACCTACAGGATATAAGAGATGACTCCAATAGCCCATACATCCACAGCTTTGCCATATGGCTTCTGCTCCAGGAGCTCAGGAGCTGAAACCAAGAGAGAAGGGTTCTAAGAAACAGAGATAGTTTGTACACCAATGTCCATGGAAAGTTCTGTGAAGTTCCATAGAACATCATGTCTGTGGCAAAGTCCAGGAGATGTTCTATTTTTTTTCTTTGCACAGTTATTCAGGATTCCTGTGTGGAGCAAACTGCTCAAGCGTGCTACAGGTTCTACTTAATAAAGAGAGAATTACAGGGAATTGAGATGGGAATTTCAAACTTCAGGCCAAAGTAGCCGAGTTGGGAAAATGCTCCCGTAAATTTTGAAATTGACCTCTCAATTCCCTGCAATTCTCTCTTTTAGAACCTCTGCCATGGAAGCTCACCGCTCAATTTGGACCATGTAGCCCCCAGACAAGGTCGGGGAGGGGCAATCATGACAGGGTGCTGAGGGGATATGTTCGGCCTATAGTGGGAGTTAGTGGGAGGAGTTGGAAACTATAAAAGTTAGGAATAGGAAGTTAGGGAGACATTTTAGGAAAAGTTTTTTCCCCTACCTGTTGTCCCACCCCCCCTTTTTTCTGGTTAATGAGCCTTTATTTATTTACATGTCACAGCGTTGGCGGAAGCTTGCAGAGTATCCAGGAGGGTTAATGGAGGAACGGATTGGGGAGAGTCAATTGGGACTCTGGTAAGAGGCTCGAGGGGAAAGTGGTACCTCGAACCTCAGGTATTGGTGGCATTGGTTTATGCCCAGAACATGGAGTTATTCGGCAGCCACCTGGATACTCGTGCAAGGTTGGTCGGTTTTTTCTGTTAGACATGTGCAAAACTAAAATGTTCGTTTCGTTTTCGTCCATTAGGACGAAAATATTATTTATTTAGTCTAAAACGAATTTCGTTCATTACTGCATTCGTTTCAAACAAAATTCGTTCATTATTTTCGTTTCGTTTAATTCGTTCGTACGAATCAATTGACCTACACATTCCATAAACCGAAAGTCGTTCGGTTTATAGACTTTCGGCTTATAGAATACATGTAATACTATTGGCTTTCTATAAACCGAAATAGAGTCCCCATTCATACGAATAGGTCAATTGACCTATTCGGATGAATGGGGACTCTATTTCGGTTTATAGAATAGAAATAGCATTACATGCATTCCATAAACCGAAAGTTATGTCGGTTTATGGAATGTATGTAATGCTATTGGTATTCTATAAACCGACTCTATATCGGTTTATAGAATGCCAATAGCACGAATGGACGAATGATTTCCGTTTATTAACCATTCGTTCATTCGGCTTTCGTTAGTTTAGCATTTCCGTTATTCGTTTTTCGGACGAATGGACGAAAATGCTATTTTCGGACGAAAAATGCATTCATCCGAAAACGAATGCACATGTCTAATATTTAGTCATTTTATAATACTGATATATATGTGTGGAATGTATATATATATATATAAATGTAATGCAATGACTATTTAAATAAAGTGCCGTGGCCGTTATTTTACCCCACAGTCTGGTTTTAAGTTATCAGTTATTTCTAGGCAAATACATATGCCCAATGATCGAAGCTACCAGGTCATGTTAATTCTGCATTAATCTCAGCCCTGTCCTGGATTGCTCACGCAGCCATTGCTCCACTTTCTACAACCAGGTCCGGCAACTTGGACCATCCATGATCATGGTATTCGGATCTCACACCTACAGGCCACAAACCTTACCCACGTATCCTGGTGTTCCACAGGCTGTTGCCATCATCCCACCATCTTCGATCTTGGACAGGCCAAAGTCACTGATCATGATTTTGGAATCCTCAAAAGGCGTGGCATAGAGAAGATTCTCTGGCTAGAAGGGAACAGCGACAGTGGGGTAAAACAAAATGTAACAACAAAAAATATAATAACAAAAATGGATAAAAATGAAGGCAGCAATGCCTGGGTTATTCTCATTGCAGAGCCCATGGAGGAGGTAAATCATGTGAAGATTGTTATACAGTGCATCACAAGCCCTATATCCGACACATACCATAAATTCCTGGCCCAAGGTCTCTTCTGTTTATAAAATTGGATGATAAATAACCTCCTGGCTTATGTAGATTCCCCACTATCCACAAACTCTAATACTTCAATTGCTAAATGAAAATTTCTTGGCGGGGTAAATTGATATAACATCGATCATCATTTAAATACTGAACTTTAGGTAAAGATTATTTTTGAGCCACACACCCGCTGTTTTAAATTCAGATTCCACGGATGTGTTTCGGGGCGGGTAGATTTTCTTTCTGTTAGCTCTTGACGTATAACACACTCAAAGTGGTTTATGTATAAAGATTATTTTGGGGTTAAGGTTCTAGAAGTGATCTAAGCAGCAGAAACATACCATTGGTTTGCAGTGGTGAATGGACCACTTCTTTGCCCCACAATTGACCTTCATACATAACCCCGAAGAGTCTTTTTTCGCTAGGCAGATGATGGCAGATGATTCCCGTGTCCCTCACTATCTACAAACCTCCGGTTTGTCCTCCCCTGCTCTCAATATCCACTGATGTCTAAGGCACCTTTAGAAGAAAAAAGACAAAGCTCAGCACTGATGAAGTGAAAGTGAGTTTTAATTCATCAGAGGCAGCAACGTTTTCGACCGGAGTGGTCTTTGTCAAGCCATGGCCTGACAAAGACCACTCCCGTCGAAAACGTTGCTGCCGCTGATGTATTAAAACTCACCTTCACTTTATCGGGGCTGAGCTGTGTCTTTATTTCTTGGATTGTGTGTGGGCTGAGTGGAGCCCTGGCTCGGGCATTGTATACTGTGGGTGCTGTTCCTGCCATTCTCCTAAGGTACCTTTAGGTCACGGTGGACAATTCCCATGTTGTGTAGATACTGGACAGCGTCCAGAACTTGTTGAATGAGCTGGCTGGCATCCTTTTCGGTGTAATATCCACGTTCGATGATGCGGTCAAAGAGCTCACCCCCTGTGACCCTGCGAGATTTGGGAATTTGAGATATGGTCATAAGGGTGAAGAACAGGATTTCAGACTAGAAGAGAGTCACAGGGAAAGGGTCAATGTCTAACTTTGTGTAGCAGAAAGTGCAGAGAAGCCAGGCCACCCTACATAGTTGTAACTAAATTCCATGCAACGCCTATAGATCACTGTTCTGGGATATTGTCTACTTACAATTAAGAATTATTTTAATGTTGTATTAGTCAGGTTTGCTCAGTATTTATCATTGCTTATCTCTATTCAGTATAAGCAGGTTTTTACAATGATTAATATTATGTTCTCCTATTTGAAAAGTCCTGATGGAAGCCAATGAATGCCTTGTATGGTATGCCATATGGTATGCCCTCACAGCTGGCTAGCACTCGAAATTTCAGGCTTTCCCCAAACATTTTCCCCCACTTGGACAGTGAGCTCCTGACCATGAAGGAGCACTTATAGAGATCTGTGCTGGTAAACACAGACCTCAGATCCCTCCATCTAGACCACCAAAGATGAAATTCTCTCTCTGAAAAAAAGTATATTAATGGAAGGTGCCTAATACATACTAAAACAGATCTGGGGATTTTTTTTTAAGGGAGGGAAGAGAATAGGGGGGGGGGGGGGGTGCGCAGATGTTGAGAGGTCCACCTAACAAACACTGCAAAATATATCCCCTCATGGGATATTTGTATGATTTTATTTTTACTTACAGCTCCATTGCCAAGTACAGATGTGTGGGACTCTCATGGATATCCTGCAGGGCAACGATATTTTTGTGATTAATCCTAAAAACAAAAGTAAAAACATAATTTTTCACATATATAATCTGTTATACTAAAGAGTCAGCTCAATAAAGATTGAATTGCAGGGAACTGAGACATGAATTTCAAAATTGAAGGGACAGTCTGGTGCCCAAAATACATCTTCCAAATATTAATGCGTATTAATGTGCTTTCAAAGTACTTTATAATGCAGGGGTGGGCAATTAATTTTTACCGGGGGCCGCATGAGCAACCCGAGCACTGCTGGAGGGCCACATCGACAATATTTCAATTAAATTTTACTCAATATCTGTCTCTCCCCGTACCCTCATGTCTGTCTCTCTCTCTCCCCATTCCCTCATGTCTGTCTCTCTCTCCACTCATGCTCCATGTCTCTCTCCACTCATACCCCATGTCTGTCTCTCTCTCGCCACTCATACCCCATGTCTGTCTCTCTCTCGCCACTCATACCCCATGTCTGTCTCTCTCTCGCCACTCATACCCCATGTCTTTCTCTCTCTCGCCACTCATACCCCATGTCTGTCTCTCTCTCGCCACTCATACCCCATGTCTGTCTCTCTCTCGCCACTCATACCCCATGTCTGTCTCTCCCCTCATCCCTTATATCTTTTTCCATCTCTATCTTTCTGTTCCCCATGCTGGTCTCTTGTACACACAGTCATACATAAACACACACAGTCACACAAACACAGTTACACACTTAGTCACCCTCACAGACATACATTTACACAGACACCCTTATACACACTGTCACACATACATAAATACACACACAGCCACCTTTACACACAGGATACACTTGCACAGACAGTAACACACACATAGTTATACACATTGATACACACATATACACATTCACACACACACTTCCTTTCTTTTTTTATTTTAAACCCCCCCCCCCCCCCAACTGTTATTACCTAATCCTCCTTGTTAATCCAAGCACAGCACAACGGGAAAAGCTCCGCCCCCGTCGCGTTCTGTGATTGGCTGCAGGGAGGAGGACGTTCTCTATGGTGTCTTGGCAGATACCCTAGAGAACGTCCTCCTCCCTGAAGCAGCCAATCACAGAACGCGACGGGGGCGGAGCTTACACCCGTCGCGCTGTGCTTGGATTAACAAGGAGGAGGATGGCAGGGAGAGAGCTCCCTGCTACAGCGCCTCTCCTCCCTTGCGCCTGGGCGCGGTGCACCCTGTGCACCCACCCAGGATCGGCCCTGCCTCACGCGGGCCGGGGCCGGAAAGGGACGCACAAAGGGCCAGATAAGGGACGCACAAAGGGCCAGATGTGGCCCGCGGGCCGTAAGATGCCCAGGTCTGTTATAATGCATGTTTTACATTTTGCATTGCTTAAAATATAAAATACTTACAGCTAGAAGAAATAGTGAAATTAAAGCCGTTTTGCAAAAAAACAGGACTGCCCACACTAGCTGAGTAAGTAATTTCCTTATTTTTTTTTTTGCTACAGGAACCAATGAGAATAATTTAATTCAAATGAATGGAATTTCCTGTCTCTCTAGTGATTTCATCAGACAATGTGTTGCACTGTGAAGAGATCATACTGTGTGCAAGAATAAGGTCACTTAGAGTCCACCCAATGTATTCAATTCCAGGAGCACTGGAAGCGACTAAATTAAACAAAACTTGATATCCTCAGTATCTATATAATCAGTGTCGCCGCACCATGCAGAGTAATCTCTGGGGGAGGGCCTGACTCAAATATTAAAAATGTAATTTATGCAGAATGCATGTCCATTATACAAGCAGTAATCTTCATCTTAGTGAATTTGGGGAATAGACTGGAAGTAGTGGAGCTGGAAAAATTCTCCCATTCAGCTGCATTGCAGAATGTTTCCAACTCAGCTACTTTGGCCTAAACGTTGAAATTCCCATCTCAATTCCCTCTTTAATAAATAGACCCTTAAAAAATGTATTTTTTTTTTTTTCCCTTTGAACATGGTAAAGTCTGCCGCATTATTACCAGCAGCATCACATACATTATCTACATTCCAGAGCCCGTTTCTGAAAGCGAATTCCTGTAATTATATAGTGGGTGGTTTTAAAGAAGGATGGACATTGAACGGAATAAATTCTGCTTTGCTTGAAGAACGGGAGAGGAAGAACTGCGGAGAGTTCTGAGGTTGCCTTGGAAACGACAGAAGTTCCTCCTTTGGACATAAATCAGGGGGGGAAAAGGTCCAGAAATGCCAAAAAAGAAAAAAATAAATTGTTTTTTTTTTTTTTTGCTTATCTGATAAGTGCTTTGTAATTGTGTAAATCACAGTATAACCTGTTTTGATGGGTTTTCTTTTTCCTTTTCGCCACCAAAAAAAAAAAAAAAATGAGTTTGCTCAGCTGAAGATATCAGGAATATCACATTACCGCAATAACAAATAATCAGTCCATCTTTGGCTGGATGAAGATGATGGGAGCCATGGTTCTGCAACATCTGTATAATCTTTCGGTCTCCTTGATAAAGGCTTATTGCCGAAACGTCGGTGACCTCCTTTCTTTTTGCACATTGTGTCCCCTCCTGTCTGTCTCTTTTTTTTTTTTTTACTCTTTGTACTTTTGGGTATTTTTTGCGCTATATGGTCTGCATTTATTTTGTAAGTACATTCTGTCTTTGCTGTTTATCTGTATTTTTTGTATTTATTCCGTATATTGCACTTTATTCTTTGTATTTATTCCCTATATTGCACTTTATTAAAAATATTTTTGTACTATATTCTTGTTAAGTACATTGTTTGCGGTTTTTGTGTGCTCCCTCTACTCCTACTTTTGTTGTTTCTACTACTGGGGGGTACTTTGTGGACTCCCCCTGGGGTGATGCACCGTATTTATTACAGTTACAACATATTGTTTTTTTTGGTGTGCTTCTCTGGTTGTCTGTTTTACATGTAATCTTTCGGCTAGCCCTGGCTAAGGACTGCTGAATATTAACTTAGATTTAATTGAAAGATTGTATCATAAAGGGAATCAACACAGTAAAGGAAGAGAGTATATTTAAAAGAAGAAAAACTACCACAACTAGAGGACATAGTCTTAAATTAGAGGGGCAACGATTTAACAGCAATATCAGGAAGTATTACTTTACTGAGAGGGTAGTGGATGTATGGAATAGCCTGCCAGCAGAAGTGGTAGAGGTAAACACAGTCAAGGAGTTTAAGCATGCGTGGGATAGACACAAGGCTATCCTAGCTATAAGACCGGGAACGGGGGACTAATAAAAGTACTCCAAAAAAAATTGGGCAGACTAGATGGACCGAATGGTTCTTATCTGCCGACACATTCTATATTTCTATGTTTCTATGTGTAGGTTATTTAAACAGAAATTAAATAGTACAAATAAAGTACTTGAGTGAGCACTCTTTGCCCCTTAAAATTCCAGTAACTCCCCTGAAAAAATGCAGAACCTGGCTCTATTTGCAGTTAATACAATTTATACTTATTGCACACAGAAATCAGAGGATGGCAGGACCTCCAAATGTCATTTAAATCCCAGACCAGTCTCTTGACCCCTGTTTGGAACTAGGTTAGTCAGATAAAGTCACATGACGTCAGTTCCTATACGCAACTGTCATTTTACATCCGTAGAAATGTGCTCGATGGCTGTGCATGAGGAAGCCAGCTTTGTAATCAACTGCGTGCTGTACATCCATGCAGAATATAAATTATAGATGTTTAACCCAGCCAATTTCCCCTGTGATCTCATAGTGCTGTGTTTCCCCCACTCTATTATTACTGTATGTCAGAGAGGCCGAACACAGAGGAGAATCAGAATCTTTATAAACCCGGGGAGTCATGTTAGCGATTTTACTTCAATCCCTGTAATGTGAGAGGTTTTTTTTTTTTTGTCCTTAGATTTCAAATTAGTATAAAGTCCAGTTTTAATCTGGAGGGGGGGGGGGGGGGGGGATAATCGGGAGCATAAAGCAGACTGGATGTGTGCAGTATATTCTCTAAAAATTTACATAATCCGTGGGGGGGGGGGGGGGGGGTTATTCTGCAAAAATGTAACTAAGACTAACATATATTACCATGATGCATAAAAGGTTCAGTTTATCTACCTTAGAGCTGAATTGACCCTGCCAGGAACTGAGTATGCAACCATAAAGGATGGAACATATTCTACAGTTGTTTCAACACCATTCTATAATACCGGCTATGTTATATATATATATATATATAGCCCAGAGTGAGAGTCTGAGGGTAGGGCTAATTATTATTATTCATATTCTTGTTGTATGTATATATATATATATATATATATACATACATTAAAACAAGAATATGAATAATAATAATATTCATTTTTTTATATAATGCTATTAGTAGTATAACATTGTTAGAAATTTCACAATCATCACTTATCGGGGATGGAAGCCTGCGGCCCTCCAGCTGCTGATGAACTACATCTCCCACAATGCTCTTTCAGCTAAGAGGAGTATGGGAAATGTAGTCCTGCGGGGGCCACAGGTTCCCACAACCCTGGTGTGCCCTGATCAGACTGCACAACATTTGCCATTTTAAAAGAAATGTAAATATACCAATGTGTCCACATAAGCTGATGCAAATTGACGTACATTGGATATATGTTTGCACCCTTTCATTAAGACCCACTCCTTTAACCAACGCTACAGCCTTATCCCCCCTTCACCTGCGACTGTAGAGAGTCCACCCATCTCCAGATGTTGTTTGCTAAGTGTTTATATGTAGGGGGCTTGCACACTTATATCACTTAAAAATGTGCTCATTGGTGGAACTCTGGCGTTACCATGGTAACTTCATCAGCCATTGTCAAGCAAAAAGTAGATCAGACTATGTTAGAAGATGTGTCGGATAATTAAACGCTGTCTCTTTAATTGGTTAGACTGTAACCTCCCCCATGCATGGGTCAACCTGTTTTTGTTTTTCTGGCAGTCGAATTGTCACAGTCAGGGGTGATGTATTGGAACGTGGCAACAGCAAACCTAACAATATTACAGCAAAATTATATCAGCATGAAGATATAATACGATTACCAGCAAAAGACCACCAACAAAAAAATAATATAAAACAGCAGCTGACGTACTATATAAAAGCAGCGAACGCAGAAATAGCGATTAATCCCAGCCGACGCATAATGCTAACTCCCAACCGAAATGGGTAGTTATCTCTATATGCCCTAGTCCCAGGATCCCTGTGGCATAGGCTCAACCCATGCATTAAGAATCATATAGCACTGTGTGGGGCAGATTATACACCGGACTCCTGACAAGAGTTAACACCATGGACACTGGTCCCACGGTTCTATGTTGATCCAGCATCTTTGTATTAAGATTCCAAGGCTGAAAAATGATGGACAACTTGAGCCAAACCACGGTGCACTTTGCCGTGTATGAAACTGTCGGCATGTAAAAAATTTGTAGCGATATAATTCAATTAAAGATAGCTCATCTATCATGTCTTAATTCCAAATTCGAGCAGAGGCGAAAGACTATGGCTCTGCGTCTTAATTTGGGCCAGTACTCCCTCCTCTCCCTTATTCCAAGAAAATACCTCCGAAATCTTCTTAGGAACCAGTGACAGCAGGAATGTAAGATCCCGTGTGCCGTGCTCTTGCTATTTCCCAGGTCAAACATAGGCCATGGGGGTTATGCTGACCACGCCCACTGCGAAGAGCACAAAACAGCGCCACTCAGAACTTGTCCACCTGGGTTCATCCTGGCCTTGTTAGATGTCGATGCGCCCATGGGCAACTATATACAGGAGTTAATTGGAAGGATTTGCAAATCAGAAAATACTGTAAAACAGAAATAGAATCCTGGCTCTTATTCTTAGATATCATTCTGAACAAAGAATGCCTTTGCTAATAACCCATAACTGAGTTTAATCTGGGCGTAACTTACATGCGTCTGCTTTATGTCAGATTGTGGCGGTTTACATTACTTCACATACAGACATAGGTCACTGCCTCCGCTAGAGCAGGTTTTTCCCAGTAAATCGTCGGCCCGTTTCACTAGACAGTGAGTTTTAGGTACCAAATTAGCTACTGCCTGTCCCTGACGCAGGTAAAAACACTTGGGGAATTCACTATTGAGCAGGCTTTGGGCCTCTCTCAAACACGGTTCATAGTAAGATTCCCCCGTTCTTGCACTTTTCGTGAATTTCAACAGGGTGAGCTCAGTTCCCAAGTTGGGCTAAGAAAAGACTCACTTTATTAAAGGTCCAACACTGAGCTAGCTTTTTGTCCACTTTGAGGACATCACTTTTTCAAGTAACCCTATTACATGGTGTACATCTTGGGCTCACACATGCCTACTGGGATTCAAGTTCATTGAAATGGCAATATTATTTTGTTCCAGGATTTATTTCTCAAGGTGAGGACATCGAATTCTGGACTGAATACCCAAGAAAATGTGGGTTCAAGACATGAAGGTTGAATTATTTGGGTTTTGTTCATACTTGAAACCTCAGTCACTACCACTTCAGCCTTTTTCTGCCGTAATTATTGATGAAGCAGTCACTAAACTACATCAGCCAGGAAAAAAAACATTCATTTCTTAGCTGTTGTAGTCTGATGTAAGTCAATTTATTCAGATATTTAAAAAAAAAAAAAAAATAATAATAACTTTATAATAATATTGGAAAATGATTATGCAAATGTGCTGATGTGTATTGCTGCAGCGGGTAAGAATTTTCTTTTTTTGTTTTTTATAAATCACAATTTAGGGAATCAAACAGGCTGCCAACATCCTGGCACTGGGCGGCCCAGGACGGGGCCGGACTTTGTGGCGCTATGTGACATCACACAACATTCCGTGACCCCCCACGGGATTGAGCTACAGCCTAAGGATTTGTCTGGAGCTCACAGCTTGTGTGTCCTATGGACATGAACCGTTTACTGAGAGTGCAAAGCACATAGGCAGAAGTGATGCCAAGGCACACCACCGCTAGGACTTCTGTCAGCTATGTAGAGGCATTGAGGCCTGCAAAAAAATGGCACTGAAAAATTCTCTATGTTCTTCAGTGGCTGCCTGTTGCTAATACAGGGAGGTATTAAATTTACCGATAAATGCAATAATCTGGGCCTAAGACAAGGCATCCAGATGCACTGCAGTCAGACTTCGAAGGCGCACTCAAAGTTCGAGGCAGTTAGCTGGCCCTCTTGAATTCCTGTATAAAAGGTTAAAACGAATGATATGTATTAATCCTGGCATGACAGAGCTGCAGTGACATGCATTACTCCCATACACCTCAATTCCCGGGGCGGGTTTCCCGATGCCGCATACTCCACGGCTCAGCAGATAATTGCACATACATAAAAACGTGAGGAGATTTATAATCAATGTCTCTGTGGCCTACACGCAAACCAGAGGAGGAGGGAAAGGCCTCACAGCCTCCTGGTACAGGTAGCCGTCAGTGTGCAGGAAAAGAGCCGTCACTGACCCACGATGCAGGGGAAGCAGCTAACGAGCTACAAACCCTTCTGTGGAGAGCTGCTGTTGATGGAGAGCTTTTTTTTTTTTTTTTTTTACTAGCTACAGAAGCGAGCACGGGGTGACATGTTACTAGCAAAGAAACATATAGAATGATGAGTAGAATGATGAGACTTTGCTCCTTAACTGGCAGCTCGTCAGTGACACTTCTACACAGAAATAAAACCACGACAGGGTCTACTCAATAAAGAGGGAATAAATAAAATAAAATTGCTGGGCATTGGGAAGGGAATTTCAGAGTTAAGGCCAAAGCAGCCGCATTGGAGAATTTTTCCAACTCGGCTACTTTGGCCTACAGTTTGAATTAACCATCTCAATTAAAAGTGAACATCTAACTAAGGGTGACATCTTGTTAAAAAAAACCCATAACTCCCAATACGTCCCTCCAGCGGCAGGGAAAGCAAGGGGTCTGTAGACCAGACTCATTCTCCAGTGTCTCGCAAGATGCGTCCAATTGACTTAACGGCGTATTCTAATTAGCTCTATGTAGTTTTGTTTAGTTAATGTTTATTTAAACTGTTTCCGACTGCTATTGTATTCCCTCTGCAGCTTTCAAATACTGCAAAGTGGGAAAGGTAACCAATTGTTCTCCAGCTGTTGGCTACACCTGTTCTAAAGAATGGGATAAACTGGATTCTTACTCCATATATTTAATACAATTCAACCCTGGAATCCTCTAAAAACCCATATTTTGATTTCCATGCCCACTTTTAAAATACCTGGTCTGTATAGAACCTTTTGTAGCTTGGAAGGATGTTGTAGATACTCTGGATTCCAAGATCTATACAACCCAGCTGTCTATTTTAAAAGGACAACTGTAGACTACAAGCTAACTCATGATTAATTGAATGATTACAAAAAGTGGAGATGTTTTGAATAGAAATGCTTGACTGAAACAATACAAATAAAGTACAGCTGTATGATCAGACTGACATGTTGTTTAGAATATTCGGTCAGATCTTTGGTTGGGCATCGGAAGATCTTCTTACCCAACGTTCTACACAACATGTGAGTCCCCTAAATGGGTTGCGTTGGGACAAAGCATAATGCAACCCACGTGACCCTCGCAGGTGGCGTGATACACTGACGCACACAGAGATCGTGCCACTATTGCCGTATATATGACCACCATTATTAGATATTTCTGAGTGTGCTACTTTTAGGAAGAACCCCTATATTGTAATTTTTTTTTTTTATAACCTCAAGATAACTGCTAGTGACAATAATTAAGTAAATGTTAACAAAGCATGATGGGAACAGTCTTTGACTGGCACATAGTTTGGTTAAAGAGTGGGAACTGGGACAGACGGTCATTGGCCATTTTTTCTGGTCCTCTGCTATGTGGTAACCTTGGATCAAAGATACTCATGTCCAGCTAGTGGCCCTCAAGAGGGGTCTAGGACACTTCTTCGCTGCATCTTCATCGCTGACAGTTCAGTGCGGCAGTTAGAACGCTGAACTGTCAGCAATGAAGAATAACGCGGCCGTTTCATCGCGGCCGCGGCTATGTAAGAGCTGACAGTTCAGCGCTGGACTGTCAGCTCTTACAAATGTAAAAGTAAAATGAAAATAAACCCCCCTAATAAATGATTCCCCCCCCCCAATAGTAACACTAAACACTAAACCCCAATACTAACACTAAAATTAACCCCAATACTAACCCTAATACTAAAAATAACCCCCTAAACCCTAATACTAACCCTAATAGTAACCCCCGACCCCTAATACTAAAATTAACCCCCTAAACGATAATACTAACCCTAATACTAACCCCCGACCCCTAATAGTAAAATTAACCCCTAACACTAAACCTAATTCTAACCCCCTAAACCCTAATTCAAAACAAACTAATATTGGTAAAATACCAGCGACGATCTGTCTTGTGCTGTAGAGTCGGCGGTGAAGCAGCTGCGCGGAAGCAGCCGCGATGAAGAGTCCCATCCCCCTCAAGAGTTCATGTGCTGCTCTTATGCCGCCTGGAAATATCATCATTTTGATTGAATTGCCTCACAAAATTAATAATATCCGACCCCCTCCTCTGCTGCTGCATTGTAGGCGGTCCACCACAATAGACAGTTTGAAAACACTGTTTTTTGTGGGGGTTTTTAATGGGTACCGTGCTTTTACATCGCTCAGCAAACACAACCACACACTAGTGAGTCAAGTAGAATCCCTTTTTATTTGTCAATGGGAAGTTTCCACTTGGCCCATAGAAACTGGCCCTGACCTCAGTCACCCAGGTCCTACATCCACGTCAAGATAACAATACAATTAATAGTGTAATAAGCACCATCTTTCCCCGGTGTCCACCTATTGCATTTATCACTACCCAGAATCCTCCAGGGCCCCAGGGGTCAAATGATTTGCTCTCTTACTTTTTCAGTACGGCTATTTCATTCTCCACCACGGCCTCCTTGCCACGCAGGGCCTTCTTTGGGATGCATTTCAGGGCTACCAAACGCTCCGAATCCTTCTCCTGGGCCAACACCACCTCAGAGAAAGCTCCCCTAAAGGATCAAAAGAAGAGTCATTAGATAAAATATTATTTTATATTGAACCATGATCATGACCATGGTCAACAATTGGCCTAGCGGTTTATCTAGGAATTAGCCTTCTTTTTCACCTTCCCTCACACAACCTCAAACTTTATTTCTTGCCCCTGTCACACCAATACCCTAGCCCACTTCAATGTATAGTGTGTGTGTGTGTGTGTGTGTGTGTGTGTGTGTGTGTGTGCAGGTGCTGTAACAAAGGAATATGGCTTCCATTCTATATATTATGAACACAGGTGTATATTGGTTGTTTCCTCAAATCTTACTCTAGTAATCTTGTGAGATAGCTCATATTGGCGTATGCTCTTACTGCAGTAACGGTTCAAACCTCATGGTTGCAGGTTTAAATCCTGACAGGGTACAATAACACAAAAATAAGTGCGCTTCAAAGCAGTTATGTAAGTGGTGCACCTTTGTAGTGGTATATATATACAAATAAGGCGTCTGTAGAAGCTCGTGTAAAGCGAAACGCGTAGCGGTCTGGACTCCACCTGCTTCTTGTTTATATGCATATCTTGTTTTTATTTTTATATTTAAAGTCTTTTAAAACACTTATTCTCTACCTGCTGGAAGGATCAGTGTCTCATCGGCTGTGTGGCGCCCACCCTGTATGACAAGATCCCTCATACTCAATATCCTGGACAGCTGATTGCAACAGGATCTATTTGAAGTGCCTACGATTTTCTGGGAGTCTGTAAGTGTATCTCCTTGAGGGGGACCAACTCAATCTCCCTTTTTTTGGATCATTCACTTACCTCTACACAGAGCCTTATTTGTATATATATACCACTACAAAGGTGCACCACTTACATAACTGCTTTGAAGCGCACTTATTTTTGTGTTATTGTATTTTGTCCATTGTTATATAGTGTGTGGTTTAGGGACACACTACCACAGTGCTGCTGAGAGCTATTTGAAAACAGCGCTGGGTACACCTCTTTTTTGTGCTTAAATCCTGACAGGGTCACATGAGCTCTTTCTTCATTAAAGTATCACCCAAACGTAGAGAATAAAAAAAAAAAATATTGAGAATGATCTGTACATTGTGTTGGCAAAATAACAAGCAAATGCCTAAATTAGGTGAAAATTATGTTTTAAATGTGTCTGTGGAGTCCCCTGCTTATCACCTGTGGCTTGATATGCAAATGAACTGGTTTATCAATGGGAAATCTGATATTGGCATATTACGCCACAGATGATGTCATAAGCAGGAGACTCCACAGACACATTTAAAAGCACATTTTTCTCCTAATTTAGGCATTTGCTTGCAGTTTTGCTAATACAATGTATAAATCATTTTCAATCATTTTGTATTATCTACATGCACAGTAAACAATATTTAGGCCCTTTAAGTAGGGCTGCAATAACACCTACTATCCAGCTGTTGATCTGGTTATTTCTGAGTGTGTACTAAAGCCCTTTGAGGTCCACAGAAAGAAAACTGCTATACATAAAAAAGTAACTGAAAACTTCAGGACACTTTAAGCTTCCTGTCACGGTCGGATAGAGCAGTGATTGCTATATCAGTTCTGTCTAGGGTTGCCACCAGGCCTGTATTTTACCGGCAGGCCGGTAAAAATTTGGCTTGACCCCAATGTTAAGTCTATGGAGGCAGTGCCAAGGCCGGTATTTTTTTGAAGAAAAGGTGGCAACCCTAGTTCTGTCACCTACCAAGTGCTTAATATGCACATTTGGAACATTCCTGGGAAATATAGAATTCGGCAGTCAAATATTTTTTTAGACAACAAGACAGAGCATCCAAATGATTTATATATTGTGTTAGTGGACGTCGAAGCAAATGGCCAAGAGTTACCTCACCTCGTGACACCACCAGCAAGAGCTAAAGTCATACACAGCACACAGCACAGATACATTTCAAACACCTTTCCCTCTTATTCTTTGTGTTCTCTTCTGGTGGAGATGTGTAAAAATGGTGCCCTTTGCATATAATGGTTGCCGCCAGATAAAAAAAAAAAAAAGCCACTGGGCGGGTCTTGCGCCAAAATAAAAAAGTGATCAAATTATGGTTTGAGAATTTTGTCGCAAACTATGTATAAAAAAAAAAGTCGCAAATTTGCGCCACCGTTCGTAATATGGCGTTATCGGCACTGTACAAAAAGTCACAAACTGAGAATAAAAAGTCGCATATTGATAATTAAAAGTCACCTATATAGAGAATAAAAAGTCACATATTGAGAATTAAAAGTCACCTATATAGAGAATAAAAAGTCGCATATTGAGAATTAAAAGTCACCTATATAGAGAATAAAAAGTCTCATATTGAGAATTAAAAGTCTCCTATATAGAGATTAAAAAGTCTCATATTGAGAATTAAGTCACCTATATAGAGAATAAAAAGTCTCATACTGAGAATTAAAAGTCACCCATATAGAGAATTAAAAGTCGCATACTGAGAATAAAAAGTAGCATACTGAGAATTAAAAGTCACCTATATAGAGAATAAAAATTCGCATACTGAGAATTAAAAGTCACCTATATAGAGAATTAAAAGTCTCATACTGAGAATTAAATGTCACCTATATAGAGAAATAAAATTTGCATATTGAGAATTAAAAGTCGCATATTGAGAATTAAAAGATACCTATATAGAGAATTAAAAGTCACATATTGAGAATTAAAAGATACCTATATAGAGAATTAAAAGTCGCATATTGAGAATTAAAAGTCACCTATATAGAGAATTAAAGGGACCTATATAGATAATAAAAAGTCACTTTTGATCCTTTTTTTCCCTTATGTATAAAACCCATTGTGACAGTTTTATACATACCATACAGCAAAAACCTGACCTTATAATCATGATTAAACATGAAGCAGCGCCACTTTTTATACGCAATCCTCGTAATGGCGTGAATCAGCCATTCAGGGTTTTTCCGTTGCCGTTTAAAGAATCAAGTGCTAATGTGCGCCACAAAAATGGCGGCTAACCCCTTTGGCAGCGGCTCCGTTCCCCCACATTAAAGTGTTGGGCGGTAATAAATTCCACAGTCGTGTTTTACATCAAATTCTAGTAATTGGATCTTTTTTTTTTTTTAAATGTTCATGTGCGCGACTTTTTCTTAAATTGATGCCTCGGCTTCTTCGAGTCTACGCCTTCCCGCGGTCTGCTTTGATCCCTATACTGTAAGCGTGCCTGTCTCTGATGATGGAGACTGACACACATGTGCACACAGCAAACTATAAAGAAGCCACTAGCCTCTATTATTTGCCATGTTCCCGCCGTTTAGCTAGAACCTGAAGATCTTTGTTTCTTTACCTCCCTGCGTACTGAAGGCCTGCGATTTCTCTGAAGGGACAGCCACCTACTCACTGTGTGCCCCTCAGCCCACGCACACAGCATCCACTGCTCTCTAACTAGCTGGAACTCTCGTTAGCAGGAGGAGGCTGGCACCATCTCCCACGGACTGAGGCACTGCGTAGGAGGAGAAGGGCATTGGTAACAGCACCCAGCCAGGCTGACATGATTGAAGAGAAACAAGGCGGCGGAGGAGGAGAGATTGGATTAATCAGCTCGCTTTTTTTTTTTCGGTGGGGGGGGGGGGGGTTCATACGCAGAACCCTGCTGATTTCTATGCGCAAAGCAGCCTCACGATGCCTACGAATATCATCTTCTTCTTTTTTGCAATAACTGTCTGCTACGACACCTGAGCACGGATGACAAGTCCTCCCCTCCTCTGACACAACGTGGGCAGAAGATAATTAGGACAGCAAGTGGAAAAAAAAAAAAAGAAAAAAAAAAAGAAATAAACACAACAACATAACAAATCGGCATTAAGCCGCTGCTTTGTGTGTGGATTTCGTGGGATAGGAGACAGTGACACAGGTTGTGTGTTGTTTTTTAGACCCTTTAAGGAAAAGATTAAAAGTTTTTTTTTTGATCATCTACACGGTTGTGACTCCGTAAAATCCAGAACCACTTATCCTAAGGGGTGTCAAACTGCGGGCCCACCAGCTGTGAATGACCTACATCTCCCATAATACTCTGTCGCCTAATGGACTCGAAGGGCAGTTTTGGAGACATAGTCCCAAAACAGCTGGAGGGCCAGAGTTTGACACCTCTTTTCTAAGATATGTGCTGCAATGTCTGCTGCATTGTCTAAATTAGGGTACTTTGTAAAATAAGTCACATTGGTTAATGAAACCTCTATGCTTCTAGGCTCTGTGAGCAGATTTACAATATAGGGACTGCCATATCTGTGTATAATGAGATAGAAAGATTGACAAGCACTGTATAACAAGTGAAGGATAGATTTACAATGGGGGGGGGGGCTATTATATAAAACATTCTCACTTAACAGAGTGGATGACATTATGCTGCTTTACATTATTATTAATTTTATTCTGTCTCCTAATTTACCATTACCATCATTATGGTATAGCCCATGTTCCCGTAGCTTCTTCCAACCACTATTGTTTCTCCTTCACCTTATTGGCCATTAACTGTGTCTCTTGTCTGTCTTTCACCCTATTGGCCAGCTTAGATACCGCCTTTCCTCCTATCAACCTCTCTTTCTCCTTCACTCTGATTTCCTTTAATTTGGATTGGCTGTCTTCCATTCATTCCCTCCCCTTTATTCATGCTTCCGCATGACTGTGCGGGAGCTGCTACACTGACTGGAAGATCTTTACTTTTTAACCCTTTCAGTGCTTGCCCTGGGTTCCATTAACGTTAAAGATTTTTACAACGTATTTGCCATATTGATAAAAGTAGAATTTAGGCAGTATCAAGGGTGCGCTAAGCCAGGTACAATGGCACAAAACGTACAGCTGTGTATTGATAATAAAATAAATGAAGACCAAAGCACTCTTATTCTACACAACACTTCTCTTCTGAGGACATCCAGTGACATCATCACACATACGCTATCCATACTACCTGCGGTAAAAAGACGGCTGTTTCGGGAACTGCCCATTTACCAATGCGTACCATATTTCATTGTACTCTGCTCCACTTCATACAGCTTTTAAAGGGTTCTCTTGTTTTTATTTTAGTTTCCAAATACATTTGTTGCCTTGTCGATCAACACCGGTATTCAGTCTGGCAAGTACAAACAGGGACACCCAAATCCCAATGGGCTTAGGGCAATAACTGGAACACCAAACATCCCTTTCAATGTACACAGCGATTTTGCAAACAAAAACAGATTTTCCTTTTCCGTCAAATCCACAAATAAATCTCCGCTTGACTAGTTGACAGCTAGGTTCTACCCGTCACTGCTCCACACACGCTACACAACATTTATTAAATCACTGCGTTTCAGTTTTGGTTAAGAGATGAAGCCTGGATTCAACACGAGGCTAAAAAAAAAAAGGGGATTCAACAGTTCTGCTTCTGGTAAATCTAAAGTCTCTAATCCAAGACTGAAACACACTGATTTAATAGAAAATGCTGCAAAAGATGTATTATATTCTAGAAAGCGGCTCCTGATTGTCAGCTCCAGAATGAACTTGAGTTTCTCTGAATAGACATCTTTCGGGGGTGGACTAACTAGCACACAAATAGTTTCTTCCTGCTCAGTTCAGTTTATCCCTTCCAGTCTATAATGATCAGATTTCTAATTTAAGAGAAATGAAAGAGACTGCCAAACTAATCATTGCTTATACTGTGAATGTGGGGGGGGGGGGGGAGGGGGAATGATCTATACATTGTGTTAGCAAAATTGCAAACAAATGCATAAAACAAGAGAAAAACGTGTTTAAAGGTATCTGGGGAGTCTCCTGCTTATGACATCACCTGTGGCTTGATATGCAAATGAACTCATTTTCAATGGGAAATGTGTCATTTGCAAATCAAGCCACAAGGTGATGTCATAAGCAGGAGACTCCGCAGACACTTTGAAAAAGCAATATATATAGACACTAGGCAATGCTGAGGTTGACACAGTCCCTTTAAATTGGTATTAGTAGTATCCTCCAGCAAAAAAATACTCGAAAACCAGAGAATAATTGAACATACCCTTCCATACACTTATGTTATTATTACATTTTTATCTTTTTCATTTGTGGTTTATTTTTATGTTCTATTTGGGTTATCTACTACATATTCTACTCTGTCCACATATGACTTTTCAATCATTCTCTCTACACTATCTATGATGCAGGCTTATTGATTGATTTACTTTTGCAAGAGGCATTATTTGTTTCCCACAATTACCCTGTTTTTTCCTTTTTTTTTCGATTTTTTTTATTTCAGTTTTTGCCTATTTTTTTCTCTCTTTTTTTTTGCAGTGGTTGGCCATTATTTTCCTCATTTTGACTTATCTGTTAACCCGTGAGCCATCTATAAACACTCTGTTTTTGTTGTCATTTTCTCTTATTTTTTCTTTATTGAGTAGACCCTTATGTGTCAGTCAGGCTCTGTACTCATCTACTCACGTTTCTTACTTTTAAAGAGAAACTAACCCCTAAGATGAGATGTAACCAGACAGAAGACCACTTCGGTCTGACTAAAACTGCATTCTGATTGTTGTGCTATACAATGAAAATTAAATGCCCTGGGGACGATAAAATGTATGTATCAATGCTAGCTTCTGGGGGGTCCTGTTAAAGATGACATTTAGAGGGGCACTAAAAAAAAACCTGAATATATTTTATGTGCAAAACTATTTTTGCTCTTTGCTCCTATTGCAATGTACTAAACATTTAACACCCATATAGTACATACGGGCAAATTGCGGGGGAAAAACGGGCATAATTGCGAATAAAAACACGCAATGTTGCGAATATTTTTTCTACCTGTTTTGATAGCACTCGCTAAAAGCTGGTGTAATTTTCACGCGCAAATAAGAATTATTTTTCACAAAATATTCGCAAAACTCGTTAGCGTGCGCAAATATAATCGCAATTTATTAGCGCAACCGGAAAAATGCACGCTAAAATTAAAATAAACGTCAGAGGCGCAAATAAGGGAAAACAAGCTCAGAATGTTACAAATAGTCGCATATTGCTCCTTACCTACTTTTTCACCCCACTGCACTTGTTTAGTACATGACCCCCATTGTCATCTGATTTGTGTTTGCACACACAGTGTTGTACCGTAGCAGATATAACGGTCTTTCTTTGAGCTGGACAAACTGAACACAGAATCCTGACCCAGAGAGTCTGCGTTGGCTATCCGTGACTTACCGGCTCTGGACTACAAACCTCACGACCCTCCGCCAGACATCAACAGGCTTGAGTGCCACAAGTTGCCTAGACTTACCTCCTAGCTGCAGCCTGTCCGTCCTGATCCTGATAATCAGGAGATGCATTCGGTGAGACACCGGCATGAGAAAGATAAAAATGCAAGGCAGATAGAGCAAGCTCGGTACAGATATAACGTGACAGACAGTGTAAGCATGACAGCTCTGTGTGAACTGGTCTAGCAGATAGAAAGAAACATTTCTCCGCTCACAGCTATTTTCAGCCTCTTCAGTGCCATATCCAGTAAACACTGTGCTCTGCCTGAGTCCCCAGAGAGGGGCCTACTCCCCCAACTTATTTAATGTTGAGGATTTATTTTTTTATGATGAATTAAAAATAGATGCCAAGATCAGAATGCATGTGGCCAACAGGCTGTCGGTTCTACATAAGGGCCCAATACAGCGAATTGTGATTAATGCTAACAAATCAGGCCAAAGTAGCAGAGACTGAAAAACTGAAAATGTTTGCAATTCTGTTATTTTAGTTTGATTTTTGCAAACTCATTCGCCAGTTCACTATTTAGTAAATATAAGGGAATATTATTCACACGCCAACCAATAGCCCAGGATTGGATCCCTGGGTGTAGCTGGCAGAGCTCCGTTGCTCCGCAACATCGAGCTCCAGTTTGCAGCCCCACTATGGGGGTTATGTATAATGGTCAACTGTGGTAACTGTGGGGCAAAGTTCTAAAAGCATGCCTCCCAACGTCTGCCCCTGGCGAATCAAGGGGGTGGAGCTTGGGAGGATGAACGTCAGCGCTACTGGGCAGAAAGCATTCCGAATAGCTGTGAGCATGCAAAAGTGATCCGGTCACATTGGAACCAATGGTATGTTCCTGTTGATTAGATCTCCTTTAGAACATTATCCCAGAAATGACTTTTATACAACATAACTTCACTTCTTACAGACATACACAGCCTAGGTGCAAAGCACTGTGCATTATCTACAGGCATGCCGGGGCCACGGTACCAAATTTGATGAGACAGAACCCAAAAAAGGGACTGGAATCAGTGCAGATGCACTTGCTGGTAACTTTTTCCCCTAATGCTAGAATTGTATCTATTGTTTGGCTGTGATAGGACATTGTGATCTTTCGTGAAGGCACCAGCTACAATGTCATCCGTGGCATTTGCATGAACTATCCCGGAGGGGCACAGAAAGTGCCCTGCCCAACACAGGCAACTGGCAGAGGGGGCCCATGTGCTGCCCCCTCTGCCACCTTCATCACAGGTACCCCCCAACAGTACAGGTTTTTAGGATCTCAGGATAATTAGGTAGCATTAGAATATTGGTAAGCAAAGCTTGTCGAAAGCTCACAGTGCGCCTGTTGTAAATATAATATAACAGGCTACATTGACTTTCTGAATACAGTAAGGAATCCTTATGTGTCTCATGTTCCTCTAGTTTGTAAGCTTGCAAGCGGGGCTCTCTACATCTGTCGCTGTTCGCCTAATCAGTGTGTAATTATTATTTACATAAATCGTGCAGAAAACCTCCGCTTTTGTGGCTGTGCGAGGATCAGTACAACTTAGAAGGCGAAAGAGAGAAAACTATAACAAAAAAACCTCAACTATATAATGATTACAAACAACCCTACGAGAGCCAGTGGGGGGCTTCCCAGCTCTAATTATCTATGGTTCCGTGATATGTAACATTCGGCGAAAAGCGAGAAATTTTTCCGCACAACACCTGCATTTCCCAAATACTCCTGTTTCACACATACTGGGACGCAGACGTCATAACACCTGAGTTCAATTAGTTCTGAACACGTCAGCAGGCGATGCATTGCCTCTCACGCGGGTAATGCATTAACCGTGTAAGAGAATACAAAGCATTGTTGTTAAACCTCTACTTCAGTGAAAAATTAGGACACAGCGCCTATATTCAGTAAAGTGACCAGTAGTGAAGTGGTAACTCGTAATACCACCAACCAAAAGGGAAAAAAAACTGAAAAAACAAATGTATATAAAAAAATATATATATATAAACCCCAAAGGCGGGCCTACTTCGTAGATTCCAATTGAAATTCTTAGGATTTAGTGAAAAATTAAGTGAAAAATAGCTGCTAGTCTTCGATGGAACAGGGGGAGAGAGCACAAAAGAAAAAATAAGTAGACCGCGCTAAATAATAACTTGAAAAGGGTTAATAATAAAAAATACCTTGATAATAAACTGTGTATAAAAATTAGTAAAAAATACACATGTACAAATGTACCTATAATAAAATATAAATGTTTAATATACAGATAAACATTTAATAAACATTTCTATTTTATTATAAGTATATTTGGGCATGTGTATTTTTTTACCCATTTTTATACACAGTTTATTTTCAAGGTATTTTTATTATTAACCCTTTTCATGTTATTATTATTTAGCGCCTACTTATTTTTCCTTCTGTGAAACTTCAGCAGACGTTTTTATTTATATGGTGGAGCATTTAATATAGTAGATGCTCCACTAGGGTTGCCACCTTTTATTCAAAAAAATACCGGCCTTGGTACTGTCTCCATAGACTTAACATTGGCCTGATGCCAATTTTTTACCGGCCTGCCGGTAAAATACCGGCCAGGTGGCACCACCTTTTTTGCAGTTTCACAGGTTTACTCCATCTTGTCTTTTAGCAACTGGGCATGTCCATAGTAGGTGGACATATCTGCCCTCCATCTTGACATAGAAACATTCCGAACTGCGTTTGCCCAGTGATTGCTGGCCGTGCAGGACGATGAACTGGCCCGCAGGTGCGTGACTTACTATGGTTGGTGCTATAAAAAGCATTGTTTATTTAATGTCCTTTGAAATTCAGCTCTGTAGAATTATGATTCGATTACACATCTACTGCTGAAAAAAAGGAAATTCAGTCCAAACTGTTATTCTGATCTATGAAAAATGTGTGGGCAATCCCTGAAGACCAGGAGTTGGCAAACTAGAGCCCCCTGCGGGCCAGACAATATAATCCGGCCCACAGTCCCCAAACCAAATATGGCATCCATCCTGCCCGTGGTGCTTAGGGTTTTTGGAGGCAATACAGCTGTTTGTTTGAACGATGAAATTCCCTTCAATAGAGTGGTGTCTCACCTTCACACTTTAAACTTTTTTAGACTTTAATTCTGTTGCGTTATTTGAAGCCGTACAATTTTCTCAGCTTCTTTGGAGCTTATTGGCAGTTTAACAGAGTTGGCCCTCACTGAAGACGCATTAGCAGGGGATTATTTGGAATCTCCTCCAATTAGAATGAGGTCTGGCAAAGTGACTGGGCCACAGATTGGCTCTGGATGAGGCTGAGGACCAGCTGTACGGTTACATAATGCCGGCAGCATTGTTGTCATTTGCCTTCATACAAAGTTCAGCAGAGACCATCCAGATCCGTTTTGTGTAGGGGACAGTCCCCTGAAACTAAATGTGTCCCCCGGTCATTTGCCCAGACAGCTCACTGCAAAACCCAGGTGCCCCAATGTAAGTGATGTTCTCTGAAAATGAAATGCATAAAATAATACATGTAGAAATCGTATGTGCTCTTTGCTTTGTGGCTGAAAAAAAAAATGTCTCCCCGGATGCAATTTTAGGTCAACTTAAAGGACGACTGTAGCAAAAAATGAAGTTTTGTTTAATTAAAGGATTGCATCAGGTGTTTTTTTAAATGAAAATGTTTTAATGAAAGAATACAAAAATGTGCCTTATTGAGCCATCTTTACCCAATATAGCTCCACCAGGAGGCAGACATTTTGTTTAGAATCTTGGATCAGATCTTTGTTCATCTGAACCAAGGTGAGTGAAGATCTGACCCAAGATTCTCAACAAGATGTCTGCCCCCCTGAGAGAACTATATAGAGTAAAGAAGTATCAATAAGGAACTTAATTTGTAGTATTTAATTAAAGAATTACTTTATAAATCATCTACACTTGATACAATCTTTCAATTAAACTTGCGTTCATTTTTTTGCTACATTAAAACGTTGTCCATTAAAGTGACACCGAAACCTTCGCTTCACCAAAAGAATCAAAAGTTAAAAACCCGGTGCTACTTAGAGTTAAGCCGACGTGGGTTTACTCTCTGCCTCTCGTCACTCACGCTTGATCGAGATCTGTTGGGTCCAGTGATATCAGGTCCCTCTGTTGGTGGCGCCCAGTCTTCGTCTCCCTGCTCTACCAGGAGAGCATCATGGCTGCCGGTCAGAGGATGAACTGGCACATACCTTAAAAAGTACATGCGAGATTATCCTCATACTAGGGCCATTGGACTATTTCACTTCTATATTAGAAGTGGACAAATTTAGTGGCTCTTTAGAGCATTGCTCCGTAACCGGTGTGCCGTGGCATAAAACAATGAGTAATCATCACCTGCATCCCAACGTCTACCCCCCCCCCCCGTGAATGCGCCAGCTGAATATACATTCTATAGTGTCTTCCTAGTGCCACTCTTATTTACCACTGATTCTACATTATATACACAAATGGAAATAAAATATCAAAAAATTTAATTTAAAACAATTATACAAACACTCATATATCCTGTTAAAAAAAATATCTCTGACAATGCGCTACATTCTGATATTATGTTGGAAAGATTGTGGACGAAATTCCAAAACTAATCTAATGCTAATATTTTCGAAATTCTGCTGTTTTCAGCAGAACAGGAGGAAGCACTAGGAGTCTATCGGCTGTTTTCGTAAAATAAAAGACTGCAATGCTTCAGACAAAAACAATAATCACATTTTCTACATCCACTCTAGACATAATACAGATGTATTTTTTTTTTCTATATTGTACAACAGCGTTTTTTAAGAAGAATGTAATAATGAAACCCTCCCCCATCTGCTGCCAGACACTCACGCTCCTAGTTTCTCCTTGATGTCATAGACAATGTTGATGTCCTCCACTTTCTTCTTTCCGTTCTTCCCGAGAGGCATGGTCGTAACTCAGTCTAAACTGGAATCCTGCAGAAGGGACATGGGGAGAGAGAGAGATATGGAAGCTGATTAAGTCAGGCCCAGTGGTGTCTCTTGGTTTTGTGCTGCCCTAGGCAGACAAAATTCGGGCACCCCCCCCACATTGCACACCTACGACATGCCCCTTCAGCCACGTTGCACACCCATCACCCCATTACATGCCACCATCACCCTCATTTCATACCCCATCAACGTCCATTACATGCCCCCATCACCCTGATCAATTGGAAGGAGCTAAAGCTTGCTGAACGTTGGGGGAGGGAAGGGAAATGTTTGAAGCACCAGAAGTGTGCTTTAACACCCTCTGGCAAAGTGCCGCCCTAGGCGAGTGCCTTGTTTGCCTTGTGGAAGATAGTGGTCAGGCCTGCCTGCATAATAAACCATGTGCTATTAGAAAAGGTCCGCAAAGCATGTCTGAAGGTCTCGTTGCAGAACCTCTGAGGTCGTAGATCAGGGTCAAGTCAGCTATTGCTCTCCATTATAGGCTGGCAAAGCATCATGGGTGTTATAGTCAACAAGTTTATATTGGATGGTACATTGCAGGCAGCATTGTGTATCTGTACTGGATTGCCTAGAGCTCAATGCTGCAGGGACAGGCAAGGTCACAGGGCCTCAGGGCCTTGTGACCAATGGTCCATATTGAGGTCTATGGCGGCACCAGCAAGGCCGGTAATTTTTTTTGTAGAAAAGGTGGCAACCCTATGTTCTACGGATCTTCACAGATCTTGCCACACACTGGTCTCTGTTGCCTATCCCTGTTACAGATGAATTGGCTGAATTTTAGCAAATGGGCCTTTTACTAGATCACAGAGAATCCAAGATGATCGTTCTGTCCACCACTGGCGAGCAAAAACAGAATGGGCAAAAGTGGGAAAAGCAAGGACACAACAGCATTAGGCTACTACCAATGGCTACAAAATGACTAAAGCCCAATATAAAAGCAGTAGCCCATGTGTCTAGGTAGGCAAATTAAAGAAAAACTCGTGCATCAAACTATCGCAAAAATGTACATATATATAAAAAAAAATTAAAATTCACAGGCTTTCCTACAGGAAACACATCCTTCCAAACATTTGTTCTACCTCCCATGGGAAACGTTTGATAAACAAGAGTGTGAAAGGGCAGAAGAAGATGGAATGCAATAGGATATCTACTGATTGAAAGCATGTGCATACACACACGTGACCGAATGGAATCACATACATTCTGTGTGTTTAGGGTGTTCATCATGCCTGTTCATGTCTACCTTGAACAATGATGACTCCTATCTCTGACACCAAGTTTTCGCCCAAGTGACGTTGCTACTCATATTCACATCAGCCATAGAAAACTAGAATGAAGTTGGCATAAAACAGTTTTGTGGGCCGATTTTGTACTACTGCTAAATGAACAAACGGTTTACTTGACAGAGTACTCTTCAACATTACTGTAAATAAAATGTTGTAAAAAAATAACAGGACCCGATACACAAAATGCTTGACAGATCAAGTGTCCTTATTCAGAAAAAATCTGCACACTCCTGCCCTCGGCGTTCAACTGGTAGGAAAAACTTTCATATGTGTTTCTCTGCAAGGACTCGATATGTGCGATGATATGTACGTATGACTACACGTACATAGCAGCCAACATCGGACATGTTTCCAGGGACACATATTTGTTCCACATGCTGCAGAAAGAGCATGCAAAGTGCAGCCCGGCAGTATGTAGGATGGATATAAACACAGACACAATCCAATTCATTAATCAGGGTGGAGATGAAAGGACCTACCCTGATTAATTAATTGGATTGTGTCTGTGTTTATATCCATCCTACATACTGTCGGGCTGCACTTTGCATGCTCTGTCTGCAACATGTGGAACAAATATGTGTCCCTGGAAACATGGCTGATGTTGGCAACTATGCATTTATATAACTCCAGCACCGATATTAGAATATCTCCAATGCAGCTGAATGGGATAACTTTTCCAACTCGGCTACTTTGGACTTAAGTTTGAAATTCCCTCTCCTTATTGAGTAGGCCTTATAATCTCTTTAGTTTGATAGGATGTTTTTTAATATCATTATTAACGCTTGTTAGATACTGTAAATAAGTGTTACTGCGCATACAAAAATAGACCAATGAAGTATATCTTGCTGGTGTTTTTGATTTAATTATTACTATTAATACTGCAAGTATGAATAAAATAGAATAAAAAAAATAAAAAGGTTGGTTCCCGAGCTGGGTATAAAATAATAAGCACACAAAAATATGCACAATAAAATAATAAAACATTAAATTGAATCAAAGTCCCATGAATGAGCAAACATTGAAAGAATAAATTCAGAATCTTCTGCACACATGAAAAAGAAAAAACGAACATAGTGTAATACTATAACAGCGCGGAAATATGTTGAAAGATGCACACTTCCAACTCAGTGCTCTTATTTGAACCTAGAACAAGGGAAAAGTGTGTCAAATCAGTGTATGTAATATATTTCTACCCAGTCCTTGCACTGGATAAAAAAAAGAACCAACATAGTGTAATATCCTACCAATACTTGGTATTAATAGTATAATCTGCGCCTACAATGTATTAAAGGAAACCGACCATTGACCACTGCTAATTAAAATCGTGTATTTTTAAACTGACAAATTATTAGCTGACAAATTATTACTCCATCTTGTGTGTCGCATGACTCAGTGTGGTAGATATCTTAAGATGTGTGATTCATATAGAACTGCCCTTATATGAGGTTCCTATTTCTCAGGTGTTTTAACGAATAGAAAGGATTTTCGGGGGGGGGGGGGGGCCACTTGATCTATTCTCTGGCCTGCACCCTTGCCATAATGTGGTACAAACATAGCAAGAGACTGACTAGGATTGAGCGCCATTAAGCTCATTGCCTGTAGGTTTTTAGATGGCTCCAGGGTGTCTCAGGATATAGCCCAGAGACAATAGGGCAATGGGCTATAGGCTGAGACATCCTGGGGATTTGGGGATTAGCAGTAATTCAATTAAGGGTTTAAGGGAGGGGATCTTAATTGGGGTCAGGGAAGGTTATCAGTAGGGGGAGTTTAGGAGGATCATAGTGGGGGGGAGTTCAGGCAGGGCTATTTTAACTGGAATTTGTGGATTTAACTAATATTTATTCTCTTTTGTATTCTCTTGCGGTAATGCGGCACTCACTACTTCTGGGGATAGCAAAAACACCCTGCAGGTTGAGATGGGCGCGACTTGGGTATTGACGGTGTGGTCGGGCCCATGCGGTGGAAGCGTAGCCAGACGGTTGGTTGTGGATACAAAGGCGGGAACAGATTGTGGGCCCGCCGCTGGGGCACGGTTATGGTGTCCTACGGGGCTCCAGGAAGGGGGGGGGGGGGGTTCAAGGCCAGTGGACGTCGCTGGCCGCCCCTGGTTACCCCAGCAGGGCTTGACAAGTAGTTAAGCCAGGGAAGGCGGCCGGTGAGGGCTGGACCGGCCGTCACGAGCGCTGCTGGCAGGTCGGTCTCAGCGCAGCTGCCTCCAGGTGGTAGGGGGTGCCACATTTGGTTTGGGGGACTCTTCTTTTCCTTTGTTATAAATTAATGACTTCAATTTGCCACCATATCAAGTGTCCTTGTTTTATTCAAGTATTGTATGGGGTAGCTAAAGCTTGGAGATTCTCCATCGGGAAACCGATAAGGTGTGGGCAGCTTAATGCAATAGAAGTGACAAGCGTTATATTGGAGATGACACTGCAGCCTATTCTTCTGGCTGGTCACATTACAGGTGAATGTTAGACATCAATTGCACATCTGGAGAGGTATAAAGGGGCACCTATAGGGTGTAGGTAAACAATTATTCAAAGGGACTGTATCATCTGAACATTGTTTTTACTGTGAATGTAGAGAATTGAAATTGATCTATACATTGTATTAGCAGAATTGCAAGCAAATGCCTAAATTATGAGAATAAAATTGTTTTTAATGTGTCTGTACATGAGTGACTGTCTACAGTTTATGACATCACCTGTGATTTACTGGCAAATTAAATATGTAAATGACACATTTCCCATTGAAAAGTTCCTTTGCATAATAAGCCATAGGTGATGTCATAAGCGGGAGACTTTAAAACACATTTTTCTCTCAATTTACGCATTTGCTTGTAAATTTTCCAACACAACGTATAGCTAATTTACTGGCATGATTCGTTGGATCCCAACCCTTAGACTCGAGTTTCCAATATCGGCCCTCCAGCTGTTCCTGGACTACAACTACCGTAACTCTCATCCGTTCTTAAAGGCAGTTGGGCTCTATGGCAACGCTCCCTCACATTCCCCCTTTCCGCGTTGGATAATGACCGAGGTTGGAGGGGTTGTGAGCATTATAGGAAACGTGGCTGAGCATTATAGGAAACGTGGCTGAGCATTATAAGAAAACGTGGCTGAGCATTATAGGAAACGTGGCTGAGCATTATAGGAAACGTGGCTGAGCATTATAAGAAAACGTGGCTGAGCATTATAGGAAACGTGGCTGAGCATTATAGGAAACGTGGCTGAGCATTATAGGAAATGTGGAGTGGCTCCTGGAAAGGGACTCAGAACCCACTCCTTTCAAGGGTGAGTCCGCTCAGCCTTAATTTGAGTGCCAATGCTCTCCGACTCCGTTCCCAGCATTCAAAGGGTTTTTACAGCAGTGCAGTAAATGACTGCCTTTGCTTATCCTGCCTCCAGTAGGGTTGCCACTAGGGTTGCCCCCTTTTCATCAAAAAAATACCGGCCCTGGTACTACATCCATATACTTAACATTGGGGTCCAGCCAATTTTTTACCGGCCTGCCGGTAAAATACCGGCCAGGTTGTTGCCACCTTTTCTTCAGAAAAATACCGGCCTTGTTTAGACTTAACATTGGCCTGATGCCAATTGTTTTACCGGCCTGGCAGGTGGCAACCCTGGCCTCCAGTAAGCTATTTATCTTATTGTTGCTCCATATTTGCAGGCTTACACTGTGCTATCCTTGATGCATAGAATCACATTGCAAAAAAAAAAATGGATCTGCAAACAAACCCATGCTAGCTGTCATGTCACTGCAGTAAGGTCATTAGGCCCCAGATTTAAAGCCTGGCTGGGCAGCAATCCCTGAGCCTGCTGACCTCTCTGCGAGCCAAAGGGTTAAAATATGGAGCAACCAAGGCACATAACAGCCATCCATCCAGCATGAAATGAGAATGCCGTACTGCTGCAGTCAGTCTCTCCACTGCTAACTTGATATAGGTGTCTACAACCGATCTGTGAGCAAACTGCTGCCCATTGATATTGATAGATAAATGGGGGGCAATTCCAGATTTAACACCAAAATCTAAAATTCAGTCCCGATTATCTACATTTTTTATATACTTAATAAGCCAAAATATGCCCCTCTGTTGTACCCTGGTCAAGGTCGTCTATCGGTTTACCTCCTTTTAATCCATTTCTTTAACCCATTGTGGTATGCCTTTAAGTAATAATTGTGGGGGGAAGTTTTTAAAGTGAAGGGAATCCCCATCCATGGGAAACCATGGAGAGGGGACGGGGGCTTTCCTGCCGATTGCTCCACTGTCATCACTTTGCCCCAAAGTGTCAATTTCTACATATTCCCCTATATAGGGGTATCTTCTACAACCGCAAGGAGATATGCCAAATTTAGAAACACGGATCAGGCTGCTATCTCCAATCATGTCATGCACAGGGGAAAGGGGGGGGGGGGGATTTACATACAAGTGGTTAATGTGCCATATACTTAATTAAATACAATAATGAATGGTGATATATATCGTGGTCTTGTGGCTTAAAATCTCAAAGGGACACACAATTGGATGTCCCAAAATGCCATATATTTACACAATATCCATTAGCACTTAGCATATATAACAACAGCTACACCAGCTTTTATGTTAACCATATAAATGCCTCTTTTTTTCGTGTTTTCTAAATTTACATTACCCCAATTATCATCTGTATATATTTTTTTAATGTATTATTGGAATTAAATGGCACCTGTGGAGTTCCAGTGATCATTCATTAGTTCTCTAACTCTAGTACTATATCTGTAACATTGTTAAACAGACACAAAGGGCAGACTTTTTGGGCATTTTTGTTTTAGGAATTCCAAGATAGATAGAAAGGTTACATTTTTTTTAGAAACCACCCCTGGATATTGGTCAATTGTAACATCCCCAGGACATGCATGAAAGCAATAAGATATCTTTAAAAAAATTCTCTAACCCAGGGAATGAAAGACCCCTTTTTAAAAAAAAAGATGCAAAAACAATTGTTGCATAATTCAAAGGTTTTGGTTTGAAACTATAAAAGTTGTACTTAGTATCTGCTAAGAGGTCACACATTTGCCAAATTTCTCCCATGTTTCTGACGGCAAGTCATCCAATACTAAAATCCTTCTAAAAATACATGTATTTCTAACATCGAGAGGCCACAATTGTTGTTGAGCAGTTTGGCATGGAGAGACGGCAGGGAGAGTGCAAAATGGTAGTGGATACATGGAACAGCCTTCGGGCACGGGTGATGGCGGATTTAAGCTTTCCGAGGACATCCAGAGGTCTGGGGTGCAGAAAATGTAAACAAACAATAATTAAGGCTATCATTTCTGTACGGAGAGCTGGACCAATAGGTTCTAGTCTGGTGATACAAAAATCTAGATTTAAAAAAAAAAAAAAATATGCCAAGCTCTTAAAATGAATCAATTTTTAGTTTAATTTTGCTAAGATAGAATATTATATTGAATATTAATATAGGCTTTATGTTGCTTTGTTTAACTCTGTATGTTGTTTGCAATAAGAAAAAAAAAAGATTTTTATTCTGCATCTTGTTTTCTATTCATTTTAAAAAATAATCAGCTTTTCCAAAAAAAAAAAAAATGTTTTAAAAACTATCACTTTACAGTAGTTTACCCCACCATATTAATTAACTTTATTGTGCGGCTGTCACGCACAGCACAGAGTATACTACTTGACGCCAAAGGAAGTGTTAGCCCGCTAGGGCTATTAAGTAAGGAACCTTTTCACAATGTGATATAACCTGGCACTTCTACATACAAACACTGATAGGCAGACCAAACTGCAAAAAAAAAACAACCCAGCAGCTCCCCGAACAAAACAGACGCACAATGCTGGCAGCGAATATTAATCATGCTTAACATGGAGAAAGAAAAAAAATAAATAATAATAATACTGTTTTAGGGTTAAATGTAACACATTCAAATCCCAAGGTAGAGCAGCATCTACGGGATCAGAATTGCAAAGACTAGTTATTGTTTAATAATATATATATATTTTTTAGAACAGGACTGGATACTCTTTATTTTAAGGTTAATTTTTTTTTTTTTTGTGGAATTTTTCTTTCTGGAAAAATCCACCTTAAAGATCTGCCAGTAAAACAAAGCAAGCTCTGTATTGCAGTCAGTGACAAAACTGAGAAGGAAGAACTTACCTGCCTGTGATCAATAGTGTATTAACCGTCTCTGCCTGCAGTAATGCTACCCTTCTGTAGTGATGCAGTGCTGTGTGACTGTGTAAAGATATGCCATACTATTTAAACCATTCTTCCCCTACAGTCCAGGCCAGCAAACTGTAGCTCTCGCTCTTTTTTTTTTTCCTTTCTCTCTTTCCCTTCCTATCATCTGTTCTCCCCTCCCCTTTATCATCCATCTCCCTTAAAGGGGGCTATCCTTATAAGGACATTGCTGGGGAAAAAAAAAAAAAAATGTCTCTCTCCGGCTTCACTGGCTGTATGGTGTACAAACCTCGGCGAGAAATCCTTGGCTAACTGGGAAAAAAATGAAAAAAAATAATAATATTTGGGTGGCTGAATAAATGACCTTATTACGGGAATAAAAACCATCAAGTGCGAAATACCTGGGCGCACGAAGGGTTAAAATTTGGAGGCTTCATGTATTGCACAGAAGCTGAAACCAAAAAAAAAAAAAGACAACTCATATTATGTCAGAAAATGGAACTGTGGGATGGATATGAAAGAGATAGAATCTGAAGGTATATTTATGACCAGGTAGGGTATAGAGAGATCTTAGATGGGTCAAAAAACCTGAGACTGATGACAGCTTCATAGATCAGCGTGTTTGCTTTGTAGGATGGCGTGTAAGGTGTATTAAGATGATTGATGGTATATGGACCACCAGAATGGGTACGGACATATTAGAGCTATGGGTGGCTTTACTAAGGGGTGTTGAGGAGGTAGCTTTGCAAAGCAGCTGTTACATCTTACAGGCTCCAATGTATTTGATCATTATTGTCGTTCAGTAAAACCGTAGCGAACAGTGGTAGGGTCACCATCTTGGTAGGGGTGTGAGTGTACCTTGATGCACATGGCTAGAGTTTCGACATACGTTACCACTTCTGGTTTCGCCATATGAAGCCGGTAGGAACGTAGGGAGGATATGACAATCGTCTATGGGGCTAAGATCTTCAGTATGCTTTTACGGTGGTAAGAAAAGGGGATTAATACGCACCCACGAATATAATACATCCCGAAAGCCGGACTGCGGCCTTGTCCTTAAAGCTTGCTTAAATTACACGTGCCCTTCTAAACTATATAGAAAAGGAATAGGACAGTGTTTCAGGCGCTATACACAAAAAAATGAAAATCTATGGAAAATAGCGGCTCAATACATTTGTAGGTGCAGGTCCCCTTTAACACCCTATCGGAAGACAGACACTTTGAAAGAATGGAGCACCAGGATACAAAATGTGCAGCCCAAAATACTGTAGGAGAGTAGAAAAAGAAGTCACCTGAGGAAGTCCTGGATGGGGCGAAACGCGTTGTGATGAAAATTCCGGAAGCCCACGCACGACTAAGCCTCTGACACGTTGAGAAGCAGGATTCCATTGTATCCTCTTCTCCACCAGATGTGAGCGTGATTCTACCGAGGGGCATTTGTGAATATTAGTACATACAGAGTCATAAAAAAACAAACATTCTAAACTATATACACATGTTTACAACGCGTTTCACCTTGAATTTTGTTCCATACATTTTTTTTTTAGCCCATGTCAGTTTTCAAAATGCAAAGGCTGAACTCATTACAGGTAACTTTTATCTTACTATTAGAAAAGCAGTAAAACATATTTAATAACGTACATAGGTGTATTCCAATTCTATTTGTTCTGTGCTCTGTCCAGCCGGCAGAGCAATCCAGGTTCTGTGCTAAGTAATATTTTTAAAAGACAGAACAAACATTTTAGTTCATGAACATCTGCGGCAGGGGTTATATAAGATCCTAGCTAGCAGGCGTTGTGAGGAGGTCAGGGTATCCTCTAGAGGGCGCTGGTAATAGCGGCTACTATTAGTTATGCATGTGTAGAACTAATGGTTGCTGTCGCTGTGTATTATATGGTGTCGCTCACACATTCCACATATGCCTATATGTAAGGGTGCTCCATCTCTTGGAGGGAGGCCACACAGCCCCAGGGGAGGGCGGGCAAGACTTGGACTAAAACTATTTAGTAGCTCAGGGTTCAACTTCATCGGCCCACCCATTAATATCAGATGTATAGAGATAAATAGACAAGAGAAGGTACTGCTATTGATAGACAGACAAGACAATTGGACAGAAAGACAGACAAGACACCGTGAGCACTGGCTGGGAGATGCAGAGGAGAGAGAGAGAGGCTGTGAAGGTGGAGATACATCTCACTCATGGTGTCTGCAAGGCAGGGGTGAACCTGGGATCCCCCCTGAGTAACATGGAGCCCCATGCTCTAAGATCTCTCTCCTCTCTGTTTCTCCATAGCAGCATCAGAGCCATTGACGTCCTCATACAGGTGCTAGGAAGAGGATGAGACCAGCAGCTCCCATCACAAGAATAGTGACAGGACCAGATGATACCCCCAGCCAAGGGATAAGCACCCTAAGGTAGGGCACTGGGAGGTGGACTCATAATATATTGTTAAATACAATTTAAATAAAATAATCACGTGGACCACATTTCCAATAATGCTAAGCCAGCATTACGGGGATGTTTAGCTGGCTGAGCATTATGGGAGCTGTAGTCCACAGGTAATAGTAACGCCTACATTTTTATCTAGTGTTAACTGCATTTGCCCTTCTACTCAGCCGCCACCATGGGGTTAATTAGCTGGCTGAGCATCATGGGAACTGTAGTTTCCTACAGATTTATCTAGAATTAACTGCATATCCCATTGTGCCCACCCAGCTGAGCTTCATGGAACTGTAGATAACCACAGACGGAGTGACAGGATTTAGCGGTGAACTACAACTCCCATGACGCCCTGTCAACCAGGAATATAAAGGATGCTGGCTGAACATTATAGGCAGTGTCGTCCATAGCAGAGAGGCATGCTGGTGGAGTCTATCCTGTATCACCTGCTGTGTATGGTTAATTATATACTGATGGGAGCTCTGTGTTGGACCAATCCTTGTGATCTACACACACAGGTCACAATACTCTGTGGAGCTGTGCACTGTGTCCCGGAGATCTACTGAAGTAAAACTCACTATAAAGTGCACTGGATGAACGTATCACATACTCCACTGCAGGAGCATACTTGAGGTGCGCAGGGAGGGGCAGTCCACTTTGGGTACCACAGTGTATAAGGGTGCCAAACTAGCACCAGCCAGCAAAAAACCAGGATCCCCAGCTCTGAAACGCGTTGGATGTCAAACTCTCCTCTTTTTTCTCTTATAAACCTGGGCCAGGATTTTGTTTTTAACAGTTAATGTGCCTGAAGAAGTCCAAATAAGTAATTATAGATCTTCAATTAACTGACCGATGAAGTGGTGTATACATCTTATCATGCAATATTACACACTTATGATATATATACATCCATATGTAGATCATATGCATGGATTGTTATGTGTATAGAGCTTTGTTTATTCTTATTTTTTAAGTATATATTATTTTTATGTGTTTAATAACTAATATATATGTTATATAACAATGGTGTCCTGGGGTCTATAGAATTATTGATCATATAGCACTGTCCATTTTTGAAAAGGAGGGCATCAGTGTCGAGCTGGGTTTCGTTAACTTGTCAGTATGGAATTTAAACAATGCATTGGCTGTAAGTAAACCAGACTGGGGATAAAGTGCTCTGTACAGAAGCCTCTCCATTCTAAAAAGGGCATTAAATATGAATCTCTGCCTTGAGAGATGTACGAGGCTGGCAGGTTCCACAGAGAGGCTGGTGCTGCTAAACAGGTCAGGAGATGCCCTGACGTCAGAGTTTGGTTTTTTTTTGGGAAGCAGCGAGCAGGGGGAGGGGGGGGGGGAAGCCAGGATGAATTTGCTGTGCCAATGTGTACATGCCAGCGCAGTACATACTAATAAATAAAACAGCAGAAACATCTCAAGCAACTAGATAGTGCCTTTCACTTCACATTAATTAAGGGGAAAAAAAACCATTAGAGACTTTTCTTTCACAGAACAAAACATAGATTTAGAGAGATTCCTAAAGGATTTAAGAGCTCCTGGGTTGAGCGAGGCCCTCTCTGCGTTACTTAAAGGGTTAACCTTGAACCTGTGACTCCGTACTGAGAAATATGCTAGTAGGTTTCATCCTTGGGGTTTAAAAGCCAAACAAAAAAACCGCTATGTGTGCAGATGGGAATTTACATGTTATATGCCGCCTAGCTCTACTAAGAATATAGTGTGCCAGAGACATACACACGGTGCCTCCTAGCTCTACTAAGAATATAGTGTGCCAGAGACATACACACGGTGCCGCCTAGCTCTACTAAGAATATAGTGTGCCAGAGACATACACACGGTGCCACCTAGCTCTACTAAGAATATAGTGTGCCAGAGACATACACACGGTGCCACCTAGCTCTACTAAGAATATAGTGTGCCAGAGACATACACACGGTGCCGCCTGGCTCTACCAAGAATATAGTGTGCCAGAGACATACACACGGTGCCACCTAGCTCTACTAAGAATATAGTGTGCCAGAGACATACACACGGTGCCGCCTAACTCTACCAAGACTATAGTGTGCCAGAGACATACACACGGTGCCGTCTAGCTCTACCAAGACTATAGTGTGCCAGAGACATACACACGGTGCCACCTAGCTCTACTAAGAATATAGTGTGCCAGAGACATACACACAGTGCAGCCTAGCTCTACTAAGAATATAGTGTGCCAGAGACATACACACGGTGCCGCCTAGCTCTACCAAGAATATAGTGTGCCAGAGACATACACACGGTGCCTCCTAGCTCTACTAAGAATATAGTGTGCCAGAGACATACACACAGTGCAGCCTAGCTCTACTAAGAATATAGTGTGCCAGAGACATACACACGGTGCCTCCTAACTCTACTAAGAATATAGTGTGCCAGAGACATACACACGGTGCCACCTACCTCTACCAAGAATATAGTGTGCCAGAGACATACACACGGTGCCACCTACCTCTACCAAGAATATAGTGTGCCAGAGACATACACACGGTGCCACCTACCTCTACCAAGAATATAGTGTGCCAGAGACATACACACGGTGCCGCCTAGCTCTACTAAGAATATAGTGTGCCAGAGACATACACACGGTGCCGCCTAGCTCTACCAAGAATATAGTGTGCCAGAGACATACACACGGTGCCGCCTAGCTCTACCAAGAATATAGTGTGCCAGAGACATACACACGGTGCCTCCTAGCTCTACCAAGAATATAGTGTGCCAGAGACATACACACGGTGCCTCCTAGCTCTACTAAGAATATAGTGTGCCAGAGACATACACACGGTGCCTCCTAGCTCTACTAAGAATATAGTGTGCCAGAGACATACACACTGTGCCTCCTAGCTCTACCAAGAATATAGTGTGCCAGAGACATACACACGGTGCCGCCTAGCTCTACCAAGAATATAGTGTGCCAGAGACATACACACGGTGCCACCTAGCTCTACTAAGAATATAGTGTGCCAGAGACATACACACGGTGCCTCCTAGCTCTACTAAGAATATAGTGTGCCAGAGACATACACACGGTGCCGCCTAGCTCTACTAAGAATATAGTGTGCCAGAGACATACACACGGTGCCGCCTAGCTCTACTAAGAATATAGTGTGCCAGAGACATACACACGGTGCCGCCTAGCTCTATTAAGAATATAGTGTGCCAGAGACATACACACGGTGCCGCCTAGCTCTACTAAGAATATAGTGTGCCAGAGACATACACACGGTGCCGCCTAGGTCTACCAACAATATAGTGTGCCAGAGACATACACACGGTGCCACCTAGCTCTACTAAGAATATAGTGTGCCAGAGACATACACACGGTGCCTCCTAGCTCTACTAAGAATATAGTGTGCCAGAGACATACACACGGTGCCTCCTAGCTCTACTAAGAATATAGTGTTCCAGAGACATACACACGGTGCCTCCTAGCTCTACTAAGAATATAGTGTGCCAGAGACATACACACGGCGCCACCTAGCTCTACTAAGAATATAGTGTGCCAGAGACATACACACGGTGCCTCCTAGCTCTACCAAGACTATAGTGTGCCAGAGACATACACACGGTGCCTCCTAGCTCTAGTAAGAATATAGTGTGCCAGAGACATACACACGGTGCATCCTAGCTCTACTAAGAATATAGTGTGCCAGAGACATACACACGGTGCCTCCTAGCTCTACTAAGAATATAGTGTGCCAGAGACATACACACGGTGCCTCCTAGCTCTACTAAGAATATAGTGTGCCAGAGACATACACACGGTGCCGCCTAGCTCTACTAAGAATATAGTGTGCCAGAGACATACACACGGTGCCGCCTAACTCTACCAAGAATATAGTGTGCCAGAGACATACACACGGTGCCTCCTAGCTCTACTAAGAATATAGTGTGCCAGAGACATACACACGGTGCCTCCTAGCTCTACTAAGAATATAGTGTGCCAGAGACATACACACGGTGCCGCCTAGCTCTACTAAGAATATAGTGCGCCAGAGACATACACACGGTGCCACCTAGCTCTACTAAGAATATAGTGTGCCAGAGATATACACACGGTGCCACCTAGCTCTACTAAGAATATAGTGTGCCAGAGATATACACACGGTGCCACCTAGCTCTAGTAAGAATATAGTGTGCCAGAGACATACACACGGTGCATCCTAGCTCTACTAAGAATATAGTGTGCCAGAGACATACACACAGTGCCGCCTAGCTCTACTAAGAATATAGTGTGCCAGAGACATACACACGGTGCCGCCTAGCTCTACTAAGAATATAGTGTGCCAGAGACATACACACGGTGCCACCTACCTCTACTAAGAATATAGTGTGCCAGAGACATACACACGGTGCCTCCTAGCTCTACTAAGAATATAGTGTGCCAGAGACATACACACGGTGCCGCCTAGCTCTACTGATAATATAGTGTGCCAGAGACATACACACAGTGCATCCTAGCTCTACTAAGAATATAGTGTGCCAGAGACATACACACGGTGCCGCCTAGCTCTACTGATAATATAGTGTGCCAGAAACGTACACACAGTGCAGCCTAGCTCTACTAAGAATATAGTGTGCCAGAGCCATACACACGGTGCCACCTAGCTCTACTAAGAATATAGTGTGCCAGAGACATACACACGGTGCCGCCTAGCTCTACTAAGAATATAGTGTGCCAGAGACATACACACGGTGCCGCCTAGCTCTACTAAGAATATAGTGTGCCAGAGACATACACACGGTGCCGCCTAGGTCTACCAACAATATAGTGTGCCAGAGACATACACACGGTGCCACCTAGCTCTACTAAGAATATAGTGTGCCAGAGACATACACACGGTGCCTCCTAGCTCTACTAAGAATATAGTGTGCCAGAGACATACACACGGTGCCGCCTGGCTCTACTAAGAATATAGTGTGCCAGAGACATACACACGGTGCCGCCTAGCTCTACCAAGAATATAGTGTGCCAGAGACATACACACGGTGCCGCCTAACTCTACCAAGACTATAGTGTGCCAGAGACATACACACGGTGTATCCTAGCTCTACCAAGAATATAGTGTGCCAGAGACATACACACGGTGCCGCCTAGCTCTACTAAGAATATAGTGTGCCAGAGACATACACACGGTGCCGCCTAGCTCTACTAAGAATATAGTGTGCCAGAGACATACACACGGTGCATCCTAGCTCTACTAAGAATATAGTGTGCCAGAGACATACACACGGTGCCACCTAGCTCTACTAAGAATATAGTGTGCCAGAGACATACACACGGTGCCTCCTAGCTCTACTAAGAATATAGTGTGCCAGAGACATACACATGGTGCCGCCTAGCTCTACTAAGACTATAGTGTGCCAGAGACATACACACGGTGCCGCCTAGCTCTACTGATAATATAGTGTGCCAGAGACATACACACGGTGCATCCTAGCTCTACTAAGAATATAGTGTGCCAGAGACATACACACGGTGCCTCCTAGCTCTACCAAGAATATAGTGTGCCAGAGACATACACACGGTGCCGCCTAACTCTACCAAGACTATAGTGTGCCAGAGACATACACACGGTGCCTCCTAGCTCTACCAAGAATATAGTGTGCCAGAGACATACACACGGTGCCGCCTAGCTCTACTAAGAATATAGTGTGCCAGAGACATACACACGGTGCCGCCTAGCTCTACTAAGAATATAGTGTGCCAGAGACATACACACGGTGCCGCCTAGCTCTACCAAGAATATAGTGTGCCAGAGACATACACACGGTGCATCCTAGCTCTACTAAGAATATAGTGTGCCAGAGACATACACACGGTGCCACCTAGCTCTACTAAGAATATAGTGTGCCAGAGACATACACACGGTGCCTCCTAGCTCTACTAAGAATATAGTGTGCCAGAGACATACACATGGTGCCGCCTAGCTCTACTAAGACTATAGTGTGCCAGAGACATACACACGGTGCCGCCTAGCTCTACTGATAATATAGTGTGCCAGAGACATACACACGGTGCCGCCTAGCTCTACTAAGAATATAGTGTGCCAGAGACATACACACGGTGCCACCTAGCTCTACTAAGAATATAGTGTGCCAGAGACATACACACGGTGCCACCTATCTCTACTAAGAATATAGTGTGCCAGAGACATACACACAGTGCAGCCTAGCTCTACTAAGAATATAGTGTGCCAGAGACATACACACGGTGCCGCCTAGCTCTACTAAGAATATAGTGTGCCAGAGACATACACACGGTGCCACCTAGCTCTAGTAAGAATATAGTGTGCCAGAGACATACACACGGTGCCACCTAGCTCTAGTAAGAATATAGTGTGATAGAGACATACACACGGTGCCGCCTAGCTCTACTAAGAATACAGTGTGCCAGAGACATACACACGGTGCCTCCTAGCTCTACCAAGAATATAGTGTGCCAGAGACATACACACGGTGCCACCTAGCTCTACTAAGAATATAGTGTGCCAGAGACATACACACGGTGCCTCCTAGCTCTACTAAGAATATAGTGTGCCAGAGACATACACACGGTGCCTCCTAGCTCTACTAAGAATATAGTGTGCCAGAGACATACACACGGTGCCTCCTAGCTCTACTAAGAATATAGTGTGCCAGAGACATACACACGGTGCCGCCTAGCTCTACTAAGAATATAGTGTGCCAGAGACATACACACGGTGCCGCCTAGCTCTACTAAGAATATAGTGTGCCAGAGACATACACACGGTGCCACCTAGCTCTAGTAAGAATATAGTGTGCCAGAGACATACACACGGTGCATCCTAGCTCTACCAAGAATATAGTGTGCCAGAGACATACACACGGTGCCTCCTAGCTCTACTAAGAATATAGTGTGCCAGAGACATACACACGGTGCCTCCTAGCTCTAGTAAGAATATAGTGTGCCAGAGACATACACACGGTGCCTCCTAGCTCTACTAAGAATATAGTGTGCCAGAGACATACACACGGTGCCTCCTAGCTCTACTAAGAATATAGTGTGCCAGAGACATACACACGGTGCCTCCTAGCTCTACTAAGAATATAGTGTGCCAGAGACATACACACGGTGCCTCCTAGCTCTACTGATAATATAGTGTTCCAGAGACATACACACAGTGCAGCCTAGCTCTACTAAGAATATAGTGTGCCAGAGACATACACACGGTGCCGCCTAGCTCTACTAAGAATATAGTGTGCCAGAGACATACACACGGTGCCACCTAGCTCTACTAAGAATATAGTGTGCCAGAGACATACACACAGTGCAGCCTAGCTCTACTAAGAATATAGTGTGCCAGAGACATACACACGGTGCCGCCTAGCTCTACTAAGAATATAGTGTGCCAGAGACATACACACGGTGCCACCTAGCTCTAGTAAGAATATAGTGTGCCAGAGACATACACACGGTGCCACCTAGCTCTAGTAAGAATATAGTGTGCCAGAGACATACACACGGTGCCACCTAGCTCTACTAAGAATATAGTGTGCCAGAGACATACACACGGTGCCTCCTAGCTCTACTAAGAATATAGTGTGCCAGAGACATACACACGGTGCCGCCTAGCTCTACTAAGAATATAGTGTGCCAGAGACATACACACGGTGCCGCCTAGCTCTACTAAGAATATAGTGTGCCAGAGACATACACACGGTGCCACCTAGCTCTAGTAAGAATATAGTGTGCCAGAGACATACACACGGTGCATCCTAGCTCTACCAAGAATATAGTGTGCCAGAGACATACACACGGTGCCTCCTAGCTCTACTAAGAATATAGTGTGCAAGAGACATACACACGGTGCCTCCTAGCTCTACTAAGAATATAGTGTGCCAGAGACATACACACGGTGCCTCCTAGCTCTACTAAGAATATAGTGTGCCAGAGACATACACACGGTGCCTCCTAGCTCTACTAAGAATATAGTGTGCCAGAGACATACACACGGTGCAGCCTAGCTCTACTAAGAATATAGTGTGCCAGAGACATACACACGGTGCCTCCTAGCTCTACTAAGAATATAGTGTGCCAGAGACATACACACGGTGCAGCCTAGCTCTACTAAGAATATAGTGTGCCAGAGACATACACACGGTGCCTCCTAGCTCTACTAAGAATATAGTGTGCCAGAGACATACACACGGTGCCACCTAGCTCTAGTAAGAATATAGTGTGCCAGAGACATACACACGGTGCCTCCTAGCTCTACTAAGAATATAGTGTGCCAGAGACATACACACGGTGCCTCCTAGCTCTACTAAGAATATAGTGTGCCAGAGACATACACACGGTGCCGCCTAGCTCTACTAAGAATATAGTGTGCCAGAGACATACACACGGTGCCGCCTAGCTCTACTAAGAATATAGTGTGCCAGAGACATACACACGGTGCCACCTAGCTCTAGTAAGAATATAGTGTGCCAGAGACATACACACGGTGCATCCTAGCTCTACCAAGAATATAGTGTGCCAGAGACATACACACGGTGCCTCCTAGCTCTACTAAGAATATAGTGTGCCAGAGACATACACACGGTGCCTCCTAGCTCTAGTAAGAATATAGTGTGCCAGAGACATACACACGGTGCCTCCTAGCTCTACTAAGAATATAGTGTGCCAGAGACATACACACGGTGCCGCCTAGCTCTACTAAGAATATAGTGTGCCAGAGACATACACACGGTGCCGCCTAGCTCTACTAAGAATATAGTGTGCCAGAGACATACACACGGTGCCGCCTAGCTCTACTAAGAATATAGTGTGCCAGAGACATACACACGGTGCATCCTAGCTCTACTAAGAATATAGTGTGCCAGAGACATACACACGGTGCCACCTAGCTCTACTAAGAATATAGTGTGCCAGAGACATACACACGGTGCCTCCTAGCTCTACTAAGAATATAGTGTGCCAGAGACATACACATGGTGCCGCCTAGCTCTACTAAGACTATAGTGTGCCAGAGACATACACACGGTGCCGCCTAGCTCTACTGATAATATAGTGTGCCAGAGACATACACACGGTGCCGCCTAGCTCTACTAAGAATATAGTGTGCCAGAGACATACACACGGTGCCACCTAGCTCTACTAAGAATATAGTGTGCCAGAGACATACACACGGTGCCACCTATCTCTACTAAGAATATAGTGTGCCAGAGACATACACACAGTGCAGCCTAGCTCTACTAAGAATATAGTGTGCCAGAGACATACACACGGTGCCGCCTAGCTCTACTAAGAATATAGTGTGCCAGAGACATACACACGGTGCCACCTAGCTCTAGTAAGAATATAGTGTGCCAGAGACATACACACGGTGCCACCTAGCTCTAGTAAGAATATAGTGTGATAGAGACATACACACGGTGCCGCCTAGCTCTACTAAGAATACAGTGTGCCAGAGACATACACACGGTGCCTCCTAGCTCTACCAAGAATATAGTGTGCCAGAGACATACACACGGTGCCACCTAGCTCTACTAAGAATATAGTGTGCCAGAGACATACACACGGTGCCTCCTAGCTCTACTAAGAATATAGTGTGCCAGAGACATACACACGGTGCCTCCTAGCTCTACTAAGAATATAGTGTGCCAGAGACATACACACGGTGCCTCCTAGCTCTACTAAGAATATAGTGTGCCAGAGACATACACACGGTGCCGCCTAGCTCTACTAAGAATATAGTGTGCCAGAGACATACACACGGTGCCGCCTAGCTCTACTAAGAATATAGTGTGCCAGAGACATACACACGGTGCCACCTAGCTCTAGTAAGAATATAGTGTGCCAGAGACATACACACGGTGCATCCTAGCTCTACCAAGAATATAGTGTGCCAGAGACATACACACGGTGCCTCCTAGCTCTACTAAGAATATAGTGTGCCAGAGACATACACACGGTGCCTCCTAGCTCTAGTAAGAATATAGTGTGCCAGAGACATACACACGGTGCCTCCTAGCTCTACTAAGAATATAGTGTGCCAGAGACATACACACGGTGCCTCCTAGCTCTACTAAGAATATAGTGTGCCAGAGACATACACACGGTGCCTCCTAGCTCTACTAAGAATATAGTGTGCCAGAGACATACACACGGTGCCTCCTAGCTCTACTGATAATATAGTGTTCCAGAGACATACACACAGTGCAGCCTAGCTCTACTAAGAATATAGTGTGCCAGAGACATACACACGGTGCCGCCTAGCTCTACTAAGAATATAGTGTGCCAGAGACATACACACGGTGCCACCTAGCTCTACTAAGAATATAGTGTGCCAGAGACATACACACAGTGCAGCCTAGCTCTACTAAGAATATAGTGTGCCAGAGACATACACACGGTGCCGCCTAGCTCTACTAAGAATATAGTGTGCCAGAGACATACACACGGTGCCACCTAGCTCTAGTAAGAATATAGTGTGCCAGAGACATACACACGGTGCCACCTAGCTCTAGTAAGAATATAGTGTGCCAGAGACATACACACGGTGCCACCTAGCTCTACTAAGAATATAGTGTGCCAGAGACATACACACGGTGCCTCCTAGCTCTACTAAGAATATAGTGTGCCAGAGACATACACACGGTGCCGCCTAGCTCTACTAAGAATATAGTGTGCCAGAGACATACACACGGTGCCGCCTAGCTCTACTAAGAATATAGTGTGCCAGAGACATACACACGGTGCCGCCTAGCTCTACTAAGAATATAGTGTGCCAGAGACATACACACGGTGCCACCTAGCTCTAGTAAGAATATAGTGTGCCAGAGACATACACACGGTGCATCCTAGCTCTACCAAGAATATAGTGTGCCAGAGACATACACACGGTGCCTCCTAGCTCTACTAAGAATATAGTGTGCAAGAGACATACACACGGTGCCTCCTAGCTCTACTAAGAATATAGTGTGCCAGAGACATACACACGGTGCCTCCTAGCTCTACTAAGAATATAGTGTGCCAGAGACATACACACGGTGCCTCCTAGCTCTACTAAGAATATAGTGTGCCAGAGACATACACACGGTGCAGCCTAGCTCTACTAAGAATATAGTGTGCCAGAGACATACACACGGTGCCTCCTAGCTCTACTAAGAATATAGTGTGCCAGAGACATACACACGGTGCAGCCTAGCTCTACTAAGAATATAGTGTGCCAGAGACATACACACGGTGCCTCCTAGCTCTACTAAGAATATAGTGTGCCAGAGACATACACACGGTGCCGCCTGGCTCTACTAAGAATATAGTGTGCCAGAGACATACACACGGTGCCGCCTAGCTCTACCAAGAATATAGTGTGCCAGAGACATACACACGGTGCCGCCTAACTCTACCAAGACTATAGTGTGCCAGAGACATACACACGGTGCATCCTAGCTCTACCAAGAATATAGTGTGCCAGAGACATACACACGGTGCCGCCTAGCTCTACTAAGAATATAGTGTGCCAGAGACATACACACGGTGCCGCCTAGCTCTACTAAGAATATAGTGTGCCAGAGACATACACACGGTGCATCCTAGCTCTACTAAGAATATAGTGTGCCAGAGACATACACACGGTGCCACCTAGCTCTACTAAGAATATAGTGTGCCAGAGACATACACACGGTGCCTCCTAGTTCTACTAAGAATATAGTGTGCCAGAGACATACACATGGTGCCGCCTAGCTCTACTAAGACTATAGTGTGCCAGAGACATACACACGGTGCCGCCTAGCTCTACTGATAATATAGTGTGCCAGAGACATACACACGGTGCATCCTAGCTCTACTAAGAATATAGTGTGCCAGAGACATACACACGGTGCCTCCTAGCTCTACCAAGAATATAGTGTGCCAGAGACATACACACGGTGCCTCCTAGCTCTACTAAGAATATAGTGTGCCAGAGACATACACACGGTGCCGCCTAGCTCTACTAAGAATATAGTGTGCCAGAGACATACACACGGTGCCGCCTAGCTCTACTAAGAATATAGTGTGCCAGAGACATACACACGGTGCATCCTAGCTCTACTAAGAATATAGTGTGCCAGAGACATACACACGGTGCCACCTAGCTCTACTAAGAATATAGTGTGCCAGAGACATACACACGGTGCCTCCTAGCTCTACTAAGAATATAGTGTGCCAGAGACATACACATGGTGCCGCCTAGCTCTACTAAGACTATAGTGTGCCAGAGACATACACACGGTGCCGCCTAGCTCTACTGATAATATAGTGTGCCAGAGACATACACACGGTGCCGCCTAGCTCTACTAAGAATATAGTGTGCCAGAGACATACACACGGTGCCACCTAGCTCTACTAAGAATATAGTGTGCCAGAGACATACACACGGTGCCACCTATCTCTACTAAGAATATAGTGTGCCAGAGACATACACACAGTGCAGCCTAGCTCTACTAAGAATATAGTGTGCCAGAGACATACACACGGTGCCGCCTAGCTCTACTAAGAATATAGTGTGCCAGAGACATACACACGGTGCCACCTAGCTCTAGTAAGAATATAGTGTGCCAGAGACATACACACGGTGCCACCTAGCTCTAGTAAGAATATAGTGTGATAGAGACATACACACGGTGCCGCCTAGCTCTACTAAGAATACAGTGTGCCAGAGACATACACACGGTGCCTCCTAGCTCTACCAAGAATATAGTGTGCCAGAGACATACACACGGTGCCACCTAGCTCTACTAAGAATATAGTGTGCCAGAGACATACACACGGTGCCTCCTAGCTCTACTAAGAATATAGTGTGCCAGAGACATACACACGGTGCCTCCTAGCTCTACTAAGAATATAGTGTGCCAGAGACATACACACGGTGCCTCCTAGCTCTACTAAGAATATAGTGTGCCAGAGACATACACACGGTGCCGCCTAGCTCTACTAAGAATATAGTGTGCCAGAGACATACACACGGTGCCGCCTAGCTCTACTAAGAATATAGTGTGCCAGAGACATACACACGGTGCCACCTAGCTCTAGTAAGAATATAGTGTGCCAGAGACATACACACGGTGCATCCTAGCTCTACCAAGAATATAGTGTGCCAGAGACATACACACGGTGCCTCCTAGCTCTACTAAGAATATAGTGTGCCAGAGACATACACACGGTGCCTCCTAGCTCTAGTAAGAATATAGTGTGCCAGAGACATACACACGGTGCCTCCTAGCTCTACTAAGAATATAGTGTGCCAGAGACATACACACGGTGCCTCCTAGCTCTACTAAGAATATAGTGTGCCAGAGACATACACACGGTGCCTCCTAGCTCTACTAAGAATATAGTGTGCCAGAGACATACACACGGTGCCTCCTAGCTCTACTGATAATATAGTGTTCCAGAGACATACACACAGTGCAGCCTAGCTCTACTAAGAATATAGTGTGCCAGAGACATACACACGGTGCCGCCTAGCTCTACTAAGAATATAGTGTGCCAGAGACATACACACGGTGCCACCTAGCTCTACTAAGAATATAGTGTGCCAGAGACATACACACAGTGCAGCCTAGCTCTACTAAGAATATAGTGTGCCAGAGACATACACACGGTGCCGCCTAGCTCTACTAAGAATATAGTGTGCCAGAGACATACACACGGTGCCACCTAGCTCTAGTAAGAATATAGTGTGCCAGAGACATACACACGGTGCCACCTAGCTCTAGTAAGAATATAGTGTGCCAGAGACATACACACGGTGCCACCTAGCTCTACTAAGAATATAGTGTGCCAGAGACATACACACGGTGCCTCCTAGCTCTACTAAGAATATAGTGTGCCAGAGACATACACACGGTGCCGCCTAGCTCTACTAAGAATATAGTGTGCCAGAGACATACACACGGTGCCGCCTAGCTCTACTAAGAATATAGTGTGCCAGAGACATACACACGGTGCCACCTAGCTCTAGTAAGAATATAGTGTGCCAGAGACATACACACGGTGCATCCTAGCTCTACCAAGAATATAGTGTGCCAGAGACATACACACGGTGCCTCCTAGCTCTACTAAGAATATAGTGTGCAAGAGACATACACACGGTGCCTCCTAGCTCTACTAAGAATATAGTGTGCCAGAGACATACACACGGTGCCTCCTAGCTCTACTAAGAATATAGTGTGCCAGAGACATACACACGGTGCCTCCTAGCTCTACTAAGAATATAGTGTGCCAGAGACATACACACGGTGCAGCCTAGCTCTACTAAGAATATAGTGTGCCAGAGACATACACACGGTGCCTCCTAGCTCTACTAAGAATATAGTGTGCCAGAGACATACACACGGTGCAGCCTAGCTCTACTAAGAATATAGTGTGCCAGAGACATACACACGGTGCCTCCTAGCTCTACTAAGAATATAATGTGCCAGAGACATACACACGGTGCCACCTAGCTCTAGTAAGAATATAGTGTGCCAGAGACATACACACGGTGCCGCCTAGCTCTACCAAGAATATAGTGTGCCAGAGACATACACACGGTGCCGCCTAGCTCTACCAAGAATATAGTGTGCCAGAGACATACACACGGTGCCGCCTGGCTCTACTAAGAATATAGTGTGCCAGAGACATACACACGGTGCATCCTAGCTCTACTAAGAATATAGTGTGCCAGAGACATACACACGGTGCCGCCTAGCTCAACCAAGAATATATTGTGCCAGAGACATACACACGGTGCCGCCTAGCTCTACTAAGAATATAGTGTGCCAGAGACATACACACGGTGCCACCTAGCTCTAGTAAGAATATAGTGTGCAAGAGACATACACACGGTGCCTCCTAGCTCTACTAAGAATATAGTGTGCCAGAGACATACACACGGTGCCGCCTAGCTTTACTAAGAATATAGTGTGCCAGAGACATACACACGGTGCCACCTAGCTCTAGTAAGAATATAGTGTGCCAGAGACATACACACGGTGCCTCCTAGCTCTAGTAAGAATATAGTGTGCCAGAGACATACACACGGTGCCGCCTAGCTCTACTAAGAATATAGTGTGCCAGAGACATACACACGGTGCCTCCAAGCTCTAGTAAGAATATAGTGTGCCAGAGACATACACACGGTGCATCCTAGCTCTACTAAGAATATAGTGTGCCAGAGACATACACACGGTGCCGCCTAGCTCTACTAAGAATATAGTGTGCCAGAGACATACACACGGTGCCACCTAGCTCTACTAAGAATATAGTGTGCCAGAGACATACACACGGTGCCTCCTAGCTCTACTAAGAATATAGTGTGCCAGAGACATACACACGGTGCCTCCTAGCTCTACTAAGAATATAGTGTGAAAGAGACATACACACGGTGCCGCCTAGCTCTAGTAAGAATATAGTGTGCCAGAGATATACACACGGTGCCGCCTAGCTCTACTAAGAATATAATGTGCCAGAGATATACACACGGTGCCACCTAGCTCTACTAAGAATATAGTGTGCCAGAGACATACACACGGTGCCTCCTAGCTCTACTGATAATATAGTGTGCCAGAGACATACACACGGTGCCGCCTAGCTCTACTAAGAATATAGTGTGCCAGAGACATACACACGGTGCCACCTAGCTCTAATAAGAATATAGTGTGCCAGAGACATACACACGGTGCCACCTAGCTCTACTAAGACTATAGTGTGCCAGAGACATACACACGGTGCGGCCTAGCTCTACTAAGAATATAGTGTGCCAGAGACATACACACGGTGCCGCCTAGCTCTACTAAGAATATAGTGTGCCAGAGACATACACACGGTGCCGCCTAGCTCTACTAAGAATATAGTGTGCCAGAGACATACACACGGTGCCTCCTAGCTCTACCAAGACTATAGTGTGCCAGAGACATACACACGGTGCCGCCTAGCTCTACTAAGAATATAGTGTGCCAGAGACATACACACAGTGCCGCCTAGCTCTACTAAGAATATAGTGTGCCAGAGACATACACACGGTGCCTCCTAGCTCTACTAAGAATATAGTGTGCCAGAGACATACACACGGTGCCGCCTAGCTCTACTAAGAATATAGTGTGCCAGAGACATACACACGGTGCCGCCTAGCTCTACTAAGAATATAGTGTGCCAGAGACATACACACGGGGCCACCTAGCTCCACCAACAATATAGTGTGCCAGAGACATACACACGGTGCCGCCTAGCTCTACCAAGACTATAGTGTGCCAGAGACATACACACGGTGCATCCTAGCTCTACTAAGAATATAGTGTGCCAGAGACATACACACGGTGCCTCCTAGCTCTACTAAGAATATAGTGTGCCAGAGACATACACACGGTGGCACCTAGCTCTACTAAGAATATAGTGTGCCAGAGACATACACACGGTGCCACCTAGCTCTACTAAGAATATAGTGTGCCAGAGACATACACACGGTGCCGCCTAGCTCTACTAAGAATATAGTGTGCCAGAGACATACACACGGTGCCACCTAGCTCTACTAAGAATACAGTGTGCCAGAGACATACACACGGTGCCTCCTAGCTCTACTAAGAATATAGTGTGCCAGAGACATACACACGGTGCCGCCTAGCTCTACCAACAATATAGTGTGCCAGAGACATACACACGGTGCCGCCTAGCTCTACTAAGAATATAGTGTGCCAGAGACATACACACGGTGCCGCCTAGCTCTACCAAGACTATAGTGTGCCAGAGACATACACACGGTGCCGCCTAGCTCTACCAAGAATATAGTGTGCCAGAGACATACACACGGTGCCGCCTAGCTCTACTAAGAATATAGTGTGCCAGAGACATACACACGGTGCCTCCTAGCTCTACTAAGAATATAGTGTGCCAGAGACATACACACGGTGCCGCCTAGCTCTACTAAGAATATAGTGTGCCAGAGACATACACACGGTGCCGCCTAGCTCTACTAAGAATATAGTGTGCCAGAGACATACACACGGTGCCTCCTAGCTCTACTAAGAATATAGTGTGCCAGAGACATACACACGGTGCCTCCTAGCTCTAGTAAGAATATAGTGTGCCAGAGACATACACACGGTGCCGCCTAGCTCTACTAAGAATATAGTGTGCCAGAGACATACACACGGTGCCACCTAGCTCTACCAACAATATAGTGTGCCAGAGACATACACACGGTGCCGCCTAACTCTATTAAGAATATAGTGTGCCAGAGACATACACACGGTGCCTCCTAGCTCTACTAAGAATATAGTGTGCCAGAGACATACACACGGTGCCACCTAGCTCTACCAACAATATAGTGTGCCAGAGACATACACACGGTGCCGCCTAGCTCTAGTAAGAATATAGTGTGCCAGAGATATACACACGGTGCCGCCTAGCTCTACTAAGAATATAATGTGCCAGAGATATACACACGGTGCCACTTAGCTCTACTAAGAATATAGTGTGCCAGAGACATACACACGGTGCCTCCTAGCTCTACTGATAATATAGTGTGCCAGAGACATACACACGGTGCCGCCTAGCTCTACCAAGAATATAGTGTGCCAGAGACATACACACGGTGCCTCCTAGCTCTACTAAGAATATAGTGTGCCAGAGACATACAAATGGTGCCTCCTAGCTCTACTAAGAATATAGTGTGCCAGAGACATACACACGGTGCCACCTAGCTCTACTAAGAATATAGTGTGCCAGAGACATACACACGGTGCCACCTAGCTCTACTAAGAATATAGTGTGCCAGAGACATACACACGGTGCCACCTAGCTCTACTAAGACTATAGTGTGCCAGAGACATACACACGGTGCCACCTAGCTCTAGTAAGAATATAGTGTGCCAGAGACATACACACGGTGCATCCTAGCTCTACCAAGAATATAGTGTGCCAGAGACATACACACGGTGCCTCCTAGCTCTACTAAGAATATAGTGTGCCAGAGACATACACACGGTGCCTCCTAGCTCTACTAAGAATATAGTGTGCCAGAGACATACACACGGTGCCTCCTAGCTCTACTAAGAATATAGTGTGCCAGAGACATACACACGGTGCCACCTAGCTCTAGTAAGAATATAGTGTGCCAGAGACATACACACGGTGCCACCTAGCTCTAGTAAGAATATAGTGTGCCAGAGACATACACACGGTGCCACCTAGCTCTACTAAGAATATAGTGTGCCAGAGACATACACACGGTGCCTCCTAGCTCTACTAAGAATATAGTGTGCCAGAGACATACACACGGTGCCGCCTAGCTCTACTAAGAATATAGTGTGCCAGAGACATACACACGGTGCCGCCTAGCTCTACTAAGAATATAGTGTGCCAGAGACATACACACGGTGCCACCTAGCTCTAGTAAGAATATAGTGTGCCAGAGACATACACACGGTGCATCCTAGCTCTACCAAGAATATAGTGTGCCAGAGACATACACACGGTGCCTCCTAGCTCTACTAAGAATATAGTGTGCCAGAGACATACACACGGTGCCTCCTAGCTCTACTAAGAATATAGTGTGCCAGAGACATACACACGGTGCCTCCTAGCTCTACTAAGAATATAGTGTGCCAGAGACATACACACGGTGCCTCCTAGCTCTACTAAGAATATAGTGTGCCAGAGACATACACACGGTGCAGCCTAGCTCTACTAAGAATATAGTGTGCCAGAGACATACACACGGTGCCTCCTAGCTCTACTAAGAATATAGTGTGCCAGAGACATACACACGGTGCAGCCTAGCTCTACTAAGAATATAGTGTGCCAGAGACATACACACGGTGCCTCCTAGCTCTACTAAGAATATAATGTGCCAGAGACATACACACGGTGCCACCTAGCTCTAGTAAGAATATAGTGTGCCAGAGACATACACACGGTGCCGCCTAGCTCTACCAAGAATATAGTGTGCCAGAGACATACACACGGTGCCGCCTAGCTCTACCAAGAATATAGTGTGCCAGAGACATACACACGGTGCCGCCTGGCTCTACTAAGAATATAGTGTGCCAGAGACATACACACGGTGCATCCTAGCTCTACTAAGAATATAGTGTGCCAGAGACATACACACGGTGCCGCCTAGCTCAACCAAGAATATAGTGTGCCAGAGACATACACACGGTGCCGCCTAGCTCTACTAAGAATATAGTGTGCCAGAGACATACACACGGTGCCACCTAGCTCTAGTAAGAATATAGTGTGCCAGAGACATACACACGGTGCCTCCTAGCTCTACTAAGAATATAGTGTGCCAGAGACATACACACGGTGCCGCCTAGCTCTACTAAGAATATAGTGTGCCAGAGACATACACACGGTGCCTCCTAGCTCTAGTAAGAATATAGTGTGCCAGAGACATACACACAGTGCCGCCTAGCTCTACTAAGAATATAGTGTGCCAGAGACATACACACGGTGCCTCCTAGCTCTAGTAAGAATATAGTGTGCCAGAGACATACACACGGTGCATCCTAGCTCTACTAAGAATATAGTGTGCCAGAGACATACACACGGTGCCGCCTAGCTCTACTAAGAATATAGTGTGCCAGAGACATACACACGGTGCCACCTAGCTCTACTAAGAATATAGTGTGCCAGAGACATACACACGGTGCCTCCTAGCTCTACTAAGAATATAGTGTGCCAGAGACATACACACGGTGCCTCCTAGCTCTACTAAGAATATAGTGTGCCAGAGACATACACACGGTGCCGCCTAGCTCTAGTAAGAATATAGTGTGCCAGAGATATACACACGGTGCCGCCTAGCTCTACTAAGAATATAATGTGCCAGAGATATACACACGGTGCCACCTAGCTCTACTAAGAATATAGTGTGCCAGAGACATACACACGGTGCCTCCTAGCTCTACTGATAATATAGTGTGCCAGAGACATACACACGGTGCCGCCTAGCTCTACTAAGAATATAGTGTGCCAGAGACATACACACGGTGCCACCTAGCTCTAATAAGAATATAGTGTGCCAGAGACATACACACGGTGCCACCTAGCTCTACTAAGACTATAGTGTGCCAGAGACATACACACGGTGCGGCCTAGCTCTACTAAGAATATAGTGTGCCAGAGACATACACACGGTGCCGCCTAGCTCTACTAAGAATATAGTGTGCCAGAGACATACACACGGTGCCGCCTAGCTCTACTAAGAATATAGTGTGCCAGAGACATACACACGGTGCCTCCTAGCTCTACCAAGACTATAGTGTGCCAGAGACATACACACGGTGCCGCCTAGCTCTACTAAGAATATAGTGTGCCAGAGACATACACACAGTGCCGCCTAGCTCTACTAAGAATATAGTGTGCCAGAGACATACACACGGTGCCTCCTAGCTCTACTAAGAATATAGTGTGCCAGAGACATACACACGGTGCCGCCTAGCTCTACTAAGAATATAGTGTGCCAGAGACATACACACGGTGCCGCCTAGCTCTACTAAGAATATAGTGTGCCAGAGACATACACACGGGGCCACCTAGCTCTACCAACAATATAGTGTGCCAGAGACATACACACGTGCCGCCTAGCTCTACCAAGACTATAGTGTGCCAGAGACATACACACGGTGCATCCTAGCTCTACTAAGAATATAGTGTGCCAGAGACATACACACGGTGCCTCCTAGCTCTACTAAGAATATAGTGTGCCAGAGACATACACACGGTGGCACCTAGCTCTACTAAGAATATAGTGTGCCAGAGACATACACACGGTGCCACCTAGCTCTACTAAGAATATAGTGTGCCAGAGACATACACACGGTGCCGCCTAGCTCTACTAAGAATATAGTGTGCCAGAGACATACACACGGTGCCACCTAGCTCTACTAAGAATACAGTGTGCCAGAGACATACACACGGTGCCTCCTAGCTCTACTAAGAATATAGTGTGCCAGAGACATACACACGGTGCCGCCTAGCTCTACCAACAATATAGTGTGCCAGAGACATACACACGGTGCCGCCTAGCTCTACTAAGAATATAGTGTGCCAGAGACATACACACGGTGCCGCCTAGCTCTACCAAGACTATAGTGTGCCAGAGACATACACACGGTGCCGCCTAGCTCTACCAAGAATATAGTGTGCCAGAGACATACACACGGTGCCTCCTAGCTCTACTAAGAATATAGTGTGCCAGAGACATACACACGGTGCCGCCTAGCTCTACTAAGAATATAGTGTGCCAGAGACATACACACGGTGCCGCCTAGCTCTACTAAGAATATAGTGTGCCAGAGACATACACACGGTGCCTCCTAGCTCTACTAAGAATATAGTGTGCCAGAGACATACACACGGTGCCTCCTAGCTCTAGTAAGAATATAGTGTGCCAGAGACATACACACGGTGCCGCCTAGCTCTACTAAGAATATAGTGTGCCAGAGACATACACACGGTGCCACCTAGCTCTACCAACAATATAGTGTGCCAGAGACATACACACGGTGCCGCCTAACTCTATTAAGAATATAGTGTGCCAGAGACATACACACGGTGCCTCCTAGCTCTACTAAGAATATAGTGTGCCAGAGACATACACACGGTGCCACCTAGCTCTACCAACAATATAGTGTGCCAGAGACATACACACGGTGCCGCCTAGCTCTAGTAAGAATATAGTGTGCCAGAGATATACACACGGTGCCGCCTAGCTCTACTAAGAATATAATGTGCCAGAGATATACACACGGTGCCACCTACCTCTACTAAGAATATAGTGTGCCAGAGACATACACACGGTGCCTCCTAGCTCTACTGATAATATAGTGTGCCAGAGACATACACACGGTGCCGCCTAGCTCTACCAAGAATATAGTGTGCCAGAGACATACACACAGTGCCTCCTACCTCTACCAAGAATATAGTGTGCCAGAGACATACACACGGTGCCTCCTAGCTCTACTAAGAATATAGTGTGCCAGAGACATACAAATGGTGCCTCCTAGCTCTACTAAGAATATAGTGTGCCAGAGACATACACACGGTGCCACCTAGCTCTACTAAGAATATAGTGTGCCAGAGACATACACACGGTGCCACCTAGCTCTACTAAGAATATAGTGTGCCAGAGACATACACACGGTGCCACCTAGCTCTACTAAGACTATAGTGTGCCAGAGACATACACACGGTGCCGCCTAGCTCTACTAAGAATATAGTGTGCCAGAGACATACACATGGTGCCGCCTAGCTCTACTAAGAATATAGTGTGCCAGAGACATACACACGGTGCCGCCTAGCTCTACTAAGAATATAGTGTGCCAGAGACATACACACGGTGCCTCCTAGCTCTACCAAGACTATAGTGTGCCAGAGACATACACACGGTGCCGCCTAGCTCTACTAAGAATATAGTGTGCCAGAGACATACACACGGTGCCGCCTAGCTCTACTAAGAATATAGTGTGCCAGAGACATACACACGGTGCCACCTAGCTCTACCAACAATATAGTGTGCCAGAGACATACACACGGTGCCGCCTAGCTCTACCAAGACTATAGTGTGCCAGAGACATACACACGGTGCATCCTAGCTCTACTAAGAATATAGTGTGCCAGAGACATACACACGGTGCCTCCTAGCTCTACTAAGAATATAGTGTGCCAGAGACATACACACGGTGCCACCTAGCTCTACTAAGAATATAGTGTGCCAGAGACATACACACGGTGCCACCTAGCTCTACTAAGAATATAGTGTGACAGAGACATACAAACGGTGCCGCCTAGCTCTACTAAGAATATAGTGTGCCAGAGACATACACACGGTGCCACCTAGCTCTACTAAGAATACAGTGTGCCAGAGACATACACACGGTGCCTCCTAGCTCTACTAAGAATATAGTGTGCCAGAGACATACACACGGTGCCGCCTAGCTCTACCAACAATATAGTGTGCCAGAGACATACACACGGTGCCGCCTAGCTCTACTAAGAATATAGTGTGCCAGAGACATACACACGGTGCCGCCTAGCTCTACCAAGACTATAGTGTGCCAGAGACATACACACGGTGCCGCCTAGCTCTACCAATAATATAGTGTGCCAGAGACATACACACAGTGCCTCCTAGCTCTACTAAGAATATAGTGTGCCAGAGACATACACACGGTGCCTCCTAGCTCTACTAAGAATATAGTGTGCCTGAGACATACACACGGTGCCACCTAGCTCTACTAAGAATATAGTGTGCCAGAGACATACACACGGTGCCTCCTAGCTCTACTAAGAATATAGTGTGCCAGAGACATACACACGGTGCCGCCTAGCTCTACTAAGAATATAGTGTGCCAGAGACATACACACGGTGCCGCCTAGCTCTACTAAGAATATAGTGTGCCAGAGACATACACACGGTGCATCCTAGCTCTACTAAGAATATAGTGTGCCAGAGACATACACACGGTGCCGCCTAGCTCTAGTGAGAATATAGTGTGCCAGAGACATACACACGGTGCCACCTAGCTCTATTAAGAATATAGTGTGCCAGAGACATACACACGGTGCCTCCTAGCTCTAGTAAGAATATAGTGTGCCAGAGACATACACACGGTGCCGCCTAGCTCTACTAAGAATATAGTGTGCCAGAGACATACACACGGTGCCTCCTAGCTCTACTAAGAATATAGTGTGCCAGAGACATACACACGGTGCATCCTAGCTCTACTAAGAATATAGTGTGCCAGAGACATACACACGGTGCCTCCTAGCTCTACTAAGAATATAGTGTGCCAGAGACATACACACGGTGCATCCTAGCTCTACTAAGAATATAGTGTGCCAGAGTCATACACACGGTGCATCCTAGCTCTACTAAGAATATAGTGTGCCAGAGACATACACACGGTGCCGCCTAGCTCTACTAAGAATATAGTGTGCCAGAGACATACACACGGTGCCTCCTAGCTCTACTAAGAATATAGTGTGCCAGAGACATACACACGGTGCCGCCTAGCTCTACCAAGAATATAGTGTGCCAGAGACATACACACGGTGCCGCCTAGCTCTACCAAGAATATAGTGTGCCAGAGACATACACACGGTGCCACCTAGCTCTACCAAGAATATAGTGTGCCAGAGATATACACACGGTGCCGCCTAGCTCTACTAAGAATATAGTGTGCCAGAGACATACACACGGTGCCGCCTAGCTCTACTAAGAATATAGTGTGCCAGAGACATACACACGGTGCCACCTAGCTCTACTAAGAATATAGTGTGCCAGAGACATACACACGGTGCCGCCTAGCTCTAGTGAGAATATAGTGTGCCAGAGACATACACACGGTGCCACCTAGCTCTATTAAGAATATAGTGTGCCAGAGACATACACACGGTGCCTCCTAGCTCTAGTAAGAATATAGTGTGCCAGAGACATACACACGGTGCCGCCTAGCTCTACTAAGAATATAGTGTGCCAGAGACATACACACGGTGCCACCTAGCTCTACTAAGAATATAGTGTGCCAGAGACATACACACGGTGCCTCCTAGCTCTAGTAAGAATATAGTGTGCCAAAGACATACACACGGTGCCGCCTAGCTCTACTAAGAATATAGTGTGCCAGAGACATACACACGGTGCCGCCTAGCTCTACTAAGAATATAGTGTTCCAGAGACATACACACGGTGCCACCTAGCTCTACTAAGAATATAATGTGCCAGAGATATACACACGGTGCCACCTAGCTCTACTAAGAATATAGTGTGCCAGAGACATACACACGGTGCCTCCTAGCTCTACTGATAATATAGTGTGCCAGAGACATACACACGGTGCCGCCTAGCTCTACTAAGAATATAGTGTGCCAGAGACATACACACGGTGCCACCTAGCTCTAATAAGAATATAGTGTGCCAGAGACATACACACGGTGCCACCTAGCTCTACCAACAATATAGTGTGCCAGAGACATACACACGGTGCCGCCTAGCTCTACCAAGAATATAGTGTGCCAGAGACATACACACGGTGCCGCCTAGCTCTACCAAGAATATAGTGTGCCAGAGACATACACACGGTGCCACCTAGCTCTACCAACAATATAGTGTGCCAGAGACATACACACGGTGCCGCCTAGCTCTAGTAAGAATATAGTGTGCCAGAGACATACACACAGTGCAGCCTAGCTCTACCAAGACTATAGTGTGCCAGAGATATACACACGGTGCATCCTAGCTCTACCAAGACTATAGTGTGCCAGAGACATACACACGGTGCCGCCTGGCTCTACCAAGAATATAGTGTGCCAGAGACATACACACGGTGCCACCTAGCTCTACTGATAATATAGTGTGCCAGAGACATACACACGGTGCCTCCTAGCTCTACCAACAATATAGTGTGCCAGAGACATACACACGGTGCCTCCTAGCTCTACTAAGAATATAGTGTGCCAGAGACATACACACGGTGCCTCCTAGCTCTACCAACAATATAGTGTGCCAGAGACATACACACGGTGCCTCCTAGCTCTACTAAGAATATAGTGTGCCAGAGACATACACACGGTGCATCCTAGCTCTACTAAGAATATAGTGTGCCAGAGACATACACACGGTGCCACCTAGCTCTACTAAGAATATAGTGTGCCAGAGACATACACACAGTGCAGCCTAGCTCTACTAAGAATATAGTGTGCCAGAGACATACACACGGTGCCACCTAGCTCTACCAACAATATAGTGTGCCAGAGACATACACACGGTGCCGCCTAACTCTATTAAGAATATAGTGTGCCAGAGACATACACACGGTGCCTCCTTGCTCTACTAAGAATATAGTGTGCCAGAGACATACACACGGTGCCACCTAGCTCTACCAACAATATAGTGTGCCAGAGACATACACACGGTGCCGCCTAGCTCTACCAAGAATATAGTGTGCCAGAGACATACACACGGTGCCGCCTAGCTCTACCAACAATATAGTGTGCCAGAGACATACACACGGTGCCACCTAGCTCTACCAACAATATAGTGTGCCAGAGACATACACACGGTGCCGCCTAGCTCTAGTAAGAATATAGTGTGCCAGAGACATACACACAGTGCAGCCTAGCTCTACCAAGACTATAGTGTGCCAGAGATATACACACGGTGCATCCTAGCTCTACCAAGACTATAGTGTGCCAGAGATATACACACGGTGCCGCCTAGCTCTACTAAGAATATAGTGTGCCAGAGACATACACACGGTGCCTCCTAGCTCTACTAAGAATATAGTGTGCCAGAGACATACACACGGTGCCTCCTAGCTCTACCAAGAATATAGTGTGCCAGAGACATACACACGGTGCCTCCTAGCTCTACTAAGAATATAGTGTGCCAGAGACATACACACGGTGCCGCATAACTCTATTAAGAATATAGTGTGCCAGAGACATACACACGGTGCCGTCTAGCTCTACCAAGAATATAGTGTGCCAGAGACATACACACGGTGCCACCTAGCTCTACCAACAATATAGTGTGCCAGAGACATACACACGGTGCCGCCTAACTCTATTAAGAATATAGTGTGCCAGAGACATACACACGGTGCCTCCTAGCTCTACCAAGAATATAGTGTGCCAGAGACATACACACGGTGCCTCCTAGCTCTACTAAGAATATAGTGTGCCAGAGACATACACACGGTGCCGCCTAACTCTATTAAGAATATAGTGTGCCAGAGACATACACACGGTGCCGTCTAGCTCTACCAAGAATATAGTGTGCCAGAGACATACACACGGTGCCACCTAGCTCTACCAACAATATAGTGTGCCAGAGACATACACACGGTGCCGCCTAACTCTATTAAGAATATAGTGTGCCAGAGACATACACACGGTGCCGTCTAGCTCTACCAAGAATATAGTGTGCCAGAGACATACACACGGTGCCGCCTAGCTCTACCAAGAATATAGTGTGCCAGAGACATACACACGGTGCCGCCTAACTCTATTAAGAATATAGTGTGCCAGAGACATACACACGGTGCCGCCTAGCTCTACCAAGACTATAGTGTGCCAGAGACATACACACTGTGCCGCCTAACTCTACCAAGAATATAGTGTGCCAGAGACATACACACGGTGCCGCCTGGCTCTACCAAGAATATAGTGTGCCAGAGACATACACACGGTGCTGCCTAGCTCTACCAAGAATATAGTGTGCCAGAGACATACACACGGTGCCTCCTAGCTCTACCAAGAATATAGTGTGCCAGAGACATACACACGGTGCCTCCTAGCTCTACCAAGACTATAGTGTGCCAGAGACATACACACGGTGCCGCCTAGCTCTACTAAGAATACAGTGTGCCAGAGACATACACACGGTGCCTCCTAGCTCTACTAAGAATATAGTGTGCCAGAGACATACACACGGTGCCACCTAGCTCTACCAACAATATAGTGTGCCAGAGACATACACACGGTGCCGTCTAGCTCTACCAAGAATATAGTGTGCCAGAGACATACACACGGTGCCGCCTAGCTCTACCAAGAATATAGTGTGCCAGAGACATACACACGGTGCCACCTAGCTCTACCAAGAATATAGTGTGCCAGAGACATACACACGGTGCCGCCTAACTCTACCAAGACTATAGTGTGCCAGAGACATACACACGGTGCCGTCTAGCTCTACCAAGAATATAGTGTGCCAGAGACATACACACGGTGCCGCCTAACTCTACCAAGAATATAGTGTGCCAGAGACATACACACGGTGCCGCCTGGCTCTACCAAGAATATAGTGTGCCAGAGACATACACACGGTGCCGCCTAGCTCTACCAAGAATATAGTGTGCCAGAGACATACACATGGTGCCACCTAGCTCTACTGATAATATAGTGTGCCAGAGACATACACACGGTGCCGCCTAGCTCTACTAAGAATATAGTGTGCCAGAGATATACACACGGTGCCACCTAGCTCTACTAAGAATATAGTGTGCCAGAGACATACACACAGTGCAGCCTAGCTCTACTAAGAATATAGTGTGCCAGAGACATACACACGGTGCCACCTAGCTCTACCAACAATATAGTGTGCCAGAGACATACACACGGTGCCGCCTAACTCTATTAAGAATATAGTGTGCCAGAGACATACACACGGTGCCTCCTAGCTCTACTAAGAATATAGTGTGCCAGAGACATACACACGGTGCCACCTAGCTCTACCAACAATATAGTGTGCCAGAGACATACACACGGTGCCGCCTAGCTCTACCAAGAATATAGTGTGCCAGAGACATACACACGGTGCCGCCTAGCTCTACCAACAATATAGTGTGCCAGAGACATACACACGGTGCCACCTAGCTCTACCAACAATATAGTGTGCCAGAGACATACACACGGTGCCGCCTAGCTCTAGTAAGAATATAGTGTGCCAGAGACATACACACAGTGCAGCCTAGCTCTACCAAGACTATAGTGTGCCAGAGATATACACACGGTGCATCCTAGCTCTACCAAGACTATAGTGTGCCAGAGATATACACACGGTGCCGCCTAGCTCTACTAAGAATATAGTGTGCCAGAGACATACACACGGTGCCTCCTAGCTCTACTAAGAATATAGTGTGCCAGAGACATACACACGGTGCCTCCTAGCTCTACCAAGAATATAGTGTGCCAAAGACATACACACGGTGCCTCCTAGCTCTACTAAGAATATAGTGTGCCAGAGATATACACACGGTGCCAGCTAGCTCTACTAAGAATATAGTGTGCCAGAGACATACACACGGTGCCGCCTAACTCTATTAAGAATATAGTGTGCCAGAGACATACACACGGTGCCGTCTAGCTCTACCAAGAATATAGTGTGCCAGAGACATACACACGGTGCCACCTAGCTCTACCAACAATATAGTGTGCCAGAGACATACACACGGTGCCGCCTAACTCTATTAAGAATATAGTGTGCCAGAGACATACACACGGTGCCGTCTAGCTCTACCAAGAATATAGTGTGCCAGAGACATACACACGGTGCCGCCTAGCTCTACCAAGAATATAGTGTGCCAGAGACATACACACGGTGCCGCCTAACTCTATTAAGAATATAGTGTGCCAGAGACATACACACGGTGCCGCCTAGCTCTAGTAAGAATATAGTGTGCCAGAGACATACACACGGTGCATCCTAGCTCTACCAACAATATAGTGTGCCAGAGACATACACACGGTGCCGCCTAACTCTATTAAGAATATAGTGTGCCAGAGACATACACACGGTGCCGTCTAGCTCTACCAAGAATATAGTGTGCCAGAGACATACACACGGTGCCACCTAGCTCTACCAACAATATAGTGTGCCAGAGACATACACACGGTGCCGCCTAACTCTATTAAGAATATAGGGTGCCAGAGACATACACACAGTGCCGTCTAGCTCTACCAAGAATATAGTGTGCCAGAGACATACACACGGTGCCGCCTAGCTCTACCAAGAATATAGTGTGCCAGAGACATACACACGGTGCCGCCTAACTCTATTAAGAATATAGTGTGCCAGAGACATACACACGGTGCCGCCTAGCTCTAGTAAGAATATAGTGTGCCAGAGACATACACACCGTGCAGCCTAGCTCTACTAAGAATATAGTGTGCCAGAGACATACACATGGTGCCGCCTAGCTCTACCAAGACTATAGTGTGCCAGAGACATACACACGGTGCCGCCTAGCTCTACCAAGACTATAGTGTGCCAGAGATATACACACGGTGCCGCCTAGCTCTACTAAGAATATAGAGTGCCAGAGACATACACACGGTGCCGCCTAGCTCTACCAAGAATATAGTGTGCCAGAGACATACACACGGTGCCGCCTAGCTCTACCAAGAATATAGTGTGCCAGAGACATACACACGGTGCCTCCTAGCTCTACTAAGAATATAGTGTGCCAGAGACATACACACGGTGCCGCTTAACTCCACTAAGAATATAGTGTGCCAGAGACATACACACGGTGCAACCTAGCTCTACCAAGAATATAGTGTGCCAGAGACATACACACGGTGCCACCTAGCTCTACTAAGAATATAGTGTGCCAGAGACATACACACGGTGCCGCCTAGCTCTACTAAGAATATAGTGTGCCAGAGACATACACACGGTGCATCCTAGCTCTACCAACAATATAGTGTGCCAGAGACATACACACGGTGCCGCCTAGCTCTACCAAGAATATAGTGTGCCAGAGACATACACACGGTGCAACCTAGCTCTACCAAGAATATAGTGTGCCAGAGACATACACACAGTGCAGCCTAGCTCTACTAAGAATATATTGTGCCAGAGATATACACACGGTGCAGCCTAGCTCTAGTGAGAATATATTGTGCCAGAGACATACACACGGTGCCACCTAGCTCTACTGATAATATAGTGTGCCAGAGACATACACACGGTGCCACCTAGCTCTACTGATAATTTAGTGTGCCAGAGACATACACACGGTGCCGCCTAACTCTACCAAGACTATAGTGTGCCAGAGACATACACACGGTGCCGTCTAGCTCTAATAAGAATATAGTGTGCCAGAGACATACACACTGTGCCGCCTAACTCTACCAAGAATATAGTGTGCCAGAGACATACACACGGTGCTGCCTAGCTCTACCAAGAATATAGTGTGCCAGAGACATACACACGGTGCCGCCTAGCTCTACCAAGAATATAGTGTGCCAGAGACATACACACGGTGCCACCTAGCTCTACTAAGAATATAGTGTGCCAGAGACATACACACAGTGCCGCCTAGCTCTACTAAGAATATAGTGTGCCAGAGACATACACACGGTGCCGCCTAGCTCTACTAATACTATAGTGTGCCAGAGACATACACACGGTGCCACCTAGCTCTACCAAGAATATAGTGTGCCAGAGACATACACACGGTGCCGCCTAACTCTACCAAGACTATAGTGTGCCAGAGACATACACACGGTGCCGTCTAGCTCTACCAAGAATATAGTCTGCCAGAGACATACACACGGTGCCGCCTAACTCTACCAAGAATATAGTGTGCCAGAGACATACACACGGTGCCGCCTGGCTCTACCAAGAATATAGTGTGCCAGAGACATACACACGGTGCCGCCTAGCTCTACCAAGAATATAGTGTGCCAGAGACATACACATGGTGCCACCTAGCTCTACTGATAATATAGTGTGCCAGAGACATACACACGGTGCCGCCTAGCTCTACTAAGAATATAGTGTGCCAGAGATATACACACAGTGCAGCCTAGCTCTACCAAGAATATAGTGTGCCAGAGATATACACACGGTGCCGCCTAGCTCTACCAAGAATATAGTGTGCCAGAGACATACACATGGTGCCACCTAGCTCTACTGATAATATAGTGTGCCAGAGACATACACACGGTGCCGCCTAGCTCTACTAAGAATATAGTGTGCCAGAGATATACACACAGTGCAGCCTAGCTCTACCAAGAATATAGTGTGCCAGAGATATACACACGGTGCCGCCTAGCTCTACCAAGAATATAGTGTGCCAGAGACATACACACGGTGCCGCCTAGCTCTACCAAGAATATAGTGTACAGAGACATACACACGGTGCCGCCTAGCTCTACCAAGAATATAGTGTGCCAGAGACATACACACGGTGCCGCCTAGCTCTACCAAAAATATAATGTGCCAGAGACATACACACGGTGCCGCCTAGCTCTACCAAGACTATAGTGTGCCAGAGACATACACACGGTGCCGCCTAACTCTACTAAGAATATAGTGTGCCAGAGATATACACACGGTGCCGCCTAGCTCTACTAAGAATATAGTGTGCCAGAGACATACACACGGTGCATCCTAGCTCTACTAAGAATATAGTGTGCCAGAGACATACACACGGTGCCACCTAGCTCTACTAAGAATATAGTGTGCCAGAGACATACACACGGTGCATCCTAGCTCTACTAAGAATATAGTGTGCCAGAGACATACACACGGTGCCGCCTAGCTCTACCAAAAATATAATGTGCCAGAGACATACACACGGTGCCGCCTAGCTCTACCAAGACTATAGTGTGCCAGAGACATACACACGGTGCCTCCTAGCTCTACTAAGAATATAGTGTGCCAGAGACATACACACAGTGCCGCCTAGCTCTACTAAGAATATAGTGTGCCAGAGACATACACACGGTGCCTCCTAGCTCTACTAAGAATATAGTGTGCCAGAGACACACACACGGTGCCACCTAGCTCTACCAACAATATAGTGTGCCAGAGACATACACACGGTGCCGCCTAACTCTATTAAGAATATAGTGTGCCAGAGACATACACACGGTGCCACCTAGCTCTACCAACAATATAGTGTGCCAGAGACATACACACGGTGCCGCCTAGCTCTAGTAAGAATATAGTGTGCCAGAGACATACACACGGTGCCACGTAGCTCTACTAAGAATATAGTGTGCCAGAGACATACACATGGTGCCGCCTAGCTCTACCAAGACTATAGTGTGCCAGAGACATACACACGGTGCGCCTAGCTCTACCAAGACTATAGTGTGCCAGAGATATACACACGGTGCCGCCTAGCTCTACTAAGAATATAGTGTGCCAGAGACATACACACGGTGCCGCCTAGCTCTACCAAGAATATAGTGTGCCAGAGACATACACACGGTGCCGCCTAGCTCTACAAAGACTATAGTGTGCCAGAGACATACACACGGTGCCTCCTAGCTCTACTAAGAATATAATGTGCCAGAGACATACACACGGTGCCTCCTAGCTCTAGTAAGAATATAGTGTGCCAGAGACATACACACGGTGCCTCCTAGCTCTACTAAGAATATAGTGTGCCAGAGACATACACACGGTGCCGCTTAACTCCTCTAAGAATATAGTGTGCCAGAGACATACACACGGTGCCTCCTAGCTCTACCAAGAATATAGTGTGCCAGAGACATACACACGGTGCCGCCTAGCTCTACTAAGAATATAGTGTGCCAGAGACATACACACGGTGCAGCCTAGCTCTACTAAGAATATAGTGTGCCAGAGACATACACACGGTGCCGCCTAGCTCTACCAAGACTATAGTGTGCCAGAGACATACACACGGTGCCGCCTAGCTCTACCAAGAATATAGTGTGCCAGAGACATACACACGGTGCCGCCTAGCTCTACCAAGAATATAGTGTGCCAGAGACATACACACGGTGCAGCCTAGCTCTACCAAGAATATAGTGTGCCAGAGACATACACACGGTGCCGCCTAGCTCTACAAAGAATATAGTGTGCCAGAGACATACACACGGTGCCGCCTAGCTCTACCAAGACTATGGTGTGCCAGAGACATACACACGGTGCCTCCTAGCTCTAGTAAGAATATAGTGTGCCAGAGACATACACACGGTGCCGCCTAGCTCTACTAAGAATATAGTGTGCCAGAGACATACACACGGTGCCGCTTAACTCCACTAAGAATATAGTGTGCCAGAGACATACACACGGTGCCGCCTAGCTCTACCAAGAATATAGTGTGCCAGAGACATACACACGGTGCCTCCTAGCTCTACTAAGAATATAGTGTGCCAGAGACATACACACGGTGCCTCCTAGCTCTACTAAGAATATAGTGTGCCATAGACATACACACGGTGCCACCTAGCTCTACCAAGAATATAGTGTGCCAGAGACATACACACGGTGCCGCCTAGCTCTACTAAGAATATAGTGTGCCAGAGACATACACACGGTGCCGTCTAGCTCTACCAAGAATATAGTGTGCCAGAGACATACACACGGTGCCGCCTAACTCTACCAAGAATATAGTGTGCCAGAGACATACACACGGTGCCGCCTGGCTCTACCAAGAATATAGTGTGCCAGAGACATACACACGGTGCCACCTAGCTCTACCAAGAATATAGTGTGCCAGAGACATACACACGGTGCCGCCTAGCTCTACCAAGAATATAGTGTGCCAGAGACATACACACGGTGCCACCTAGCTCTACTAAGAATATAGTGTGCCAGAGACATACACACGGTGCCTCCTAGCTCTACTAAGAATATAGTGTGCCAGAGACATACACACGGTGCCACCTAGCTCTACTAAGAATATAGTGTGCCAGATACATACACACGGTGCCTCCTAGCTCTACTAAGAATATAGTGTGCCAGAGATATACACACGGTGCCACCTAGCTCTACTAAGAATATAGTGTGCCAGAGACATACACACGGTGCCTCCTAGCTCTACTAAGAATATAGTGTGCCAGAGACATACACACGGTGCCACCTAGCTCTACTAAGAATATAGTGTGCCAGATACATACACACGGTGCCTCCTAGCTCTACTAAGAATATAGTGTGCCAGAGATATACACACGGTGCCTCCTAGCTCTACTAAGAATATAGTGTGCCAGAGACATACACACGGTGCCACCTAGCTCTACCAAGACTATAGTGTGCCAGAGACATACACACGGTGCCGCCTAGCTCTACCAAGAATATAGTGTGCCAGAGACATACACACGGTGCCACCTAGCTCTACTAAGAATATAGTGTGCCAGAGACATACACATGGTGCCGCCTAGCTCTACTAAGAATATAGTGTGCCAGAGACATGCACACGGTGCCACCTAGCTCTACTGATAATATAGTGTGCCAGAGACATACACACGGTGCCGCCTAGCTCTACTAAGAATATAGTGTGCCAGAGACATACACACGGTGCCGCCTAGCTCTACCAAGAATATAGTGTGCCAGAGACATACACACGGTGCCTCCTAGCTCTACTAAGAATATAGTGTGCCAGAGACATACACACGGTGCCGCCTAGCTCTACTAAGAATATAGTGTGCCAGAGACATACACACAGTGCCTCCTAGCTCTACTAAGAATATAGTGTGCCAGAGACATACACACGGTGCCACCTAGCTCTACCAAGAATATAGTGTGCCAGAGACATACACACGGTGCCGCCTAGCTCTAGTAAGAATATAGTGTGCCAGAGACATACACACGGTGCCGCCTAGCTCTATCAAGAATATAGTGTGCCAGAGACATACACACGGTGCCGCCTAGCTCTACCAAGAATATAGTGTGCCAGAGACATACACACGGTGCCGCCTAGCACTACCAAGACTATAGTGTGCCAGAGACATACACATGGTGCCTCCTAGCTCTACTAAGACTATAGTGTGCCAGAGACATACACACGGTGCCTCCTAGCTCTACCAAGAATATAGTGTGCCAGAGACATACACACGGTGCCGCCTAGCTCTACCAAGAATATAGTGTGCCAGAGACATACACACGGTGCCGCCTAGCTCTACCAAGAATATAGTGTGCCAGAGACATACACACGGTGCCGCCTAGCTCTACCAAGAATATAGTGTGCCAGAGACATACACACGGTGCCGCCTAGCTCTACCAAAAATATAATGTGCCAGAGACATACACACGGTGCCGCCTAGCTCTACCAAGACTATAGTGTGCCAGAGATTTACACACGGTGCCGCCTAACTCTACTAAGAATATAGTGTGCCAGAGATATACACACGGTGCCGCCTAGCTCTACCAAGACTATAGTGTGCCAGAGACATACACACGGTGCCGCCTAGCTCTACTAAGAATATAGTGTGCCAGAGACATACACACGGTGCCGCCTAGCTCTACTAAGAATATAGTGTGCCAGAGACATACACACGGTGCCACCTAGCTCTACTAAGAATATAGTGTGCCAGAGACAGACACACGGTGCCGCCTAGCTCTACTAAGAATATAGTGTGCCAGAGACATACACACGGTGCATCCTAGCTCTACTAAGAATATAGTGTGCCAGAGACATACACACGGTGCCGCCTAGCTCTACCAAAAATATAATGTGCCAGAGACATACACACGGTGCCGCCTAGCTCTACCAAGACTATAGTGTGCCAGAGACATACACACGGTGCCTCCTAGCTCTACTAAGAATATAGTGTGCCAGAGACATACACACAGTGCCGCCTAGCTCTACTAAGAATATAGTGTGCCAGAGACATACACACGGTGCCGCCTAGCTCTACCAAGAATATAGTGTGCCAGAGACATACACACGGTGCATCCTAGCTCTACCAAGAATATAGTGTGCCAGAGACATACACACGGTGCCTCCTAGCTCTACTAAGAATATAGTGTGCCAGAGATATACACACGGTGCCACCTACCTCTACCAAGAATATAGTGTGCCAGAGACATACACACGGTGCCTCCTAGCTCTACCAAGAATATAGTGTGCCAGAGACATACACACGGTGCCTCCTAGCTCTACTAAGAATATAGTGTGCCAGAGATATACACACGGTGCCGCCTAGCTCTACTAAGAATATAGTGTGCCAGAGATATACACACGGTGCCTCCTAGCTCTACTAAGAATATAGTGTGCCAGAGACATACACACGGTGCCTCCTAGCTCTACTAAGAATATAGTGTGCCAGAGACATACACACGGTGCCGCCTAGCTCTACCAAAAATATAATGTGCCAGAGACATACACACGGTGCCGCCTAGCTCTACTAAGAATATAGTGTGCCAGAGACATACACACGGTGCCGCCTAGCTCTACTAAGAATATAGTGTGCCAGAGATATACACACGGTGCATCCTAGCTCTACCAAGAATATAGTGTGCCAGAGATATACACACGGTGCCGCCTAGCTCTACTAAGAATATAGTGTGCCAGAGACATACACACGGTGCCTCCTAGCTCTACTAAGAATATAGTGTGCCAGAGACATACACACGGTGCCTCCAAGCTCTACTAAGAATATAGTGTGCCAGAGACATACACACGGTGCCTCCTAGCTCTACCAAGAATACAGTGTGCCAGAGACATACACACGGTGCCGCCTAGCTCTACTAAGAATATAGTGTGCCAGAGACATACACACGGTGCCACCTAGCTCTACCAAGAATATAGTGTGCCAGAGACATACACACGGTGCCGCCTAGCTCTACCAAGACTATAGTGTGCCAGAGACATACACACGGTGCCACCTAGCTCTACTAAGAATATAGTGTGCCAGAGACATACACACGGTGCCTCCTAGCTCTACTAAGAATATAGTGTGCCAGAGACATACACACGGTGCCGCCTAGCTCTACTAAGAATATAGTGTGCCAGAGACATACACACGGTGCCTCCTAGCTCTACTAAGAATATAGTGTGCCAGAGACATACACACGGTGCCTCCTAGCTCTACTAAGAATAAAGTGTGCCAGAAACATACACACGGTGCCGCCTAGCTCTACTAAGAATATAGTGTGCCAGAGATATACACACGGTGCCACCTAGCTCTACTAAGAATATAGTGTGCCAGAGACATACACACGGTGCCTCCTAGCTCTACTAAGAATATAGTGTGCCAGAGACATACACACGGTGCCGCCTAGCTCTACTAAGAATATAGTGTGCCAGAGACATACACACGGTGCCGCCTAGCTCTACTAAGAATATAGTGTGCCAGAGACATACACACGGTGCCGCCTAGCTCTACTAAGAATATAGTGTGCCAGAGATATACACATGCTTCTAATCGACAGCGCATGGGGGAAGGGGGGCAGGAGAGAGATACATGAAGTGTTACAAAGGGCAGATATGGTGGATTCCGCAGACAGTGCATTTGAGGACGGTATCCTGTTAATGGGTAGGATCAGGGATTCTTATGTTAGGGGCAATTTTACTTTACCTTTGTTAATTTGTTGGAACGCATTAAAGGGACATTCCTTCATTCTATTAAACAGAAAATAGAAAATGTGTGAAATTGCTTGTTCACCCCTTCGTGAGGCTGGGACGTTTTATGCTGTCCTTACAGTGCTGTATTTACCGCGAGGCATCCTAGGCGGATGCCTATGGCGGCAAATTTTGGGGGGCGGCAGCGCCCCCCAGCACTGAAAAAAAAAAAAATACAAAAAAAAAAAAAAACGGCCCTTTAAAAAAAAAAAAAAAAAAGACCGCGCTTGCAGGCAGAGACAGAGGTGAGAAGGGATCGGAAGATCCCCTCTCACCTCCGCTCTGCCTGCCAGGCTACACGGGGAGCCGAACAGGCAGCACAGAGAAACCTCCGTGCTGCCTGTTCGGCTCCCCGTGCAGTGTGCCGACACGGAAGTGCCGACAGTCACGTGACGGGCGCGCTGACGTCATACGCGCGCCCGGTCACGTGACCTGTCGGCACAATCGCCGGGAAGCCGAACAGGCAGCATGGAGGGACCATGCTGCCTGCCTGCCAGGGAAAGGTAAGTGCTGATGGGATGTGTGTGTGTGTGTGTGTGTGTGTGTGTGTGATGGGAGTCAGAGTGTGATGGGAGACAGTGTGTGTGACTGAGTGTGATGGGAGTAGGAGTGTGTGTGATGGGAGACATGTGTGTGACTGAGTGTGATGGGAGTCAGAGTGTGTGTGATGAGAGACAGTGTGTGTGACTGAGTGTGATGGGAGTCAGAGTGTGTGTGATGAGAGACATGTGTGTGACTGAGTGTGATGGGAGTCAGAGTGTGTGTGATGGGAGACAGTGTGTGTGACTGAGTGTGATGGGAGTCAGAGTGAGTGTGAAGGGTGTCAGAGTGAGTGTGATGGGAGACAGTGTGTGTGACTGAGTGTGATGGGAGTAGGAGTGTGTGTGATGGGAGACATGTGTGTGACTGAGTGTGATGGGAGTCAGAGTGTGTGTGATGGGAGACAGTGTGTGTGACTGAGGGTGATGGGAGTCAGAGTGTGTGTGATGGGAGTAGGGGTGTGTGACTGAGTGTGATGGGAGTAGGAGTGTGTGACTGAGTGTGATGGGAGTGTGTGTGTGATGGGAGTATGAGCTTGATGTGAGTCTGAATGATGGGCCATGTTTTAGGTGTGTAACGTGGGTGTGCAGCTTGGGTAGGGGGGTGCCCGGATTTTGTCTGCCTAGGGCAGCACAAAATCAAGATACACCACTGTGTCCTTATATACAGGTTCCATGGACGCTAGGACGGCAAAAAATGGCCCTGATGGTTAACGGCTCATCAGGGCTCCCCGCAATGAGCTGAGCTCGGATCCCGCGGCAGAGACCTGCAGCGGGATCCTACCTGTCAGATGAGGCCAGTCTGAGTAGCCTCTGTCTGGCAGGAAATATGTAGCCCACGCTGAGGCTACCTTTTCCTAAATCTCACTGTGCCCGAACTTCCGTTTATTCGGACACGCCTTTGTGGCGTCACAAGAGGCATTGCAAGGTCTCACGGTTTTTCGTCAGGGACCCTGCCACCTGACCACTTTGGCAATTGAGAAGGGAATTTTAAACTTAAGACCAAAGTAGCCAAGTTGCAAAAAAATTCTCCCATTCAACTAAATTCCCTGCAATTCTCTCTTTCACGAATAAAACCGGTCACTATTCAAGAGGCTCTAGAAGTGGTTTCGCTCAATACACTGAGGTGCGTTGTAAGTAGAATATCCAGACCAAGTCAATCGTGCTTCATAACTGTGCCTAGTTATATGATCGTTAAGATGTCCCGCTCTGCAATGACACAGTGCGTCAGCAAGGGGGCAGTATATCCCCACTATATCATGTCAAGGAATTATGTAGCACTGCTGCCAACCTGTGTAATTCTCCTCACGTTTCAGAAAACTATTGAAAAGCGCAGTGTTTTTCTGCAGAGAGTTGCGGGGGGGACCAAGGTTTGGGTGAAACATCGGAAGGTTTTAAATTAAAATGGCTGTTTATACGGCATGATTTTCATATCAAATGACACTGGAAATTGGGATGGTACCCTTTACTAATGCAGATTATGACGTGTTTTGGACAAAATGTATTTTTTATTTTTTCTATATGAAGTAAGGTGGTTTCTGCAGTAAACGGCAATTGATTTTAACAGGGTGTATCTGCGCTCAGATGTATTACATTAAATAGGCCCAGAAACTTGGTCTGGTGCATGTTTTGTTAATCAACAGGCCAGATATATTATTGATGTTCTGTCAAGGTCAAAGTGCCTGAGGTCAAGTTCCATCAAGGTCAGGGCTGGTCCAAGGTCCAGAAAGTAAGCAATTCACTCAACATCAGTAAACAACACAACCAGTCCGAAACACAAAGCAAATCGGACACCTTCAACATAGGTTTTGGCACCCAGCCGCTAGGGTTGCCACCTGGCCGGTATTTTACCGGCGGGCTGGTAAAAAATTGGCATCAGGCTAATGTTAAGTCTATGGAGACAGTACCAAGGCCGGTATTTTTTTGAAAAAAAGGTGGCAACCCTACCAGCCGCTATTTTACAGACAGGCGGGCAAAAAAAATCCCTACCCTAACCCTACTTCAACAGTAAATATCTTGCATAAAAATTCACCCCAGATCACATGCTTTGGAGCCAAAATATTTTTTATAACTATTGAATTTTAATTTGCAAAAAAAAAGATAGGTCATTTTAAAGTCACAGTGTTCACACTGACAAATTCTCTGAGCAACAACACATTACTAGACACTGACAACATCATTATTTTATCATTCACACTAATTACATTTAATAAACTATCACAATTCATCTTTATCACATAGCTTTTGATCTATGTTGTTAGCGTATGTGATCTAATTACGAAGGATTCTGGCAAACCTCTGTTAACCGCTTTTTGTCTCTGTCCTTGCAGGGACCCCAAACCATAACAGTGCGTTAGCCTTTCACAAGTTAAAGGGACACTACCACTTATATAAGATGCAGCTAGATTACCCGTGCATTTAAAAGAAGCACGTATATGACATATGCCGCTGGTTTTTTTCTTCTATGTTTGAATTAATTGCATATAAAAGTAAAAATAAAATTAGGCATCCATTTTGAGAATTTTACCCATAATGCAACATTCTCCAAAATCTTCCAGCAAGTCTCACTTTACAACTGTGGCCAGGACCTGCATGATAATGCCATAAGATACACCCCTGCTCTCTTACTGGCTCCTGTGTATCATAGTGGGCAGGACTAGGTGGCTGTGTACAACTTCTATTTACCGTCCTTCCAACACAAAGAGAGGCGACTGACCTGATCAAACGGGATCATAACTTTGTATTGATAGTTTTATGGTGTTATAATCACAGCCGCCTTATTTTCTAGCAAGTACGGTTTATTTTTCTTTTTTCCATTATGTTATGACAGTAATGTAACCAGCACGGCTATCCCTTCAGGAGGCCCCGGCTGTATCTGGGCACAGCAATAATACTTTCTTGTCGGTGTTCGTAGGACAGCTGCAGCGATCCTGCTCGGTGCACATCCGGCGCGCTCTAACAAGAGAGGAAGGGAGAGCAGATATGCGCATACCCTTCCTCACAGTGCACCAGCTCCTATATGGTCCTCATATAAGTGCCAGCCTCCTAGGAGCAGTATCCTAGACTACCAGGTATACTTGTCTGGGGTGAGGGGCATATTTCTGCGAGTGGGACGGGCTGGGAACTGGCAAAATGGATCCTAGCCTCTCAAATAATTATGGGGGTGGGTGGGGGGGTGGAGTCAGGTGTAGCCCCCTATCAAACACATGGCTGGTCAGGTATCTTTACAAGAAATGGGGTAGGACAAATGCTCCCAGCCCCCTATAAAATACATTGAGGGCCAGGGTTAGTAGCTCTGGGCCCCTCAGCTATAACCAGTGCTTGGAGCCAGCCCCCCCTAATTTTAATTGGGGTAAGGATGATTTTCCCCCTTAATGGTGGCAGCGGCAGTACGCTGGTCCCAAGGGGATCAGATCTGGAGAATTTAAATGCCCGAAATGTGACTATCTTACCTCAATCCAAAATGTATTTGGGAGTGATCATCGCATATTGTGTAGCCGTAATTGTATGGTTTTAATATTGAATATGCTCCGAGTCCAATGCATCGGTTTACAAACGGCCAAATCATCCCAAGACATCTAGTACTATTGTATATCACCCAACACACATATATTCATAGTACATTTCTTACTCACTCAGAGGCACAGACTGCAGTCTCCTTATTGACAAAGGGAATTATCTTTTTTGGATGCTTAGCAAACAATTGGAGGAGTCTGCATGGTGTTTCTACCCCAATTTTATCTCTTAGTGACCTTTTCCTTCTAGACCTTTAATATAATAATCCTAGGAGTAATCTTCAAAGCTTGTTGCCTCTTTGAACTAAACCCAAACATATGAATAACTTGCTTTTAAATCAATATCCCTAAAATTCCACAGCGGGGATTTGTCTCTGTCTCTGATATTGAAGCAACAATGAACAAAAAAAAAACTCCCACAAATACTTTTAGGAGTCAATTACCAGTGTACGGTCAGATCCTTGCTCCTCCAGCGAATTCCCTCATTGAAAACAATAGGGGAAATAATGGTGAAAAACTAGGTGAACTGCTTCAGACACTGGTGGAAAAAGACCGGGTGCAAAAATATGCCTTAGTAGCCTTCCCAGCTTATTTTTAATTTTTGTATTTCCGATTACAGTAGACATTTTATTTCCCATTTTTTTTATAATATAATTTTTTCCTGTCAGCAGATAAGAACCAGTCGGTCCATCTAGTCAGCCCGATTTTCTAAATACTTTTATTAGTCCCCAGTTCCCTTTCTTCTACCTAGCACAGCCTTGTGGTCCTGTAATGAAGCCATTTGTAGGGCAGTTCAGGTGAAACTATTACCACTCCAGGTATTTGGGGCATTTACCATGACGCTCATCCGGCTACTGGTGTGTTAGAAGAAGGATATGTATTTGTTGGTTCTTAATGACTGGTTTGGGAACCAGCGATTTACATACCTCCCAACTAGGGTTGCCACCTGGACGGTATTTTACCGGCAGGCCGGTAAAAAATTGGCATCAGGCCAATGTTAAGTCTATGGAGACAGTACCAAGGCCGGTATTTTTCTGAAGAAAAGGTGGCAACCCTACTCCCAACGTTTCCACCCGGTGATTCGGGATGCTTGGGGATGGGAAGAGTTTAGGAGGTTGAATGTCATGTGCAGTAGTGTCGCCGCTTCTCCTGAGCTTGAGAAACTAACTGTCTGTTCAATAGAGGAGATGATTCTCTGAAACTGCCTGTCTGTTAAATAGAGGAGATGATTCTCTGAAATTGCCAGTCTGTTAAATAGAGGAGTTTATTCTCAGAAACTGCCTGTCTGTTAAATAGAGGAGATGATTCTCTGAAACTGCCTATCTGTTAAATAGAGGAGTTTATTCTCAGAAACTGCCTGTCTGTTAAATAGAGGAGATGATTCTCTGAAATTGCCAGTCTGTTAAATAGAGGAGTTTATTCTCAGAAACTGCCTGTCTGTTAAATAGAGGAGATGATTCTCTGAAATTGCCAGTCTGTTAAATAGAGGAGTTTATTCTCAGAAACTGCCTGTCTGTTAAATAGAGGAGATGATTCTCTGAAATTGCCAGTCTGTTAAATAGAGGAGTTTATTCTCAGAAACTGCCTGTCTGTTAAATAGAGGAGATGATTCTCAGAAACTGCCTGTCTGTTAAATAGAGGAGTTTATTCTCTGAAACTGCCTGTCTGTTAAATAGAGGAGTTTATTCTCTGAAACTGCCTGTCTGTTAAATAGAGGAGTTTATTCTCTGAAACTGCCTGTCTGTTAAATAGAGGAGTTTATTCTCTGAAACTGCCTGTCTGTTAAATAGAGGAGATGATTCTCTGAAACTGCCTGTCTGTTAAATAGAGGAGTTTATTCTCTGAAACTGCCTGTCTGTTAAATAGAGCAGATGATTCTCTGAAACTGCCTGTCTGTTAAATAGAGGAGATGATTCTCTGAAACTGCCTGTCTCTTAAATAGAGGAGTTTATTCTCTGAAACTGCCTGTCTCTTAAATAGAGGAGTTTATTCTCTGAAACTGCCTGTCTGTTAAATAGATTAGTTTATTCTCTGAAACTGCCTGTCTGTTAAATAGAGGAGTTTATTCTCTGAAACTGCCTGTCTGTTAAATAGAGGAATTTAGTCTCTGAAACTGCCTGTCTGTTAAATAGAGGAGATGATTCTCTGAAACTGCCTGTCTGTTAAATAGAGGAATTTAGTCTCTGAAACTGCCTGTCTGTTAAATAGACGGATAGATTCTCAGAAACTGCCTGATAATGACTGTATGGATCTGATCTGAAATCTTCATGGTTCTCAAGGCTTCCTTATCATATGAAACGTGTCCCTGACTGGCGGAAATAAGATGTGGTCATCTCACTGTGAATGTATGGTTTCTGTGGGGAAAGCCGCATTCTGGCGTGTGTTTATCTGTCTGTGCTGCCCAATTATTTTAACAAATAAACCCATATCTGTGACTTGATATAAGAATGTTTGTGAAGCTGCTTTTTTCTGTATATATTTATCTGCGTGCATACACAACCTATGCTTGAACCTAATGTAAGAAATGAACTATGTATGTCAGTGAGTGCATCTCTGTGTATCTATAGGTAGTTTGCATGTTAATGTCTAAGTCCTGGCGCCATGAATGTCTGTGTGTAGAAGTAAGACTTTTAGATGTAAGATCGTGTATTTCCCAGCAAAGTGATTTTAATCATTCTCTACAAAGTAGTGAATCAGTCCTGAATGCAAGAGACAGTGCAGACTCTGTAAATACATCACTAATTGTTTCTATTTAGGTTTTTACAAATGATTGACCCATAACTGTAATGTGCTTTAAATATATAGGTGAAATTTATTAAGACATTGATGGCTAACCATTGACACACTTAAAGGTCTACACGATATAGAACGATTTGCCCCGAAATGTGGTCAGATCAGTCAAACTAACCGAATTTCCGAATTTTCCAAAAATTCGCCTGTCAATATATAGCTGATTTCGGGCCATGGGAATCCTATGGATTTGTCCTACCGAACATGGGCCGAAATCTCAGAACTGGAGAATGTAAATAGCATGATTAAAACATAGTGGGAAAAAATGTCCCTGGCCCTATTATAATAAAAGATCTCCCTTCACCAGACTCTCTGCGCCGAGCATGAAGCTCCATGTATGTGCGTTGCCCATGTGCACATACATCCTCTCGCGGTCCTCGCACGTGTTCCTACTGACACTCAAACTACAGACCATGTGGGGAGCGTGAGAGGCAGCAGGGTAGGATGTCTGGGCGCCTGGGAAGCACACAAAGATCAAGCAGCCTACCACTAGACACCAGGAAGCTGGAGGGTGCTAGTTTGAAGTTAAGTCTTGGCGGTACAAAGTGGGTGCTGGGGCATGTTGTGGGGGTGCAATGTGAGTAATGGGGCATGTCGTGGGTGTGCAATGTGGGTGCTGGGTGGGGTTGCCACCTTTTCTTCAGAAAAATACCGGCCTTGCTACTATCTCCATAGACTTAACTGATGCCAATTTTTTTTACCAGCCTGCCGGTAAAATACCAGCCAGGTGGCAACCCTAGTGCGGGGGCATGTCCTGAATGTGCAATGTGGGTGCTAGGCTAAGTCCTGGTTGTGCATTGTGGATGATAGTGCATGTCCTGGGTTTTCAATATGGGTGCTGGGCTAAGTCTTGGTTGTGCATTGTGGATGATAGGGCATGTCCTGGGTGTGCAATATGGGTGCTGGGCTAAGAACGTGGTTGTGCAGTGTGGATGATAGCGCATGTCCTGAGTGTGCAATGTGGGTGATGTCATAAGCCACAGATGATGTCATAAGCTGGAGACTCAACAGACACATTTAAAAACACATTTTACTCCTTATTTAGGCATATGATTGCAATTTTGCAAACCCAATGTATATATCATTTTCAATCATGTTTTTATTCTCTGCACACACAGTATAAGCAATGTTTAGGGGATACAGTCCCTGGTTCAATCGTAAGAATATGTATAGATCATTTTATATTTTAACATGCACAGTAAAAACGATGTTTATATTCTGCAGTCCCTTTAATATGCATAAAGGTAGGTCCTTTTAAATTCAGACTTGTGCTTTAATCTCCTCAACTACATACCTTATACAGGACCAAAGGTCTTAACTTTTTTACATACACTGCAATTCTCCTGCAATGGATCATTTTCTCTATTAATGGAACACCTGTGTTGGGGAGGGGTGCTAAAACTAGAAGCCTGGTCAAACTTCAGATATACATCCCTGCCTGGATTTTTTTTGTGTACGTGAAGTGTGACCAAGGTTGGTACGGTGAGGCACAGAGGAGCCCACCCGCTTCGTGAAGCCAGTTGTGCATTTCTTTAAGTATATTGAATAAAAAGAAATCCCTGTGGATCTCTTTGGCCTAATTTAGACTCCGCTAAAAAAAAATGACATCACATCGTGGCTTGATATGCAAATTACACATCTGCCATGCCTCCCAACTGTCGCTATTTATGAGGCGCTGCCCCAGATTTGAGGCTCTCTCCCGCCGAGTGCTACCTTTGCTCTGCTTTTCAGGACAGGACTGTAGTCCCGATCTCATACGCAATACTGGACTCAGCATCGCTGTCAGACTTAGTGACAGCAGCACCACTCATGCACGGTAGCTTCACCCCCTGCGTCCAGATTCGCTTTTATAATGTTTTGTTTCGCTACTTTCACAGTATGAGCAATGTTTAGGTAAGAGGAGCGCTCCATTGGTTTCCATGCTGACTGCTCCATTTTTAGTACTGTGCATCAAAATAAACTTTTAAACATAATCCCTATTGTAATTATTTAACATGTTAAAGTTTTGCTTTGATAAATATCACCAAATTATACCAAGCATGTCATCTCAAAGCTACTGTGTGGTTTGTCTCTATAAAAGGGTAAGTGTTTCTTTTAAAATGTACTTCACGTCAGATTAATTGTGTCTCTGTGGTGGCATTTGTACCACAAAACCTAAACACACCACTGCCTAGGGCACCACAAAACCTAAACGCACCACTGCCTAGGACACCACAAAACCTAAACACACCACTGCCTAGGGCACCACAAAACCTAAACGCACCACTGCCTAGGACACCACAAAACCTAAACACACCACTGCCTAGTGCACCACAAAACCTAAACACACCACTGCCTAGGGCACCACAAAACCTAAACACACCACTGCCTAGGGCACCACAAAACCTAAATGCACCACTGCCTAGGACACCACAAAACCTAAACGCACCACTGCCTAGGGCACCACAAAACCTAAACGCACCACTGCCTAGGGCACCACAAAACCTAAACGCACCACTGCCTAGGGCACCACAAAACCTAAACACACCACTGCCTTGGGCACCACAAAACCTAAATGCCCCACTGCCTAGGGCACCACAAAACCTAAACGCACCACTGCCTAGGACACCACAAAACCTAAACGCACCACTGCCTAGGGCACCACAAAACCTAAACGCACCACTGCCTAGGGCACCACAAAACCTAAACACACCACTGCCTAGGGCACCACAAAACATAAACGCACCACTGCCTAGGGCACCACAAAACCTAAACGCACCACTGCCTAGGGCACCACAAAACCTAAACACACCACTGCCTAGGGCACCACAAAACCTAAACACACCACTGCCTAGGGCACCACAAAACCTAAACGCACCACTGCCTAGGGCACCACAAAACTTAAACGCACCACTGCCTAGCGCACCACAAAACCTAAACACACCATTGCCTAGGGCACCACAAAACCTAAACGCACCACTGCCTAGGGCACCACAAAACCTAAACGCACCAATGCCTAGGGCACCACAAAACCTAAACGCACCACTGCCTAGGACACCACAAAACCTAAACGGACCACTGCCTAGGGCACCACAAAACCTAAACACACCACTGCCTAGGGCACCACAAAACCTAAACACACCACTGCCTAGGGCACCACAAAACCTAAACGCACCACTGCCTAGGGCACCACAAAGCACCTCTGTGTATATTGGTAGCTTTTTGCTATGAAAAATAGCCATTTATTCCTAGCTATGATGACAGAAGAATATATTATTTATTAAAGTTTTGCTTTGATAAATATCACCAAATTATACCAAGCATGTCATCTCAAAGCTACTGTGTGGTTTGTCTCTATAAAAGGGTGTGTTTCTTTTAAAATGTACTTCACGTCAGATTAATTGTGTCTCTGTGGTGGCTTTTGTACCACAAAACCTAAACACACCACTGCCTAGGGCACCACAAAACCTAAACGCACCACTGCCTAGGACACCACAAAACCTAAACACACCACTGCCTAGTGCACCACAAAACCTAAACACACCACTGCCTAGGGCACCACAAAACCAAAACACACCACTGCCTAGGGCACCACAAAACCTAAATGCACCACTGCCTAGGACACCACAAAACCTAAACGCAACACTGCCTAGGGCACCACAAAACCTAAACGCACCACTGCCTAGGGCACCACAAAACCTAAACGCACCACTGCCTAGGGCACCACAAAACCTAAACACACCACTGCCTAGGGCACCACAAAACCTAAATGCCCCACTGCCTAGGGCACCACAAAACCTAAACGCACAACTGCCTAGTACACCACAAAACCTAAACACACCACTGCCTAGGGCACCACAAAACCTAAACGCACCATGCCTAGGGCACCACAAAACCTAAACACACCACTGCCTAGGGCACCACAAAACCTAAATGCACCACTGCCTAGGGCACCACAAAACCTAAACGCACCACTGCCTAGGGCACCACAAAACCTAAACACACCACTGCCTAGGGCACCACAAAACCTAAACACACCACTGCCTAGGGCACCACAAAACTTAAACGCACCACTGCCTAGGGCACCACAAAACTTAAACGCACCACTGCCTAGCGCACCACAAAACCTAAACACACCATTGCCTAGGGCACCACAAAACCTAAACGCACCACTGCCTAGGGCACCACAAAACCTAAACGCACCACTGCCTAGGGCACCACAAAACCTAAACGCACCACTGCCTAGGACACCACAAAACCTAAACGGACCACTGCCTAGGGCACCACAAAACCTAAACACACCACTGCCTAGGGCACCACAAAACCTAAACACACCACTGCCTAGGGCACCACAAAACCTAAACGCACCACTGCCTAGGGCACCACAAAGCACCTCTGTGTATATTGGTAGCTTTTTGCTATGAAAAATAGCCATTTATTCCTAGCTATGATGACATAAGAATATATTATTTATTAAATTTTTGTGTTTACGTTGGACAATATGAATATTGAGAAATCAGCAATCTGATAACGCTGCATCTCTGCCAATCTAATATACTAATATCAGCCAATCAATGAGTCTGCAGGATAAACACAAGATGGAGTCTTACTGAATTAGGCTCCTTTCCAAATATCCTTCCTCCGGCTTCATCGTGAGCTGGCGTGGGCCCTTGTAACCACAGGCTGTAAAGCACACTGGCAGCACTGCTCTGAGCCCGGAGACTTGTCTGACAGTGAAACAGTTAATAGGGAACTGGTGCAGACTGGTGATTTGTAGCTCTTGGGGTGTGTGTGTGTGTGTGTGTGTGTGTGTGTGTGCGTGCGCGCAGCTGTTCTGGATGGACAGTGTCCGTGAACAGCCGCAGGGTGGCAGACAAGAACTTACAGACAACTATTATAACTCTATGAAATAGAGATGAAACAGGAAAAAGAGGTTTAATTGTAAAGCCCCAAGTGCATGATGGACAAACCTAGCAGATAAGAACTGCTAAACTCATCTACTCTGACTGACGAGTTATTTAAACTTGATAGAGAGCGATTCATGAGGGAACTGCAAGCGTAAGGCCAAAGTAGCCAAGTTGGAAAAATTCTCTCATTTGGCAACATTTCAAGCTCTGCAATTTTAGCGTTCATTTTGCAGTTCCCTTCTCAATTCCCTCTTTCATGCACAAAGCCCTTAGTTCTTGGCCTTGTCTAATCTCCAGGATAGCTTGTATGCTTATAAGCGGGTTATTTAGCACTAGCGTTGAGCGAACCCGAACCGCACTGTTCGTGTTCGTACCGAACATAACGGTGTTCGTACCCCGAACCCGAACATTTCACTGTATGTTCAGGTTGGAGTTCGAGGTTCGGCTATAAACCGAATGTCTATAAACCGAAAGACATTCGGTTTATAGACTTTCGGTTTATGGAATACATGTATTGCTATTGCTATTCTATAAACCGAAATAGAGTCCCCATTCATAAGAATAGGTCAATTGACCTATTCGTATGAATGGGGACACTCCCCACATTTTACTTCATTTTGCAGCTCTCTAGCCCTTTCCAGGACTTTTTTAGAGGCATTTTAGTGGCCAAAAGTTCGTGTCCCCTTTGACTTCAATGGGATTCGGGTTTGGGGTCAAGTTCGACCCTGAACCCGAACTTTTTTCCGAAGTTCGGCCGAACCCGCCGAACCCGAACATCCAGTTGTCCCCTCAACTCTATTTAGCACGCCTTGTGGGCTAGGCCTCCAGACAAGGTCATACTAGTAAATCCTGGTCATGGAACTGCAAGTGCTGAAAACTACAATTCCCACAATGTCCAGCTGGCCACACTAGTGCCCTTTTGTGGTTGGCAAGTGTCATGCAATAATTGTTGGTTTATTATTCTATTAGAAAACAACTGCATTTTATAATACAAAATAACAAACAATTCAAGTTTATTACTTACTGTATTGCTCTAAATGGGCCTTTTTAAAAAAAAACTTTTTATTCACAGCATGTTAAATACAATTAGTACAGATAATAGCCATAAGACAAGCACAAAATCAGTCCATATGTATGAATGACAAACAAATACACCAGTATGTTAGAAGATAGAAGTCTTTTTTTAAAAAAAATAGTTTTACAAAGACTGGGAGCCAAGCTCCCTGAGCTCCTAAAATCCCTATTGCTATAACATTCAACCATACCTCTTAACTTTGCCCCCCGGCGAATCGGGATACCGGGGGGGGGGACAAAGTCTGGGGAGGGGGAGGGGGATCCTGAAGCCAGGATCTCTACTGCGCATGCCCAGTAAGCATTCTCTGGTGTCTGGGAACAGGACCGCGGGGTTTCGGAGTCCCGCTGTTCGACTGAGCTCTACCTCTGTCCCGAAATGCGGAACGCGGCACATGGCTCCCATATCGGCACTGTCCCAAGCAAAGCAGGACAGTTGGGAGGTATGTCATAACAATATCATTTGTAGAAATTTGTCCCTTCTCATTGAGCTTAAGGCCCTCGCAGCAGGAGGCTGTCTATGGATCTCTAGCACTGCTGGGAATGAGATGCTACATCAATGTGCTTTCCCAGATTCTGCTCTGCGTGACTTCCCTTGATGTCACTGCATCTGCATAGCAACATTTTAAAGGGACAGTGACATTAAAATAAAAAAAAGTGTAAGTAAAGGTTGTGTTCTGGCAGGCAGCGTGCTTAACGCCTAATTGGGTGCCAAGGACACCGAAGCAGACTCTGTGGATCTCTGCCAAAAGTTTGCAATACCTCTGGCGCAATTTAGTGAAACGTAACATATAGCCTGTCAGACCAAGGCCACTCGAGGTGGCATCCTCCTGCTGTTCAGAAGATGTTCTACACCATACCCATGGTCGTTTGCCCCATGCATTTTAGGATGGCATATAATGTTCCTCATTTTTTTGCAGCTGGGTTTGTTGTTATAAAGTAATATTTTTCCATGACTGTTTGTTTATATCCCTCTGACCGATAAACAACACGATCCTGTAAATTCTATAACGCTAGCTGTTCCTTGCTGAGGAGATCTGCAGACCATTACCCTGACTCATAGACCACACTTATGTATTTATCACAAGGCTAATCCATTCTTTTCAGCACATGTTTCCATGTATCACAGCTTTACTAGTGGTATCTGTTTGGAATTTCCCATCCGCTCCACCCTCCCCTGTAAAATGGCACAAGAGAGTACCATAGAGTCCAGGGGTAGTCTGCCTGCCGACCCCCCAGCTACTAATGAGCTGCATCACTCATAATACTCTTTCATCTAAGAGGCTGGCAATTGACATATTTTCCATTTGGTTCATTTGCATATCGAGCCACGGGTGATGTCATAAACAGGAGACTCCATTTTCCAGGAGACATATTTAAAATTGTCATTTTGTACTTATTCCCCCAAAATCAGTTGCCGCTAGGGTTGCCACCTCGGCCATTTTTTTACCGGCCACATATAACTTTTTGCAGGCTGCTTTGCAGTATGAGGAAGTCATATGTGGCCAGAAGGAAATCAATTACCTAATCAAGTCGTGGATCCCACAGAACCACGTGGATTAGTTCATTTATTTCCTTCTGGTCACATTTAACTTCTACATACTGCAAGACAGCCTGCAAAAGTTATATGTGAGTTGTAAAAAAATGGGTGGCACCCCTACTTTCCACAGTGGACTCACCGCCCCACCACCACCCCCCACCCCCAAATCACGTACCAAAGTATACTTATTCCCCCAAATCACTTACCACAGTGCCATTACTAACCCCTAACTTGCCTCCCCTGATCTAGCTCTCATTAGGGAGTGCCTGGCCTGCCTATGTACTCATGAAACAAGAGTCTCCAGAGTTCAGAGTTCGCAGCTGTCGGTCAAATTTCCATTTACTTTATGGAGCAGCTAATGGATGTAAAGAAATATCTACTGGATGTGCGCCTCACAGCACTGAACCTCTCAGGCGCTCAAAGTCCCGCGATGAATTGGTTGCGACGAACAGGCCCATTCCGGAGGTGTAGAAACGGTAACACATCTGTCTGGCACGTCTTTACCATAACTGCTAGTACTTCAGTTATGGCTCTGGAAATGGGTGGACCGTGAGAAGCCTCCTGCCCGAGCAGTTGTTCTTTGGAAGGTGCCAGTGGCCATGAAAAATATGGCAAAAAAAAATATGGCAACCTAGTAATGGCACAGTTCCCAGTGGTCTCATCACTCAGGGCCTCGTATTGTATTGGAAACATGTCTGTTGCTGTTTGCAGGAGTATTTTTAAATTGCATGTGTGGTATATGTTTAAGCATGCGTGGGATAGGCACAAGGCTATCCTAGATATAAGATAAGGCCAGGGACTAATAAAAGTATTTAGAAAATTCTAGATGGGCTGAATGGTTCTTCTCCGCCGACACATTCTATGTTTCTGTGTTGTGCCCCTCTGAGTGTTTGTGCGTCTTTGTTTAACAAGATTAAAATGATGTAATAAATTTGATCCAGTAGAGGTTTAAATTGGTGCGATTAGTTAAGTTTGCGCTTGCGTTAAGTCTTTCATTTAACATTTTCTAACGCAGAGCGAATCAGTCAAGAACAGTTTTAGATAGCTAAAATCGAAGGGCTAAATTTCTCATTACCGAACCCATTAACAGTTACCGCACTTCACTGAATCACTTGTAGCACGGTAATTAATATGCGTCTCCAGTGTAATTAATTATTTTATTAACGACTGCGGTAATATCCATCGGAAGTATAGAGAGATTTTTTTTAACATGTGCGGTCCTTTTTAACTGGTATAGTATCTCTTTTTAATGAGTTTACCGCGTACCGCGTTAGCGGAGGGCAGAATGCATCACGGGGGCCACTTAATCTAGGCCAAAATCTCAGTTGTCAATTGACTGATAAGCGAATAAACCCCTTGCATTTAAATGTATTACCATAAGCCATTCATGAGCTGATTTTATAGAAAGATTTTAGAACATCCTTTTTCATTTCTGTGTACGATACAGTCTCAGTTTAAATTGCTCTGGCGAGAATGAAATGTGTGATTTGTGTACGTGTTAAACTCACTGACATGAGTAATCTCACCTTGGAAACGGTTTCTCAGTGTAGAGATTTGATAGGGGAGGGAAGAGAGAATGTGCCGCACAGGGAGAGTGCTACAAGGATACTGTGTAAATATGCCTTGTGTGGTTTCTAAAACCACCATTATTACATTGTATCATGTAGTGATCAGTGTGTCTTCAGTTAAAGGGCACCTGGCCCCCCAAAAAATTTCTAAGTATAATATCAGGAGGAGGGGGGCACAAGTTTCTCCTGTGTTGGGTTACATTATATTTGTTTACATTGATGGTGAAGCATAGCTTGTAGCTTGAAAAGAGGTTTGGTTATTTACCAGTAATACAGAAGCAGTTCAATCCATTTAAAGGGCTAATGAAATAAATGGAGTTCATTCAGTTGAGCGCACCTTGCTGTCAGGTGGGTTCCATTTCACCATAGTACATCCCTGCCAAGTGTCCCAGTTTATGAGACAGGGATTTTGCACTTAAATCCCTGTCTCTCTTTCCTCCTCTGTTGTCCCTCTCTTCAGGGAGCTCAGAACTTCTAGTGCACGCACACCAATCACAGAGAGCGACGGTCGTAGGACTGGCTCTCTTGGACGTCACGGAGCACAAGACATGGACGCTCCCTAACTTTGCAAAAGTACACTTCTAATAAGGCAGAAGTGGCCTCACATCTTTTTTTTTTTTTTTTTGGGGGGGGGGGGGGGGGGGTTCCAAAAACTTTACCTTTTTGGATTTTTATAGAATCAAACATTCTACTGACCAGCAGATAAAGTATACTGGTGCAGACATTTTTGGTGTGGTTGCCTCTTGATTAGATTTACAAATCTCTTACAAAGAATGTATCCAGAACCTTGTCTTGATACCAACCTATTTACATATGCAGGAGCTTAGATCAATAGTGAAGATAGCCCCCCCTAAGTTTGCACAAGATTATTAATTCCTTGAAAATATCTTGTGTCAGGCGACTTATCTCGTTTAGTTCAGAAAGAAAACCTTTTGGAATCTTATCTTTCTGCTTTCATGTAGAACAAAAGCATCTGCAGTGTGCTATCAGTAGCCTCCATGGAGATACCTGGTCTGTAATGATATGTTTAACAAATACCGAGACCAACTCACATCTTACAAGTTTGTATGGACTTCCTCACCTAAATATTAGTTATACTGGGAATATAGGAAATATAAAATAATAATAGAGCCAGATCGGAGAAAAATAGCCCAAACATCGGAACATTCTGTCTTGTATGGATGAGATCGGGGAGAAAGCAGCTGTTTTAGCCGAACTTCGGCCAACACATCGGAAGCATTCAGTTCAGGGAAACTTCACCATTTACTATTCAATTCTAAAAGCCCTGATTACATCCAAACAAAGGGCCAAATACAGATACAATTTCCGCAGCTCGGCCATTTTAATTCTTCAAATTTTAGGTGACAAATTGAAATTTAAAGGGCCTAAAAGTACACTAGAACATATTTTAAAGTGTTTATATATATATATATATATATATATATATATATTTATGGTATATGGATATTGTTACATATGTGCCCAAAAATCATATATATATTCTTCATTGGAATTAGTGGAGGTATACTCATGTATAAAGATGTGTATATGAATATTCACTGGTATACACAATGACAGAGCCTCAATTGTGGAATAACAATATCCACTTCCGTCCAAAAGTTTGGCGGTCACTTGGGAATGTCCTTGTTTTCCACGAAAACCTACAGCAAATGAGTTGCAAAATGAATAGTAAATACAGTCAAGACGTTGACCAAGTTCTACATAATTTCTTGGTTCTTTAATCAGCACAAAAGTTTACAACTTTCTTTTCTTTCTTGATTATTGTTTTTTGATGAGGAGAAAGAGGATATACCAGTGGTCTCTTACCCTGTCCTCAAGGACCACCCAACAGCCCAAGTCTTAGGTACTACACAGTTGGGTCTAAGGTGATTAAAAAAAAAAAAACCACCTTAGACACAACTATACTAGACAACCTTCTCGTCGACCTCCTATGCAGATGGAGGAATGTTCAGTGTGGGAATTGCCTCTGGAACAGTGGTATACACTAATTTAGAACATCAGGGCCAATTTAGCACACTTAAAATTTTAAGTTCATCTCTAGCCTCGCACTCCTGCCGGTACCAATATTTCATCGGCTCCATATAGACAACTGCATCATCTAACCAACTAAAGGACTGGTCCTGCTTCTCCATCTCGGCATCAAACCGTTACTGGCTGCTCACCGTCATTGTCAGGTGCCACATCCTGCTGGGTACCAGGCCAACCAGGCCATGGACAGCAGCCTCAAATGCGAAGGGATGGCAGGAAGTTGGGGATGGACTCTTGATGTGCTAGGATGATCTTGCATGCTGGGACTCACCATCGTTCGGAGGATGCTCTCCTCCTCCTCCATGTATCGGCAAGACAAGAAGATGTTTAGGACATTGCAATACAGACTGAAGTTATCATATTAATTTTTTCCGTTAACATTATCTGATTCCTGAACTAATGAATGTCATCACAGTCTCCATTCAGCTACCATGCCTGATTTTGTCTGTTTTCATAGGCATTTAAGCAATACCTGAATGGTCCAATTTTTAGGACCATTTGTATCACCAACATGCTCCAAAACAATCCAAAATGTGGGTTTTCCAATTTTAAGCTCTGAAAATCAGAGTTATCTGAATAAATCCCTTAGTGGCACTTTAAATACCCAATGAAAAACATATGGTTTAAATACACATTATTAACACCTTTGTGACAATGGAAGTGCCTGGCACATCCTGCGGTGGAACACGCTGATTGTGAAAACCGCTCTGACGGTGCTGCTCTATTGCTTCGATGTTGAGGCATTAGGCAGCACCGAAATTTTAAATCTGGGGCACAAACGATCATGAACAAAAAAAAGACTTAATTAGCTAACATCTAGGGTCAGGGTTATAATTAAATAAGGTTACCATAAGGGATAGGGTTACTATTAAATTAAAATTAGAATATATTAAGGGTTAGCACAAGGGTTAGAGTTGGGGTTAAATTTAGGGTTATTGTTAAATTTAGTGTTCGGGTTGGGGTCAAAAGGTCACTGTGGGGAAAACACCCCACTATTTTTGGTTTTTACCCTATAACTCACAAAAAAACTGCAGAAATTTAGAAACTATTTAGACGGGGTCTTTTTTAATGATTGTATTTGTGTAAATTAATTTTTAGGTCAAAGTTAGAAAAAGTGTTTTTTTTATTTATTTTTTCATCATATTTTATGGGGGTTTTTTGTAGTAAATTATAAGATATGATGAACATAGAGGTATCTAATGAAAGCCCTTCTTATGACGATAAAAAAAAAACATATAATGTGTGTGGGTACAGTATGTGAGAAAGAAGAAAATTACAGCTAAACACTAACACCCCAGAGATGTCAAAACAGCCCTTGCCACCAAAAAAGTTATATTGCTGTGGAGCTCACAAATTCATTAATACACAAACTAAACATTTTTACTGGTGGAAAATAGGAATATATGAGTAGGGACAGAGGGATTTGGGGACAAAATAGATACTGTCTCTCCAAAAGGGGACATGGAACATTAAGAACAAATGTTTGTCATGGTGGTCTACGACCGGATCAGCCTGCACGCCTCAGAATGAGGTGCATAGGTTCTAATTCCAAGCATGGGGTAAAAATGGCAGATATAATCTTATGTACTTGTACAAAATATCATCATTATTTATTAAAAAGGAAAGCTTTAAAATTTAGTGGAATGTTAAAGGCACAAAGAAAAGCCTAATTAATATTTTTTTTTTTATTCACACTTCGAAAGTAATAAAACCCAATCATGAATTATCTTACATTCATGATTGGGGACTGGGCTTTGGCTATGGTTGCCACCTGGCCGATATTTAACCGGCAGGCCGGTAAAAAGTTGGCAACAGGCCAATGTTAAGTCTATGGAGACAGTACCAAGGCCGGTATTTTTCGGAAGAAAAGGTGGCAACCCTAGCTGGTCAGATTGTGTTAAATTGATCAATTCTCCCAAGATTGTATATGATTAGATTTTCTATTACAAACAGTTCGTTGATAATAACTATCCATGGCTTTATTGCCCCTTATAAATAACTGCTTCCAAGAAACAGGAATAATGACAGATGTTAAGTGAAAGCATGACAGCCCTTTTATATGATTGTTAAGTTCGTTAAGTGGATGTCTTTTCAATTGTCATGCAATCGTGTTATCAGTAAACCCCAGCAGCACAAACGTTTAAGCGTCACACAGCCTACTAATGGAATTAGTTTATTAATAAAATCAGTTTGATTGGAACAGGAGATTCCTATTTTTTACATCCCCCTGCGCAGGTTGGCCAAAGTCATCCGGAAGGGAATAAAAAAAATGATTGTGAGTGCCAGGGGCAGTGGCGGTCACCTTCCTCTGGCACTAACAGGGTTAAAAAGTACATTTCTGAAGAAAAAAAAAAGGGAAATAATTCACCTTTTTTTCAAGACTATAAGACTTGTTTGAGCAGTACACATTTTTGTGTGTGTTTCCATTATGTCTAGTTTGGCATATCCCTTTCCCATACCTTTGCCCGTCGACTGCGCTACAGCATATGTTGGCGCTCTGTTATAATAAAAAAAATAATAAACATGTCATAATAACATGGACCCTAAACAGTGAGCCGGTGTCAGGCCTATGTTATTGACCTGCAGGGTAGGGCTCTGGCAACCTTGCAGTATGGGTTTTATAGCCTGCTGTAATAGTTGTTGGCACTGGGTATAAATAAATATGAATGCACAGGCCTTTTCTGGTAGATGCAGAGTACATAGCTGTGTGCACAATACACACAGTGTATGCAACAGCCCTTTTAGAGCTGATCATCTATATAAGTGGGGGGCCACAGGAAAAGAAGCTCCCCATCTATGTGCACATGTCATGTTGGGAATGAATGGGACTGCAATGAAGGGTGTGGTTGGGGAGCATCTATACAGCGCCTTTCTAATGGCCAAAAGGGAACAAGGATGGACCCAAGGAAGGCAGACCCCTCTTTCTTTAATAGATACCCCTCCACCTCCCCTCCTGTATATCCCACTGCTTGGCTTCCCAAAATAGCCACCACGTGAGATCTGCTCCTTATGTCACTGACAGCCAACAGCAAAAGGGGGATTTATTCATCTGCCTGAATGGATTGAGAGTGAAGATTGGAGGGGGGGGGGGGGCTGCAAGACAGGAGAGGGGAGTGACACAGGCGTCCAGACGCAGTGTGATGGGGATTGGCTTTATAGGGGAGAGAGGGGAGAGAAACAGAGCAGGCAGCAGAAGAGGCAGTGATAGGTGTAAGGAAAAGAGGGAGGGAGAGAAGAGCTAAAGGGAGGAGATCCCTGTGACTTCATCCAGTCCTTGCTTATTAAGCCTGAGGGTGCTTCAGTGCTAACCATACAGCAGCAGCATCATCACCGGGACGCAGTGGATCAGGATCTGACTTACTCTGCACACTCACCTACTTTGCCAGGGGCTTTGGTATCGCACCAATCCCCAAAAATTTCATCCCCCTTCGCTTTCTATATCGGTAACCGATGAGATTCTTCCGGCTCACCTTTAAGTGCTTTGTGGACGGTTTCTGATTTTTTTTTCCCCCCTATAGTTTTCCCTAAATTATCTCTGTGTTTTTCTTCGCTTTTTTTTTTTTTTTTTAATTTGGGGGGGGTTATTTTTTTTTTACATTTTTTTATTTATAACTCTATTACCTCTCAAATTTATATTTGCCAAATACATTTGTTTTGTTTTTTGTGATTTTTATTTCTTCCATATATATATTTTTTTATATATATATATATATATTTTTTAAAACAAGAGTATTATTATTTATTACTAGGGGTTTAATTAAGCAAAAGGAAAGGAGGCCAATTTTTTTTTTTTTTTTTCTAAAGAGGGGAGAATCCAGGTGGACTTTTTTTGAGTAGAGGGGTGTGAGGGGGACAGGTTTAAGGATGGAAAAGATGAATTTATCCTTGGAGAATGGCAGCTACAAAGTTACTGTGGAGGAGAAGAATGGCCAGCTGATACCCAATGGACATGACACAGACCTGTGCTGTAATGGATCAACCAAAGGAGCCATTGTCTTCACCCCAAACTGCAGGGAAGGTGTTCCTGAGAGAGAGACATGGACTCGACAGATGGATTTTATAATGTCCTGTGTAGGGTTTGCTGTTGGACTTGGGAACGTATGGCGATTCCCCTACCTGTGCTACAAGAATGGAGGAGGTGAGTGTGTTTCTTCTAAAATGTATCTATATCCAGGGCCTGACCAATCACAAGAGCCAGGGGATCCCCTACTCCTAATTATGACATAGATCTGTATGGTGTACCATATCCTTGGCTCCTAAAAATAATGCAGCTGGCTCCTGATCCAGTCTGTTTAGCTATTAAACCATGTATATACTGGCTATATATCTTCCCCAGTGCTTCAATTTAAACCCCTCTGCTTGGAAGCAATTCCATGTCTACACTATACTTTCAGTATTTTGTTTACATGTAACTTATTATTTATTCTGTAGTGTGCACATCTGAATAAACTGTGAACATACATCACATTACTGTGTAGGCTGGCAATGGTGTCTTTCATCACTATAAATAAGCAGAGGATGTAATAATGTAGAAGCAGGTCTTCTTGTACCTTATTACATCCTCTTGATGTGCAGTGTAATGGAGTGTGTCATACTGTGCTAGTGAAGAGATTGGCATAGTCACGGGTCTCCAACCTGCGGCCCTTCATCTGCTGATGAACGACATCTCCCATAATGCTCTTTCATCTAATAGGCTGGCAGAGGAGTATGGGACATGTAGTCCTGCAAAAGACCTGGAGGGCTGCAGGTTGGAGACCCCCTCAACTACTGCAGAGAGGCCGAACCCCTTGATTTAAAATGATAAAGTCCATCTTTTTATGGAAAGTACTGTTGATATAATAAAACCTTTTTGTTTTTAGTATATACGCTGTATCCTTGGATAGTGCTATATATTCATTATTAATGCAAGCACTGTTTATTTTAAATACAGAAATGGAAAAAGGCCATGGATTTCCACCCCCTACACTACATCATTTCATGAGGATACGTGTGTGAGATTGGAGCAGTATGCAAGTGGTTTATTTAAGAGAGATTGTAGCTTTGGAATGGCAGATAAAATGCCCATAAGGAAAAACCCAGCTGTATTCTGTTTATTTCATTATAACCGTATACACTTCACATCCATTATTACATCACTTTACTACAGGGCATCACAAATCCCATAAGCCACGGATCCATGGCTCCTAAATTCCCTACTTTTGGCTGATACCTTTTTAGATTTCTGTACATAGGATTCTGTAGGTGTTTCCCTGGCTCCTAAAAAAAAAAAAAAAAATACATGCTGGCTCCTAAATTTGTTTGTTTAGTCCCTAACGCTTCCACTTTAAGGTTATACCAGGTATCTACTACTACTGTACAAGAATATATTCTCGCGTAGACTATCCAACTTAAAATTTGGCTCCTGCGCCCTTGTGTTCTGTAACTGCCTAGACGAGGTACAATTTGGTAATGGGCCTTGCTCAATTAAATGATAAGGTTATTTGAGGCTCTCATTAATATCCTTATTTTTCTTTTATATTAAACGGACTGTCACCTAAACATGGTTTGGACTGTGTCTGTGCTGTCTTCCGTTTTTTGATGTCACCTTGTGCCTCCAGATGCAAATGTCCTAGTTACAGTAGTTCATTTGCATATCAAGCCACAGGTGATGTCATCAAACAGGAGACTCCACAGCCACATTTAGAACAGATTTGTCTCTTCACTCATGGCTTTTCTTGTGGTTTTTGCTAACACCATGTATAAATCATTTTATTATTTATTCTCGGCTTTCACTGTATAAATAATGTTTATGAGACAGTGTCCCTTTAACACTGGTGATCCCAACTAAGTGGCAATTGACAACAATTGGCTCAAACTGAAATCAATTGAAGAGCATTCTATCAAGATGCATTTTAATTATATTTAATAGTTACAAATTGTAACCCTTTACAAAACATCCAATAAATTGTGAAAAATATTAATAAAGTGACAAGAGCCATAAAGTGAGCAAAGTGAATAAAGTGCAGCAAACACTAGTGCATTCCCTCTGAAGAGCACAAATAAATAAATTAAGAAGTGATAAAGTGTTGCGCAAAGTGGAATTATATATATAAAAGTACTTATCAATAATAAATGTAACAATCCAGCCGGAGGTACATGTGAAAAAAGAAATACAAAAATAATGTGCAATATTGCCAATAGACTGTAATAGTAGAGAATATCTCCCCCTTTGGAAGTATACTCACACTATACAGAGCCTGGGTCACCGGCTCTGGGTGTGTCAGGCGTTTAGACTATAAGTCCTATGATCCCCAATCACATAGGACAAAGGACTTATAGTCCGAGAGCATCATGGGACAGCTGCCGTGACGGTATCTGCAGTTCCTTGGACGGCACACTCAAGTCTTGAATATTTCAACCTTATGTCATTCTTTGCTGTCGTAGCAGTTCTCATGTAAGCCAACAGCTGGCCTTATTAATAGAGGTAAACAGCACTGCAGTGTAGCCTTTCTACGACTGCAAACTGCACTTTGTCACTCTACCTTGTTTTAAAAATACTCTGCGACTCTTGGCACGCACACAAGGGAATATTATTAGGAGTCACGGGGCTTTTATTCAGCGAGGACTAACTCTGACCCGTCCTGGTCTGTTTGTCTCGATCCAATGATGCAATTCTAATCCACATGATGGGTTACGGAGCAGGCCTTTTAATAAAGGTGTAATCATTAGTGAGAAAGTGATTAGGGTTTTGATGCTACCGCAGCAAGACGGGCCAAGAAAAATGGGCACAATGGAGGTAATCGCGGATCTGATGGGAAGGGGGATAAAAAGATTACACATTGACTTGGGTAACGGCTGTAATGAAGTCACTGAAAGCAATACCATCCTGTACAAGTGCACACCTATGCACGTCTATTCCACGGTTTATGGAATACATGTAATGCTATTGCTATTCTATAAACCGAAAGTCTATAAACCGAATGTCTTTCTGTTTATAGGCTTTCGGTTTATAGCCGAACCCCGAACTCCAACACGAACATACAGTGGAATGTTCGGGGTACGAATACCGTAATGTTCGGTACGAACCCAAACAGTGCGGTGCGGGTTCGCTCAACACTATCAGCAATATTAAGGAAGATCTATAGAGTGTTGCTGCTCCATTTCCCATCTCCACACACAGGCCATTTCTGTAATACGTATGATAAGGAAACCTCAAGACAGGAAAGTTCATAATAATTAAACGTTTTGCCATAAAAGGCACATTAAGGGACAAGGTAGATTTTTGCGGTGGCGAGCATAACATCTATAACTATTTTAGTTTCCATAGGGCCGGCTTTGCATTTCCCCAAACACATTTATTACATATAAATATGATAATCCTCAAGGACAAAAGCAATCTACAAAGTGCACAGCATTACCGAAAGGCAATCGACTATTTGACATGATAAATCTACAATTGAACTTCCAAATATTACTGCTTCCGATTACATTAAACCACAATGGGAATTAAAGCTATTGGTTTAAGTATACTATTTGGATTATCAGATGGGGAGAGCTGTGTTCTAATCTGTGAGACGAGATATAGACAGAGATTCGATGACATTAAACCCAAGGCTGCAATATTAGCCCATTAATTAGAGGGGTAGTGCCACCTAGCTTATTTCCTGCATGACTTACATGGGTGTGAAATTCACTTATTTTTTACCCTAACATTATTTTCACCTGTAGTTTTACATTGAAAAATCATTTTTACAGGGCCCTCTAAATTCACTGACTTCTAGTAAGGAGGGGCGTAGAGATTTAGACAGGCCTGTTGCTATGACAACCACAATAATTCTACGACACTTTTAGGCCGTACTCAGTCCTGCTGTATTTCCTTTTCAGAGTTAATTGTTGACTGGACCACCACATTTAAAAAGTGCACACATTTCTTATCTCCAATATTTCTAATTGCGTCAGGGTTTTTTTTTTATTGCTCATGCAGGGGTGCATTTGTTTTATTTTTTGCTGCTCATGCAGGGGTGCATTTTCTTGAACATGCATGGGTGCATTTTCATGGCTCCTTCAGGGGTGCATTTTCTTGAACATGCATGGGTGCATTTGTATGGCTCCTGCAGGGGTGCATTTTATTGCTCATGCATGGGTGCATTTGTATGGCTCCTGCAGGGGTGCATTTTCTTGCTCATGCATGGGTGCACTTGTATGGCTCCTGCAGGGGTGCATTTTATTGCTCATGCAGGGGTGCATTTTATTGCTCATGCACGGGTGCATTTTATTGCTCATGCAGGGGTGCATTTGTATGGCTCCTGCAGGGGTGCATTTTATTGCTCATGCAGGGGTGCATTTGTATGGCTCCTGCAGGGGTGCATTTGTACCCCTGCAGGGGTGCATTTGTATGGCTCCTGCAGGGGTGCATTTTCTTGCAGAGGTGCGTTTTCTTGCTCATGCAGGGGTGCATTTTAGTGCTCATGCAGAGGTGCATTTTCTTGCTCATGCAGGGGTGCATTTTAGTGCTCATGCAGAGGTGCATTTTAGTGCTCATGCAGAGGTGCATTTTAGTGCTCATGCAGGGGTGCATTTTAGTGCTCATGCATGGGTGCATTCTTGTTCATGCATGGGTGCATTATTATTGCTCATGCAGGGGTGCATTTTATTGCTCATGCATGGGTGCATTTTCTTGCTCATGCAAGGGTGCATTTTATACGCTCATGCAGAGGTGCATTTTTAGAGCATGCTAATGCAGGAAGCTTGCATGAACCCATTCCCCATGCATGATTGCATGGTTTACCACTAAAGCCACACATTAATACAAAACATATATACTGAAGGGTGACTGTACCTTTAAGACAAACTACATTTACATTGTACAGATTGTCACTGTCTGAATCCCAGCGGAATCCATTCATGTATACTTGACATTCACGCATTTCACCTCACAGAGCCAACAAGCCTTAATGATTAACCGCTCAGGTCTTTGCTCTCAGACAGGACTAAAGATAAGGAGGAAATAGAAGTTTAAAGTTCCAACAGAGCAGAAGTCACCTTGAGAAACCAGTGTGTAATGCACAACATGGCCGCTGTGGGGTGAATAATGCAGAATAAAACAAACTGTAACAGTCACATGGTTCCTAAGGAAAAACAATGCTATAAACTAGGCAGTCCTCTTAAGGACAACTGTCGTAGCTGTCATTTAAGTGTGGGCATTTTAAATAGAAACGCTTTAATGAAAGAATACAAATAAAGATAGAATGTGTCGGCAGATAAGAACCATTTGGGTCATCTAGTCTGCCCCTCGTTTTTGTTTGTTTGCCTAATTGATTAGTCCCGGGCCTTATCTTATATCTAGAATAGCCCTATGCCTATCCCACGCATGCTTAAACTCCATCGCTGTATTAACCTTTACCACGTCTGCTGGAAGGCTATTCCATGCGTTTGCTGCTCTCTCTGATCTCCTTCCTGATATTGCTTTTAAACTTTTGACTCTCTAAGTTGACTCTCTTGATGTGGTAATCTTTCCTCTTTGAAAACTCTGCTCGACCAGAACTCAATGCTAAAAGCCACACAAGCTAAAAACAAACTTCTACCATCATCTATATATAGGGATATGCAATGTGAGATATTGCAACACACATACTTCTTCTCCCCCTCTAGACAATTCAAGATGGGACTACGTGATACAGACGCATGCCCCAAATGCCAGGAGCTAGCGGCCTCCCTGTGCACACAGATCTGAGCCTCTTGGAAGGCCGTCGCCAACTATGTAAGGATCGGACCTCCCAAATCCTTTATCCTTCAATGGATCTATGAGGAACCTCCAGCTATGACCCTTCCATACCAATTATTACATAATCATAATCATATCATAAACATAATATATAATGTTTTTTCGAATGGCTGCCTCCCAGGATAAATATGGTCACACCAATTCTTTGGGGTCGCAGAATGGACTCCATTTATCAACTAATTAGACCATGCCTCGAAGGGCCATCTTTATCAAAACCAAACTGGTTCTATTTCAGGGAAAAGTGCTCAAATAGTTGTACTAAGCATGGAAACCAATGGAATGCTATGATAGTTTGCTCCAATTGTAGCACTTTTTTGCCTTGATAAATCTGGCCCTACGAATCTTATCTTCCAAACATTCAAATACACAGATTGTGTAGTAATTGGGCACAATACCAGTCAAACCTCAATGCCTATGTTGGAGAAACATATAGACCAATGACATACCTCCCAACATTTCAAATGTCCAAAGAGGGACAGGGGGATTTGGGTACAAAATAGGGACTGTCGGTCCTAAATAGGGACACTTGGGAGGTATGCAATAAATGTGGGGACACAAAAGATTTATAGTAATCAATTTGAATCCCTCGCCATTTAAAAAACGAGGCAGGCGGCAGTTCTCTTTTAGCGAATAGACTTCATAGTTTGGAGTAAATGTTTTAATCCGTTTTTGAAGTTTCCAATAATGTTTCTCTGATCAGCGGCAGCTGCAACAGCTGAAGGAGCTGTGCCCACAGATCAGCCATTTTGGATTTGCGGTCAAGGGATTGAGTGAAGGCCGTGAGTGTGACTGGTTTAACGTTACCACTCACTGGAATCAGAAGGAGACTCGGGTTTCACATTATGGTGCAGCCATGCTAAAATGCCGACACTGCAGTTTGCTTTCAGCATGTGTGTGTTGATTTTAAAGGGAAACTAAACGTTCTTTATTCACTTGTGTTTCTAATATAGAAGCACAAGTGAAATGTCCGTTGTCCCTAGGATGAGGATGAACTGGTGTGTGCTTTTGATAGTACACACCAGTTTATCCTCTGACCGACAGCTGCCATGTTTCCATAGGAGGCAGGCATACGTCTGGTCGGCGACCTGCTCTCTCTGCTAGCACAGAGAGAGACCCTCGTTTTTGCATGGGATCTCTCGGGGGTCTCTCTACTCCATGCAGACCCCGATCAGATGAACCCTCCCCCTTATGTGTCTTAAAGAAATTTGCTAGATAAGTTTGATGAAAAAGTGGAATATATTCGCTACGTGAACTTCCTAGTGAGAAAAAAAATACACCACGATAGCCAATATTTCTATTTCCTCTTCCTTAGGTTTGTTTTCTTCAGTTTGTTTTCTTCAGTGGTTTCCTGAACATTTCTGTTTTATTGTGCTTTGTTTCTTTGCATTCTTATTGGATTGTTGTACTTTTTTTTTTTCCTTCTCTCGCTTCTGACTGCAACTACTTCCCCTTCTCTTTGAGTTCAAGATGGCTGAAGGGAACAAAATGGCGTTGTTTATGACAGATCCAAAATCAACAATGGCTTCTTGTAAAGATACCAGTCTTACATGTGATTTTATCCCATTCTTATTGTAGAATTGCACTGACAATGGTTGGGATAGATGTTGGGGTATACATACTGCCCAACATTTCAAATGTCCAAAGAGGGACACTTAATTTTGTGGGAATGACTGATTATGTGGCCTGTGGGTGGGGGCTCTATCAGAACATTTCCAGTGACTTTAAGCCCAATTCGCATCTATTTATGCAGACTGATCAGTCATTTCGAATTAGAACTAAATATTTTATTGACACAAATTCATATATAAACCACATTTACTGCAGCTTAAACTCACTTTATTGTGGATTTTTTTTTGCTCTGGAGCTCTGTGATACAGGTATACAAACTAAAAATTCTGAGCTTCCAGAAAAGCTGGGGGATTTGGTTGAAAAGTAGGGACTGACCCTTCTAAATTGGAACACATGGGATGTATAAATGTGTTTGTGTATGTGTGTGTGTGTGTGTGTGTATATATATATATATATATATATATATATATATATATATATATATTTCGATTTAAGTTGTTAATAAAGCTCTCCCCCCCTTTCTTACAGGCGTCTTTCTCATTCCTTACGTCCTGATCGCCATCTTTGGAGGAATCCCCATTTTCTTCCTGGAGATCGCTCTGGGGCAGTTCATGAAAGCTGGCAGCATTGCAGTGTGGAACATTGCACCACTTTTTCAAGGTCAGCCCCGCCACCCTTCGACATGTCATCAGTCAGCTGGGATATATAGTGGTGCATCCTCCCAACCACCACTCCCCCCCCCCCCCCCGCCCTCCCACGCTCCCCCTGTGTGATGAGGAGGACTATTAGAGCTTTTCCTCATGTTCTGTTTTATAGGTGCTGTCCCGTGACCCTGATCTAATGTATGCAAGTTCAACAAGAGACCTTTCTTTCAATTCCCGCTGTAATTCTGTTGCCAAGTCATGTTTGACAAGGTTGCTCTGTTCTCACCTCAGGCAATAATTCAGGTTAATTGAATGCTCGTAATGTTTTTTTCCTCTTCCCATTAATTCACCTGTCCTTCAACAAAGGCAGATCCTTCTGGCACGTGGGCTGGCTTACGTGGACAGTAGTTATCGTGACACTAATTAGTGGTTCTTCCAGTAATTTATATGTTTTCAGTGTAGCTGGGTTTCAGACTCCTTCTTTTCACAGAAATTGCTTTACTGTAGGTCCGTTCGTTGCTTTTTAATGTGTCACAATGGTGGCAACGAATGTTTTGAGCTCATTTTAACAGCTAAAAGCTTTTTTTAAAAGGGACAGTAATCTAAAACTTACACTAGAACCAGAACAAAAAGTTCTGAATTTAAATGGCCCGCTATAATTGTCCGACTTGCTTCCTAAGATGGAAGTAGCTTCAAACTAAACTACAAATATCCTTCTATATGTACAAAAGTAATTTACACTACTAAGATTTATTAACTACGTGAAAATGCTAACAGTGCTACCCCCACAGGCGGGGATCTGCGTCAGGGCACGTGCACAGGCAGGCCTTTAAGAGGATCATGAAGTCATTTGACACGTCCCAAGGTGTCACCTAACCGCAAATCCCCATCTCTTGCGTTTCGCAGGGATCGGCTTCGCGTCGGTGGTGATCGTCTTCTTTTGCAACACGTATTACATCATGATCCTGACCTGGGCTGTCTATTACTTGGTGAAATCGTTCACGGCCACGCTGCCGTGGTCAAACTGCAACAACACGTGGAACACCCCGGACTGCGTGGAGATCTTCAGACACGACGACTGCAGCAACGGAACCGTAAACTCCACCTTCGGGAACTTGACCTGCGACGAGCTGTCTGACAAGGTGTCCCCCGTCGTAGAGTTCTGGGAGTAAGTGGCGTCCATCACACTTGTTATTTTACTATATTTTCTCTTGTTAAACTAGCAGGGGAACTTACTTTGTAAATTTCATGTTGTATGTAGGTTTGAAGCATGTTCTGTAGGTCTATGTGGACAGTGGCGAAAACACCATGTGTACCAATAAATAACCCAAAAATGGGTTGACGGTCCTGCAATTCTGCATTGCTCTGGAGCACTTTGTGCCAGTGCAACCCTTGTAGAACATGTTGCAGTGGCTGTTGATTGCACCTTTTTTTAACCTCCCAACACTTGTATGTGTCGACTTTTATAAAATACCTTCTATTACTTGTATTTACTGGTTAATACAGAGCATTAATTGAATGATTCTCCACCCCAGCCCATACTCTCCTTTGTTTATGTAAAAGTTCTAGTCTATTTATTACCTTATCTATAATTTGGTGAGTAAGAGGACAGGTGGAGACAAATTATTCAACCATTTAACTTTAAAAATAGGTCTTGCTTATCGTGTGAATACAGAAGCCCAGAGAGGCCACATATATTTTTTTTAAATATTTTTCTGACTTGCTTTCTCCAGGTGACAAGTTGTTTTATCCTGATGACAAGTTGTTTTATCCAGATGACAAGTTGTTTTCTCCAGAGAACAAGTTGTTTTCTCAAGATAACAAGTCGTTTTCTCCAGAAATACACATTGTATTGTATTTGTGTTCCTAGATTTTAGATACAGGTTGGTTGAGTATCCTTATCCAAAATGCTTGGGACCAGAGGACCTTTCCATAGCGGGCAATCTTGGATACTCCAATAAGATATATTAAGGCCTCTCAGCACTTATGAAATACAGTACTATCAATGCAAATACTGTATAGAGCAAGTAACGTTGGCGTGTCAGGTCTGCACACGTGCCATTGTGGGCGTGGGGGGATCGGGGCATGCATGGAAAGGCTATATCACAGCTTAAGGGGTCTGGACACTGAATAAACACTTGTGCACTTGCTTTCTGAGAGGTGTGTGGGATTTGTAACTTGTGGCAACATCCCCATCCCCCCCAAAAAATGGATTTTTGGATAAAGGATACTCAACTCAACCTGTAATGGATAATATAAATTAGTGAGTGCGATTTTAAAAGAGTCTGTGCTTAAATACAGCATAGAGAAAGCTAAAATGACCATCACCTGTGCTGAACCAGGTGCGATTCTTAAATCCTGTTCTTTTGCCATTGTTTTAAGTCTTATTATAGAAGATTTTTAATGTAGGTCAGTTTGTTATAATTGCATACATGTGTCTCAAGCTTTCTTGTTTAATGGGGTGAGTACGCTTCACTGTTTGAGAGTCTTCATTACAGTCGTTGATTGAAATGTACAAACATTTTTGGCAGCAAAAAAACAAACAAAAAAAATCTCTCCAGCCACATCACTTAAAATCTTTAATGTCATATAAAAGCTTACGCATCATATTGCCTTAGCATTTTGTTCAAAAGAAATGCCATTCAGAGGTGCGGTTTCTTTAAAACCGGAGGGGAGCTTTCGTTGGGATATTTCGTTTTTATTTATGTTGATGGCTCACAAGTTGAAATATATTGGGGATGGTCGAGGACCCTCTTTGGGTCCTATGCAAACATGGAGATTAATTGTGAAGAGGAAGTTCATGTTAGCAAACAAAAAGGGGGGTGTCAAACTGTGGCCTCCAGCTGTTGGAGAGCTACGTCTGCCATAATCCCTCTACCAGACTCTTGGCTAACAAAGCATTATGGGGGATGTAGGATGAACTGTTCTAGCAGAGATCACTCACCTTCCCGAAAATCCCACCACGGTGGATATTTAACTTCCAAACATGGAGATGTTTATTAACTTAAATAGTTAAGCATTTGCGAACCTCTCTAACCAACGATCAATTAGATGGATGATTGGTAGAATAGATGACATGCACAAAGTAAAGACAAACTTACTTGGCTGAGTTGTCCTGTCGCGTCAAGCCATAAATATCTTTCATTCTTAAACAGTGTGCACAATCGTCAAGTCTTTATCATTGTTAGAGCAACGTAGCAGTGATATATTAATTATTACTTGCTGTAGTGATTAAACAATGAATGGTTATCCACTACAGCAGGGTATATATTACTTACCGGTGATGATCCAGGCTTGGATAGCGTCTTAAACAAAAACAATAGGTTTTAATGGAAGACATTGGGTCTTTGGGATAGTCAGTCGTGGTATTGAGTAGCTGCAGTTACCTGTTAGAGATAGACAATCTTCTCTTTATCGTTTGGACTTTCATACTGGCTTCATTTATTAACTGTGATTAAAGTTCCATTATGTACTTCATCCAGGCCTGTTGCCTGCTTGTTTACAGGTGGGTCAATCAAAATAGTGAATAGTTGGATTCATCCACCTGTATCCAGGTAGGAAATTACTTAAATGCTGACCTGTTCCAAACACCGGTGTGTTTTCGAATGTGTCTTCTTCACGGTAGTTGACCTCCCTTAGGTATTAAGACATTCCCGCATAGTAATAGTAATTTTTTAACTTGCCAAGAGTAGGGAAGGATTAATTATTCTCAGCAGAACAAAGTGATACAACATTGAACTATCCCTAATCTAAGAATGTCTCTCATTCCTAAAACATGTGCAACTTTTTCTATAAGTTATGTATGAAAAGCTATTATGGTTCAAAAGTACTAAAAGTGAGTCAGTCAGCAGGAGCATTACCATTTGTTTCCATGGTGATTACACCACTTTTACAAATTTTTCCCAAGATATGCTTCGTAAATAAGCCTTAATATTTTCCAAACATTTATTTTTTCTTTTTAAAGGGTTTACTAGCGCAGTAATTGCTGTGTCTTCCAGCCAATGATTTACACCGAAATGGCAGTTTATAAACCAGTAAAAATTGGCATTTCAGTGGTCTGGGAACTCCATATCCCATGACGCTCACACAGCCTTAAGATTGACCAAGGGATATGGAGTTCCCGCTCATTTGCAGTGCCAAGGTTAGCTGTCGCTGCTATAAAAACCATCTGTGGGAAGCAATGAAAAAAATGTATTAAAAAAAACTTGATAAAGTAAATGAGTTGTGACTCATATGGGGAATTTGGCAAAAATATAATGGTCATTTGTGGGGCAAAGTTACAAAAGTGGTGCAACATGGAAACCAATGAAATGTCCCACCTTCAGAACCTTGTCCCACAAATGACTCTTAGAAATATCCCTCATTCCAGCTCGCACCTCATTATACTTGTATTTATTTTGGATAAATCATCGATATATCTGTAGTTTTTTTTTTTTTTTTTTTTTTGCAGCTCTTCACTTCCTATGCATTTGTTCGTTCTCTTGCTATGATATTTTCTTGCAGTGTTGCGAGCGAGTGGCAGTAGGGGAGGTTTGCTCTGCGCCCCAGCCGTCCCAAGGACAGGAACGGATCACATGACCTCTCGCTGGCAGCTGCAGGGTGGGATGGTCTTGTTAGCATGATTCTGAAACATGTGAGCCTCAAACCAGCCTCTCTCCCATTTTTAATTACTCTATTTTTTGTAAATGTATCTCTTTTATATATATATATAAAAAAAAATGCTCTGTGAATTGTTTGTCTGCCCTTTCTTTTATTTTTTATCTTGTATATTATTATGTTTTCTTGGTGATCTTGTAGGGTAGCTTTGTAACAGGGGGTTTCTTGTGAATGGCATTGCACTTTTGAGAAATGCTGTCGAACAGTGACAATTATTGAGCATTTCACACCAACACACACCCATAGTGCCTGCTGCTGACTTCTGTATGCCTGACTCATTACATTTAGTCATACGTCATAGATCAAAGACCCACCGACGCACAAATCGGTCAAATATACCACGCACAGTAGCGATACTGTCATTTATCAACAGCAAGTCTGTCACTTGATTTTTTTGAGTCCCAGTTATTGCAGCATTGGGCTTATTTTGCTGCTGCTTTTGCTGATTTTGATGCCGCCACTGTCTTTCGTTAAAATTGTTGCAGTCAGTAACAATACAATGTTACTCTTTAAAACAACCCCATCTTTTATTGTTCTAAATAAAGCAAAATCTAAAAGAATCTCTATATTCCGAAAAACTCTGCTAGAAATCTAGAGGAGGATAATTAACTATACTGCTGGTAGCTAACCTTGGCACTGCAGTTATTTGGGAACTACATGTCCCATGGAGCTCAGTAATTTTTAAGGCCTATTACTATATATATATAATGTCTCTGTCACGCTTTATTATACAAACAATGTGTAGTCTCTCCTTTCTTGTATACTTTTTGATGTGTACATTAGGTATCCCTAAAATAAAGCATATGGGGAGTAGACACCATTGGGGGTTATGTATAAACAGCGATTTTAGAGTCAATGCCTAATTCAACGTAGAAACCAATGGAGTGTTCCTGCTGACCCCGTATCGAATTGGAATATTTTCTAGCCGTAACCTAAACCATATATCCATAAAAATATACCTCAAATGAGATGCGAAAATGAATAGGAAATATATCCAAACTGCGGCTCTCCAGCTGTTGCAGGACTACGTCTCCCATCAGGCCCTGTCAGCTAAGAGACTGTCAGAGAAGTATGAGAGATGCGGTCTCGCAACGGCTGGAGGGCAGCTGATTGGTCAAGATGTTGACAAGTTTCTAAATAATTATTTCGATTTTTAAAAAAGTCCAGTTTGAATGGTTCTTTAGTCAACACAACACTTTTTCAGCTGTGTATTATATATAAAAGTATAAACTTTTAAATGACTGTTGTAGCTATTTATGTCATTTGATAAGTCCTTTATAATAGTGGATTTGATTTACACAAATCAATATTAGACACATTTACTGCTGTTTAAATACATTTTATTGAGAGTTTTATTGCTGTGGGGCTCCTTGACACAGTTACAGTAGGCAAAAATTCTGAGCACCCCCAAAAAGAGGGACAATAGAGGAGGAAAGAGGGACAAGGGATTAGGGTACAAAATAGGGACTGTCCCTCCTAAATTTGGACACATGACAGTTATATATATGCTTATCAGCTGAAAAATAAAATTATTTCTAACTTCGTCAATGTCTTAACTGTATTGCCTATTCATTTTGCAACTCATTTAATATATGTTTTCATGGAAAACAAGGACATATCTAAGTGACCCCAAACTTTTGAACGGTAGTGTACATACATCAATATGTCTTAACACCTTCTATTCAGCACACGTGTTGATTTTTTTTTAATGTTTCACCGGTGGTGTGGGCAGCTAAATGTCATTATGAGTTCCAGGCACACATTTTGTATTTGCTGGGAAAATGTATTGCCTTTATTACGCCTAAATCCCAACTCATTTCGCAATCCTCTAACGCTAAGAGCATGCTTTACAGCAATTCTAACCCAACACTTTATGGTTTTATAAACCTTTTTTTTTTATGGACTTACATTCTCAGATAATTTTCTTTGTACAAACACATAACCAAAGGCAATAACAGCAATATTATCTAATTAGCCAGGAGAACCTGAAAAATGAAAATGTACATTTTTATATATTGTCCCTCTTCTTTTCTGGGAGCTCTGGGTTGTATGAGTGTATCACAGAGTAATAAAACTCACAATACATTGAGTTTAAACGGCAGTAAATGCATTTTTATATTAATGCCTGTAAATAAAACACCTTATTCTTATTCTAAATGGCTTATCAAAATACATAAATAGTTATAAAATGGGCATAAAGTTGATGAAAATAATGCCCCGCCCATAGGCGCCCTTTCAGCCACTCCCACAAAAAAAGTGTCCTTCTTTGGACTTTTAAAATGTTGTGTCCTGATCATGTCTTGATATGCAAAATTACAGATGTGCAGTGAAATGTGTATTTTGCATATAAAGTCACAAGGTGATGTCATAAGCATGAGACACCACAGATGTAAATATTTTTTCTTTCTCTTATTTTATGCATTTGCACGCAATTGTGCTAACACAATTTATATAGATCATTATGATTTTATGATCTATATTAACAGTTCAAGTAATATTTAGATTGACAAAGTGCCTTAAAAAGCCTCCAGTTATCGAGTTATTTAAAAAAAAAAATCTTTCATTTTGTTTCTTTTGTGGTGTGACCTTATTAATACTGAATTAATACTGAATTTCACTCTAACATATATTTCTGTCATTGTTTAGCTGGGTTACCTCCACTGAGGCCTTCTGGGATAGGAAAATGGCTGCCTCCATTTCCTTATTTCAGCCAAGTTGCGGTAATCCCCATAATGCACACAACAAAGAGTATCTACAAGAGCGACTACACATTATTTAAGTAACCAAACCTAGCATGAGTATACAAGTCCCTTTACTGTATAAAAAAAAAAAAAATCTTGCATTTTTATAAAGTGGATATTATATTCATTAAATTCAGGCAAATAATATTCTGGTGACAAGAACTTATTTTTAAATGGTGAGTTAAATAATATTCTATTTTAAGGCCTATGCAGTTTTTTTTTTTTTTTAAGTACTTCTCTTTTCATAAATCTACTACCCTGAATTTTATTTTTTTAACCATCAGCTTCAGTTTAATTTAAATTAAATGGCCACTATAGTTAATTAAGGAGACTTTGAAATGTATTTTAATTGGGCTATGTATCCCTTGTCACCTATCCACTTTATTATGTCTTGGTTGTGTTTCCCCAATGGGAAAATTACAGCAATCTCTTTATTAAAGAAGTAACTAATCTTTATACACTTCGTACTATTCTAGCATCACTGCTACTATTAAAGTTCCTTTGGAATCCCCTTTTCATTCTTGTTGGCCCTGAAGCGCTTTTTTTTTTTTTTAGTACCCAAGGGCCAAACATTGTTTTTTTTGTGGAACCCTCTGGCACTCGAATTCTTACTGGAAAATTTTCCCTGCTCTAGAATGCTCACTGCAATCATTCTTACAGGAACAAGGTTTTGAGACTTTCCAGTGGTCTGGATGATTTGGGCTCGGTGAACTGGGAGCTGCTCATGTGCCTGCTGGGGTGCTGGCTGCTGGTATACTTTTGCATCTGGAAAGGCGTCAAGTCAACCGGAAAGGTAAGGAAAATACCTACCCTTTTTGCTTTTTTGTTTGTCTATTTGCACTATTGGGATAATTCAACCTCCCCAAAGACAGCTTTTGGTACTTCCTCCCCGCGGTCCAGGGCTTTAAAGAGTCTGTTCATTGGTGGCTGCCTGACACGCCCGAGTTCTAAGCCACACCCCTGCTCTAGTCCACACCACTTGCTTTCTCGATTCACCAAAGTTGGCAGTTATGCAGTAACTGTTCCGTAGGAATGGTGATCCTTGTATTGATGAGTAGAGATCCAATGTATTAATGAGTAGAGATCCAATGTATTAATGAGCAGAAACCCACTGTATTGATGAGCAGAGATCCACTGTATTGATGAGCAGAGATCCACTGTATTGATGAGCAGAGATCCACTGTATTGATGAGCAGAGATCCACTGTATTGATGAGCAGAGGTCCAGTGTATTGATTGAGTAGAGATCCAATGTATTGATGAGCAGAGATCCAGTGTATTGATGAGCAGAGATCCATTGTACTGATGAGCATAGATCCATTGTACTGATGAGCAGAGATCCAGTGTATTGATTGAGCAGAGATCCAGTGTATTGATCAGCAGAGATCCAGTGTATTGATCAGCAGAGATCCAGTGTATTGATCAGTAGAGATCCAGTGTATTGATCAGTAGAGATCCAGTGTATTGATCAGCAGAGATCCAGTGTATTGATCAGCAGAGATCCAGTGTATTGATTGAGCAGAGATCCAGTGCATTGATTGAGCAGAGATCCAGTGCATTGATTGAGCAGAGATCCAGTGCATTGATTGAGCAGAGATCCAGTGTACTGATCGAGCAATGATCCAATGTATTGATGAGCAGAGATCCAGTGTATTGACAAGCAGAGATCCAGTGAATTGATTGAGCAGAAATCCAATGTATTGATGAGAAGAGATCCACTGTATAACAGGTTCAATGCTAGGTCTGCTGCAAACTCTATATTTTCTAGTAATATGGAAGGATGCTCTACAAACCTCAGCAAATACATAACTGTCTGAATTGTGACCTGAGCAAAAGTGAGATTGTTTGAAGCATTGGGCTTTGTAAAAATCCAAAAACGAGACCGAGGGACAACCTTTATTGGGCAGAAAAAAACTCTATAGAGTCTACTCAATCAAAAAAATAAAACTACAGGGCATTGGCATGGGAATTTCAGACTTAAGGCCAAAGTAGCCGAGTTGGAAAAATTCTCCCTTTCAGCTGCATTGGAGAATTTTTTCCAGCTCGGCTACTTTGGTCTGCACAGGATTTATCATTGACGATTGCGCTCGCTTGAACTACGCTAACTACCTATTATTACTGCGTGTTTAATTCTTGATACAAACGTTTACTCTTCTTACGGTAATGTGGATTTCATTCCTGACAAGGCTGCAAGTTGGCATCATACCGCGCTGGGCCTCTGCCAAGCTCCTGACCAATTTATTTACAATGCTAGAGTATTAACCCATGCTTGGTTCAAAATCAAGTCAAATTAATGGGAAACTGACACTAGATGTAGAGGGGCGGATGTTTAAATATCCAACCTGCAGCAACGTTCTAAAAAAAAAAAATGGAACATTCCGTCGTTTTCCGTAGTTGTTTCCCGTTTTAGAACCTTGCTCCGAGAATTGTTCTATTACCCATAACCCTCAGTGAATCTGAAAAATGCTAAACCTTTCAATTTAATCCTAACCAAAAAAACAAACCCTTTCTCACTGCACGGGCAGGGCGTACTTCACAATAGTGTTATTGATAATGCCTCCTTCCAGCAAACTAGAGATTACAGCGGACTTTGGACGCCAAATCCTCATAACAGTCACTTTGTGGACGATATGTAAATGAGAGTGGCTGGAAATTTCCACTGCCTGTTTTTATAGACGCAACAGTGTGCATGCTTTAAGATGTCAGAGTATAGAGCGTTATGGTAGAATGTGCCCTTCATTACGAAAACAACGTGTAGCATCTAATCCCACATGGCACAATAGATACAGAAATCCGCAATCTGAACCAGGAAACCACTGTTGGCAGTTGTCCGTGCTAGTTTGAACGTGGGATGTGGGCTGGTAGGGCCTGAAAGAGAAATGACGAAGGTCAGTCTATATAGGGGATTTATAGCTGATTAGATTTCCACAGTAGATTTCTCTACTTTTATACACTTGCTTGATATGTATTCCTCTCTGGCTCGACTGATTGGTCAGTAACATCTTTAATACTGCAGTTATTAAAACAAATAATCACCTCTATACATGCCTGAGTTGGCTGTTACTTACCTTCTGCTATTAAAGGTCCTCCGTCACTTAAATATTGTTTATACTGTGAATGTAGACAGTAAAAAAATATCTATACATTATGTTAGCAGAAATGAATGCAAAAATTAAAAGCTTTTTTTTAAAAATGTGTCTGTTTGTCTCCTGTTTATGACATCACTTGTGGCTGGATATGCAAATGGAAAATGTGTTCATTTTCGAGCCACAGGATGATTTCACAAACAGGGGAGACGCCTGAGGCTGCCTCATTGTGGTGAGATTTGAAGCCACGTGTACCTCTACAAATGTTTTTTTCCGAAAAGGGAGATCCCACAGACAAATGGAAAACACATTTTTTTCTCTCTTAATTTATGCATTTGATCGCAATTCTTCTAACACACCGTATAGATAATTTTTTTTTTACATTCTCTTTATTCTATACATTCACAGCGTCAAATATATTTAGGTCATTGTTAGGCATTAAATATATCTCCAAGGCATTCCGTGGAAATGTATTGGACATTGGATAATATTGCTGCACTAACAGATAAAGACAAATTGAATTTCAAAACTGATTGAAAGGTTTACAATGTAAGAAACTAGGACCAACATGACAGGAGTCTCCGACGCCTCTTACGGTCCTCTGATGAGATCACATTTTAAATGAAAGATGCCTGGTAAATTCAGGGAGGGAGGGAGCATCGCTCAGCAACCGTCAAACAATGGCTGAGAATGAACGAGGAGGGTGTTTGGTGAGTGCCCTTCAAATATCCTTGTCAGCTCCTGATCCATTCATCCTTCATTTCACTGGGGAGGCTGCGGCCTTAGCGGTCTCAGGACTAACTAGATAATCACAAGGTGATTAGAAGGATGGTTACTGTAATAGTTCCAAGCTTAATCCCAAGATATTGCCACTGAGTTTAAAAAAAAAAAAAAACCCAGCTAAAGCAGGCAGAGATTTTGTTCCTGCTTTCTCTTCCCACATTGTGATACACATTGTTCCTTTTTTCCAGTCTTGTTTGACGATTGTTATATTCTCAATATAATGCAGAATGATTTAGTTACTCTTTTGAAGGGACAAAATCTCCGGTGTTTGGAGGCATTGGACTGTCTGCCCTGGACTGTTACCTCTTTTGTTGGAAAAAAAAATCCGAAATCTGGCCAGTCATGTCTGCCTACACTAGAATTTGGACATTACTTACAAATTGGACTTGATAGTAACTAGTAACAGTGTTAATTTCGTCAACGGAAATTTTTCGTTATAGTTTTCAACAGTTTTCAGTGGCAAAAATGAAATGATAATTAAATAAAAACTAAGTGAATCGGACGGAAACTATGACAAAAATCCTCATGGTACCCTCGGATCGCTGCCAAAGCCCAGTCTCCAGACTCTGTCGGCAGCTAGATTGGCTGGAACGCCGGCTCTCTGTGCCTATCTGCCCCCTTGAACAATGCCCTGCAAACTGCAGAGTATACTCCATCCATATGATTCGCTTGGTACCGTCATGTGAATGTTTCCCCTCCCATCTCCCTAGCAAGTTAACTTAATACTGTGTAACAGCCTTCTCAGACCTGTTCCCTCCCATCTCCCTAGCAAGTTAACTTAACATTGTGTAACGGCCTTCTCAGACCTGCTCCCTCACATCTCCCTAGCAAGTTAACTTAACACTCTGTAACGGCCTTCTCAGACCTGTTCCCTCCCATCTCCCTAGCAAGGTAACTAAACACTGTGTAACGGCCTTCTAAGACCTGTCTCATCCCATCTCCCTAGCAAGTTAACTTAACACTCTGTAACGGTCTTCTCAGACCTGTTCCCTCCCATCTCTCTAGCAAGTTAACTTAACACTGTGTAACGGCCTTCTCAGACCTGTTCCTTCCCTCACTGCTGGAGATTTAGTCAACTAAAACTAGACTGAAACTAAAACAATTCAGAACACTAAAATATGACTAAAATAAAATGGCATATTAGCCAAAAGACTATGACTAAAACTAAATCCAAATTTGCGTCAAAATTAACACTAAGTAGTAACCTTGATTTTCTCAGTCAAATTGCCTTACCTGCAGTGAAATCTCCATCTAGTTATAACAACAATTTAAGTTCTACATAAAATCGCATTAGCATAAAAAATAATTGAAAAAACAAGAACACTTAATATTACACGATCGAATGTTAAAACTTTTTTTTACACTTCACCTTCTACTAAGAAATATTTGGCTTGGAGTATTTGATATATTTAAATGTGTAGGCTGTCCATTATTTAAGTTGATTGCCCCGTTTATTTGATGATTTTGACCTCACGCCCCCTTTTCACTGCCAAGAAGTCTCCAACGTATCCGTTAAACAGAAAGCCAAGTAAGGCATGTTCTGTACCTACATGGAAGGAGAGCTACTGGAGTACTGCTGCAGACACAGCAAGCCGTGCTCACGTATTAGCACTTCCACACAGATGAATGGTAGACGAAGGATTATTTAAACCTTATCACCCTTTGACAAATCTAGGGCATGGCTTTCAAAGCCTCTTGGATGCGAGCGCCCCTGCTTATTCAGTCATCGGGGCAGTCTCCAGCTGGTGACCTACAAAGCTCTTGGTCTGGAGGGCCGGTGACACTCTTGAGTCTTGCAGGCTGAATTAGGCGGCTGGAGTGAGGGGGGGGAGGGTAAACGATGACTGCGATGTTATGAATGAAGCATGTGCCTCACGTCCCACTCCTAGACATTGTTCTGTGCAGATCGTACCCTTGCTGAATGATAGGGATGTTAACAAGGGCTGAGGCAAAGAGGAAGGCGGTGAGAACTGAGGAAGGCAGGGAAGCACTTTGGAGATCTTCCATGCATGTTTTTTCTTTAATCCTATTCTTGTCCCTACAAAAAAGAAGAGTGCACAGCGCTTAAATATAAAAAAAGGGGGGTGAGAAGTGAAAAGGCAGTGGTAATAAATATATAATGTGATGAAAAATATAAGGGGAATAAAGAAACACACTAACCCGTATCCACTCGACACACAGAAAAACCTCACATATGGACAAGTATGGAGGGAAGGATATCTCTCCAAATTGAGAGGGGGGCAAACCACTAACAAATGTGGAAAAGGGATAGCAGCTAATCTTAAACTGCAATGGACTGGACCACTGCAAAAAAGAAGTACAGGATTAATAGAAAGAGAGACAGCGCTAAAATATACCCCAAAAAGAACAAGACATAATTTATAAAAATAGAAAAAATTATTTATTGTCACAAATATACATGTATATAAGGTAAAAAGACTATAAATGAGTCTAGTACCACAGTATTATAACAAAAACCACAAATAGAGTAAAAAAAACACAAGAAAATAATATCAATATGCGGTAAAGTAGAATAAAATAATATATAAAATATATATATAATAGTACAACCTTACCCACTGCTAGTATAGTGTTGTTCACCTGGCCAGGTTCAGAACATATGTATAAAATATACACTATAAGCACAGACACAAAAACAGGACACCCCTCAGGACGCGTTTCGTAAAAAAACTTCTTCAGCTGGTGGGTGAGTGTGCATACAGACAGTGGGAAAAGGCACTCTTATATATAAGACAGAAAAAGCCCCGCGAAAATTGGATTCTGATTGATGATACTCTACAGCTGGATGGTAGGTTGCAAACTAAGTTGCCGATAAACCGGAAGTTCAAATACAGAACACTTCCGAAAAAGACGTTATCGTCATCAAGAAGCGTCTTGTTGCCATGGTGGCGCGTCCTCCAACCGCATAGCCGGCATAGCGGGTGGGGGACCGCGAAATCGCCATAGGCAAAGGAGTCTTCGATTAAAATACCAAGGAAAAGAATGGTCTGCTGATACCAAGGGGACATAGAAACGGAAAAGGGAAATAGATGAAAGAAAAAAGGGAGAAAAGAACTAGCAAAGAAAAAAGAATGGAAAACGGGGAGGAGAAAGGGGAGGGGCAAAAACAGAAAGAGGAATGACAGGTGGTAAATAGCAAGCAAGTAATAGTACGTGCAGGATCAAAAAAATCATGATAGGAACACAAAACAGGGTATAGCAGCTAGAGAAAACATAATGTAGAAAAAATCAATATAGAGAATACACACAGTATGCTTTAGACATGTTGCATACTATTATATAGATGGTTTTTGTTATAATACTGTTGTACTAGACTCATTTATAGTCTTTTTACCTTATATACATGTATATTTGTGACAATAAATAATTTTTTCTATTTTTATAAATTATGTCTTGTTCTTTTTGGGGTATATTTTAGCGCTGTCTCTCTTTCTATTAATCCTATTCTTGTCCCTGCCAAGGACTGCAAAGAAATTGAGTTTCGTGCACTTCCTTGATCTAAAATATAACCTTCACCTGCGCCTAAGACGGCCATTTTTATGTCCCTCTTCTCAGATATAAATTAGCCTTCAAAATGGCCCTAAAAATCCACCTGTGATCATGCAGGGAGCGTCTTAATCCAATATGGCTTTATGACAAACTAGTTGTAAAAATCCACCTGTGATCATGCAGGGAGCGTCTTAATCCCATACGGCTTTATGACAAACTAGTTGTAAAAATCCACCTGTGATCATGCAGGGGAAAGTCTAGAAACCTGTATTGTTGGTTACAATAACCACATTTTTGGAGTTAACAAGTGAAACAGTATTCTATATTAGTCACCATTATTTGCATAAAACCAAAACTAGATAGGGTGTACATTTTTTTAAAATATACACATTGCACTGCTAACACAATAAATAGTCTTCCTACATGTCATTTTGCTTAGAGAACCATACCAGGTGTTCTACATATTCTAATTTAAACACAACTGGGTAATCCCTAAATCCTGGACTGTTGGTGCTCTTTGAGGACAGGTTTAAGAAGCATTGGTCTAGACTAGGGGTAAGTAACCTGCGGCCCTCCAGCTGCTGATGAACTACATCTCCTATAATGCTCTTTCAGCCAAGAGGCTGGCAGAGAAGTATGGGAAATGTAGTCCAGCAACATCTGGAGGGCCACACGTTGCCTATCCCTGGTCTAGACCATGAATCCTAAAAGCTAAAACTACTGATGATATTTTAGGCTTGAATACTGAATCTTAAAGGAAATCCATGTCTCAAAACCGGAACACCAGCATGAAAAAAACAATCTTGGTTTAGCAGGACTTCCTTTTAATCCACTTCATAATTCCCATTAGGAGACAAATAGAGTAGCAGCAAAGACTGTAATGCTTTGCAACAATAACATAATATTGGGCTATTAGAGATATTATGAGACTCTACTTTCGTTACGGAAGAGTAACACCTCATTCCTTAGCCTCAACATCCAAAAGGTCAAGGGCCTTCCCTGACCGGCCTACCGAGACATACCCTGTCTAGTGGGCCACTGAGAGAGTAACCTGATATCATGCGCTCTTCTTTTGAGAAGTACACCTTGTTCACTATGGGGAAACATGACTGAATTTCTGTCTATAAATATATCCTTCTAGTAATGTCATTGCTATATCGTTCTTTAACTAAGCTGGTGGAGATCCGAAAATGAATATTCCCTTACAGGACGGAGAACGCTAAACTGAGTAACTGAGGTCACCATTTTTCTAGCTAGGGCGTTCCTGACCCCTCTCCCCACCCAAAGGTCCCATTGATGGATGTATTGTGACGTCCTGGACAGTATTACTGAAAGAGGACGTCATTAAGAATGTGATATGATTTCACTATACCTTAGTATATCACTGGTCTTCTCTATGTGTCGCAAACACTTAGAGCACTACACACAGGATGCCTCTCCCTTTCTTTGGCCGGATGCTCGAAGAGGTAGATAAAATGGATGCTCCCTCCCCGTGCAGCCAGCATCGCTGGGGAGGGAATTAGTGGAGGAAAGTATATTTTATCATTAAATTTAAAAAAAATCACTATTCAGTTTATTAGACTCATAGCTTTTGTTTTGTTTTTTTTCTAATGCAGAAAAAAAGGACTCCAATTATCCTTTACAATATTACCGCACTCGATGCGATCTTTCATGAAGTAATTTTTGGGGGGCTACAGTTGTCCTGTAAGTACCAATGAATTTTCTGTGCCATTATCACACGCTAGGTGTGAAAGGCACGGTCCAGACCAGGCTGTTACCAAGACCAAAGTGTTTTGGGTTTTTTTAACAGATATTTTCGGTACTTGTGTACCCATCCTTGTGAGCCATTTGCAGGTTCACAGATATATTGGAAGACTGAACCCAGCCTGACAATCACATGGCTCCCATACAGGGGGCTGAAAATATACCTGTTCGAATTTCAGTACAGGCCCCTGTATGCTCGTTGTACAGTACACTGTAATGTTTTAACTCAGGCCTGTGGTTATGTGAATACTATAAGAAGCTTACTGCTGTGTGCAGTCTTTAACTCACCTTATTCCTTGACACCTTCTCTGTCTCCGTAAAACAGCCCTGTATTAACACTGATCTAGTGTTTCATGCGTTAAAACATTAGCTAACTCTGGATAATTGCTTTACCTTAATCTACTCAGCCACAGACTAATACTGTCTCTTTATAAGCATTTCCTATCAATGTAAATACTGTATAGAGCAAATAAAACTGTTACTGTGATGTAGCTGTGATGTGGGGCATCGTTGGGAACCTGCCGTTGGCGTGTCAGGTCTGCACACAAGCAAGTGTATCATCTTTTGTGGGGGATCGGGGCATGCATAGAAAGGCTATAATCTCAGTTTAAGGGGGCTGGACACCGAATAAACTGTTGTGCACTTGCATCCCGACAGGTGTGTGTGGAATTTGTAAGTTGTGGCAAAACTCAAAAAATGTTTTGGATAACGGAATTCTGGATAAATGATACTCAACCTGTAGTAGGGGTTAGAAAGATAACACAATCATCCAAAGTTTCTCCATCTAAGTGTTGTTCTAGAGAGTATTGCATGCTAAACTTGCAGCAAATACACACAGAGACAAACACATCCTGCACAATCCAGGGCTGGCTGGTGTGGGCCCCATGTAAAGGCCACTGAACGCGTCTGTCCTGAGTAGTTTTTTTGTTTGTCTGCAAGTAGTATGTGTCAGGATTGACGCGTGGGGAAGTAGGAGGAGTATCCGACACCTTCGGAAAAAATCAACATCTTAGCAGCTTTGATTTGAATTAGATCTTTGATTTGATTTGAAAAGCTAGTACAACTGTAGGCCAAAAAAAACATACCGTACGTTCTGTTTATTTAAAACATTACATCACGTGTAGATGTTTTAAATAAAAAAGGCTTTAATGAAAGAATACGAATAAAGTATCTTATTGAATCCTCTTAGCTCTATAGACTGACATGTTTAGAATCTTGGGTCAGATCTGACCTATCTCGCCCAAGATTCTAAACAACATGGCTGCTTCCTGTTAGGACCATTTGGTACGAAGAGGGCTTAACGAGGTATGTTATTTGTATTTTTTTCATTAAAGCAATTCTATATAGACCATCTATACTTAATGCAATCAGTGTTTATTCTGTCTGTTGTCCATCTAATTAATACCTATGAATAAATGCATTAGTCCTTAAATATTATATTATTTTAATTTTCTTATTCTATGCTAAATCTATAAACTGAGATTGCAATTTTACTATAGTTTTTAATGCAGAGACTTTCCCCAAACCCTCTTCGATGGGCTGATCACCATAAGGGGTGCCACATTTTCTTAAAAAAAAAAAAAAATCCCTGCTTTGTTATGACCTCCATAGACTTGACAATGGCCTGCCGGTGTAATACTGGCCGGGTGGTAACCCTAGCCACCCTTCGTAAAGCCTTGCCAGCAGTAAAGCATTCTCTGTAGTTGAACTCCTTTGAGGGAAGGTGGAACAAATGTATACAAAAAAAAAAATAGAATAAAAAGATGTTTTTATGTATAAAAACAAATAAAATGTAGTTTTTATGGATATATTCTCATGAAGGGAAAGCAACTCTTCGAACCATAAACACGGTCATAATATGTTTTATTAAACATTCTGCTGTAAAAGCTGAACATCCCTGAAGGTTGTAACAATAATAGTTTCTTGTTTTTTTCGTGCTTCTATTCTGCTGTAGGAGCACAAATGAAGATATGACTAGTCTTGGTTCAAGGATAAAGGGGCATGTTCTTTTTAAATTGCCTTGACCTCTGACTGGCAGTCTTTATGATTCACTGTGGAGTTTACAGCCCAATCTGGTCACTGTAGGTCTTCTCATGGATGTGTAATTGAAGGACTGCAATGGAACCATGGTGATGAAAGAATGCAAATAGAGTACCTCATTGAGCCATCTCTGTCCTGCATCAGGGGGGGGGGGGGGGGGGCTGATATGTCAATATGGGGTCAGATCCTCCTCCCTCTTGGGACAGATCTTCCTTCCTCTTCGATTGTTGCATTTAAGCATTTCTGATTTAAATATCTGCATTTGCTGCAATCTTTTAATTAAAAAGACATATATTTTTTGCATATACTCCATAAAATGGTCTGTGGCTGTAGAGAATTAAAAAAAATGGCTCCCCGTGATGAGCTGTTTTCGGATCCCGCTGCAGGCACTTTCACTTTGAATGGCCTCAGTCTGACAGGGGAAATGTAGCCGGTGCTCAAAGCGAGCACCGGCTACATTTCTCAAAATTGCGCCGTGCCCGAACTTCCGCGTTCTGGTACGCCTACGTGATGTCCGGAGGTCTCGCGATTTTTTTGCAGGGACCCACAGTCGGGTCTCTGCCAGAGTGTTCCTGGCTACCGATCGCCTTGTGATCGGTGGCCAGGAAACCAATCGTGACGTTTTGGTGCTTGCGTCGTTTGGGACGCAAGCACCTTGCGTCACGAAGGGGTTAATGTGTGATGTCATAAACAGACATTGAAAAAAAAAATTCTCATATTTTAGGCATTTTCTCATTTTTGCTCATTTATGCCCATTTTGTTTATTCGCTAGTCACAGTGAGTTTTTCTGCAAAAATATATGATTATTTTTAAAATTGATCACGTGCTGAGTGTCCCTAATTCTCTGTGAGGCTTGGTGGCCAAATTCGGTCTTTATTCAAGCAGAGCACACGATTTCTTTAGCCTCCATCTTTGATTGTCTTGTATGTGCAAAGTTGTTCCTGAGCCATTTCTCACTGCCTTCCAATCTCCACAATAAACCCATTACATAGAAAGCCCGGAGGCCAGCATCCCGTTACCAGGATTGTTCTGTCTTGCAGATTGTCTACTTTACTGCCACCTTCCCCTACGTGGTTCTACTCATTCTTCTTGTGCGTGGTGCCATGTTACCAGGAGCTGCAGAAGGTATTATATACTACCTGAAGCCTGATTGGTCGAAGCTTGGGGCTGCCCAGGTAAGACCCTGTTCGGATAGGTGTTATCCGCAGCATGTGGCCCAAATTCCTCTCTCCCTCTTTTTCTCCTTTGGTGTCCCTGTTTTTCTGCTCCAAAGTTAATAAAATCCATCATTGAATCAGCTTTATTCATAAAAGACAGAACTGACAAAGGAATTTCAAACTTGGAGCCAAACTAGCAGGGTTGGAAAATTTTCCTATTTAGCAAAATTTTTCCAACTCGACTACTTTGGCCTTAAGCTTGCAATTCCATTATCGACTCCCCTCTTCCATAAATAAAGCCCGGTGTGTTCAAAATGTAGTAAATGTGTCTATTTATTAGTTTTTCTAAATAAAATACATCATTCTTATTCTAATTTTCTTACCAAAACGCATAAATAACTCTCAATTGGTCACTTAAAAATTCCCTGCCCATAGCCAAAAACAAACTAAAACAAAGTGTCCTTTAGTGAGATATTGGAAGTTCTGTTGTTGGCTACCATGTTCCTGTGGTCTATGCTTCATTCTCTCTGCACACTGGGTAACTTGCATTTTTCTCTATTGTTTGCGCTAGGTGTGGATTGACGCAGGCACGCAGATTTTCTTCTCTTACGCCATAGGACTTGGCGCTCTCACGGCCCTGGGCAGCTACAACCGCTTCAACAATGACTGCTACAAGTAAGAGGCTACTGTGAAAACTCACGGTAACATAGACACTGGCAAGAGCCACGCCCTGGCGAGAGCCTGTCCCTTCAAAGGAACTACCGTATGCGTTAATCAACGCAGGTTATAGATATGGTTCGCCAGCTTGGCAGACGCGTTTCGTTTTATCTGCCTTTTAATTCCTTGCCCTTCTGTTATCTAATTACCCCTCCTTCATGGGACGACTGGGAGTCGTCTTTCACTAAAAATGAGATGCAGGTGGGATGAAGACGTCATTATGCATTGAGCTCAGTTGGCCCCTCCATAATGCATAGTTAAAATCTTTAACTCCCCTTAACGCGCCTGCCCCTCACTGTAGCTTGCACCTTCTTCTAAATTCAACAACGGGGGAAGCAAACGGTCAAATTGGAAAGAAAAATTAATTCTTGATATGTGCTAAAAAAAATAATTGGCCCTGGGTAAATTTACATGGGTCATATTGTCATTTGACACAGAATTTGTTCTTGCCTCTTCTGACATTGTCTTGAGTGGATTATTGGTACTGAGTAGTGTTAAGCGAACCCGAACCGCACTGTTCGGGTTCGTACCGAACTTTACTGTTTTTGGACCCCGAACACGGACATTTCACTGTATGTCCGTGTTGGAGTTCGGGGTTCGGCGATTACATTGTATGCAATGCTATGGGCTTTCTATAAACTGAAATAGAGTCCCCATTCATAAGAATTTCTTATGAATGGGGACTCTAGTTCGGTTTATAGAAAGCCAATAGTATTACATGTATTCTATAAGCCGAAAGTCTATAAACCGAACGACATTCTGTTTATAGACTTTCTTTTTATAGTATACATGTAATGCTATTGGTATTCTATAAACTGAAATAGAGTCCCCATTCATAAGAATGGGTCAACTGACACTCACCCACATTTTACTTCATTTTGCAGCCCTCTAGCCCTTTCCAGGACTTTTCTTAGAGGCATTTTAGTGGCCAAAAGTTTGGGTCCCCATTGACTTCAATGGGGTTCGGGGTCGGGGTCAAGTTCGACCCCGGACTTTTTCCTGAAGTTCAGCCGAACCCGAACATCCAGGTGTCCGCTCAACTCTAGTACTGAGTCAAGTTCATACTGCAACAGTTAATACATACAGCCCAAAATGAGGGAACACAAAGAATAGGTGCATGTGAGGGGCTTCTTACAGGACAACTGTCTGCAAAGTGTTCTGTTTAAGTTAAAGATTGCACTGAGTGTAGGCATTTTATATAGAAATGCATTCATTAAAGAATACAAATAAACAACCTCACTTTGCAGACGTCTTGGGTCAGATCTTCCTTCACCTGACCAACATTCTAAACAACATGTCCGCCGCCGTAGAGCTATTCAGAGCACAGAGAGGGCTCAGTAATGTACTTTATCTGGATTCTTTCACTGCAATATTATTGCTTTTACCTACTATAAAACCGTGAAAACTAGGAAAATTTTCAATATTATTGCTTTTTCCGACTATAAAAATGTATAAATTGTCAATATTATTGTTTTTTTTACCACTATAAAAAAAAATACTAAGCACATGATTGTAACCTATAGGGAGTTAGCTACTCTTGGCAATTCTCTGTAAAAAAAAAAAAAACCCTCCTATGTACAGAATATTCAGAACATTATGCTAGAATGTCACCGGTATGTACAGAATGTTCCGCAACCCAAAACATTTAACGCACAGGAGCAGTGACTTTCTTTACTTTAGGAACTTGTTTATCGTCTCGGACCAGCGTCTGCATGTATCACCCATTCATTGCTGCCATTGGTTTGTGGGCAGAGACCTCTCTGCACTGAACATGCAGTACTATTAATTACCAGAAACAGAGAATGAAAGGAGACATACAACTCCAAAAAAAACATTGTTTATTCACAATTCAGTACAAATCTGATGGGTTTCTGATAAACACCCACCTCCTGTAGGTTCCTGGCCATCAACACGTTTAACCCCTTAGTGACATGACTTTTTTGGCTTGTCCGACGCTTGGTGACATGGGCTGTTTTAACATTTCTGAGCAGTTTGTGTTTTGCTGTAATTTATTTCTGTCTCATTTAGTGTACCCGCACAAACTATATATCGTTTTTATCGTCATAAGAAGGGCTTTCTTTTGATACCATTATTTTGATAATAGCATATAATTTGATGTAAAAAAAATAATAAAATATGGCAAAAAAAATTAAAAAATAATTTTTTTATGACTTTTATTTGAAAAATCGTATACTCATGTACAAGAGACAACAAAAAAACACTGCTAAAAAGTTTCTAATATATGTCCTGAGTTCAGAAATAGCCCATGTTTTTATGTTTTTGTGCTTTTTTATTCATGTTACAGGGCCAGAACTATAAGTGGTGCAAAGCTATTTTAAAATCCCTTCTTTCAAAATTAGCGATAGTGACATTGTAACACTGATTTCTGTACTAAATCCATGAATGACCCCCAACATGTACATATTTTTGAAAACTAGACAACTCAGGGCATTTAACTTGGGGTATTTTGACACATTTCATGTAGCCATTTTACCACCAATCTATGCCAAAGTTTGCAGCAAAAAATCTTTTTTTTTAATTTTTCACATATATTGCAATTTAGGTAAACATTACCTTAAAATGTGAAGGGGTATTTCCAAATAACACCTCAATATGTGTTCAGCAACATCTCCTGAGTACAGGGATACCACCCATGCATAGGTTTGTTGGTTTGTTTTGGGGCTAAAAGGCCACATTTAGGGGGTGCGCATTTTGGTTTTCCAACTTGGAATTCTGACATGCAGAAAACTTGTGCCCATGTCCCATTTGGGACATTTTTGAAGCCAGAAAGTGTATTCTACCCCACAAAACCATATATTTTTTTAAACTAGACACCCTAGGGTATTTCAAATGGTAGTATTTTAACACTTTCCATGCACTAATTATACTACCAGCCTATGTCAATGTTTTGGGTAGTAATTTTTTTTCACATACATTGAACTTTGGGCATGAATTCACAGATCCTGTTATATGTCAGTGCCAAACAACACCTCAATATGTGTTCAGCAACATCTCCTGAGTACAGGGATACCACCCATGTATAGGTTGGTTAGGTTATTTGGGGGTTAAAAGGCCACATTTGAGAGGTGCGCTTTTTGGTTTTCCAACTTGGAATTCTGACGTGCAGAAAACCTGCGCCCATGTCCCATTTGGGACATTTTTGAAGCCAAAAAGTGTATTCTATCCCACAAAACCATATATTTTTGAAAACTAGACACCCTAGGGTATTTAAAATGGTAGTATTTTAACACTTTCCATGCACTAATTATACTACCAGCCTATGTCAATGTTATGGATAGTAATTTTTTTTCACATACATAGTACTTTGGGCATGAATTCACAGATCCTGTTATATGTCAGTGCCAAACAACACCTCAATATGTGTTCAGCAACATCTCCTGAGTACAGGGATACCACACATGTATAGGTTGGTTAGGTTATTTGGGGGTTAAAAGGCCACATTTGAGAGGTGCGCTTTTTGGTTTTCCAACTTGGAATTCTGACGTGCAGAAAACCTGCGCCCATGTCCCATTTGGGACATTTTTGAAGCCAAAAAGTGTATTCTACCCCACAAAACCATATATTTTTGAAAACTAGACACCCTAGGGTATTTCAAATGGTAGTATTTTAACACTTTTCATGCACTAATTCTACCACCAGCCTATGTCAATGTTATGGATAGTAATTTGTTTTTCACATTCATTGTACATCGGGCATGAATTCACAGATCCTATTATGTGTCAGTGCCAAACAACACCTTAATATGTGTTTAGCAACATCTCCTGAGTACAGGGATACCACCCATGTGTAGGTTAGTTAGATTATTTGGGGGCTAAAAGGCCACGTTTAGGGGGGGGTGCATTTCCAACTTGGAATTTTGACATGTAGTCAGCCTGCGCCCATGTTCCATTTGGGACACTTTTGAAGCCTGTCAAAGTATTTTACCCCATAAAACCATATATTTTGGAAAACTAGACATTCTAGGGTATTTAAAATTGTGGTATTTTAACACTTTCCAAGTGCTAATTCTACCACCAACCTATGTCAAAGGGATGGGATGTCATTTTTTCCCCAAACACATTGTAGTTCAGGCAGGAATTTTCAGATTCTGGTATTTGCCACTGCCAACCAACACCTCAATATGTGTTCAGCAACATCTCCTGAGTACAGGGATACCCCCCATGCATAGGTTTGTTGGTTTGTATTGGGTCTAAAATTCCACATTTAGGGGGTGCGCAATTCCAACCTGGAATTTTGACATGTAGTCAGCCTGCGCCCATGTTCCATTTGGAACATTTTTGAAGCCGTCCAATGAATTTTACCCCATCAAACCATATATTTTTGGAAAATAGACATCCTAAGGTATTTCAAATGGTGGTATTTTAATACTGTATAGGTACTAATTCTACCACCAGCCTTTGTAAAAGTTTGTGGTAGTACTTTTTTGGGAGTTTTTTTTCCCACATGCATTGTACTTCAGGCATGAATTCACAGATTCTGGTATTTGTCACTGCCAAACAACAACCCAATATGTGTTCAGCAACATCTCCCGAGTACAGGGATAGCACCCATGCATAGGTTTGTTGGTTTGTTTTTGGCTAGAAGGCAACATTTGTGAGATGCGCATCTCAAAATTCCAACTTGGAATTTTGACATGTAGTCAACCTGCGTCCGTGTCCTTTATGGGATATATCTTTGAAGCCAGCCAATGTAATTTACCCCCACCAAACCATATATTTTTTTTATCGGTAGACCCCCATCACTACTTGTGGCAAGGGCTCAGCAGCCACCGATACATCGCTAGATGATGTATCAGAAAGCTGAATAGGGTCAAAATCGAACCCTGAGTCCGCGGCCTCAGAATCAGTGCGTAAGCAGTGATCTCGAGCAAAGAAGGGGTTAATAGCTCTTAGAAGAGCCTATCTAGTACTGTAATACATTACAGTACAAATAAATTAATCCATAAAACAGCGCAGACAGAAAAACATACTGTTGCTGTGCAAGATTACTGCTTACACAGTGATGAATGGCAGGGAAGGGGTTAATACACAGTGAAAGACTTTCATAAAACCTGACAATTTTATAAAATGTTATTTTATATCACTAATACTGATCTGTCTCTTTCCGTCACAAAAATGTAAGTGAGGAGAGGGAGGCAGATCAATATTTGTGAATATTGATCCGACCAATTTTGATCTGACCAGGGCGAATGGTGAGCTTAATTGAGAAATCACCAAACCGCCTTTGCCACTAATTCGCTGTTACTGATCGCTATGCGCTCAGGCAGCTTAAAAAAAAAAAACTCAAATATTTTTACTTTACATGTAATCCCCTAGCGGGTATGTGTAAAAAAAAAAATAAAAAAAAATATGCAGACAGATAAAAATTGCTTTGGCGTCAATATCTTTGCGTAAGCAGTGATCGACGGCAAATAAGGGGTTAATAACTCTTAGAATAGCCTTTTTAGTACTGTAATAAATTACAGTACAAAAAAATTAACCCCTAAAAAATGCACAAACAGCAAAAATAAATGCGCTGATGTGCACGATCACTGCTTATGCAAGATCAGTGGCAGGGAAGGGGTTAAACGCAGGGAATTGCTTTAATAAAAATTTTTTTATTGTTTTATTATTTGTGTGTTGTGTATTTATTGTTTTTTTTAACTTTTACTTACTTTTAGAACTTTGATCTGTCTCTCTCCCTCACTAAAAAAAATGTGAGGAGAGGGAGACAGATCATAACTGGTCAGATCAATATAGAGTTAATATTGATCTGACCAGTCAGTGGGGATGTTCAGGAGAGCATCCCCACTGCCTGTCAGTGTGCCTGGCAGTCACTGATTGCCTCTGTGAAGAGGCAATCGTGTGACAGCCAGAGAGCACAGGAAGCAGGTACTTCCTGCCTCCTGTGCTCTTGCCCTTAGAAGGGCAGCGCCATCTTGGTCACTTAGTGACCAAGATCGTGCATTTTTTTTTTGTGTTCCTGATTGCCTCGACTTGCGAGGCAATCAGAAACACTTTCTGAGCATAGGAAGCGAAAGATTCGCTTCCTATGCTCATTTTTTAAATGCCCGCGTTTTAAAGGCACTGTGCCTTTAAAACCGGCATTTCGATCGCTCTCCGGAGCGATCGAAATGCCGACGGGCATTTTTTTTAGCATTGTACGATGCTTCCACACGGAAGCATCGTTACAATGCCCTTAGAGCACTGAAAGCGGAAAAACTCCGCTTTCAGTGCTCGTTTTGACACAGGACGGACTAGGTCCGTCCTGTGTCACTAACGCCTCGGCACACAGGACGGACCTAGTCCGTCCTGTGTCGCCAAGGGGTTAAAAGCCAGGTCCTATTTATAACAAAATAGCCATCTCCTGTGATGTTTACCCTCTCAAATTACAAAAAGTAACAATAATAAGGAACTGGAAAATATGAAATAAAGATGGCTGCCCAGTTTATGTAACTGAGCCTGCTTAACCAATCAGATTCCTTTCCCATTAAAGTGACGGTATCGCCTAAATGTTGTTTTTACTGTGCATGTAGAGTGTAAAAAATGATTGAAAATGATCTATACAATGTATTGTAAAATTGCAAGCAAATGCCTAAATTAGGACAAAAATATATCTGTGGAGTCTCCGGATTATGACATCACCTGTGGGACTGTATGCAAATGTCACATTTCCTATTGACAAGCAGTTAATTTGCATACCGTGCCATTTTTTATGCTCTACATGCACAGTACATACAATGTCCAGGTGATACAGTCCCATTAACATATATTTCTATAGCACACCGTTTGCACAGAGCTTAATGGGCAGTCACTTACTGGATTGGACCTACAGAGACAGACCCATACATAAGGTCGCAGGTTAAGAGTCTGGAGCAGTGATGGTTAACCTTGGCACTGCCGTATTGTTGATTGGGAACATGGGACATGAAGTCCAAAACACCTGCAGTGCCACAATTAGCCATCACTGTTCTAGATTATTTAAAAGCATTAATTATATATATATATATCTTAATTTGCAACCTGCACATAATATACAATTTCACACTTTGAGTGCCAATGTGGGTGAGTACCACTCTATAAAGGGTATTTTAAGGCAAGAAAAGTCTGCATTCATATGAAATGTTTGCTTTGAGAGCCAGAGGAAGAAAGAGCTCACTGAAAACAGTAAAGAGAGGGTCTAAATACTCTGAGCATATTTCCGTTTAATATAATAAGCTGGTATGTTACAGATCCTGGATATTAGAGTATTGTCTGGGGCTTGGAGTCATGGCCTCTCCCCCAGCCCTGGGCACCCTTTCAGCAGTGTGATATGGCCAGATTAACGGCTGGATGAGCACAGGTGCTGTAAGCAGAGCCATATCAGCCAGACCGCCATGACACCTCAGCTGTCGCGGGCAACACAGCGGATCATGTTCAGTCCTCATTAATAGGCTGAAGTGATGTGCCCATGCAAGGCTTGAGCTGCTCTGGCTGGGTTCACTTTCTCCTCGTGGGGTGGGCGTTCGGATTTCCCTCATCTCATTTTACCCAAATATTTAACCCTTTGCGTGCCTGGCTGCTGCAGCGAAGTTAAAGGGACAATGCCACTTAAATATTTTTGGGTGTGGGGAATAAAAATTATCGGTGAAGAAAAATTGTAAAGAATTGACCAATTAAGGCCATAATAGGCTTAATTTCTCAAATCCCCGCATTACCCGCCTTCATCCCTCCAGCTGTTTCTGGACTACAACTACCAGAATTATTTGTGATTCTAGAAAGCTAGTGTTAGGAATTAAAGGATTTGTAGTTCGGCCGCAAGTTGGATGGAGACAGTTTTGCCTTTGGTTTCCTCTCTACACTTACACTTATGTGTTAAAGACAAAAAAATACTTAAGGTTTTTTTAATCAGACAGTAGCCTACTTCAAGCAAATAAGGTTGAGGGGTTGTCCCTCTTTAAATACATAAATAAGGGGGGGGGGGAGGAGGGCATAGTTGCCAACATCGGCCCTGTTTCCAGGGACACACATTTGTTCCACATGCTGCAGAAAGAGCATGCAAAGTGCAGCCCAGCAGTATGTAGGATGGATATACGCACAGACACAATCCAATTAATTAATCATGGTAGGTCCTATGAGATCTCGTGGAACAAATATGTGTCCCTGGAAACATGGCCGATGTTGGCAACTATGGAGGGGGGGTCTTCCTAACAAATGTCTCCACACCCTATTGTAATGTGTTAGGGTGAAAGCGACTTTTTTTTTTGTATAACATCAGAGCTGGTAAGGTGTCTCTTTTTGGAGGGAAAGATTTCCAGTTTGTGACACTTTTTACCTCTTTCTTTGCAATAAAGACAACAACATTGGTTTCTGTAGTATTGTGTTTCTTTTGTACAGAAAATGCACAATTCTATGCACTTTGGCTCTGTCTGTATATGTCAGTAACATGTAAAGGAAATATTTTGATAGTTTTATTTTAATTACATATATTATATACATATCACTTCAGACAGCTGGAACATTGCATCAATGAAAGTCTCGCCTATTGGCTAGGTTTTGAGAATGCAGCATTCTGATTGGTTCATTCAATTAATGAGCGATGGTCACCTCTCTCTCTCTCTCTCTCTCTCTCCGTTCCCAGGGATGCCTTTTTACTCGCACTGATCAATAGTGGGACCAGTTTCTTCGCTGGCTTTGTGGTTTTCTCCATTTTAGGATTCATGGCAAACGAGCAGGGGGTACACATATCAAAAGTGGCCGAGTCGGGTAGGTACCCACTAAAAAAAACACCGTGATCTGTAAACGTGAAGCGCCAGGGGCGTTTTTTTTGTTGTTTTTTTTTGTCAAAACTCAAACCTTGTTGTGATATTTTGTATCTGTGCTTTTAAGTGCCTCAATAAAGTAGCAGAGTGCATGCTATGTGGGAGTGAGCTCCTGTTTCAAGAATTTGCACCTCATCAGTAACGCACCCCTATATATAGCATTAAAAAAAAACAGCCTCTAGGACTGTGATGGGTGACCTAAACTGCAGCTGTTTGAGAACTCCCATGAACCCCCTTCACCCTTACAACCAACTGAGCATTATGGGATATGTAGTTCCCACACATCTGCAGTGCCCAGGTTAGCCATCACTGCTGACCCTCTTACCCTATCATGATAGCAGGATTGTGGTTTGTTATCTCAGCTCCTGCAGTGATGCGTTTCTTTTTCCCCATACAGGACCCGGCTTGGCTTTTATCGCATACCCGCGGGCAGTGAGTTTGATGCCAGTGGCCCCTCTCTGGTCTGCTCTGTTCTTCTTCATGTTGCTGCTGTTGGGCATGGGCAGCCAGGTAGAGTGAATGGGCGTGCGTGGGCGAGGATGGTAGAAGTGGGCATGACCCCCCCCTATAGAGTCTACTTATGACTCCTGATGTCTCCAGGGGTAGACCCAGTACTTCTGGTACTCATGGTGGGAGGAAATTCAATGTACCCCTTCAGGATCTCAAGCTACAGATAATAGATTAACGCCATAGAAAGAGCAATATATCATCAATAGATCTCCAGCAGGGAGCAATACAAGTTGTATTATTACAAGTAGAACACTAGAGTATTCTAGCCAATCACAGATGCCGTGGAACGTGATTGGATAACCTAATTTTTCCTTTGGTTTTTTAGTTTGTAGGCGTGGAAGGTTTGATAACCGCCATCCTGGACTTGATGCCAGCACGGTATTACTTCCGTTTCCAGAGAGAGGTGGCGGTGGCCATTTGCTGTGCAGTCATGTTCCTCATTGACATCTCTATGTTAACAGAGGTAACTCGATGTACATGTGAGACAGACCCACCGTTAGTGGACGATGCCCTGGGCCTATTGCAATCTGTCGTCGTATGAAGGGGTTTGCAGTTATCATAATTCTGTTCTTAAAGCTGTTGGATCATGTTAAAGAGGAAATTTGAAAAGAAATGGGGTTTAAATGACCCGTTATTTGAAAAAAAAAAAAAAAAAGTACAGGCCATCAATAGCCTGAGTTAAAAAGATCAACACGCTAGAACATTTCTCTTACTCGGCTATTTTGGTCTGATTTCTGCAAACCAATGGCCATTCCCCATACTGGGGCATACTGTTTAGGGAATAAAACCCAGTGGTGTATCTTGATTTTGTGCTGCCCTAGGCAGACAAAATCCGGGCACCCCCCTACCCAAGCTGCACACCCACGTTACACACCTAAGACATGCCCCATCATTCAGACTCACATCAAGCTCACACTCCCATCACACTCAGTTACACACTCCTACTCCCATCACACTCAGTCACACACTCCTACTCCCATCACGCACACTCTGACTCCCATCACACTCAGTCACACACACTGTCTCCCATCACACACACTCTGACTCCCATCACACTCAGTCACACACACTGTCTCCTATCACACACACTCTGACTCCCATCACACTCAGTCACACACACTGTCTCCCATCACACACACTCTGACTCCCATCACACTCAGTCACACACACTGTCTCCCATCACACACACTCTGACTCCCATCACACTCAGTCACACACACTGTCTCCTATCACACACACTCTGACTCCCATCACACTCAGTCACACACACTGTCTCCCATCACACACACTCTGACTCTCATCACACTCAGTCACACACACTGTCTCCTATCACACACACTCTGACTCCCATCACACTCAGTCACACACACTGTCTCCTATCACACACACTCTGACTCCCATCACACTCAGTCACACACACTGTCTCCTATCACACACACTCTGACTCCCATCACACTCAGTCACACACACTGTCTCCCATCACACACACTCTGACTCTCATCACACTCAGTCACACACACTGTCTCCTATCACACACACTCTGACTCCCATCACACTCAGTCACACACACTGTCTCCTATCACACACACTCTGACTCCCATCACACTCAGTCACACACACTGTCTCCTATCACACACACTCTGACTCCCATCACACTCAGTCACACACACTGTCTCCCATCACACACACTCTGACTCTCATCACACTCAGTCACACACACTGTCTCCTATCACACACACTCTGACTCCCATCACACTCAGTCACACACACTGTCTCCCATCACACACACTCTGACTCCCATCACACTCAGTCACACACACTGTCTCCTATCACACACACTCTGACTCCCATCACACTCAGTCACACACACTGTCTCCTATCACACACACTCTGACTCCCATCACACTCAGTCACACACACTGTCTCCCATCACACACACTCTGACTCTCATCACACTCAGTCAGACACACTGTCTCCTATCACACACACTCTGACTCCCATCACACTCAGTCACACACACTGTCTCCCATCACACACACTCTGACTCCCATCACACTCAGTCACACACTCCTACTCCCATCACACACACTCTGACTCCCATCACACTCAGTCAGTCACTCACACACACACACACACACACACACAGTCTCCCATCAGCACTTACCTTTCCCTGGCAGGCAGGCAGCATGGTCCCTCCATGCTGCCTGTTCGGCTTCCCGGCGATTGTGCCGACAGGTCACGTGACCGGGCGCGCATATGACGTCAGCGCGCCGGTCACGTGACTGTCGGCACTTCCGTGTCGGCACACTGCACGGGGAGCCGAACAGGCAGCACGGAGGTTTCTCTGTGCTGCCTGTTCGGCTCCCCGTGCAGCCTGGCAGGCAGAGCGTTGGTGAGGGGGGATCTTCCGATCCCTTCTCACCTCCGTCTCTGCCTGCAAGCGCGGTGGGGTTTTTTTTTTTTAAAGGGCCGGATTTTTTTTTTTCACTTTTTTTTTTTTTTAAATGTTTTTTAAATTTTTTTTTTCCAGTGCTGGGGGGCGCTGCCGCCCCCCAAAATTTGCCGCCATAGGCATCCGCCTAGGATGCCTCGCGGTAAATACAGCACTGATAAAACCCCATGTAGGTATGTCACAAACTGCAAAATAAGGGCCTTATTCGTGAAGGAGGGAATTGCAGGCAATTGAGAAGGGAACTTCAGGGGACTGTATCACCAGAGCATGGCTTGTACTGTACATGAAGAGCATAAGAAAATGATTAAGAATGATCTATACATTGTATTACCAAAAACTGCAAGCAAATGCCTAAATTGGGAGAAAAATGTGTTGTAAATGTGTGTGTGGAGTCTCCTGCTTATGACATCACCTGGGGCCTGATATGCAAATTACACATTTACCACTGAAAAGCAGTTCATTTGCATAACGTGCCACAGGTGATGTCATAAACAGGAGACTCCACACACACATTTAAAACATATTTTTCTTCTAATTTAGGCATTTTCTTTCAGTTTTGCTTACACAATGTATAGATCATTCTCAATCATTTTTTTTTATTTTTTTTATTTTAAATCTGTTTATTGAGTTATCAGCAAAACAGCGTTGTACAGTACGATGAACATTAAAACAACATTTTTTTAAGCAATGAACAATGATTATAACTTTTGTGGGGAACGGAAAACAAAAAAGAGGGGGAGTAATAGAGCAGAGGGAGTGGAAGAGGAAAAGAGAGAAAAAAAAAAAGAAAAAAAAATTATTTTTGTAAGAGGGAGCAGAGATGTTAACTAGTGGAACGTATATATCTGGTAAGTATGAGTGTTAAAATCCAGCATATATTTTGTACGGCAATAAAAAAGATTGTCGGGTTATATGTCGTCGAGGCTATACTGAACAATATCCCATGATACAGATTATGGGCAAGAAATATTGGTAGCCTATAGATTGTATCTACATTAGATAAATCTAGACATCATAGAATAAATAAAAAAAAAAAAAAAGGGGGGAGAAAAGAAAAGAGAGGGGGGGAGGGGAATGGGGTGAAGTAACATCAACATTTGTGACCGGGTGTACTGTTTGACATATGCTTATTTTGACACTTTAATGTTTGGGGTAAAAAAAAACAAAGAATTTATTTTTCATATTCCATGTATTTTCGGCTTCTTCCAAAATGTATCCACGCCCGTATTGTATTTGGGTCAGGGATAGATAGGTGTGTACAGGGGTCTCAATCATTTTTTTATGCTCTACATGCACATGTACATACAATGTCCAGGGGATACAGTCTCATTAAGGCCAAAGTAAATTCTCCCATTCAACTGAATTAAAGAATTTTTCCAACTCGGATACTTTGACCTTCTGTGTGACATTCCCTTCTGTAGCCCCATGCCTTATATGGCTTTCTAGTAATTTTTTATACCTTCCCTCTTTTAAAAAAAAAAAAGAGATCAATGGATTTCGTGTAAGACCTGCACAGTAATGACGACTGTGTCTCTTGATACGTATACATTTTTTTTGTGACCGTAACTGTGAACCCCCCACTTACAATGGATGTAGCTAGTACTGGCAGACGGTGATATGTGTGCTTTTTTTTTTGCAGGGCGGCATGTATGTCTTCCAATTGTTTGATTATTATTCCGCTAGCGGGATGACCCTCCTGTGGCAGACGTTCTGGGAGTGTGTGGTGGTCGCCTGGGTGTATGGTAAGTCCGACATAACGTGGATTTAAAGGGATAGTTCATTGGGAAATGTGTCATTTGCATATCAGGCCACAGGTGATGTCATAAGCTGGAGACTCCACAGACACATTTAAAACACATTTTTCTCCTGATTTAGGCATTTGCTTGAAATTCTGCTAACACAATCTATAGATCATTTTAAATCAGTTTTTATTCTCTACATTCACAGTAAAAACGATGTTTATGAGATATAGTGTATTTAATGACGCTACTGATTGCACATATTAATAAGGGTCTCTTTCTGAGCTAGCAGTGAGTGACGCATAGTTGTCAACATCGGCCATGTTTCCTGGGACATGTATTTGTTCCACATGCTGCAGAAAGAGCATGCAAAGTGCAGCCCGGCAGTATGTAGGATGGATATACACACAGACACAATCCAGTTAATTAATCATGGTAGGTCCTATGAGATCTCCACCCTGATTAATTAATTGGATTGTGTCTGTGCGTATATCCATCCTACATACTGCCGGGCTGCACTTTGCATGCTCTTTCTGCAGCATGTGGAACAAATAGGTGTCCCTGGAAACATGGCCGATGTTGGCAACTATGGTGACGGTCCGGCTTCACACATGGAGGCTAGCAGTCATAGTATCTTAAAAAGTACTGAGACCACGCTACTTCCCACTTGTGCTGCTGTGACGGAAACACAAGTGGAAAGTTTAGTGACTCTCCCTACTCCCCTGTACTGCAAGCTTGTGAGCTCTGCAGTTCATGTATCATTGCGTCTCTGTATGTACAATTAAGCTTGTAGCAACCGTTACAGTCCGTATCAAGCACTGTGTAACTGTAATAATTATCTGCTCACGTCAGGAGATGCCTCTTAGTTGGGGGGGGGGGATGTCGGGGTCAAGTAAGTTGCTGGCGTGGAGGATTGTTTACTGCATTCCTGCATCGAGCGCTCAAATAAGTCATCAGAATGAATGAGTTTTGTGGCGGAATGAAAACCGTTGCGTTATATTTAGACTCCGATCCTGAAGTGAAAGTTCAGACCATAATATCTCCACTTCCCCTCCTTCTGGATAGCTGCAGATCTCTCACCAAATCATGCAGAACGAGAGATAGAGAGTGGGCTGCTGCTGCTACTTCAGTGATAGTTTCTTAGACTGCACAGGACCCCCCAGGGCCCTAAACCCTCTACATTTAAAAGATTTGTGGTGTTATTTGCTACCTTCTAAAGCAAGGCATCCCTCCAGCCTCGTGCTGAGCTCCAACTCCCATAATGCTATGCAAGCTAAAATGATGCTAAAAGGCAGTATGGGAATTGCAGTTCAACAACAGCTTGTATGTCCCAGCCTTGTTCAAAACTAAAACTCTGGCTATTTACTATGATTCCCATGATGTCCAGTCAGCTTCTTTGTCATCACCTTCTTTGACTTACTCATTTCAGAAGCAGATATTACCTGGTCGTAGGCAGTGTTCACCATCTATTTATGTATTTGTTTGTGTGTGTGTCTGGATAGAGCCACTATTAAAGCAGCAGGATGAGCTCTCTAAATCTTCTTACCATTCGCTATGTGCCACAGGCTGACCCTGACCTTTGACCTTGAGCGACACTGACTAGAGTTGTGACCTAGTGCATGAAAAGCTTCACAACGCCTGTTGCCTAGCGGACTGGAGATCACGTGACTCTCGACCAGCCTCAGTTTGTTTGGCCAACATCCCCTCTATAGAAGCCGAGTAGTGGATTCCATTTTCCATACATTATATACCATACGATCCATACCATGTACCCATTTCTATCCAACACCATGTGTTTTTTGTTCTTTTTTAACCTTTCAGGTGCTGATAGGTTCATGGATGATATAGCTCGTATGATTGGTTACCGTCCTCTCCCATGGATGAAATGGTGCTGGTCTGTGTTCACTCCTTTTGTGTGTATGGTAAGTCACTATGAATATTATTATAGATACACAAAAAACAAATTCATCTTTGACCTAGACACAAACCCATATAAATGCGCCTGCCCACAGTGAGATGCACATTTTAGCTCACCAACTTATTTATACACGGAGTTTCTCCTGGTAGAGGAGCTCAGCTGCACATGGATAATGCTCCATGATTATACCAAGGCTTGACAAATCCTGGTTTTGATTGCTTTAGTCGTACAAAGTACCACCACCCTCCTACATTTTGATTGGCTGGCTTGTTCTCTTTGGTTCCTAAGGTCTACAAACATTTTGTCAAGCCCTGTTCATCTGGCCGGAGGAACTGAGCAGGTTTGTGCCATAGTGCATAGGTAGAAGCTCATTTCACCTGAACCCATTCACAACTCAGAGAGAATTGCAGGGAACGGAGATGGGAATTTCAAACTTTAGGCCAAACTAGCTCCAGTACAGCTGAATGTGAGAATCTTTCCAACTCGGCTATTTTGGCCTTAAGTTAGAAATCCCTGTCTCCATTCTCTCTTTTTTTGAGTCGACCTTATAATGAATGAGACCTCCTCGGTCTGTGTGTGATGGTTTAGTGTGTCAGCAATTGTGAACTGATAAGAAAATTGCAAAAATTAGATCATTTATAGCCCAACTGGAATATTAAGCAAGTTTCAGACTTGTTCCAACTCGGCTAGTGTGGCCTGACTGTCCAAATTCCCTTGTGAATTGACTACAGTGAATAGACCACACTGTAGGGTCCTTCGAAGACTTTGTAGTTCTCATACGGAACGTTTGCTATATAAGACTGGGACGTCACAGCTCCGGTACATGTGTAGGCCCTGTCACAGACGCTCACTCCTGCCGACAGCTGTGTCGAACACTTGATCCATTGTGAAGGCCGAGGAGCCTAACCAGCGGCAAGTGTTCTGAGCTGAGTCATTATGAGGACATTCAGTCAGCAGTGTGTGCCAGACTGCGTGCTATTCATGCACCGTGTAAGCCATCCATTTGTTCATACATAACATTACAAGCTGTAGGACTGAGCTTGCATTCCAAATGAGTTTACCAGTGGCTGTTGTTTCTAGTTTGCAGAATTATTCGTATTGCGCCAGCATATTCCCATTACTTCTGAAATATTTTGAGGCCTTTTCCATAAAAGAAAACTGTAGCACAAAGTTCTGTTTAATCGAAAGATTGTGTCAAGTGTAGGCATTTTATATAGAAATGGTTTAATGAAAGAACATAAATAAAGTATCTTATTGAGCCATCTTTACTCCATATAGCTCTATCAGGAGGCAGCCATTTTGTTTAGAATCTTTGGTCAGATCTTTGTTCATCTGAACCAAGGTGAGTGAAGATCTGACCCAAGATTCTAAACAACATGTCTGCCCCCTGAGAGGACTATATGGAGTAAAGAAGACTTAGTAAGGAACTTCATTTCTATTAATTCCTTAAAGAATTTATGTATCAATCATCTACACTTGATACAATTTTTCAACTAAACATAAGGTCATTTTTTGCTACAGTTGTCCTTTAAACTGTTACATTAACAAGGGGCATGCAGAATGAGTCCTCAATAGCAGAGCTGAAAAAAAATAGCTCCCATTATGTTTTGTTCATTATGCTTTTTATTCACACTTCAGATGTTGACTACGGCCTGGTTTTTGCTAGTAACATATTTGTTATTGTCCATAACCAGAATATATGAAATGATTGTTTCCCTTTAAGAGGATTATGTTTTGATACCGGTTGGCAAAAACACTATACATATGAACTTTGCCGCCGGTGCCAGAGTACAAAGTACATCTGCTATGCTAGAGTTACCCAGTTGCCAATTTTCTCTTCAACAGGCCATATTTATCTTTAACCTCGTGAACTACAAGGCTTTGACATACAACCAGACTTACACGTACCCCTGGTGGGGGGAGGCCATAGGCTGGTGCTTTGCTATGTCCTCCATGCTCTGCGTACCTGTTACCTTTCTGTACAAAATTGCACGTGCCAAGGGTACACTGAAAGAAGTAAGTACACCCTAGGGTTGCCCTCCTCTTCTTGGTCTAAACGTAGTCTTGAGCAGCAGGAACCACATTCCATTGGTCTCCATGGTGACCAGTACACGTTTAGAACCACCGGCTTTCATAAATTACCCCCACAGTGGGTTGGTTTTTTTTTAGAATGCCTGATACTTTCCTGTAACATTCAGGACCAGGGGATGTGACTCTTACTTTGTACATATTTATATATCTCACTTAGAAAACTTCATACATACTATGAATTGTGGCACCAAATAAAAAAATCACCCTATGTTTAATTGAAAGATTGTATTAAGTGTAGATGATTTATAAAGAAATTTTTTAATGAAAGAATACAAGTTAAAAGGACAGTCTTGTCCCAAAACTCACTTTGGTGCAAGATGAAGATCACTGCTTGTATAATGCACAGGCTTTTATCCCTGTGTGATTTGATGCAGGCATTCTGTATAAATCACATTTTTAATATTTGACTCAAGCCCTCCCCCAGTGATTACTCTGCATGTTTACTGCAGGTGCGGCAGCACGGATTATATAGACACTGAGGATATAAAGTTTTGTTTCATATAATCACTTCCTGTCCTCCTCAAATTGAGTCTATTGTGTGATCTTGCTCTTGTAGACAGTAGGATCTCTTAACAGTGCAACTGTTGACATCACTAGAGAGACAGGATATTCCATTCATTTGAATGACATTATTCTCATTGGTTCCTGCAAAAAAAGGAAATTACTTTTACTCATATAGTGTGGGCAGTCTTTGTTTCTTGCAAACTGCTGTAATTTCACAATTTCATCTAGCTGTAAGTATTTTATATTTTAAGCAATGCAAAATGTAAGATATGAATTTGAAAGTACTTTGAAAGCACATTAATACGCATTAATATTTGGAAGATGCATTTTGGGCACTAGACAGTCCCTTTAAATGCCTTATTAAGCCTTCTTTACTCCATATTGTTCTCTCAGGGGGCAGACATGTTGTTTAGAATCTTGGGTCAGATCTTCACTCACCTTGGTTCAGATGAACAAAGATCTGACCCAAGATTCTACAACAACATGGCTGCCTCCTGGCAGAGCTATATGGAGTAAAGATGGCTCAATAAGGTACTTTATTTGTATTCTTTCATTAAAGTATTTCTATATAAAATGCCTATACTTTATGCCATTTTTCAATTAAACAGAACTTCATTTTTTGCTACTGTTATCCTTTAAGCCTTGTCGTAATGTCATTATTTAGGAATATTCTACCCAGTGAGATCTCCGTCTCTTTCCACATTCCAGAACGTTGTCTGACGAACTTGCGTTTCTCTTTCCTTCACAGCGCTGGGCACATCTGACCGAACCCGTCTGGGCGGCTCATCACTTAGAATACATGGCGCCTGACCAAGATGTGAAGAGCTTAACCAGCCTGAGCCCTGCATCAGACAACAAAATAATCATCTTCGAGAGCGTCATGTGACATGGTCATCCGCCTGCTTCCATCCTCTGTATTTACTTCCCTACGTCTCCGTCTCTTCTCCTGATCCAATGGCCCGGGCCAGACCCTGCTATCCTGCTGAACTTTCTTCTCATCTAGTTACTGCGGACCCTTCTTGGCACGAGGAGGAAGGCTAAACAAGATCTCCCAGCCCCTTACATGCCCATGGTCAGGGATAACAAGGAACCTCCAGGAATTATTAGAGGGGAACCCTAGAAAGAGCCATGGTTGAGATGCTTTTCTTAATAGGAATATTAATAATATAATAAGATACAAGTTGGAGATAGATGGTGAAATTCTCTCTTGCCCTGTGTCCTTGAATGCAATTTCCCCCCAAAAATTATTTTATAACGTAGGAGAAATCCAAGCACAGAGTATTTAAAAAAAATCAATACTATATACATGTTTCATCCCAACTTCCTTAAATCAGAAGTCATCGGCTGTTGTGCTGGGAGGATGCATGATCATGGATCACCTCTTGGGTTCAACTAACAGATCTTTAAAAAAAGAAGCTTCACCCTTACTGGCTTCAAAGACCCTTGAAGAAAATACAACGGCCCTCCTAAGCATTCTTAGGATTCTGTGTTTGGCTGTTATGACCATAAAGAGTAGTCGAGCCCCAATAGGTGCCGGAGGGTTTGAATCCCTGAAGACCAAAGGATTGATGTCAATATGTTTTTACAGTGGACCTTGCAGCCTAAAGGGAATTCAAATGTCATCATCTGAAAACTTGATCAGCTATTCTTTCTCTTGCTCTACCACGTGTGGCCAGGAGAGCCACGGCCTTTACCGGTTAAGAGGTGGTTGAGTGGACAGATCAGACCCTAATCGATCTCTTAAGGGCAACGGAGAATTTCACCATGGCGGTTTCGCTAATACTGGACCCCTTGTTTGGAGAGAGCCTGGTCAGGTGAGATGTACCAACATGACAAACGCCAAGGGAATGAAGATCTTGCACACTACGAATATAGGAGATGGAGTACAAATTGAATTTCACGAGAGCTACCGATTTTATTATTTTTTTTTTTTGTTTTTGCCAAATGTTCCCGAGGTATGAAAACAAACCTGGTGTCTCTTTTTATAACTACACACATCCCAAAAATATACTCTAAAAAAAGACTGTGGGACAAATACCCACAATGCACTCCGAGGCAGACCTTGCCAAAGTAAACACTAGCATTTGGAAAGATGTGGCAAAGCTTGCTCAACAGCCAGCAATGAATGAGATGCTGTCTAGTGTCAGGGTTTAACCCCTTCAAAGCAGAAGGGGGCCAGCAACCCCACTGACATTGTGCGGTCTTTTGACCTGAGCCTATGTACAAAACAACACTGCAGAGATGAAATTGCACTTTTCTTTTTATCAGTATAAACATGTAGATACCGGCAGAACCCCCAAACAACAAGTATAAACAAATGTGTGTATATATAGCCATTGAAAATGCTGCTTTTTCGAATACCGTTCCCTGTGATGAAGGGAGGTCACTGCTGCTATAGACATTGATGTGAAAGGCAGCCCTTTGCTGTGAAAAGCAAAAGCTATGCATCGTTCAATGCAAGAATCCGTGTGGAACGCGTCGGGGTGTGCCAGAAGGGATTGTTTACCAGCTTGGTAAACCAGGGGTGTTTTTGTAAATGGTTGGCTTAAAATGGCCCTGCGTCAAAAGATCAGAAAGAGACCAGCTAAAAAATGAAGTTACCCATCTTTATCTTTTGTATACTAAATTCTACCTATTCGCACTGGGCAAAATACTGTTTGATACCAATGATAAATGTGTTGTGGTTTGTCGTTCCCCCCCCCCCCCCCCCCATTGAACACAGCAAGTGGTATAGTCCAGTGATGGCTAAACTTGGCACTAGATGCCTTAAGGCTGAAAGAGATTCATGGGAAATGTAGTTCTCTGAAACATCTGCAGTGCCGAGGTAAGCCATCACTGATATAGTCTGTGCCTATTCGTTTATTGCGTAGGTGTCCAACTGAACGACGACCATGATCCTCTGCCATTCTTAAAGGGTGCGGTGGGAATATGGGGTTTACAAGGTAGCGTTGGAATCCAAGGATGTAGCCATTTAATTGCTGTGACTTGTGTCTATGGATAGGGGGCTCTACATTGGTACCCTGCCTAGGGCTTCGTAGTGTCTTGATCCTTTCCTGACCCATATATATATATATATCATCTTCAGGAATGGGGCTTTGAGGTTGCAGCTCTCTATAGGATCATCAGGAATTTATTGGGAGGAAGGGAAAAATAGCATACGAGGGTAACCATCTAGTAGATTTCTTGGCTTACAACACTCGTCGTGGAATTCGTAGTCGAAATGAAACCAAAATAAAATGTTTAGCGCCTAGTGGGCCAGTTCTAACCGTTACAAGATGAAAAAAATAAACACCCTCTGTAGCTTTTTTTAATTTAGATTTTATATTTCACAGTATTTTTGAGGGATTATTGACCTGTATAAGAAACTATCACACTGTGTTACTCCTCCCCCATCCCAGCCAGCCCCCGTCTGCAAAATACTTTGTACAATACAGAGTTCAAAATTTCTTATAAATATTTTTTATGTTGTGCCTCAGATAAAATATACTTTTTTAATTTGGGGTGGGGGTGGGGTGGGAATGTACAGAGCTAATACTTTTATGAAGAAACAGATGTAGGGGAAGAAAAAAAAAATCTATATTTTGTGACTTTGTGATGGAAGGACTCAAATGACCTTGGTCGTCTGCATTTATGTCGACACATGTGTTGAACATATAAAGATGTATGTTTTAACCGTGAACGAGGGGTATGTCCAAATTGGACAGTCTAATGTTGTGCTGGCTAGTGTTTTGCTTTTAAGGGAAGACGTTGATTGTAGGAAGGAATGGTGAGCCTTTGCAACTCCAGTTGATGCCAACTACGACTCGGCTTGCATCTTCTTGACTGAGTAAGCTTGATGGTCTAGAACAGTTGGAGAGCCAGAGGTGACTTGTCCTTGGTAGAACCTGGTGATGGCGTTTTTAGTAATTGAATAGTAAAATCCTATAGTCTATTAGATGGAACGAAAGCTTCACTCCCTGGTTTAATGCTCTTAGTGGTGTTTCTAAAGTGGAGTTGAATATCAAATAGTAGGCTTGGTTTCTTAAGAGGTGACAAGTTTGAGAGCCAATCTCTCATGTTGGCCTTCAGGGCTTTGGTCCACCATGTTGAAATAATACCAGCTTTCACCTTCTCCACTTTCTTACCTTAACATGTCATCTGTTTAGCAATCCCAGTGCTTTCTTTTTTGGTTACAGGCATTTTTATATAGTCTCTCTGGTGTTTGACTCCTGCAAGGAACACACGTGCAACACATCCCTGCTCTGTTGATACTAGATGACTTAAAGTCAAGCACTGGAAGTCTGTTCTAACGACACACAGATGGCTTATAACGTCACGTTAAGGTGACATCACCACCAGTTTAACTTAGAAACAACCAGATCTTTTGTTGCGTCTATTGAATGAGGATCACAGTTAATTCCGGACATGGAGTTTGGGCCTTCAGAGTTCAGCATATCTTATTTTTAAATGTATTTTTGATACAATGATAAGGATTATATCTGTTAAGTTGCTCCACAAATAGGTCTCGCCAGAAAGATTAACGTTATTTGCCTGATGCTTTGATTGTGACTGTGGACAGTAAGCTTGAAAAAGTACAGTATTGAAATAAACCAAGACGGCAAGATGTCTTTTGTATTACAAAGTTCAAAAACCAAATTAGGTGCAAGTGGAGAGCTAATATCACATGGAGCTTAGTTTGCCCCACTCAGGCCAGTAGCAGAATGATAAGGGTCCTGATACAGAAGCAATATCTAGCCCTCTGTTAGGCCAAATGGGTTAACTATTACTGCGGGTGGAGTGTCTGTCATGGCCCCCCTTAAAGGGACAGGGCCGGTTGCCTTCCACCCTCTCAATCTGCTCTTTTTCTTGTCTTGACTCAGGCCTAGATTCCTTAGTTACAACCCCAGTTCTGTCATTGGTACTTTTGAGTTGGGCCCCTTTTCCATTAAACCTTTTAGCTCCAAAACATCTTATTCCCCTTTGTTGTAGATCAGTGATTCTCAAACCTGTTCTCAAGGTTCCCTGAGGGCACTTTATGTTTAAATTAGAATATGTATAACACCTGGTATGGTTCCCTAACACTTAGGCAACCACGCTAGGTGTTACACATATTCTTATTCAAACACAGCAGGGTAATCCCTAAATCCCGGACTGTTGGGTGTCCTTGAGGATATGTTTGAGAATCACTGTTGTTGAGTATCCGTATGTTCTCTTTACATAGAGGCAGGTACAGAACATATATACATCTGTGCTACAGTACAAAAAAAAAACCTTTTATACTATAGCATTGATTTTAAGCATCTGGTCACCTTACTCTGGTACCCAGATGGCTGGGATCTAGATTAACCTTTTTTAGACCCCCCCCCCCCCCCCGTCTCCTTTGTGAAGAGCGCTCCATCCTCCACATTTTAAACCTGTTTACGGTGGCTGCTTCAGCCTTGCTAACTGTGCCAATCCATTTCAGAGAGTATTTATGCGGTCATTATTAACAGATTTCATATGGAACATGCAAGAAATTTGAATATGTTTAGTAGGTATATGCAAACATGACTATGTTAGAATGAGCCCACTGTCTATTTAATGTTTGCCCAGCTAGGGTAATGATTGTCAACGACCCCTGTCAGATAGTGATCCTGTAATTGTTTTATTGATTGATGTGCTAAATAATTTCATTAGTAGGTAATAAATAAAAAAAATCAGAAGCCCACTTGACAAGATGAAGACTTGTTCCCCTCCCCCCGAGGACTGGAATCCGTAAGGGTTAATGTGGGAGATTCATCAAATTGTTTTATGCACCTTGTTTTTTTCCTCTTTTTTTACGTGTGAACTTTTTCTTTTTTTTTGTTCTGTAAACATATATTTTTAAAATTTGTGCTTATTATCCTACGACCTTACCGACCTTCTGCTGTAGACTTTGTACACCTGCCTATCCAGGAACTTTAAATGTGAACTAAACTTGAGATTCTTGAAAAAAAAAAATAATTATGATTAACCCCTCATTTCGTCCCACCCAACTTTCTTACGAATACCAAGTCTCGCAAACCAATCTTCAAAAGATTCCGACCCATCCTGGACTTAACGATGTACTTGACCCAGCTCATTTTTTGTGTTTTCTATTTTTTTTTTTTTTAAGGGACAAGCACTAGCATTAGACATAAAGTCATCAAAAGCCATGTAGAAGATAATTCTAAACTGGATGACCACAAGGATTCCAGTTTCACAGCCCAGAACCTTATTGGCAATATCTAAAAATTCTCAAATATGGACACTTAGAGACTCTATGGTTGAACCATTGGCCATGCCCATGTGAAGACATGGCATCTCACATCACTACTGGGAACGTATGGATATGTTCAGCCTTTAGTAATGGGCATAACTGGACTGTTATTCGATGGAATCTCTTAATAATTATGTATATATTCTTTAAAGTAATGTGACGATAAGCATAACATGGTGAAAGACTCGTTATACAGAATGGACAGCATGCAACTGTCTTCTTCATTAGGGTTCACCCAAACATAATTGTGCCAATAGAGTTCAAAGCCTTTAAACAAGAACCTGGCATGGTATATTGTTACATTTCTAAAAACCCGAGGGACAGTTGAATTAAGACTTGGAATGCAGCTACTTTGGAAAGTCCCAGAGATGAATGTTAAAGACCTTAGTTTGGTTTTGTGAGGATGTCACAAGGGCTGTGCTTGGTGCTTTCCCCCCAAATTATTTTAACAGTCTTCCTGAAGAAGGAAGCAATCAACTTAACGGGACAGTATTGAAAGGTCTATTATATAATGCCTTTTCTTTTGATGTAGTAGGCACAATAGTTTCAGTCTAGTACTATAATGGGGTTTTTCATACAAGGAGCCATTTTGGATGCAACGTTCCAACAATGGGATGGTCAGCAGGAACTTTTACTTGGTTTCCATGGTGACTAATCCACTTAGAACCTAGGCGTGTAACTGTAGCCCTCCAGCTGCTGCCAAACTGCAAACCCCATAATACTCCATCAGCTTCCTGTTATGGCAGAGAATTATGGTAGTTGTAGTACATAAACCGTGGGAGGGCCTTAGACGGACGCCTAGGACTCTTGCTTCAAAATGGCTCCTTTCTGTGAATCCTATTTCTCATACTGTGTCATGCCTTTCACAGAACTGCTTTAATTCATGGTGTAGCATAAGAAGCCTAACTATAAAGCCATGCAACGAGGCCTACATTGTAACCCTTTAGAAACAAATGGCTTATCGATACATAATCTTGTAGTGTGTTACCCACTTCTCTGGATTAACTAGTACAGTCTTTTGGGTTTTTTTTTATTAAGCCATTTAACCAGTTTAGTTTTTTGGTTAAAATACAGGATGAATTGATGTTTTTAATAACTTTTTTTCGACACGGTGTATACTACAAAGTAAGACTAATACATTGTGATAGGAGTTTATGTAAAATGCAAAGGTAGTCTTGGCGATACTCGGTACTGCAGATGTTTGGGGAACTACAAATCCCACGATGCTCAGCCAACCTTACGACCATTATGGGATATGTCGTTTTCCAAACGGCTGTGGGGCCAGGGCTAGTCATCTCTGCACTATTGCTTGTGTGACACAAGAACTATCATGATTGGCCAGCGTTATGGGTGATGATGGATACCGTGCTGTAGAATCCTTCGGCACACATATTATTTAATACAGAGAATGGGCCTGTTTTAAGAGTTGGGCTGTAGTAGGAAGGTTAATTAACTCCAAGCATTACCCCCACCTCCAGACGATGGAGGCCTTGAAGACTTACCCAAGTATTTCTCAGCTCCCAAGTCCGATACTAAACACTGCTCAGCCATGAAGTTTATCGCTCAACCATTGAGATGTGTAGCTTGTGTGGTGCCTTAGACCTTTAGTATTGGGTTGAATGCAACCTCTCCAGGATCAACGCCACACTACACACCACAGAAACCCTTTCCCCCCCTTATATGTGAGCCAGTTACTGTAATGTCCTAGGGACTGCCGCACTGAACAATATCTATGGGCTTTATTCTTAGTCTTCCTGTAGGAGCTGAAGAACATACCTCTTTAATATAACACAAAGAGCTCCATGCTTTTGCACTGTGATCACATGCTAGATTCACTAAACATGGCAATAATAACATTAAAAGATTTGATTTTTGCAAATAAACAAAAACAAATGTGTGTTCTTTATTTATTTACTTATTCTATTGAACGGGCACTTTTCTGTTTCATATAAAAGTTCTAGGGGCAGTGGTGGAAGACTACATCTCCCAGACATGCTAGCCTCTTAGCTAACCGAGGATTATGGGAGACGTAGGCCATTGACAACTTGAAGGCCACAGGTTGACACCCCTGCAAAGGAAATACAAAGGCCTTAATATTAACCTATAAAATATCAACAGGAAATGACATAAGAGTGCAGGAAGTACTCAATTTGCAGCAATCCCCGGGTTTTCCTTATGTCCTCATTATTATTTATTTTTATCACACTTGAGTTATACTGTGGCAGACTTAGTCTTCTTCAGAGTACGCACTCCAAGTAATGTAATATATAATCACATATATGTATTATATATTACGGTATGCAAATTACACATTTCCCATTGAAAAGCAGTTCATTTCCATACTGTGCCAAAGGTGATGTCATAAGCAGGAGACTCCACAGACACATTTACAGCACATTTTTCTCTTATGGGTCTATTCACTGAGTTTGACTTGAACTGAATCTTCCCCACTAAAATTAATGTGAGGTGCTGCCTGTAAGCTTGCTTGCGGGCTCTCTACGCCGTGTAGCAGTTGATGGGTCATGTAATGGGTGTGTAATGTGGGTGATGGGTCATGTAATGGGTGTGCAATGTGGATGATGGGTCATGTAATGTGGGTGATGGGTCATGTAATGGGTGTGCAATGAGGATGATGGGTCATGTAATGGGTGTGCAATGTGGATGATGGGTCATGTAATGGCTGTGTAATGTGGGTGATGGGTCATGTAATGGGTGTGCAATGTAGATGATGGGTCATGTAATGGGTGTGCAATGTGGATGATGGGTCATGTAATGGGTGTGCAATGTGGATGATGGGTCATGTAATGGGTGTGCAATGTGGATGATGGGTCATGTAATGGGTGTGCAATGTGGGAGATGAGTCATGTAATGGGTGTGCAATGTGGATGATGGGTCATGTAATGGGTGTGCAATGTGGATGATGGGTCATGTAATGGGTGTGCAATGAGGATGATGGGTCATGTAATGGGTGTGCAATGTGGATGATGGGTCATGTAATGGCTGTGTAATGTGGGTGATGGGTCATGTAATGGGTGTGCAATGTAGATGATGGGTCATGTAATGGGTGTGCAATGTGGATGATGGGTCATGTAATGGGTGTGCAATGTGGAAGGTGGTTTCATGTAATGGGTGTGCAATGTGGATGATGGGTCATGTAATGGGTGTGCAATGTGGGAGATGAGTCATGTAATGGGTGTGCAATGAGGATGATGGGTCATGTAATGGGTCATGTAATGTGGGTGATGGGTCATGTAATGGGTGTGTAATGTGGATGATGGGTCATGTAATGGCTGTGTAATGTGGGTGATGGGTCATGTAATGGGTGTGCAATGTGGATGATGGGTCATGTAATGGCTGTGTAATGTGGGTGATGGGTCATGTAATGGGTGTGCAATGAGGATGATGGGTCATGTAATTTGGGTGATGGGTCATGTAATGGCTGTGTAATGGGTCATGTAATGGGTGTGCAATGTGGAAGATGGGGCATGTCCTAGTTCTGCACTGTGGGAGGAGGAAGTGAACAAAACCAAAATACACGACTGAATTAATCTATGTATGACTTTCAGACATACTTAATGTAAAGTGATATACCACTTGTTGACAGTGCAATGCGTTGTGTATAGGGGGCAGTAATGCAGGGACAGCCCCATTTGCTGTCAGAACTCAAAAAACAGGACTGCCCCATCAAGTCCTGTTGGCAACTATGGATTATTAGGAAAATCTGTTGCCCAGTTGCACTGACAAAGCCTATATTTACATTATTAACAATGTATTGTAAGAGATCGAGACTAGGCCAGGCCTTTTAGTTGGCTGGGAGTTAGTTCAATGACATCGGTATGGACCCAGGTTTACAAGTCCTAATAAAAGATTTCCTTACCGGATACGATTGCAGTCGTACACAAAGCGCTAGAGATACAGTTTAGGGATTAGCCGAAGGTTCTCCCTGCCTCAGATCAGGTTCCCGTACCAGCAACTGAGACATGGAGTCACAAGATCAGGTGTTATTCCGGACCAGGGCCCAACAATCCAAAGGGTAAGAGGTAAAGGACAAAAATAGGGCAGTGAGTCCCAAACTGCCAGGGTGCACGTGCTGGGCAGGGGATTGGCAGCAACCGATCAATGCACTGATAACAAACTGCGGCCTTCGGAGAAGCACGAAGCTCTGGCTAAATTGTATATAAAATATTAAGTAAGAACAAAAAAAGGGAACAATATTGCACGTGTCTATACTATGTGGAATGCACATATTTATGTATAAAAGTTTGGGGTCACTTATTGCGAAAAATGATTCGGAAATACAGTCAAGATGTTGAGTTTTAAAATGATAAGCACGACGTGCCAGTGGTGCTTACTTCCCAAACTCCCCCCCCGCGGGGAATTGGGATGGTGGGAGGTAGAGCTTGGGAGGTCCAGTGTCATGCACGGAGGTGCTGTCACTCAAACTGACAGCGCTACTTCCCACGCGCTGTCACCCGCCCTGAGCGTGGGAGGTCAGCGCTTATAACACAGACGCTCTGAAGCCGCCATGCGTAGTAGGAATTCTCAGGGGTCTCCTCCGATCAGGACCGTGGGATTGTGCTCCTGAATCCCGCTGCCCTGCTGAGCTCTACCTCTGTCCCTGAAAGACGGTAGAGCTCGGCGGGACAGACATCCCATAAGGAGGGGCTCAGAGAATTGGGCAGTACTGTTGCTTTAACGGCAATAAACCTATTACATTTGATTGTAGTTTTTAGAAGACAAGACAGGTTGAGAACAATCTGCTTCTTCTTTATTTATCTAAAAAAAATGTTTTGCCATCCTTTAGCAGGAACTGTGATCAAACGGTAAGAAAGCAGCTGGGACATGTCCAACACTGACCAGAGGGGGCACTCTCACCCATGTGGTTTATCCATCTGTTACTGCAGTATTTCTGATTATTATAATATACTTCCTTTTAAATGCAGGTTTGGAAACAATCTCATGTGACCCGTGTGTAACTATCATAAGATGATATTGTTATTAAAGTTCCATGGAACATAGTGATTAACCTGTAATACGGATGTATTGTACACTGGTTTTCTAAGATCCTTAAAAGAACCCATAAAAATGGAGAAACAAAACTGCAAGCCAATGCCTAAATTAGGAGAAAATGTGTTTTAAATGTGTCCGTGCTGTCTACTGTTTATGACATCACCTGTGGCACGATATGCAAATGAACTGGAGTCACCACAGACACATATAAAACACACCTTTCTCCTAATTTACTTGCAGTTCTGCTAACACAAGGTATAGATCATTTTCAATCATGTTTTATTCTCTCCATTCACAGTAAAAACAATAGTTCAGGTTACATAGTCCCTTAACCCCTTCGTGATGTTTAATTGCCTTAAACGGCTCCCCGCGATGAGCTGTTTTCGGATCCCGCTGCAGGCACTTACAGCGGGATCCCACCTGTCAGATGAGGCCACTTTGAGTCTGACAGGGGAAATGTAGCCGGTGCTACATTTTGCTAAAATCGCGCCGTGCCCGAACTTCCGGGTTCGGGGCACGCCTCCTTGACGTCGCACGTGACGTCCGGAGGTCTAGTGATTTTTTGGCAGGGACCCACAGGGTCTATTAAGACCCTGATCGGGTCTGTGCCAGAGTGTTCCTGGCTACCGATCACCTTGTGATCTGTAGCCAGGAACAAATCGTGACGTTTTGGTGCTTGCGTCGTTTGGGACGCAAGCACCATGCGTCACAAAGGGGATAAACACACTGGAGGAGATTAAGCATGCATGGGATAGACATAAGGCTATATTAGCTAAAAGGCTAGGGACTAATAAAAGTATTCAAAACAAGTGGGCAGACTAGATGGGCCAAATGGTTGTTATCTGCCCACACATTCTATGTTTTCATTAATGGTACTCATTTTATATGCCTCAGAAAGATGATCCCTGGCAAGAGTTGAACCCAGCAACCCTGAATGGAAAATGAATCTTCAGGTCCTGTAAGTCATTTAGTTGTACCAGAGGAAGTGTACGTGCGGTGAGGCCTTAGTTGGATTTGATCTGCACGACTACCCCCAGTCCAAGTCACGAGCTGCAGGAATGAATTTAGAAGTGGGGAAGCCGAGCGTCTTCAGCTGTTGTGGCCATGCTGTGATTCTCAGTTTCCCCCCAATCAATGTCACCCGTTGGGAATTCTCTCACTCTGCAGTTTGGAGTCCAGATTTACTATTTGTAAACGGAGCGACATATCTGGCTACACGTTTCCCAGAATTCGCGTAACGGTGGTAACACCTCCCACTCTTCTATGGAACTGGAGGGTGATACATCGCTTACACTGAGCTGATGTCCTCTTTAATTGGGGAGGGGGGGGGGGGGGAGATACATAAAAAATGAACAATAATGGCAAACAATCATTTATAGGACAACTGCAAAAAAAATATCATCTGTTTAACTGAAATAGTGCATTAAGTGTTAAAGAAAGAATACAAACAACATACCTAATTAATCACTCTGCTCTCCATTATGTTTAAGAGCTCCTAACCTGGGGCCCTCCAGCTGCTGATGAGACTAAATCGTCCAGAATCCTTTGCCACTGTAAGGTTGGCAGGGCAACACGGTAGATGTAGTTTATTAACAGCTGGAGGGCCGGAGTTTGACACGTGCTTTTAAAGTGGGATTAAATCTGAAAAATAATAATCTGCCATATAAGAAGGTTCCCCTAATGCTTGCCTTTTTATCATGGTCTAAGGTGCTGAAACAACCAACTTATTTCTAAATCATCACCATATTCTGTGCTCTTTCTTATATTCCAGTGCCGACACCTTGTGTCTGTCTCACGGTCTTCCTGCTCCTCATCATACTTCCAGGAGAAGGGGTCTGTGATACCGGGAGTTTGTAGTAGCGGTGTGGATGGAGGAAGGCGAGCCAGCCACCAATGTTGTCCATGCTCAAAGACAGAGAGGTATGTGCAATAGCGGCACACCCATCTCCTACCCAAATAGACAAGTCACCTTTCTTGCAGGGAATAACCTGCAGCCATATAGCAACCCCATAGACCTTGCCAACAGTGCCCAGTGTTCTAGAGCTTTGGTAGCTGTGGTTCTAGAGACTTCAGTTTCAAGACCTGCATCGCTTGCTGTTGTTCAGTGCCTTTTATTTTTTTATTATCTGGGGGTCTATCCGATATGGCCTGAGATCAGGTACATCACCACATGATACCACCAATACAATACACCGCTACTGACCACGTACTAGCTTGGACTACACACCTCTTACATATAAGTACAAGGGTTGCCTGGGCCAACTAAGGTGGCTGGTCCAGTTGCAGTGGAACCACCTGTGACCACTGTACTTGCAAGTGGTGTGTGGACAAAACAAATAAGTAAACATTGGAGGTGTGTTTAAATGGTGGTATCATGTGTGCTGCGTGGTCAGAGGTTTCTATTGACACCAATACTGGCACATCCACATTTGTAAAAGTATGATTTCATATACACAGTGGACAATGGTGCCAAGCAATATGGCCCTTCCACACCGTGGACAACAGCCGGTGATGTAATGCAATCTGGCATGACATCACCGGTACTGTCATAACACAAGAGGTTTTATGCCAGTGTATAAAATGTTATTTGTATGTACCTAATTATACATGGCCATTCACTAACTGTTATTGGGGTTACCAGCCCCGTATGTCATATGTGTATTATTACAGCACGTATTCATCGACGTGGTAACTGCACCATTTATGAAACAATTACCATGGCGATAAAATATTTGTTTTTTATGATGATATATATATGTATATTAGTAGAATATATTGATCATTAATATATTAACTCATTTTATTTGAATTTCATTTAAATACATGTTTATTCTAATTTTATTTCACCTTGGAATCATTTCATGAGGACTTTGGCAATAGCCAGAATCTCCAGAGGAGTTGGCACAAAATTCCGCCATAATGGCCTATTGTTGCGTGGATTAAGGGTCACTTTAGTGATCCTTGAGTGGGCCGATGGTGGCTGAATGTCGGAGCTACGATTTTAAAGACAGAAGTCGGAGCTACCTACTTTCCTTTTAGATGACCCTTCTCATCTCTACCCTTGACCTTTGCCTGGAATACTCACTGTTGATTGACAGCCGCCAGCCGTGACCTATTGATCCGTCCCTGACTACGGGTTTCATCTATCCCATATGACTTGGCACCCTTGTGCAGTTCTGCCTGGATACTACCGTAGACCACCTGGTTCTGGCAAGAAATAGCATCCCCTGCTCCAACAGCAACCCTGACAGGTCCAGAAATACAGAGGGGAGAGAAAGGCTGTGAAGACGGAGACATTAAGGGTCACTCAGGGTCCGCATTGGCAATACTAACCATTCCTAACCTTGGGTAACTCTATCCTAACCCATTGATCCCAGCTCATGGGAGGAAGATGGCTGCCCATTGAGCCAGTGTTAATTGCCCCCGTATCTCTTGCCAGCCCTCCCCTTTATTGAGAGTATATATTGAGTATTTGCACTCAGCCGTGTGTGAAAGTGGAGAATGGTCAGGGAGCAGCTGACTGTGAGGGGCCGGCGTGAACAGGGTATAACTGGTCAGAACGAGCTCCTGGTTTGGCACAGTAACAAGGAGTCCAATGTGATATATCCATGCACCCTGACTATTAGATTACCAGCCACAGTGTGCTAAGGGAACTTCTCATATAACCAGATAGGAGATCCAGCACCTAACATGTTAACCCTATGTCAGGCATGCTCTGCTGTAAGGGAGTGGCCCAGTGATAAAGCGTTGGACTCTGACCAAGGGGTCCTTTCATAACAGAAACATTTACTGTGACCTTGATTCAGTAATATTACCCCAGCCCCAGGTGAATCCGCTGCCAAAATTAGACAGAGGATGAATCCAGAGTCAGTGATTTATCAGTCTGGACACATACATGCAATGCTGAACTCACACAGCATGCTGAGCTCCACCTAGCTGACAAAAGAGGAATTGCACACACACAGAAGCACGCACACTGGAGTGAATACACAGCTAATTAACCCATTGGTGACGGGCCCGTCAGTCGTAATACACTAGATCAGTGCTATTTTTTTGTTTGTTTTGCATTTGTGAATAGAATCTGAAATATATGGACGGACCCCCCCCCCCCCCCCCCCCACACACACACAATCTACCAGATCCATACATTGTATTGCATGCAAATGCAGAAATGAATGGGAAAATGCACGTTAAATGCATGTCTGTTGCGTAGGAGACATCACCTACGTGGTTATGACATCACCTTGTGGTTTGATATGCCAATGACACATTTCCCAAGGAGTTTGATAAGTAGTTCATCTGGAAGTACCCGGCTTCATCATAGAAGTCCCGGCGGTCGTGCCGGGCGGCAGCAGGGGGAGTCTGATCTCATCGCGCAGACATCCCCTGCTGTTAAGAGAGGGGGATCCAGGTCCCCTGCAGCTCTGCGGGGGACCTGGTTCCCAGTTTTATAGTCTGACCTCAATTTGAGGTCAGATTATAAGACGACCTCGATTATAAGACAAGGGGTATTTTTCAGAATTGTCTTATAAATCGAGCAAATACGCTATATAGATCGTTTTTTTTTTTTTTTTTAATTCTCTACAATCACAGTAAAAGTAATGGGTTACGGGACATTTAAACTCCCTTTCAACCTAGTCCTATTGGTTCATCTTAATTACATATCTTTACCTCCTGTATAATGATTACCTGGCCACACCAAGTAATTTGCTGTATATAATCTATTAACCCAAATGTCTCAACTCAGTGACTAATTATCACAGCGAAACTGAACTGCTCACCATAAAACTGTTATATTGGTACCTCCACCGCTTACGCAAGCACATTTTTTTTTTTGAACCCCTTAAATTGCTATGGTAAGCTGTCAATGACAAATAACCCATATTAGATCACGTAGCTGTTGAGCGTAAGATGCAATGAGAAAATAGGGGGCTTGGCTGCCCGAATTGGACAAGATCGAATCTTGCAGACTTAAAAAACCTCCTGCTACTAATGCAGTCAGTTGGACCAGTTGCTAGGGAGATGGGAGGGAACAGGTCTGAGAAGGCCGTTACATAGTGTTAAGTTAACTTGCTAGGGAGATGGGAGGGAACAGGTCTGAGAAGGCCGTTACATAGTGTTAAGTTAACTTGCTAGGGAGATGGGAGGGAACAGGTCTGAGAAGGCTGTTACACAGTGTTAAGTTAACTTGCTAGGGAGATGGGAGGGAACAGGTCTGAGAAGGCTGTTACATAGTGTTAAGTTAACTTGCTAGGGAGATGGGAAGGGAAAAGGTCTGAGAAGACCGTTACAGAGTGTTAAGTTAACTTGCTAGGGAGATGGGAGGGAACAGGTCTGAGAAGGCCGTTACACAGTATTAAGTTAGCTTGCTGGGAGATGGGAGGGAACAGGTCTGAGAAGGCCGTTACATAGTGTTAAGTTAACTTGCTAGGGAGATGGGAAGGGAAAAGGTCTGAGAAGACCGTTACAGAGTGTTAAGTTAACTTGCTAGGGAGATGGGAGGGAACAGGTCTGAGAAGGCCGTTACACAGTATTACGTTAGCTTGCTGGGAGATGGGAGGGAACAGGTCTGAGAAGGCCGTTACATAGTGTTAAGTTAACTTGATAGGGAGATGGGAGGGAACAGGTCTGAGAAGGCCGTTACATAGTGTTAAGTTAACTTGCTAGGGAGATGGGAAGGGAAATACTCATGTGACAGTACCAGGCAAATCAGATGGAGGAGTATCTCCGTATCTCAGGGAAACATGGCAGCGGCCGGTCAGAGGATTATGTGGCATGTACCATTAAAAGTACACACTTATTTATACTCAAACTAGGGTCAGTAAACTTTTCACTTGTAAGTCTATGGGGGGGGGGGGGGGGGGGGGGGAATTAGTGTCCCTTTAAAAAAATGTACCCATCTCCATCTGAGGCCTAAGGCTTCCTGGACATACCATGTCATAGTTTGCGATAAACCACATACATTTCAAACCAAGATATATAAACGACACTCTACAACTTGGGTTGAATAGACCACTAGTAAAAAAAAAACAACCAGGATATTTTTATGTTTTTTTAAATCACCATTTGCATGTATTTTCCAATACAATCACCTGCTATTTCTGTATCATTTTTAATAGCAGGTTTCAGAGATGACCACTAAAAGACAGACTATTCTTTAATACAGCAATAATTGGTAATGTAGCAAGAATCTTTCAAGTTCGGATGCCCCGAGAGGCGACCATTACAAAAAACGACTACGCATTTTCTTGATCGATACGGTAGAGTGGTTATCATTAAGATATGTCTTTTTAATGTTTCAAATCTTTTATAGATGGCAAACAAACAATTGAAATACAATGGCAAAAAAAAAAAAAAAAAAGTCAAACGAAACCCTCCAACTAGAAGAAGATGGTGCAGTAAAATTGTAATAACTTGTCAATGGTAAGCCATAGAAAGAAAAATTCAAGGAACATGTTACTCATATTAAAATGACCATTGAAGAAATTAAACAAATTTGCCCTTGGAGCGTCTTGAGCAGCGTGCAGGGTGCATATAGCATTTCAGTATATTTACAAAAACATGGCGCATGGGAAAGAGATATAGGGGTTTCGTGCATCGTGACTTCGAAAGGTGCTGTAACAGCTTTGTGTTCTCTAAAATTTTAAGCAAAGAAATTAAATGGGACAGTATATCATCCACATTTTTTTTTTTTAATAGCTACTCTGTTTGAAGTGACATATGAAGAATTAATATGAACCTGAGAAAATGTGAAAAATTAGGTAAATCTTAACCACATAAAAAATTGAATGTTGAAAATCAATGAGGATGTTACAAATAATTAAGTGATGGGCATCTCGTAGCAGCAAGGATCTTAAAAATGGACCATTAGAAACCAGCTTTAAACATTTGTAAGTACTCAGGAATATTTTCTTCCCCTTTACACATAATCAACAGGAAAAGCTTTAGCGTGGGAATGCAATGATAATATCACAGTTAGAGGGGTACCTGACGCCATGTCAAGAAGACATAGGACAATACAGGCACGAGAGAATTACAGTCCTGGCGTGTTCTGGAGAGAAGAGCAAGAGGGGCTTTACAATCTTCTGATCAATAAAAGGATTATCTTGCAGATATTGCAGCGAACACCAAGATCTTTACAGATAATTAGCACATATCCAGATAGTCCTATTACAAAGACTGGCACTTAAAGTGGAAGTAAAAAAAATGTATTCCTAAATATATGGCCACAATAATTTTTGCATTTTCTTTACACTATTAACCCTTCACGGAATATTAGCTTTTAATTAAAGTCCTTATTTCTAATCACGGCTACCATTTTGTACATGGATTAGTTTTCAGAGGGAATTTCCTGACCCCCAACCTTGTTAATGTTTCAATATTTACCCCTTTGCTCGGAGGGGCAGTTGCATTAAAAAAGCCTACACAATGTATTCTGTAAGAATGGTAATTATCCTTTGAGATGCGAATGTACCTCCTGTGCGTTTTGATACATTTGGAATTCATTTAGAACAACACTGTCAGTGACCATCTCTCATCATCATGTCACCTTTTACTTCCTCTTCAAGGGCTTACCCAACCTGGAAGTCACTGAAGATCATCAGCGTTTAAACGGTCAACACGTGTGTAAATTATCAGATCGACATTAACATGCAATGTTCCCAAAACATCCTTTGTGTGTCCACAGGTAAAATGTAGTGCAGATTATACAAAGAGCGATCCACAGGTTGCTTACATGCAATGTCATAGTTGCCAACATCGGCCATGTTTCCAGGGACACATATTTGTTCCACATGCTGCAGAAAGAGCATGCAAAGTGCAGCCCGGCAGTATGGAGGATAGATATACGTATAGACAGAATCCAATTAATTAATCAGGGTGGAGATCTCATAGGACCTGCCATGATTAATTCATTGGATTGTGTCTGTGCGTATATGCATCGTACATACTGCCGGGCTGGACATTGCATGCTCTGTCTGCAGTATGTGGAACACATATGTGTCCCTGGAAACATGGCCGATGCTGGCAACGATGCAATGTATGAACTAAAGCTCCCATAATGCTTTGCCACAACAACAGCTGTCTCTTAGAAAAAAAGTCTACAGTGGACTTGGCGAGGCTCTGAGAGCACAAATCTTCCATCTTCAAAAATGGCCACTTAATTAATTTAACCTTTTAATGGAGACATGTTCGAACATGTAGCATCATGTGCAAAATCATTTCTCTATATTTATATCTATATGTAGATATATATATATATTTACATGAGCAATACTTTGCTGTACATGATAAGGCTTTTTCCTGTTCCATGCAGAAAGATGCCCAAATATAGTAATTTTTGCATGCATTTTGCAAACTCCCCATCCCCCAAAAAATGAACGACTAAACCCCACACACTCATTCTGTGGAAAGCTACTAGCCATAGGACGCATCCCTACAGGAGAAGACGAGGTATGACCTTGTAGCAGGGAGATGGCATGAATTACTTACTATATAGTTTTATTACATACAATAATCATTGGTTTTTATTAAACAATCATTTGGTGTACAAGGCAAGGGAGGTAGAGATAAAGAGAACAGAAGAGACCGGTATCCATTCGCTAAATAATAAACTGACGGGCGATTTGGAAAAATTCTCCAAATTTATTTCCAAGTTGGCTATTAAAGGGACGGTATCCCCTAAAAACATGTTTTTACTGTGAATGTAGAGAATAAAAAAAAAAATAAGTGAAAATGATCTATACATCGTGTTAGCAAAAAATTTATTAATGAAAATGCCTAAATTAGGACAAAAAAAAAAGCGTTTTAAATAAGTCTCCTGCTTATGACATTGCTTGTGGCTTGATTCCCATTGAAAAGCAGTTAATTTGCATATCAAGCCGCAGGTGATGTCATCAACCAGAGACACCGCAAACACATTTTGTTCCCCAGTTCAGGCCTTTGCTTGCAATCTTACAAACACAATGTATAGATTATTTATTTATGCTCTATTTTCACAGTTAAAGCAATGTTTAGGTGTCCCAGTCCCTTTAATGTCTGATTTTGGCTATTTGGTTGTCAGTACACCACATCTTTTTTTAGTGCACATGCCTCTTTAAAAATAGGCGGTTTAAGTTTTCCACCAGCAAAGGAGGTTGGGAAACGAAGACACGTGGTATGAGCGATGCGCTGATCCGTTACGCACTTTACCCACAGGTACGAGGTTAACGCAAGGGACTGTGTGATCAGCTGTAGTTTAGTCTAAGCCGCTGTAGAGACAGGTTTTGATTTTGCCAAATATAGACAATAGTGCAGAATAACAGAACAGGAACCATGTGCAATGAATATAGAGAGCAGAGGGTTGCAGTGCTACCGCTTTAACAAAAAAAAGGAAAACAAAAACTAGGCGCTAACACGGCGCCACAACATGAAGTGCTCAGCACAATCACCCACTCAAACGTCAGGCCCGAACCAACAGTTACTGACTGGGAAAGCTTTGTGGGGAGATCTTCGTCTGGGATTCACTCTTCTTTCTTATCCGTTGCTGGTTCTTTAAGAGCCTGGTGGGGGGAAAAAAGGACAGGGAATTAGTGAAGGAATAATTATAAAAAGAAAAACAAAGAAAGCACACAATAAAAACAACACACTACATAACAGAAACATATAAAACAAACCAAAAAAAACAAAACAAACAACAGAATCCAATAACCCCAAAAATACAAATAGGGTTTGAAAGTGGGTGAAATGACAGTGTGAAGAGGTGTGGGTCCTTACTAATGTCGTATCTGCAGTAAAATTATTTTTCAATTTTTGTTTGATAGGGGGTTAAATATTTTCTTAGCTACTGCCGTATATTTGCAGGTAGCAAAGGTAGTGAGAAATAATTTACTTTATGCCGAATTCACATTTAATGAAAGGCACATGAAGCACATAAAGTTATTTAATGTGATCTCTATAAGATGATCCCATATTCATCTTATAGAGCAGATGTACAAGGACAAGTTACTGATGTGCAAAGATATAGATTTCTACTGATCCAGACGGCAGCATCATCTAGTTCCATGCTATTTTTTTTTAACCTCTTCTTCACTAGGGTTAATCAAGAAACCTCCGAGATCTGGCAATGGTTTAGGAGAAGCATAGAAGGCGTAGTAGATCCCGTGCTTGCTCTTCCAGAGGAAGAGGTAAAGTCTAGAACTAATTGCAGAATGTCCCTGAGGAACCACATTTTTTAAAAGAAATTGGACACAGACAAGTTGGGGTAGCTGGCCATCATCTAGTCTAGGTATTTAGGATATTTTAGTGGTCAATGTACAAGGGAGGTTGATGCAGAATCTATACTAATCCTTGGTAAAAAAAAAAAATAATAAAACAGCCTGGTGGGCAAGTGAGTGATTAATATTTAATATAAACAGTACCGTTCTTTTCTAGTATGGTTATATTTACACGCTAAACGCAAAGACCGCATTGCTCAATGACAAAAAGGATTCGCATTATCGGCAGGCAGCAAGGACGGCTGTATAATTACAATATGCAAAGAATGTCTGCTATCAGCTGATCTATAGCTTGCGCTTAACACTTTCATGACCAGAGGCTTCGAAAGGCGTCGTGCAGAGCTAGATGCTGCATATGGGGTTGGAGAGAGGTTTACAAATGCCTTGGGGGTTAAGACCAACATGTCCAACTATTTATATCAGCTGGTAATCCAATACATTTGATCTCGGAAGAATTTAGCAACCGTGTTTGGCTCTATTTTAAAGGAAGAGGAGATGTAGAGATGAAGGCTGGAGAAGTGACAGTCTTTAATAATCCTATTTATGTTTAAAAGCAGAATTAAAGAGGAAGTAACAATCCAGGATCATTGTGTGTAGGAGTCCAATACTATCGTACAGAATAATAGCGCTGGACAAAAAACAGCTACACTATAAACATAAAACAGACGATAAGTTAGGGAATACAATTTAATCTATACATTATATTAGCAAAATCCAAAGCAAATGTATAGAGCAAAAGGTTTGTCCAAAGGGGACTTTTTGCCCTTGTGCTGAGTGTTGTAGGAGTGCACAATATATTCTGCTAGCATAATGTATAGATGACATGGGTAAAGTAACGCTGTGCAGGAACACTTTGAATTAAGCAACCAAAGTCTTTAAGCGCTATTCAGAAAGACTGGCGGAGAAACAGCACAAATTAGACTAAAAACGATCTTGTGTTTAACTTAAAGTTTGCATCATATTCAGAGGTTTTAAATGCAAACATAACTTATGGATAAATAATTTTGCTCCATTGGTCTGTATCATGGGGCGGCCATGTTGTTTAGAACGTTGAGTCAGATATTTATGCACACTAGATCAAAATGATCAGAGCCAAGATTCTAAACAACATGGCCGACCCTTGCTAGAGCTACACGATGCAAAGAGAGCTCAATAAAGCCCCCGCATATGGATTCTTTAATTAAAGCATTCCTATTTAAAATGCCTACACTTATTGCAATATTCCAAGTATACAGAAGCTTTTTTTTGTACTATATTAAGGCCACGTTTTCCTGAACAGCTCACTTTATTCAGAATCTGGACTCAAACCTTCCTCCCTCTTGGGTCAAATGAAGGAAGATCTGACCCAGGAATCTCAGCATGTCCCCTGATAGAGCTGCACACGTCAGAGAGGGCTCAAAAAGATACTTTATTTGAATTGAAGTGTAGATTCTTTAAATAAATTTTAAAAAAGTTTGATTGAACAAACTATCCATTTAATACAAGTGAAATACGAGTAAATTCTCCTTTAAAGCCTGATCTTTGTATACAGTGTGCTAGGGTGACCTGACATAACACAGTTATTGTATGCAAGTGATAAGCTGGGATAGCTTGAAGTTGTATGTACACATGTACCACGCACTCGAATGCTATGCTATGGATTTGGAAATAACTTGTGTGAGATGTCCCATGACCCCCCCCCCCCCCCCCCCCAGTGTTCGTTATCTTTATTGCCTGAATCTAGGCCTCATTAAACAGATACTTTTGCCTTGTGACTCTAACATGCAAACATGACAGGCCTGACTGCACGTAGTCTACCAGGTGTATGAATGCAAGGCTAGAGGGCTGCTGTAACCTCTTCCTCTCAGCATATTAGTGCAGCACAGAACTGAGAGGGAATAACCTCTCATACAAACATATATCGTGATAGCAAAGAGAACAAAACTAACGCAAGGAAGCTTTCAACGAAGGATAATAATCAGTCATTTGATTAAAAAGCAGAATAACATAAAGTCAAGTGGTTTGCCACATATCCCCACCAGATTTGAAATCTTCATTGCGTTTGTTTTATCATCTTTGCTATTATATTTACATTCCGGTTTGCCGCACCGTATTTTAGTTATGTAGCCATCTTTGCTTTATTATAAACATAGAATGTGTCGGCAGATGAGAACCATTTGGCCCATCTAGTCTGCCCAATTTCATTTGTAAAATAATATGAATACTTTCATTAGTCCCTGGCCTTATCTTATATCTAGGATAGCCTTATGCCTATAATGCATGATTAAACGCCTGTACGGTATAAACCTCTACCACTTCCGTTTGAAGGCTATTCCATGCATCCACTACCCTCTCAGTAAAATAATAATTGCTAATATTACTTTTAAACTTTTGCCCCTCTAATTTAAGACAAAGCCCTTTTGTTCTCTTAGTTTTTCTTCTTTTAAAATATACTCTCCTCCTTTACCATATTGATTCCCTTTATGTATTTAAATGTCTCAATCATATCCCCCCGTTACGTCTTTCCTCCAAGCTATACATGTTAAGATGCTTTAACCTTTCCTGGTAAGTTTTATCCTCCAACCCATGAACCAGTTTAGTAGCCATTCTCTGAACTCTCTCCAAAGTATCAATATCCTTCTGGAGATACGGTCTCCAGTACTGCGTACAATACTCCAAGTGAGGTCTCACCAGTGCTCTGTACAATGGCATGAGCACTTCCCTCTTCCTACTGCTAATACCTCTCCCTATATAACCAAGCATTCTGCTAATATCTCTCCCTATATAACCAAGCATTCTGCTAATACCTCTCCCAATACAACCAAGCATTCTGCTAATACCTCTCCCAATACAACCAAGCATTCTGCTAATACCTCTCCCAATACAACCAAGCATTCTGCTAATACCTCTCCCAATACAACCAAGCATTCTGCTAATACCTCTCCCTATGCAACCAAGCATATTGCCCATACCTCTCACTATGCAACCAAGCATATTGCCCATACCTCTCCCTATGCAACCAAGCATATTACCCATACCTCTCCCTATACAACCAAGCATTCTGCCCATACCTCTCCCTATACAACCAAGCATTCTGCTAATACCTCTCCCAATACAACCAAGCATTCTGCTAATACCTCTCCCAATACAACCAAGCATTCTGCTAATACCTCTCCCAATACAACCAAGCATTCTGCTAATACCTCTCCCAATACAACCAAGCATTCTGCTAATACCTCTCCCAATACAACCAAGCATTCTGCTAATACCTCTCCCTATACAACCAAGCATTCTGCTAATACTTCTCCCTATACAACCAAGCATTCTGCTAATACCTCTCCCTATACAACCAAGCATTCTGCCCATACCTCTCCCTATACAACCAAGCATTCTGCCCATACCTCTCCCTATACAACCAAGCATTCTGCCCATACCTCTCCCTATACAACCAAGCATTCTGCCCATACCTCTCCCTATACAACCAAGCATTCTGCCCATACCTCTCCCTATACAACCAAGCATTCTGCTAATACCTCTCCCCATACAACCAAGCATTTTGATAATACCTCTCCCTATACAACCAAGCATTCTGCCCATACCTCTCCCTATACAACCAAGCATTCTGCTAATACCTCTCCCTATGCAACCAAGAATTCTGCTAATACCTCTCCCTATGCAACCAAGCATTCTGCTAATACCTCTCCCTATACAACCAAGCATTCTGCTAATACCTCTCCCTATGCAACCAAGAATTCTGCTAATACCTCTCCCTATGCAACCAAGCATTCTGCTAATACCTCTCCCTATGTAACCAAGCATTCTGCCCATACCTCTCCCTATACAACCAAGCATTCTGCTAATACCTCTCCCTATGCAACCAAGCATTCTGCTAATACCTCTCCCTATGTAACCAAGCATTCTGCCCATACCTCTCCCTATACAACCAAGCATTCTGCTAATACCTCTCCCTATACAACCAAGCATTCTGCTAATACTTCTCCCTATACAACCAAGCATTCTGCTAATACCTCTCCCTATACAACCAAGCATTCTGCTAATAACTCTCCCTATACAACCAAGCGTTCTAATACCTCTTCCTATGCAACCAAGCATTCTGCTAATACCTCTCCCTATACAACCAAGCATTCTGCTAATACCTCTCCCTATGCAACCAAGAATTCTGCTAATACCTCTCCCTATGCAACCAAGCATTCTGCTAATACCTCTCCCTATGCAACCAAGCATTCTGCTAATACCTCTCCCTATGTAACCAAGCATTCTGCCCATACCTCTCCCTATACAACCAAGCATTCTGCTAATACCTCTCCCTATACAACCAAGCATTCTGCTAATACTTCTCCCTATACAACCAAGCATTCTGCTAATACCTCTCCCTATACAACCAAGCATTCTGCTAATAACTCTCCCTATACAACCAAGCGTTCTAATACCTCTTTCTATGCAACCAAGCATTCTGCTAATACCTCTCCCTATACAACCAAGCATTCTGCTAATACCTCTCCCTATGCAACCAAGCATTCTGCTAATACCTCTCCCAATGCAACCAAGCATTCTGCTAATACCTCTCCCTGTACAACCAAGCATTCTGCTAATACCTCTCCCTATACAACCAAGCATTCTGCTAATAACTCTCCCTATACAACCAAGCGTTCTGCTAATACCTCTTCCTATGCAACCAAGCATTCTGCTAATACCTCTCCCTATGCAACCAAGCATTCTGCTAATACCTCTCCCTATGCAACCAAGCATTCTGCCAATACCTCTCCCTATGCAACCAAGCATTCTGCTAATACCTCTCCCTATACAACCAAGCATTCTGCTAATACCTCTCCCTATACAACCAAGCATTCTGCTAATACCTCTCCCTATACAACCAAGCATTCTGCTAATACCTCTCCCTATACAACCAAGCATTCTGCTAATAACTCTCCCTATACAACCAAGCGTTCTAATACCTCTTCCTATGCAACCAAGCATTCTGCTAGTACCTCTCCCTATACAACCAAGCATTCTGCTAATACCTCTCCCTATGCAACCAAGAATTCTGCTAATACCTCTCCCTATGCAACCAAGCATTCTGCTAATACCTCTCCCTATGTAACCAAGCATTCTGCCCATACCTCTCCCTATACAACCAAGCATTCTGCTAATACCTCTCCCTATACAACCAAGCATTCTGCTAATACCTCTCCCTATACAACCAAGCATTCTGCTAATAACTCTCCCTATACAACCAAGCATTCTGCTAATACCTCTCCCTATGCAACCAAGCATTCTGCTAATACCTCTCCCTATACAACCAAGCATTCTGCTAATACCTCTCCCTGTACCACAAAGCATTCTGCTAATACCTCTCCCTATACAACCAAGCATTCTGCTAATAACTCTCCCTATACAACCAAGCGTTCTGCTAATACCTCTTCCTATGCAACCAAGCATTCTGCTAATACCTCTCCCTATACAACCAAGCATTCTGCTAATACCTCTCCCTATACAACCAAGCATTCTGCTAATACCTCTCCCTATACAACCAAGCATTCTGCTAATACCTCTCCCTATACAACCAAGCATTCTGCTAATACCTCTCCCTATACAACCAAGCATTCTGCTAATACATCTCCCTATACAACCAAGCATTCTGCTAATACCTCTCCCTATACAACCAAGCATTCTAATACCTCTCCCTATACAACCAAGCATTCTGCTAATACCTCTCCCTATACAACCAAGCATTCTGCTCGCATTCCCTGCTGGTCTATTACATGGTCTACTAAGTGGTGGGTGGTGGGGTTTTCCCATCACACACACCCTCACTTGTTCAGTAATTCTGACACATCGCTAATAACAGTAGAAGTGGGTGAAATCCAATTATTAAGCCTGTTATTGCACTGTCTCCCACTATCCTCAATGGCTTACCTTGACACTGCAGGTGTTTGGGAACTACATATCCCAGGATGCTAAGTCAGCTTTAAGCTTCTGGGTTCCTCTAGCGCACTTTGTGCAGACGCAATGCGTATATTTAGAACCAGGCACTTTTTTAGCGGCTGATTAGTGCTGCGCACTAAAGAATGTTGCTGACAAATCAACCAAGATTTATGGTTTAACTTTAAGGTTGCGTCGGACATCAATGCATCTCTTCCTGCATTTGAAGAAACCTTCGGACCGGTGTTCTGACAAAAAACTGTAGCAAATTCTACTGCACAGACGCAGTAGAATTCACTCATTGTGCACCACAGCGCGTGCACACACAGTTACGGCTGTCAATCAGCCGTAACTTTCCTAGAAGTGCGCCTGCACGAGGGACACACACCACCTCACGCTTTCTTAGAATCAGCTGCAGTGACAGGTAAAGTATTAGCCTCTTTCTTATTATTCTCACTTACTAGCGTAGCAAGCAATTGGTAAAACTTCTATCAGTGACATGCTACGCTAGTAAGTGGAAGTCACACACGGGGGACAGAGGGTGACATACGGGGGGCTGCCTCATCTTGATGGGAGTTGTGATCACCACCTTAGGCTCCCGTGTGTCCCCCTCTGTCACCCGTGTGTGACTTCCACTTACTAGCGTAGCATGTCACTGATAGAAGTTTTACCAATTGCTTGCTACGCTAGTAAGTGAGAATAATAAGTAAGAGGCTAATACTTTACCTGTCACCGCAGCTGATCCAGAGGGGGCGTGAGGTGGTGTGTGTCCCTCTCCCAGGGGTACTTATAACAAAGTTACGGCTGATTGACAGCCGTAACTGTGTGCGCATGCGCTGTGGTGTACAATAAGTGAATTCTACTGCGCCTGTGCAGAATTTGCTCCAGTTTTTTGTCAGAACACCGGCCATTTTGTCACAGTGCTTGTGGAGGAATTATGGGAAAAAGGGCACAGAATATGGAAAGTAGTATAGTACCACCAAACATGGCTTGCCAAGTACCGGCAACTATAACTCCTAAAATCCCTACTGTTGGCTAATAACTTTTTGTTTATGTTTTTACGTAAAAAACTCTATGGAAGTACCATTTCCCAGGCACCCAAATAGAGCCAAGCTGGCTCCTAAAGTCTACAAATATCAGTCCTGCCTCCAAATTGATTTTATGTGGAAATGTTTTTTAATAAACAAACATTCTCCTTGTTTGTTAGGAATTGCAAACATTTTCTAGAATGTGTTAACAAACAGGACAGAAAATGTTATGTTTAAAGTCGACACTATGTGGACACATTGAGCAGCTAGTATAGCATCACCTTGTATCAAAGGAATTCAATACAAAATGATTCATTTGCTCATTTTTCATACTGATTTTTTCCTTTCGTTATGTATCCACCACCCTCATGATAAAAGTGTCTTATTATCTATAGTATTTCCTTGAGCAGCAGCGATTTTAATTAATTCTGTTCCCAGAGGCCTTCTGTCTGAATAAAAGTTGCTCGTGACTTTAATCCCTCTAGGTTTGTTGGGACGTCTAAGAAGCTCTTCCAGGCTGACAAGATCCTGTACTAAAGCCTTGTGACCAGACAGCAGTGATTGGTGTTCGACGGCTAACATATCGAACACACCTCCAGTCAGGGTGAAGATGCTCAGCTTCTCCTCAGCTATTGGTTCTGTGCCGTGCGATTGACACATGCACGTACCAATCACTGAGAGGGATGGTCTCTCATCCATCTGTCATGGAAAACTGCACCATTTAAAAGATTAGTATCTTGTAAATGGTGGAGAACTAAAGCCCTAAAAAAAACGCGGGGGTTAAACCCCTATTTAAAACGCCTAAAAATTCTAAAGTTTTCTTATATATATATATATATATACACACACACACACACACACACACACACACTATATATAGCCCATTTAACAGCAAGGTGCATAAAAACTGAATTAACTGCTCATATTCTCATTATCCCTAGAAATGTGTAATGTCTGCTTGAATAAAGCGGATTTAAACAGTTTTTGGCCTGTTTTCGTATCACTGCTAAATAAACAAACAGTTTATCCTCGACTAGCAGGCTGTTCAATGCCATTTCTGTACACCAAACATTAATGGGACACATTAACCAATGTGGCGCCTTTAATTCCCATCATGTGACCCACTTGGTGTTTAACATTCATTTTCCAGCTATCATGTAATATAGGAGGGGCATCCATCACAAAAACTGCTGCTCCAATATAGACGTCACAGGTCTTTGTTATGCTCGGAGGATGGAGCATTTTAATGTTTGGTCAGAGGTCATTGACCAGAGCAATAAATAGATGACACCAGGAACACATTACTCATGTGGTTAATCCAGGGACGTCCAAACAGTACCACAGGTGCCATAACCACTTACGTTTTAAGAATTTCTCACGTTCACACAGAACTAATTAGCTTTGCAGATCTGTTAGCAATATGCCAAGTATTCTCTCAACTCCTAGCACATTCAGCTTAAAAAAAGGTACAGATGCCAACTTGTTTGCCTGGCAACATGGTGTTAAATGGCCAATAACATTTTAAATATAACTACTGATCCTTTAATACAGGGGTGGACAACCTGCGGCCCTCCAGATGTTGCAGTACAACATTTCCCATACTCCTCTGCCAGCCGCTTAGCTGAAAGAGCATTATGGGAGATGTAGCTCATCAGAAGTTGGGGGGGCACAGGTTCCCCACTCATGCTTTAATAGAAGACAAAGCTATTTTTATTAGCTGTACTCTGAAGATAAATCAGCGTGCTTTACCCCTGTAGCATCCATCACAGCCAGTCAGCTACAGACACATACGGAACTTGTTGTCACACTATCAGCAGCCAATCAGGTTTGGCTGTTGTGCTTGCGCCAACCAAGAGGGTCTGTTACCCCTAATTTTCAGCCCAAATCAATAGATTACATTACATTACCATTTATTTATACAGCGTCAACACTTTACCTAGCGCTAGGTACAGAGCATAGAAGGGAACTACATACTAAAGTTAGACACACTATAACAGACTGGTACATGAGGTAGAGATGACAGCTAGTTGCGATTCCCTTTATCGTGTGACTGTCTGCGACCAGAGCAGCCTGTGTGCGCTCAGTTGAAGATGAAAGATTTCCAGCAATGGATCAAAGTCCACGCCATTTTGACCCAATATTTGGCTCAATGTAAAACTGCATCAAAAGGAGCAAAAAAAGTTGAAGGTTTAGTGGCAACTTAACTTTTTAACTGCCAGGCGGCTGGGAATGGATAAACAAGCTCCCCTTTCTGCACAGTTACTATTTATGGATCGTGCATACCATGACCGCAGACTGATGGGTGGTACACACGCTGGCGCGGCCATCTCACCTGCAGTTTGGCATGCTCCTCCAGCAGGCGGTCGTATTCCTTAGTTAACCCTTCGCATTGCTTCTTGATGGCGGTGACCTCGTTGTCCGACTTGAGCATGGCTGTGCAGGAGATGTAAAAGGAGAGAACACGGTGAGACATGCTAGCGAATGGAGCTGCACAGACATGGCCGGTTTGTACATCGTCCTAACTCATGATGCTTAGCCAGCCAAACAGAGCATCGTGGAGAGCATGGTCCACAGAAGCTTGTTTGATGGAGGTTAGTCATTCCTGTCCTAAGTCATCTCACCGATTAAAAACAGACTAAATAAGAAAAAAATAACAGTTTAATTTTTTTCCCTTTTCTTTAAAACCCTTCAGTCCATACAAACAGAGTTCATATACTTAAACGGGAAGTTCCTGCTACAGTGTAATGGAATTATTTCTGTTGCCGTAGCAACAGTCCTGCCTAGCTCCCCAAGCCCCTCCTTGGGGAGCTCCCCAAGCTGAAAATTGTTTTACATAAAAAAAAAAACAAATCTGTGCATTTATTCTATACAACTTACAGAAAATAAGCTAAATTGGAATTGCCCTTGTAAAATAAAATAAAATAATTAAATAATGTCCCATATGCTTTAACAGTAACCAGTGATACTCTAATATAATAGTGCTAGACAAACATATATGCTATGGTAAATTACTTTGAAAGCACCCATCCCGTCCGTTTAATAGACTTTCCAGGAAATGACAGAGGGCACATTTGAGCTTGCCAGTTGTAATTACAGAAGGCTGTTATCCGTGCCCTTGTGCAGCATTGTTATGCAAAAGTATGACCTCAGAAATCTAGATGGGAGATAAGTTAAAGGGGCTGGACTCGGTGGTCACGCCTCACACTTTCAAAAGGTCAGAGGGGTTTTGACAGACGGCCGATTCTGGGGGTCCCAGGGAGGAGAAACAAAACACACACAAAAAGAACATTCAATGACCTTGAAAAAGGAAATATCTGGAGAATTCAGGAGTCACCAGGACAGATTTAGAAGCCCTGCTGACTTTTGGGAAGAGTTGCCTCGGCATCCTTCTGAATAAATACCCCAGCATTTCTATTTTTAAAAAGCCATGGCTGAGGTTATGTCAATACCCGGGTTAACTCTTTGCATGTCCCTCAGCCGACAGAACAGATCATTAAAGTTCATTTTTCGGGGGCCAGACAGACTAAAAATGCTTATATCTAAAATTGTACCCTTGTTTAAAAGCGGGAGATGTTCCAAGCTGCTATTACGCCAGGCACTAGTTAGTTGTGGAAAATCTGGCCTGCTTAGCTAAAACATTCAGAAAAGCTATCCGCTAGAGATTATTATGGGTACTTTGTTTTAAGGAGCTGTGGATTGACAAACAGATGGAGAGATGAGAGGGAGAGAGTCTTTTTCTACCCAATAAAGAGAGAATTGCTGGGAATTAAAATGGGAATGGCACACTTTAGGACAAAGTTGCAGAGCTGGAAAAATTCTCCAATGCAGTTACTTTGTCCTTAAGTTTAAAATTGCCTTCTCAAATCTCCGTAATTCTGTCTTCATTGAGAAGATCCATGGGAAAATGCGCACTGAGAATCTACACTATCTCCCCTGTCGTTATGGTTCTAAAGCCTCAGGGTTCCTATTGGCTGCTCAGGCTTGGGTTACGAACATTAGTAAACATCCCAAGTACAAGATCACCGCTCCCAGTGTTTTCTGTATGGCTGCAATTGACATTGGATGGGTTAGTCGAAATCCACTGTTGTAAAACCTAAATGGCTGACACAAGAAGCAATTACTAGTTACATATTAAGGAGCTGTCTCAAGATGTTCTCCGCCGTGTGCATCTCTAGAAACTCCACAAGCGTTAATGTAGAAGTCTGTAGACCACTGCCCAGTTACCTTTCTTGGTGGACTCCAGCTCCTCCTTCAGCTTGCTGACCTCTCCCTTGAGTTTCTTGTTTTCATCCTCTGCGTTGGAGTTGGGCAGGTCACTAACCTCCACTCCTGCAGCTTTTAATTGCTGGAAAAGTAGGCATTTTAGGAAGGTGTTATTTTATTCGCACAGAAACCTAAACGCTGAACATCTAGTAGCCTGGTAGATGATCCGCAGGTCATTTCTGCAAGTTCGCGCTCCATTAAAATACTCGGCTTTGGACTATGAGAAATATACATTGATAGGAGTTATTCTGATAAGCGTAGACACGAAACTGTTATGAGTTTCAGGTTAGCAGGACTTTCTGAAGATTAAATGTGGGCAAGTGTGTAGTCGATATGTAGCTGGTGTCATAGACCAGCACTGGTGGCGTATAGTGCTGTGCCATCATTTCTTTAATGGTTAATCATGATGTACACACTCTCTTTAGTATCATTTTACAACATGTTAAAATGGACCGTCAGTGGATGAAAAGTTCCCACTTCAGGAAGGGATTTAAATGTCACCTATACATTGGGGAAGCCAATCAGCAAGCTCATAGGTGAAATTATGATTCATTAACGGACTTAATACCAGGGGTTACTTTGATATGTCACTGGATCTAGACCAGTAGCACTCTAAAATGATCCAGAACCTGCGTAGAGCAAATATCAGTGGTCGTTCTAGAACACTGGTTCCCAAGCTAGTCCTCACGGAATCCCAATGGTTTCCTTAAATCCTCGATTGTTTGGGTTCCATGTGGAACTGGTCTGGGAAATAAAGAGCAATCAGTACCTTCTTCAGCTTGTCATTCTCCTCCATGTACTTCTTGGCGGCATCGCTAGCACTCTCGGCCTGCTTCTTGAAGGCCTCGTTGGAAGCAAGGAGCGTGGCTTGCTTGGAGATCAACGTGACCAAACGTCTTAGCAAACTGCAATGTGAAGGCAAGGTAGAGATCGAGATAAGGAACATTGAGTCTCTTTATATGTGAATTTAACGCGGATGATTTAACGTTACAGCTTCATCGGGCAATAGCTGAAAGTAGCGTATTTCTTTGTCCTAATCCTTTTCTCCAACAGCGACCTTTTGACCCCAACCATCACCCTAAGCCTAAACCTAACCCTAATGCTAACCCTAGCTCTTAGACTAACTAATTTGTGTGTGTAAGGTTGTGGAGTGCCTCTAGAGGTAGTGTAGCAACAGAGCAATATAAGTGATCACTTCCAAAGCGAAATATTGGACGGACATGCTGCCATCTAACATGGCGAACACAATTGCTCACCAGTGACAAATTTGATGGATGCCTAAATTAGTAGAACGACCGGTTTTAAATACAAACAGAAATGGAATGGATTCTGGCGCTTGATCTGAAACAAAGCAGCACTAGCCTGTGCGTTTCTCTGTGAACATACGTGAAGTAAACAAAGATTAATAAACCCCAAAAAACGGATGTGGTAAGTGCGCTAAGTGGACCCCTTCAACAAGAGATAAAACTGTAAAACAATATTTGCCTGAAAAATGATGTGAAATATTCACATAAAGATGGTCTTCAATATCTAAAAAATACACATGTTAAGAGAGAAGAAACATAGACCCTAGTGTAATATAGCTTAATAGTGGTATTATAATTGAGAGATAAAATGTTCCACTGGTATATAGAGCTCTGTTATAGTGCAGTATCCCCTTGGTTCCTTGTATGTTGCTCATAAGTTGAGTGAGAAAGATCAGGGAAATGAAGTGAGTATATAACAGAGTACCATTTATTAATAAAAAAACAGTAGTATCTTACATATATGTAGACAATACAGCATAGGAGCGCTTCATAAAGTGAATCTTGCAGCTTGTAGCCCCACACTTGATGGATAAAAACAGCATACAAAAATAAAAGTTTAAAAGTGGAAAAAATCCATTATAAGAGTAAAAAAAAACAGCAGTAATGGTCACCACGCTATGCGTTTGGCCTATTTCTAGCCTGGAGGAACCCTATGCTGTATTGTCTACATATATGTAAGATACTACTGTTTTTTTTTATTAATAAATTGTACTCTGTTATATACTCACTTCATTTCCCTGATCTTTCTCACTCAACTTATGAGCAACATACAAGGAACCAAGGGGATACTGCACTATAACAGAGCTCTATATACCAGTGGAACATTTTATCTCACAATTATAATACCACTATTAAGCTATATTACACTAGGGTCTATGTTTCTTCTCTTTTTACATGTGTATTTTTTAGATATTGAAGACCATCTTTATGTGAATATTTCACATCATTTTTCAGGTAAATATTGTTTTACAGTTTATCTCTTGTTGAAGGGGTCCACTTAGCGCACTTACCACATCCGTTTTTTGGGGTTCATTAAAGATCTGTTTTAAATGTGTGCGTGGCATGATATGCAAATTAGGTTTTCAATGGGAAATATGTCATTTGCATATTAAGCCACAAACTAGAGACTCCACAGATACATTTAAAAGCACAAATTTAGGCATTTGCTTGCAATTTTGCCAACACAATGTACAGATCATTTTCAGTCATTTTTTATTCTCTCCATGCACAGTAAAAACCATGTCTAGGCCCCTTAATGTATGTGTTTCTGGATTGCAACTCCCATAACGGTCAGCCTTTGCTGCATAGCCCAAAGGTGGTACATGGGATTAATTTGACTACAGAAATAAGATTGCTAGCAGCTTAGAACAAGCGCTGCCCACCTCACCTTTCAGCTTTATCCTGTTTGTGTATATAAGGCTTTAGTCCAATGCTTGGCACCCAGTTTTAATTAACATGTGATCCCTCTATTGACATTAACAGTTCTGGGCAGCTAACTCTCTCCAAGCCACTATCAGTTAGGATGGAGAGATCGTCATCATTTAGAATGTCGTCTGTGCTCCAACAGCGCCCCCTACAGAGCTTTACTCTTACAGCAATGGTTTGCTAGCCCGAGACTGTATTTATTACTGCCAGAGCGAGCGTACATTCAAAGATACCGGGTTATGTGAGCTGGTTATATAAACCGTTACTGGAAACAATTACACAGTGCTGTGGCCAAGCACTCATGGGGTTAATGAAACATTTTTTTTTTTTTTTTTACTGAATTAGAGGTCAGTGTTATTACCAGGGGGGTGGGGAACATACACAGTGACCCAAAGTGCAAAGCAAACAGACAGAACATTGTCACGAAGGGTTATGTAATCCAGTATAAAGAAAATCACTGGCAGAACAACCCAAAAGGCACGCCTCCAAAGCACTGATGGCCAACCTTGGCACTGCAGATTTTTTGGAAACTATGTATCCAATTATTTTCAGTAAGCTATAAGGGTGACTGAAAGGGATATGCAGAGTCTAAAGATCGGCATTGCCATAGTTAGCCACGCGCTGCTCTAAGGTCTTCTAGATCGTGGTTATTTATGCGTTTGTGGATTCTTTATCATTTTTAACCCTTGGCAAGGGTTAAAAACCATGTCCCTAGATTTTGTAGTAAACCCGACATGTATATTAAGAGATACACGCGGGTTTACTATCTGCCGTGTCTCAAATGCGAGAGACAGTAGCTCCTGGTTGCCAGCGCGCGCACAGCCAATCAGCCCAGGGGCTTGCACCGCTCTGACTTCAGAATGCGAGGGTCTCTCGCTGCTAGTGCCTCTGACCCTTTAAGTGACTGAGCATCATGGGATACAGTACATACACAGCATGCAATAAAATCCACATTGCATTTCTTGTTAAAAAAAAAAACCAACAAATTACAATGCCAGATATTCAGAACAACAGGTAAGACAAGCTGCCGACAATCCGCCTGACGCGTTTCGCGCTATGAGTGTCTGGGGTGTTGGTATAGAGAGAGAAAGTCAAGAGGACTATTTTTTTTCCCCTCGATATTAAAAGACAGAGTCTACAGAACCTCAAACTGGGAAAAAAAAAACATGTTCAATCTGCATAGCTAAAACATAGGAAACCCATCATCTTTAAAAAATACAGGATATATAGTATCATGGTGAGGAGACGATGCTAACGCATGAGGAAAAGATAGTAGTAGTGGTACAAATGTACCATTTTAGGTATCGTAAAAAAATGAACAATTTAATGAGGTAAACAGAAGTACAATAAAATACAAAAGCATAAAATCAAATACATATAAAATATATTAAGAAAATATGGTGTTGAAAACGCAGAAACTGTCCAGTTAGTAAAACCTTGATAGTGTGGGGAGGATGGCTGGATGTAGTATGAAGAATTGTATTACCACTGCATGCTTTGAGGGGAAGGCTGGTGCTTATTGCACAATACTTTGAACGCAGTTCTATATCTAAAAAGAGTATTTTTTTTTTTTTTATCAGACACCATAGTAAATTTGAGGTTTAAATTGTTATTTTTCAAGGTGATAAATTATCCAACATATCAGACAGACCGTTACAAATAAGAATAAGATAGTTTATATAGATTGATATTGGAACGCAATGCTGCGTAAAGAACCTCCAAAGTTGTAGGACCCTTCCCACCAAGCCATCCTCAGATTGGCAAAGGATGGTGCAAACTTGGTGCTCATAGCGGTCCCACATCTCTAGAGATAGAGATAGAGACCCAGCATAAATTATATGGCCTTTAGAATGAATGGTTTTAACCCATCCTTATAACCACGGTATCTATCTAAATGATAACCAATACGGAATATTCCTGGATGATATCATGGGTTTGCAGCCCCTAGAGCCCAACCTCACCACTTCCTTTTTGCAAAGACTAGGGGAAAATATCTTTAGAAAAGTTCACAATCACACCGCCATTCAGAAGAGTTTTAAATCAGGCAGAAAGTGTCTTGTCACAGATTTTAGGGTTCAATCATGTAATACAAATATAGCCAGTAATAGAGGCTATGTTCAGTGCCATTACCCAGAATCCTGAGCAGCAGGAGAGTAGAATAAACACTCTACAAACATGGTGTCATGGTTTGTATGTGTTCGATCACTACTTCACTTTTCTAACTTCCTTCATTGTTTGTCTCTCTACTGTGTAACTATACTTTCAGCATCCTGGAAGTTATAGTCTACATCAGTCAGAGTTGAATGTGAGCTGGTCCTCAAGTAGGCAAATAAATCTGGCTGCCAAGGGGGGGGAGAAAGAGAGAGGGGGAGGGATGGAGCGTAGGCATCTGTACAAAGTCCTAAAAATAATCCCTCTATTAAAAGGAGAGTTATAGCACATTTGTAACTCAGATTTAATTTCAGTAAATACATGCAATGGTCTGACATCCATACTGATCCCGGACTCTTGAGTCCAAGAGACAAATCCTCATAGATTTTCCAAGAACTTCTGAAATCTACACAATGCCTGTGCAGCGAATACACAGTGTGGCACTAGTCCGATATTCCCAGAAACTCACAGGATGTACTATAGCTTATTCAGAAGGAATCCAGGACGTCATGTACTTAGATTATAATTAACAAAAAGTTGTTGTGGTCTTGATGGTAAGGTATGCTGTTGTTGTTTTGCTTATAATCCTAAAATTTTAATCTGATGTTCCTAAAGGGATAAGCCAAATGATTTAGCTAAACCAGAAAACTGGTCGGACATTTGATGTGGATAATGAGTGCAAGATAATACACCCTGGGCGTAAAACCCCGTGGGCAGAGAGTATAGAATATTTGATAGAGTCCTAACCTCAACATCTGAGGATTTGGGGGTAATTATTTCAGAAGATTTTAAGCAGGGCTCGACAAACCCCAGGCGCCAGGTCTCCATGGCGACCAGGAAATCAGACCTGGCGTCCGGGTGCTGTTAGCCATATCTAGCCCCTTGCCGCTGCCTTTTTGTTAATTTGCAGCACGAAGGGGGAAACTTTGTGCGGATTGCACAGATGGCAAGCTCCGCCCCTCTAGTGCCGGGTGTCACATCCCCCGTCACGTGACATTCCGGCACTCGGGGAGGTGTGTGTGTATGTGACTGACTGGATGTCTGTGAGGTGTGTGTATGTGACTGACTGGATGTCTGTGAGGTGTGTGTATGTGACTGACTGGATGTCTGTGAGGTGTGTGTATGTGACTGACTGGATGTCTGTGAGGTGTGTGTATGTGACTGACTGGATGTCTGTGAGGTGTGTGTATGTGACTGACTGGATGTCTGTGAGGTGTGTGTATGTGACTGACTGGATGTCTGTGAGGTGTGTGTATGCGACAGACTGGATGTCTGTGAGGTGTGTGTATGCGACAGACTGGATGTCTGTGAGGTGTGTGTATGCGACAGACTGGATGTCTGTGAGGTGTGTGTATGCGACAGACTGGATGTCTGTGAGGTGTGTGTATGCGACAGACTGGATGTCTGTGAGGTGTGTGTATGCGACAGACTGGATGTCTGTGAGGTGTGTGTATGCGACAGACTGGATGTCTGTGAGGTGTGTGTATGCGACAGACTGGATGTCTGTGAGGTGTGTGTATGCGACAGACTGGATGTCTGTGAGGTGTGTGTATGCGACAGACTGGATGTCTGTGAGGTGTGTGTATGCGACAGACTGGATGTCTGTGAGGTGTGTGTATGCGACAGACTGGATGTCTGTGAGGTGTGTGTATGCGACAGGCTGGATGTCTGTGAGGTGTGTGTATGCGACAGGCTGGATGTCTGTGAGGTGTGTGTATGCGACAGGCTGGATGTCTGTGAGGTGTGTGTATGCGACAGGCTGGATGTCTGTGAGGTGTGTGTATGTGACTGACTGGATGTCTGTGAGGTGTGTGTATGTGACTGACTGGATGTCTGTGAGGTGTGTGTATGCGACTGACTGGATGTCTGTGAGGTGTGTGTATGCGACAGACTGGATGTCTGTGAGGTGTGTGTATGCGACAGACTGGATGTCTGTGAGGTGTGTGTATGCGACAGACTGGATGTCTGTGAGGTGTGTGTATGCGACAGACTGGATGTCTGTGAGGTGTGTGTATGCGACAGACTGGATGTCTGTGAGGTGTGTGTATGTGACTGACTGGATGTCTGTGAGGTGTGTGTATGTGACTGACTGGATGTCTGTGAGGTGTGTGTATGTGACTGACTGGATGTCTGTGAGGTGTGTGTATGCGACAGACTGGATGTCTGTGAGGTGTGTGTATGCGACAGACTGGATGTCTGTGAGGTGTGTGTATGCGACAGACTGGATGTCTGTGAGGTGTGTGTATGTGACTGACTGGATGTCTGTGAGGTGTGTGTATGTGACTGACTGGATGTCTGTGAGGTGTGTGTATGTGACTGACTGGATGTCTGTGAGGTGTGTGTATGCGACAGACTGGATGTCTGTGAGGTGTGTGTATGCGACAGGCTGGATGTCTGTGAGGTGTGTGTATGTGACTGACTGGATGTCTGTGAGGTGTGTGTATGTGACTGACTGGATGTCTGTGAGGTGTGTGTATGTGACTGACTGGATGTCTGTGAGGTGTGTCTATGCGACAGACTGGATGTCTGTGAGGTGTGTGTATGTGATTATATGTGTATGTTTGTGTGATTTGATGCCATTGTCTGGCTCCTAACCTTTTTTTGCTGGCTCCTAAATTCAAATCAAGTTTGTCAAGCCCTTATTTAAAGGCAAGTAGACAATGTAAAAAAGCAGAAGGTAATGCTACCAGAATGCTTGGTTGCATAGGGAGAGGTATGGGCAATATGCTTGGTTGCATAGGGAGAGGTATGGGAAGAATGCTTGGTTGCATAGGGAGAGGTATGGGCAGAATGCTTGGTTGCATAGGGAGAGGTATGGGCAGAATGCTTGGTTGCATAGGGAGAGGTATGGGCAGAATGCTTGGTTGCATAGGGAGAGGTATGGGCAGAATGCTTGGTTGCATAGGGAGAGGTATGGGCAGAATGCTTGGTTGCATAGGGAGAGGTATGGGCAGAATGCTTGGTTGCATAGGGAGAGGTATGGGCAGAATGCTTGGTTGCATAGGGAGAGGTATGGGCAGAATGCTTGGTTGCATAGGGAGAGGTATGGGCAGAATGCTTGGTTGCATAGGGAGAGGTATGGGCAGAATGCTTGGTTGCATAGGGAGAGGTATGGGCAGAATGCTTGGTTGCATAGGGAGAGGTATGGGCAGAATGCTTGGTTGCATAGGGAGAGGTATGGGCAGAATGCTTGGTTGCATAGGGAGAGGTATTAGCAGAATGCTTGGTTGTATAGGGAGAGGTATTAGCAGAATGCTTGGTTGCATAAGGAGAGGTATTAGCAGAATGCTTGGTTGCATAAGGAGAGGTATTAGCAGAATGCTTGGTTGCATAAGAAGAGGTATTAGCAGAATGCTTGGTTGCACAGGGAGAGGTATTAGCAGAATGATTGGTTGCATAGGGAGAGGTATTAGCAGAATGCTTGGTTGTAGCAGTAGAAAGAGTGAAGTGCTCATGCCATTGTACAGAGCACTGGTGAGACCTCACTTGGAGTTTTGTACACAGTACTGGAGACCGTATCTCTAGAAGGATATTGATACTTTGGAGAGAGTTCAGAGAAGGGCTACTAAACTGGTTCATGGGTTGAAGGATAAAACTTACCAGGAAAGGTTAACATGTATAGCTTGGAGGAAAGACGTAAAAGGGGGGATATGATAGAAACATTTAAATACATAAACGGGAATCAACACAGCAAAGGAAGAGAGTATATTTAAAAGAAAAACTACCACAACGAGAGGACATAGTCTTAAATTACAGAGGCAAAGGTTTAAAATAAATACCAGGACGTATAACTTTACTGAGAGGGTAGTGGATGCATGGAAGGATGACCCGAGAGCAGATCACGGTTAAAGAGACAATCCCTGTGCCCGTGTTACTGAAACAATATAACCAATGGGTATTGTGAGGAAGACGACGGTAACTAAAGCTATACATTACACACACTAACCAGCCTGAATGAATCTCCTTTCCATGAGTAAATGAATGACGCTCGCTGCAGCCTGGGTAAAGAGGTAACATTTATCACAGCAACCTAGCTATACTGATCAGCGCTATAGTCCTAGTCACGGATACAACACGTTTCTGAGGACACTTCGGCTATTATTGAGGTTTTACATATAACAGATTTCGTTTTCTTCCTCACACTAACCATCTGTTATATTGTTTCGGTAATCTGACCCTTTTATGTTGTCTTAATTCTTTTCAGCGATCTTTATCGAATAAAAATGTTATAAAATGTATGTATTTATTTTAACGTTAAATTATAAACCACAACACCACTTCCCTTGTAAAGAGCATGCGAACCAAAGACAGTGACCTCACCACTTCCCTTTTCCAAAAGCTAGGGGAGAATAACTTTTGAATGGTGCACCATGATTCAAAAAAAAAAAAAAAAAAAGGTTGTAAACCAGGCAGAAGCTGACTTGTCCTGGATTAAAACTGGTTTTAGGGTTGAGTCCTGTAATACACATAACAGTGGCTATCTTCCGTGCATTACCCAGAATCCTTAGCAGCAGGAGAATAGTATAACCACTCTACAAAACATCTGAAACATTGCGATACGATTTGTATGTGTCCTATCACTTCTTCACCTTTCTTTCATTGTTTGGATATCTACGATGTAACTATTCTTAGAGCAAATGTTATCTCTCTGCATTCCGAAACGGAGAAGGCGGTCGCCCCCAGGGTTACAGTTATGTTGATCAAGCATATGACAGAGGCTGGAATTAAAAGCCCGTGAAGCACTTATTCGGGTGACACAATTACTGGCTGCTGTTAAAGTGTTATGTTGAGGCGAGATTACATATTAGGGATTAAAACACGGCCACTGTGCATTACAAATACAAATGTCCAACTAATGTAAACAAGGCTTCGATTGCCGCTAAAAAACAAACGCCACCATTTCACTGGAAATGACATTGTATACCAATTTTGGTTTCCCTTTTGGCAAAAAAAAAAAAAGATATGAAAATCTATTTCAGTGAGGTATGTATTTTAGGCCCTTTTAGAAAGGTTTCATTTGTGACATTAACATTACACAAAATAGCAGTGCCTCTCCAACCAGTCCTTGGAAACCCCCAAAAGGCATACACCTGGATTATTACATGGATTCTATAGGCAATGAGGCTATAAGAAACTCACACACTGGTAATCACACAACCCATAGAATTGAGGCGGATATAAAAAATAAAAAAAAAGATCTTAAAGACCATCAGAATATGTATATGTGGAACAACAAATACAGTGTTTGATAGATCCATACACACACTATACAGATAAAGCACACTGAAAATGGTAAGTTGCTGCCCTCATGTGTTCAAACGCTAAATTACAATTATCCATGGAGAATTAAAGGGCCTTTGCCAACCTCACCATCATTTATCCAAGGTGTGCACAATGTGCGGCCCGCGGGCACACAAGTATATGCATATTTGATGAGTTTCTGTTTAGTCTCTCAGTGTAAAATCCACAGGGCAATGCCAGCTGTTGGTTTGAAGCAAATGCTCATGGGAAATGTAGTTCCGGCAGCACCTTGGAGCATGACCTTTATCCAGTGTGAGCCGGTTGCTCACAGTAGTTTTAGGTCATTGAGAACATTTATAGGGTGGATGCTGCCGAAATAACCCATTAACCAAGAGTATCCCTTATCCAAAATGCTGCCGGTCCCAAGGATTTCAGATAAGGTATATTCAGTTTATAACACAATGTATAGATCATTTTTCATTCTCTAGGTTCAGAGTATAAACAATGCTGAGGATGACAGAAGCTGTTAAGAGCACAGGAACATGCAGATGTAGCAGCAGTAATCCCAGACATTGGTTATCCTGAGGATTCTGTAGGAAGTAGAGTATAAATGGGTACCTGGTAATTACTTGTGCTGCTCTGGGTCACCAGGATGGAGAGCCCTAGGACATGTCACAATGATCTGTCACGCTAAATGTGGAAGCCAAGCTGTCGTGCAATATGGACCCATGTCATCAGAGACACGGATGCCTCATTCCCTTACAATTCTGAGAGAATAGTCTCATTCTGCCACACAGGTAACATGCTTTCTCCATCAGCCATTGTCTTAAGTGAAGGATTCTGGGTATTTTGAACATGAAGATCCTAACAGAACATTCCAATGGCTAACACACTCCTGCTCATTTGCCGTGTGTCTCTAAGCATGCCTGTGAGCACTACATCCTATGTACTCAGCACAACTTAAAACTCAACTAGCAAACTGGTAAGGGCACAAAGAGAGAGAGAGTGAAAGCAGGGCACAGAGAGAGAGAGAGAGAGAGAGAGAGTGAAAGCAGGGCACAGAGAGAGAGAGAGAGAGTGAAAGCAGGGCACAGAGAGAGAGAGAGAGTGAGAAAGCAGGGCACAGAGAGAGAGAGAGAGAGAGAGAAAGCAGGGCACAGAGAGAGAGAGAGAGAGAGAAAGCAGGGCACAGAGAGAGAGAGAGAGAGAGAGAGAGAGAGAGAGAGAGAGAGAGAGAGAGAGAGAGAGAGAGAGAGAGAGAGAGAGAGAGAGAGAGAGAGAGAGAGAGAGAGAGAGAGAGAGAGAGAAAGCAGGGCACAGAGAGAGAGAGAGAGAGAGAGAGAGAGAGAGAGAGAGAGAGAGAGAGAGAGAGAGAGAGAGAGAGAGAGAGAGAGAGAGAGAGAGAGAGAGTAAGCAGGGCACAAAGAGAGAGAGAGAGAGAGAGAGTGAAAGCAGGGCACAAAGAGAGAGAGAGAGAGAGAGAGTGAAAGCAGGGCACAAAGAGAGAGAGAGAGTGAAAGCAGGGCACAAAGAGAGAGAGAGTGAAAGCAGGGCACAAAGAGAGAGAGAGTGAAAGCAGGGCACAAAGAGAGAGAGAGTGAAAGCAGGGCACAAAGAGAGAGAGAGTGAAAGCAGGGCACAAAGAGAGAGAGAGTGAAAGCAGGGCACAAAGAGAGAGAGAGTGAAAGCAGGGCACAAAGAGAGAGAGAGTGAAAGCAGGGCACAGAGAGAGAGAGAGTGAAAGCAGGGCACAGAGAGAGAGAGTGAAAGCAGGGCACAGAGAGAGAGAGAGAGAGAGTGAAAGCAGGGCACAGAGAGAGAGAGTGAAAGCAGGGCACAGAGAGAGAGAGAGAGTGAAAGCAGGGCACAAAGAGAGAGAGAGTGAAAGCAGGGCACAAAGAGAGAGAGAGAGAGAGAGAGAGAGAGAGAGTGAAAGCAGGGCACAAAAGAGAGAGAGAGAGAGAGAGAGAGAGAGAGAGAGAGAGAGAGTGAAAGCAGGGCACAGAGAGAGAGAGAGAGAGAGAGAGAGAGAGTGAAAGCAGGGCACAGAGAGAGAGAGAGAGAGAGAGTGAAAGCAGGGCACAGAGAGAGAGAGAGAGAGTGAAAGCAGGGCACAGAGAGAGAGAGAGAGAGTGAAAGCAGGGCACAAAGAGAGAGAGAGAGAGTGAAAGCAGGGCACAAAGAGAGAGAGAGAGAGTGAAAGCAGGGCACAAAGAGAGAGAGAGAGAGTGAAAGCAGGGCACAAAGAGAGAGAGAGTGAAAGCAGGGCACAAAGAGAGAGAGAGTGAAAGCAGGGCACAAAGAGAGAGAGAGTGAAAGCAGGGCACAAAGAGAGAGAGAGTGAAAGCAGGGCACAAAGAGAGAGAGAGTGAAAGCAGGGCACAAAGAGAGAGAGAGTGAAAGCAGGGCACAGAGAGAGAGAGAGAGAGTGAAAGCAGGGCACAGAGAGAGAGAGAGAGAGAGAGAGAGAGAAAGCAGGGCACAGAGAGAGAGAGAGAGTGAAAGCAGGGCACAGAGAGAGAGAGAGAGAGTGAAAGCAGGGCACAGAGAGAGAGAGAGAGAGTGAAAGCAGGGCACAGAGAGAGAGAGAGAGAGTGAAAGCAGGGCACAGAGAGAGAGTGAAAGCAGGGCACAGAGAGAGAGAGAGAGTGAAAGCAGGGCACAGAGAGAGAGAGAGAGTGAAAGCAGGGCACAGAGAGAGAGAGAGAGTGAAAGTAGGGCAGAGAGAGAGAGAGAGTGAAAGCAGGGCAGAGAGAGAGAGAGAGAGAGAGAGAGAGAGAGAGAGTGAAAGCAGGACACAGAGAGAGAGTGAAAGCAGGACACAGAGAGAGAGTGAAAGCAGGACACAGAGAGAGAGTGAAAGCAGGACACAGAGAGAGAGTGAAAGCAGGACACAGAGAGAGAGTGAAAGCAGGACACAGAGAGAGTGAAAGCAGGACACAGAGAGAGTGAAAGCAGGGCACAAAGAGAGAGAGAGTGAAAGCAGGGCACAAAGAGAGAGAGAGTGAAAGCAGGGCACAAAGAGAGAGAGAGTGAAAGCAGGGCACAAAGAGAGAGAGAGTGAAAGCAGGGCACAAAGAGAGAGAGAGTGAAAGCAGGGCACAAAGAGAGAGAGTGAAAGCAGGGCACAAAGAGAGAGAGAGTGAAAGCAGGGCACAAAGAGAGAGAGAGTGAAAGCAGGGCACAAAGAGAGAGAGAGTGAAAGCAGGGCACAGAGAGAGAGAGAGAGAGAGAGTGAAAGCAGGGCACAGAGAGAGAGAGAGAGTGAAAGCAGGGCAGAGAGAGAGAGAGAGAGTGAAAGCAGGGCAGAGAGAGAGAGAGAGAGTGAAAGCAGGGCAGAGAGAGAGAGAGAGAGTGAAAGCAGGGCAGAGAGAGAGAGAGAGTGAAAGCAGGGCACAGAGAGAGAGAGTGAAAGCAGGGCACAGAGAGAGAGAGTGAAAGCAGGGCACAGAGAGAGAGAGAGAGAGAGTGAAAGCAGGGCACAGAGAGAGAGAGAGTGAAAGCAGGGCACAGAGAGAGAGAGAGAGAGAGTGAAAGCAGGGCACAGAGAGAGAGAGAGAGTGAAAGCAGGGCACAGAGAGAGAGAGAGTGAAAGCAGGGCACAGAGAGAGAGAGAGAGAGAGTGAAAGCAGGGCACAGAGAGAGAGAGAGAGTGAAAGCAGGGCACAGAGAGAGAGAGAGAGAGTGAAAGCAGGACACAGAAAGAGAGTGAAAGCAGGACACAGAGAGAGAGTGAAAGCAGGACACAGAGAGAGAGTGAAAGCAGGACACAGAGAGAGAGTGAAAGCAGGACACAGAGAGAGAGTGAAAGCAGGACACAGAGAGAGAGTGAAAGCAGGACACAGAGAGAGAGTGAAAGCAGGACACAGAGAGAGAGTGAAAGCAGGACACAGAGAGAGAGTGAAAGCAGGACACAGAGAGAGAGTGAAAGCAGGACACAGAGAGAGAGTGAAAGCAGGACACAGAGAGAGAGTGAAAGCAGGACACAGAGAGAGAGTGAAAGCAGGACACAGAGAGAGAGTGAGAGAGAGTGAGAGAGAGAGTGAAAGCACTCTGTTTTCTAGATGGGATGCTCTACCACTGCTGTTCCAGTACACAGATCACATATGGTTAGTGGGTACTTTTTCATTAGGGCGAGTAATATACTTTATTACTTACAAGGACAGAAGCAGAGAGAACCCAGCAATGTAGAGATTGCGCTGAGCTCTGAACAGTTTCATGTGGATGTGTTCCACGGCCACGGGGTTATTCTTGAGATCCACCTGCTCGCCGACTCCATACTTCTGGATTTCACGTAATGCGTCTAATTGGGAAAGGGAACAAGGCAGTTACCAAGGGGATAATATTCCCAAAATAAAAACGTTAATAGTCTACAGAAAGCAGGGGTGTCCACCTCCCTCACAAAAAATAACAAAGGCCTCCAAAGTACCTGATCCAGTGCAGGATGAACACCGCATTCAGCATAATTAAAAGGTAACGGGTTAAAGTGTTCGTTACCCTTAGTACACCTGATTTTGCAGATACATGACAATTTACTCTCGACTTTGCCTCAAAGTGGAGGTAGAGCCAGTATGTAGGGTCTAGGACACTTACTCACGGCCGGTTAACCACAGAAGTTAGATCAATGACAGTTCAGGGTGGCTGTTTTGACACTGAACTGTCGGCACTAAATACTAGACATGTGCAAAACTAAAATGTTCGTTTCGTTTTCGTCCATTCATTTATTTCGTCTAAAACTAATTTCGTTCATTACTGCATTTGTTTCAGACGAAATTCGTTCATTATTTTCGATTAGTTTTATTCGTTTTTGTCTTATAGAATACGTGTAATACTATTGCCTTTCTATAAACTGAACGAGAGCCCCATTCATAAGAAATTCTTTTTAATAAATTGATTGTTAATAAATGATTTTCGTTTATTAACCAATCGTTCATTCGTCTTTCGTTAGTTTAGCATTTTCATTATTCAGACGAGTGGACGCAAATGCTATTTTCGGACGAAAATGCATTTGTCCGAAAACGAATGCACATGTCTACTAAATACTAACCCCCCCAATACAGTTTTTTTTTTTTGACTTGGAGGAGGGAATCAAAACTACATTTTGATACATATACACTCCAGCCAGGGTACCACCTGGCATATATGCACATGCATCTCACCCCCAGTGTACATGAGCTCACATGCAAACAGGCCAGCATTTCTGCTCCCTTATCAGATTCATTCACTGAACACATGACTGATGAGGAATCAGGCGGGCAAGTCTGGTAGAGTTTGTGTGTGATGTCTGAGAATGGATGGGCGGTGAGTAAACCTTACTGCCCCTTTAAGGACTGTGTTATCTAGGTAGAGCAGTGCTCATTCAGTCTGGTGTGTGAGCTGGGGGGAGTGTGTAGTTAAAGTCACAGTACAGTTTGCCTACAGTCTCTCTGCTTAACTGGGATTTCAGTTATTCGACACTTACCTATTAGAAGAAGAACCAGGATGACTATCAGAACGACAAAGAAAGTGTTCCCATATACCACCATTAACTGCACCAGGCGAGACTTGAAGATCTTCTGCCATCTGCACATGGAATGAGAAGCAGCATGAATGCGTTTGTGCGTATATATATATATATATATATATATATATATATATATATATATAAGCTGGAAATCATCTATTTCGGCCTGTTTATTTCCTATCCTGTACATTTTGTTGGTGTTTGAAATATACAAGGGTCCTGAGGTTCTCAGGAAAGGACACTATACTCTGCTTGAGGCCCTGCAAAATAGGTCACAGATTTGCTTTTTGGCCACCAATAAGACAGCAGCCTGCCCTACAGGACCAGTCCTACTTGGGAGGGGCATCACCATTACAGGGGAGCACTCCCCATTAGCATATCAGACAGATCCCACCTATCAGGGAAGTCCAGGCGTGGCACGCTTCCTCTGCACGAGGTACACAGCATCCACAGATAGATTATCAGGTCCTTATAGGCCGCGTCAGTGTGGTATGGCTGGTGTATCTCTAGGTGCAGTGAGCTCCACGTCTGGGCACTTATGACCAGGCAAAAAGACAAATGTTGTTCAGACAAAACTTAAACATAATTATATGCATATTTAAGGAGTCTTTAAGTTTAAGTTTCTCTTTAGTCTTTCAGTGTTAAATCAAACAGGGCTCTGCCAACCTCTCTCTCTCTCTCTGCAGATGCCAAGCTCACTTCATGCCAAGACTTGTTGTGCTTAAGCATTTCTTCTAGAATGTTGGGTGTGATGGAGGAGGATGACGAGGAGGAGAGGAAGGAGCACTTTGAAATTTCTTCCAATCCATGTACTTTGGTACAAAAAAAAAGCTTTAATAATTAAAAACTTTCCAGTATCATGTCAGGGGCACCTATAAAGTAACAAAATGCTTCATACAATAAAGTGCAATCAGCAAATGTGCAGCATTCATGTTAGATATTTATTGTGTATGTGTATTGTGGAATAAACATTTTTTAAAAAAAAAAAATGAAAATATTATTGTCATTATATATTGTATTATTATGTTTATTGTTATTATATATATATATATATATATATATATATATATATATATATATATATATATATATATATACTGTAATGTATTATTATATTTATTGTAATTGTTTGTATTACATGATAATATTTTAATGTAAATGATTATATATATTATATTTGGAATTATTTTATTATTGATATTATATGACATTGTAATGCATACTTATTATTTTTTTAAATATATAATGTAATAATAATAACCTGAATAGAATATAATATAAGTTATAAATACATTTTTAAAATTGAAATAAAAAGAATTATAAAAAAAAAGAAAAAAAAAAAAAAAGATATTTATTGTGTATTTGTGGATGAAAAAAGGTTAGAATTCAACTTTCTTACTGAAAAATCCCAGCCGGCAAAATGAATAGAGCTGAATAGTGTGCGGTTGTTTGGGCAGCCTGAGGGTGACTTCTGTCAAGATAGGTCTGTGATGTAGTCATGGCTATTAAACCGTGACCAATCAGATTAGCAGATACAGAATCAGTTAGACACACAGTGAGAATTGGGTATAAATAGTGGCGCTTTATTATGTCTAAACCGGATCCCTTTAATCAGGTTGTAACTCTTGCGCCTGTATAGGAGGTAGGAGACAGGCAGAAAGAGGGGGGGGGGGGGGGGGCAAAACTGTGACTTTATTCTCACTATGCGACTTTGTTAAGTACAGATAACGCCAGATTAGGATTAGTCCAAGTGATCTAATATAGGCGCCATTTTGCAACCTTTTATATGTAGCCTGCGACAACATTCTTAGATAATAATCAGATTATTTAATTTTGGTGTGAAAGATGCTCAATGACTGTTTCTGGAGGAAATCACTGTATGTTGTACTGGCATTACATTTCTGACAAACTCCGTTACACACAATCCCCTCGACTATAAAGGTTCTAGTGCAGATTGTGCATGCACACATTTGTTAAATGTTTAGTGAAGGGACTGAGAGATTTTGAGATTATAGCTTTAATCACTGGCTTTAAGTAGACAAAGTTGGGACTGAGTGAAACATACAGCTGGATTTGCTGCTGCCCACCAAAACGGGGCAGATCAGATCCTGGGTGAAGAAGCAGAAAGACCTCTCTAAACTGCCTCCACAACTACCTTCCAAAGCAAAGTCATGGGTATGACGCCACATCTCATTCTAAGCCACAAAGTAAATGGGTCGCAGAAGGGACCTCAAATTCTCCTGAAATCCAGGGGATGGTCACAACCTTACCACAAGTTTAAAGACAAAACTTCATCATTGTGCATCATTGCAACAAAAAAAAAAACCCACACCCCGCAGTGCAGACACGAACTCTATCCGATAGGGCACAGCAACTGCCTGACTCGTTCCATACCCTATAGGTACTTAGTCATAGACTGAGTGGTGAAGCAACGCCTCCTATTAAATACCAGTGAATAAATCAATAGAAGTTGCAACATATAAGTAGAGTAAAAACAAAACACCCTTTACAGCCCAAAAAAGGTACTACTATCTCCTGTCCTGCTCTAGGCACCCATGTCAGCAGTCCGTCTCTCACTCCCTCCCAGTTCTGTCAACCACCTATAGTGCACATAAACATAGTTGACTGTAATTTCCCCATACTTTATAATGATAGTAGACTAGTGGAGACTGTGGAATAGTAGGTGCAACATATAAGTGGTCCATTCCTTTTGTGCCTTCTAACGGAGCCTCGGATGTGTTTATAATCTCCTATGGCTACGCCCCCCTTGCGGCACAACCTTGTAATAGCGGCTTCCATGACGAGAGCGCTATCCAAGTCTGCAACAACCTAACCGCAACCCTTAAAGCTCCGCCTCTACTACTTTAAAGTCGATGCTGGAGTTTCTTAAAGAGAGACACACAATATTATGAATAGGTCAATTTAGCTTTCTGAAGCTTTCTAAAATATCAATGAAAAAGCAAAGCCTAACTAGAAGATGCAAATGTATTCCTGGCACTCAACTTGTTAAGAACAATTGCTAAAGAATAAACTTTGCAACATATAGCATTCTCTCTAGCTCCCAATATTGCACAAGTCTAGCGAGTTAACCTTTCTCCTAGATTACTCACTGCTGTGAGAAACCACATCTGTTCTAGAATTCCATCTCCACATGTCATTAAAATTAACAATATATTTCTTGATATCTGGGCCTCTCAATCCTTCAAATAGTGGCATGTATCTACTTTAAAAGGACAACTGTAAACAAAAAACATAAATTTAACTGAAACATTTAACATTTAAATAAGAATACTGTAACGGAAAAATACAAATAATGTACTTTATTGAGTGAATTTTGGTCCATATGGCTCTATTAGAGGGCAGACATGTTGTGCAGACCCACGATGAAGAAAATCTGACCCAATATTCTAAATATGTCTGCCCTGTGATAGAGCTGCACACCGCAGAGTAAGCTCAATAAGGTACTTTATTAGCATTCTTTCATTAAACCATTTCTACACTATTTAAATTAAACATACGTTATTTTGTCCTACATGCTGTCCTGTAAGCATTCTGTAATACCTGCTCTTTTATTGCCCTCTATCCCAGGATTAAAACAAATCAGAAAAGAAAAATGGCAGAATGGAAGAAATGCATTGGGGACAGAGTAAACTCTCCTGGAGACTGGTAAGGGGGTATAGACTCCTTATTGAAATATGAAATGTTTTATGTTCTATTTATATTGTAAACAAGGTTTCTTGATGGCAGACAATTAGCTTTGTATTGATGAAGTCAGGACAATATATGTTTTCTAAAGGTGGATTTAGGAAAATGTTTCTTGGGCCGGAATAGGCAAAACAAGGATTACTACAGATATCGCATACCTTGGGGGCGAAATGAAGGGAATGCACAGGAGCAACACAACAAAAACTTCTGCATATAGAAAAGTTGCGACGGCTGTCCACTGGAGACTCATCTTGACCGGTACCAAGAACCTAAAAGAAGAAAACAGCTTTGATGGGCAGCGTCCAACTGAATACAGTTTTATGCATAGTTCATATAAATGAGATATTAAGCAGAAAGGGATGGGGTATTTTGTACAAGTCATATTTGTTTTGCAAATGAGATCCTGCCATTAATTCTAAAACACACAAAAATATTACTGCAGCCTGTTTCCTATTACCAATAAAAACGATAGATAAAAGATTAACTGAATTAGGCAACCTTTGAATTTTGGTATTGGAAGATAACCATTTTCTAATCAATTCAAATTTCAACATCAGGGTGAAGATCCTGCAAAGCATACAGTTGTGGGTTAACAGACACTGGGGGTTGAATATAAAGAGTGGTTCGGGGGGGGGGGGGGGGGTATTTAAAGTGGAGTAATAATATTTGAAAACATTTTCCAGATTGCTCATGTAAACTGTAAAAAACAGAACAAAAAAAAAAAACAGTATACACATACATCTGTATTTCATTGTAACAATTAAGAATAATCTGTGCCCCACAGATTGGGCACAATAAAAAACTAAACAGGTTATTAACCTTAGTTTTTTTTTATTTTTTTATTATTAAACGTAAGGCCTCATCAAACATTCAATGAAGAAAATAAAAGGGCGAATGTGCAATCTGTAGTCAGACAGGTATCTGAGGAGAGCTAAGCTAAGGGTGTAACACCTTTCTTCATGGGGCAGGTAATTCAGGTCTAATCCACAGTCTAAGTGCGGGCAGATCAGGCTAAGGGAGGGTCTACCAATAATGGTGTAGCCCTGTCTATGAGGGAGGGTATCTGTCACCTGTCTATGACAGTGCTGAGTATCTAATACAGGACTATTCTAGATACAGGACCATTCTAGATAAAGGCAATGAGTTTGTAATTCAGTAAAATAGTTTAGCACCAGGCCACTGTGTGGTTCTTCATACTCTGCCTGTTCCTAATGCTGTCGCACAGACAGGTATTGGGGGGGGGGTATATATAAAAAGGCCCTGGGATCAACTTACACGTTGGTTCTGTCACTCAGTCAGTAGCGATCTGCCACCACTCGCCTTCCCTTCCGATTTCCGGTCTAATGCAGCGCAGCACTCTCACAGCGAGGTATGGAACGCAAATCAAAGCTTTTTTTTTAAATAAACTTTATTGAACAAAATGCCATCAGGATGTACATACAGTTAGTCAGTCATTCAGATATAATGTAGAATCTTAAGTGGTCCTGGACAGGTTTATGGAAGCTGAAAAACATATATATATATATATATATATATATATATATATATATATATTATTATTATTTTTTTTTTTTTTAAACCCACAATAGTATTTTCACACTGTTATCTAAGAGGCAATTTTTAGGAATTATGATTTATACTTTATTTACATTTCTTTTATATATATATATATATATATATATATATATATATATATAATATTTATTTATTTTTTCTTCTTCTTCTTTCTTTTATTTGTTAAAGGGACTGTCTGGTACCCAAAATGCATCTTCCAAATGTTAATGCATATTAACGTGCTTTCAACGTACTTTAAAATGCATGTTTTACATTTTGCATTGCTTAAAATGAATTTGTGAAATGACAGCAGTTTGCAAGATACCAGGACTGCCTTCACTAGCGGAGTAAAAGTAAATTTTCAGTTTTTTTTGCTGCAGGAACAAATGAGAATAATGCCCTTCAAATGAACAGAATATCCTGTTTCTCTTGTGATGACATCAGACATGTATTGCACTGTTCAGAGATCCTACTGTGTACAGGAGTAAGGTCACTTAGAGTCCACGCGATGTATTCTATTGTGCAGCACAGGAAGTGACTAAATGAAACAAAACTTTATATAACCAGTGTTTATCTAATCAGTGCTGCTGCACCTGTAGTTTACATGCAGAGTAATCAGTGGGGGAGGACTTAAGTAAAATATAAAAAAATTGATTTATGCAAAATGCTTAGTTGGCAACATCGGCCATGTTTCCAGGGACACATATTTTTTCCACATACTGCAGAAAGAGGTCACAAAGTGCAGCTGTAGGATGCATATACACACAGACACAATCCAATTAATTAATCATGGTTGGTCCTATGAGATCTCCACCTTGATTAATTCATTGGATTGTGTCTGTGCGTCTATGCATTCTACATACTGTCGGGCTGCACTTTGCATTGTCTTTCTGCAGCATGTGGAACAAATATGTGTCCTTGGAAACATGGTCGATGTTGGCAACTTTGAGAATGCTTGCATCAAATCAAACTGGGGAAAAAAGCCTTTGCACTACACAAGCAGTAGTTGTCAACATGCACCAAAGTGAGTTTGGGGACTAGACTGTCCCTTTAAGATTTTTCAGTTACAAATCTCCATAATCAACAAGAATTACAATCATTAAGGAATGCTAGGCACATCTTATAGAAATCACAGTATAAGTGAAATGTGTGGGCACAGTAGTGATATAGGTATGATGACATAAACCAGCTGGGTCAATGAAAGACTTATATAATAGATGGGGTTGCACCTGTCACTCAAAGAGACTGTTTCACCCAAACATTTCTTATACTGTGAATGCAGAGGATACTAAATTATTAAAAATACTCTACACAATGTGTTAGCAGAATTACATGCAAATACATAGATAAGAAAATATGTTTTAAATGTATCTGTGGAGTCTCCTGTTTATGACATCACCAATGGCCTGGTATGCACATTATACATTTCCCATTGAAAATGAGTTCATTTGCTTTTCAAGCCACAGGTGATGTCATCAACAGGAGACACATTTAAAAGATTTTTTTTCTCTCCTGATTTTGGCCTTTACTTGCAATTCTTAAATTGTAAATCTTTTTTTTTTTATTCTTTACAGTAAAACCAATGTGTAGGTGATACAGTCCCTTTAAGTAAATGGATGGAGTGCGTCAGAGTAGGTACAAAGAGACATACAAAACATCTATCTCCGTTTTAGGCTAACAATAGGCTATGGTTCACTCTAACATTCGCTGAAAAGAGTTTAGTGCAACTAAAAGATGTCTTAGCATATGCCCAGCTAAGTACTAGTCACAACCAACTATCACTAGGGGGCAGTGGGTCCCCTAGTGTATCAACATTCCAATAGACTAAAGAAAATCAATAACTTTAAAAAGTAGGAAAATTAAATATAAGGAGCAAGAAAGAGGAAAGAGGAATAATAAAAAGGTCCAAAGGAGAGCAGTAAAAAGAAATCAGTCAGAGAGGGGTTTGCCTGTTAATGCAAGAGAGCACAGCTATTGGGGTGGACACATCAGCCATTTTGTATCATCCACATATAACTTTTCGAGGCTGCATTGCAGTATGTAGAAATCATATGTGGCCAGGATCTGATCAAAAAATGAAAATGACTCCACCTAGCTATAAAAAAGCTTTAAAAAAAAAATGAGTCAGCAGAATAATAAAATAAAATTGTGAGGGTCCTCTCCTAAGCGTCCAGTTAGGGTCAGGGTAAAGGATAGCTGTACTCTTCACAATTAAACCTAACCCTTCCTCTAATCCTAACTCTCTAGAGTTAACCCTTGCTGTAACCCTAACCCCCTTGGTCTAATCGCTCATATTTCTTACTGTTGGATGCGGGAAGCATCATGGCAAGTGTACTTGTCGGCATCTCAGACGCCATTTCATCCCAGCTGTCACATCTGTCATTTTGTCAGAACATGGGGAACATAAGAAACATAAGGTGAGTGAAGAAGAAGATGGAAAGGTGAGGGATGGAGAGAACAGAAAGAAAAAAAATAACTTTTTTTTTCTTCTTCTCTCCGTTTCCTTCTCTTAGTCCCTTTTATGACAGTGGTATTGTGTTGGGTACTGTGACCAGGCCCGCCATCAGGGGCTGACGGGCGATACTGGTGTCCCAGGTCTGGCGGGCCCAGGTCACACCAGAAAAAAAAAAATTCCCCGGGCCGCAGCCTCTATTTACCCGGGCCGCGGCTGTGATGGAAGCTTTCTGAGCTCCCCTCCAGCCGCGTGGCTTCAATAAAGTTTGGTGGGGGAAATGCGACCGGGAGACAGAGCAGCAAGGAGGTAAGTACTGGGGAAGGGTGCAAATAACTAGCATAACGCTGGCATATTGAGTGGCAAAAGAATGGCATATTGAAGGGCAAAATACTGACTTAATGAGTGGTAAAATATTGCTGGCATATTGACCAACTGCTCCCTGGGGGTGGTAGGGGGCCCAGAAAATTTGTTCAGTAAGGGGCCCTGAAATTCCTGGTGGCGGCCCTGACTGTGACAGAGGTGTGAGCTACACGAGAAGTTAGTAAATAGGTGATTTAGGTGGATGAATTGTAAGCCTGCAGCCAGAATGAAAGTAGTCAAGAGATTCAAATTTTGCTAGTGATCACTAATGCCATATAAAGAAAGCAGAGCAGAAATGTATCCGAGAACTCTCCAGGGATCATACATACTGTGCATGAGCAGACGTTTGCGCATGCACCGCGGCGCTGACACGCCCTCTCCCAAACCACCCAGTCCATGTTGCTGGATGCAAAATATTGGGGAACTGTGCAATTCCTAGAAATAATAGGTTTTGGGGGTGAAAAAAATAAAATTAAATTAAAAAAAAAGTGATCAACTTACCAAATTAGGTACTGACATTTTTTTTTTAATTATTATTAAACTACCTGATATTTTAATCCCCCCCCCCCCTTAATGTCTGTCTCCACTACTTGAAAAAAATAATAATATGAATAATAGAAAAAAAATTGACAGTCTGTTTGCACTACTTTGGCAACGAAATAGTAAAAGGACTGTCGGAAGCACGCAGCAGTGAAAGCTGCACTGAGCATGCAGTGACACTTTTGTTCGTTTCAATAAAGTTCATTCACACACTGGAGAAGAAAAAAAAAAAAAAAGCCAGCATGTCAATAAGGATCTTACTATTCCCGCCCTTCGCTTTCTCCTATTGGCTCGGCGCTTGTCAGCTGCTTGTTTGGGCGTGGCCTACCACCCGGCTCTAGCTGTTTGTTGCTAGCGGTGAGTGACGGTGACAGCGGCTCTCGGGGCAGAGCAGGGAAGTGACCCCACTGGAGGCGTGCTCCTGCCACTTCCTGGTGGCTCAGGCGGCTGGAGGGTATCAGGGGACAGGTACACTGACGTTAACTGCTTTGGGCTATGTGTAGACATACTTAGCTAGACCCTCATATTGACATACATGGATATATAAATATAGACACACACACATATATACAGAATAACCACACATACATACACAAGTGCCCTTCAAGTCATGCACTTAAGCATGACCCAGTTCATATGTGTGGCTTCTTTACTCAGACACTTTGAACCACATGCATTGATGTGTTTACATTTGTTTGCATATGCCCCTGAGTTCACGTTGCATAGATATATATAGAACTGTGCATTACACATGTAAAATCACATTTTTCCTTTAATATCTTATACCTTTGTGTTCATTTCTAGGAATATGCAGTGCCCATGTAAGGTCCTATTTTCCAACTAATTTCACCTATCATTGTGTCTTAAAGTGCACAGAAGATTGATGAAGCAACAGCGCTGTGTGTGAATGCACAGCTTTATATTAGTAAAAATGCATCTTGTTTTGCATCCGTGCTGATCCTTTTCCGCAGTATGTGTGCAGTCACACACAGAGATCGTTGTACCCCGGCACTGTGAATCTGTCTCGGTCATACAGAGTTGAATACGTTTGTACACGGGCCACAACATGATTCAAGTTTGCCCGTCCCCTGTTACCCGCTCGGCTGTCCTGAAGCGGGTAGCCGCTGTGGCGTTGGCTGCCTACGGAGCGCGTCGGATCTACCCGGTGCTGAGGTACATCTGCCTTCAGCAGCGGAAGCAACCCAAGTCCAATGGACTCAACGGAGAAGCCGGAGAATCTTCCACCTCTCCACCGCCCTCTTACGAAAGGACCGGGGTGAATAAAATATTCTTCCGCAGATTGGCCCGTCTTCTTCGACTGCTCTTCCCGAAGTTAGCGTGCAAAGAGTTCGGGCTTTTATTATTACATTCAGCCGCCCTCATTTCTAGGACTTTTCTTTCCGTTTATGTGGCCCAATTGGACGGGCGTCTAACCCGTTGCATTGTAAAGAAACGTCCGGCCAGCTTCATGTGGCAGCTGCTGAAGTGGCTCTTGATTGCCCTGCCTGCCACCTTCATCAACAGTGCTATCCGCTACCTGGAGGGTCAGTTGAGTCTGGCTTTCCGTAGCCGTTTAGTTGCCCATGCTTACAACATGTACTTTGGCAATCAAACCTACTACAAGGTCAGCAACATGGACGGGAGACTGCGTAACCCTGATCAGTCGCTGACCGAAGACGTGGTGGCCTTCGCTAGTTCGGTGGCCCATCTCTACTCTAACCTGACTAAGCCTGTACTGGATGTCATTGTAACCACGTACACATTGCTCAGTACTGCCAAGTCCAAGGGGGCTAACACCGGCTGGCCCTCTCTCATTGCTGGATTTGTTGTGATCATTACAGCCAAAGTTCTCCGTGGCTGCTCTCCAAAATTTGGAAAACTGGTAGCCGAGGAAGCCCGTAGGAAAGGAGAGCTGCGCTACATGCACTCAAGAGTGGTCGCCAACTCGGAAGAAATCGCCTTCTATGGAGGTCACAAGGTGAGAGGGTTTGACATCTGGGAGTGGGTATTTCTTATTTTATTGTTACATCCTTCAGGGCCTGTATGTGAAACACCTAGGTCTCTATTCATGAAAGAGAGAGAGTTGGAGATTGTTGGAAACATTCTTCCATTCAAATGAAAGGGAAGCATTTTCCAACTATGTCACTTTGACCTTAAAGGACAACTAATTTTTAATAATTTTTTTTTAAACTCTTGCTTCTTGAAGGAAGCAAGGGTTAAAAAAAAATATGTCCTAATGGTCCGGAGTAAACCTGACGTGTATGGATGCACTGGGGTTTACTCTCTGCTGTGTCTCAGATGTGAGACACAGCAGGTCTGGAGACTGGTGCGCACAGTGTCAGTGCACACACTGCCAATCAGAGCGGGGGCATGCCCTGAGCTTTTGATCGGGGTTCGTCTGAGGCCGGGGGTTCTCTCTCGTTTTATGCATGGGACCAGCAGGGAGGGGGGGCTAGTAATGGAGAGCCAGTCGCTGACCATGGAAGCATGTCAGAGGGTAAACTGGCTTCTACTGTACTGTACTTACTGTTTATCCCCAAACTACTGACAACTAACTTTTCGCTTGTGCTTCTACATTAGAAGCGGAAGTGAAATATAAAGTTTTGTGTCCCTTTGAGGTTGCACCTCCCTTCTCAATTCCCTGCAATCCTCTCTTTTGTATATAAAGCTCATGGTGAATGAGATGAATGATCTCACTAGTGGTCAGAACTTTCCGTGACTCTGCATGTTAAATGTTCTTTGTATCTGTATATGTATATATATATATATATATATATATATATATAATTGGTCTTATGGGTTACCTAGACAGTTATACATGCCTTAGACTAGATAAAAGTGCCACTTAGCTTTAACAGTAACTATTTGATTCTTTAGTACAAACATGAGTTATTCTCAAAATGAGCATGGGGGGGGGGGGTGGCGGGGGATTGGAATGTCAACTAATTTAATATTTAAATGCCATTTTTCATACCACACCTGGAAACTGTAAGCTTTAACTTGAGGCTCATCTGATCACAGTCTGTCTCTCTATGTTCCTACTGTCCCGAGCTATGTTTGAAAGGCTGTCTTTTAACAACACATTGATGTCCAACTGGCCAGAAATGTCCGGGCCCACCAAACATAAACGTCTGTATGACGTTTTTTTACCAAGGAGTTTGTGTTTAAAATAGACACAAGTTAAATGCAACGATTTAGCTAAGCTTAAGTGTATTCTTACCCATAATGCCTTGCATTTTGATAGCAGTACACTCTGGGGATGTTTGAGTAGAAAGTGTGGATTTATGTTCAACCAGTCTCTACTGACTCCCACAGTGAGTGACACTCTCAGTGTTGGGCTCAATCGATAGAAGGGATGCTAAAAAGTTCCCCTCTGTTGATTTACTCTACCAGCGAGGGTTGTTCACTGTCGAAACCCACTTATGATTGGCTACTCTGCATGCTCCCAGAGTGGATCATCTAAAGATACTTGGGGTCAAGTGGAATGTAACTTCTTAAGTACACACCACTTCAACCTCACAGAGCCACCGATGATAAAAACTCTACCAAATATTTTTTTTTTTTTAAAGTTTACTGGCTCTTCAACATGTACTTGAAATATTCTCTACTTGCAGTAGAAGGTCCAACCTTCTACAGGTCCAAATAATTTTGGAATTTCAGGGGGTGCACTGTCTGTTGCACTATCATGTTTAGAGGTTACCTCTGTATAGTACTCGGTGGTCAAATGTCTGTGTGCTAATGGTATATTAATGGTTGATCAACGAGAAGTAGATCAGGGCTTCACATATCCAGGGAGCCTTGGCTCCTAAAATTTCTACTGCTGGCTCCTGGCCCTTTTGGTGTTTTTTTACATAGAACTCTATTGATTTTCCATTTACCTGGCTCTCTTGAAATCACCAGGGTAGCTCGTGAATGGTCTGTCTAACGCCTAAAGTATACAGAGATGTGTCAAGCACTGAAGTTGATTGTGTAATTTTCTGTCCCTATATTGTTTTTGTCTGCCTTTTATCCAGCTAAAAATCAAGGCCCAGCTGTAAGCACAGAACATTTTTTTGGCAAGGGTCCATGATATGAGAATTTAGAGCTGCTGTGCGGTCCAGCAATGTGTTCTTTTAAATGAGGACATTAAAATATATCTGATTTCTCCTTACATCAGGGCTTGACAAATTTAATTTAGTTTTAGGAGCCAGCTAAAAAATTTAGGAGTCAGACAACGGCACATCACAATATCATAAACGCACGGAGACAATCGCATACACCCACCTCACATACACAGCCAGTTACATTCACACACGCCACATACAGTTGGTTACATTCACACACACACCACATACAGTCAGTTACATTCACACACACACACCACATACAGCCAGTTACATTCACACACACACACCACATACAGCCAGTTACATTCACACACACACACACACACACCACATACAGCCAGTTACATTCACACATCCACATACAGCCAGTTACATTCACACATACATACACAGCCAGTTACATTCACACATACATACACAGCCAGTTACATTCACACATACATACACAGCCAGTTACATTCACACATACATACACAGCCAGTTACATTCACACATACATACACAGCCAGTTACATTCACACATACATACACAGCCAGTTACATTCACACATACATACACAGCCAGTTACATTCACACATACATACATAGCCAGTTACATTCACACATACATACACAGCCAGTTACATTCACACATACATACACAGCCAGTTACATTCACACATACATACACAGCCAGTTACATTCACACATACATACACAGCCAGTTACATTCACACATACATACACAGCCAGTTACATTCACACATACATACACAGCCAGTTACATTCACACATACATACACAGCCAGTTACATTCACACATACATACACAGCCAGTTACATTCACACATACATACACAGCCAGTTACATTCACACATACATACACAGCCAGTTACATTTACACATACATACACAGCCAGTTACATTTACACATACATACACAGCCAGTTACATTCACACATACATACACAGCCAGTTACATTCACACATACATACACAGCCAGTTACATTCACACATACATACACAGCCAGTTACATTTACACATACATACACAGCCAGTTACATTTACACATACATACACAGCCAGTTACATTCACACATACATACACAGCCAGTTACATTCACACATACATACACAGCCAGTTACATTCACACATACATACACAGCCAGTTACATTCACACATACATACACAGCCAGTTACTTTCACACATACATACACAGCCAGTTACATTCACACATACATACACAGCCAGTTACATTCACACATACATACACAGCCAGTTACATTCACACATACATACACAGCCAGTTACATTCACACATACATACACAGCCAGTTACATTCACACATACATACACACAGACCAAAGAACAAAAATGTATTTCTTAGGGTGTCCTCCCTCCCTGCTGCTTACCTCATTGCAGGGGAGGGGGACATTTATGCTGGAGCCCGATCTTCTTTCGGTTCCTGTGCCGTGTTGTCACGTGACAATCGGCACTGCAGCGTGTTGCGCGAGGGGGCGGAGCTCACAGTCTGTGTGATCCGCACAGACTTTCTCCCCTCGCGCTGAAAGTAAAACGCATGGCAGCCGGCAAGGGCTCCCTGTGACAAACAGCACCCGGGCGCCAGGTCTGATTTCCTGGTCGCCATGGCGACCTGGCGCCCGGGGTTTGTCGAGCCCTGCCTTACATTGCCAAAGATACTGGCAGTAGTGTATTTTGGTTTTGTGCTGCCCTAGGCATGATTGCATTTGGGCAGGCACCCTCCACCCACATTGCGCACCCAGGACATTCCCCAGCACGTCCCCCATCACCCACATTGCAGAAACAGGCCATACCCCAGCACCCGCATTGCAGAACCAGGCCGTACCCCAGCACCTACAATGCAGAACCAGGCCGTACCCCAGCACCTACAATGCAGATGGCACAGACTGCAAGCTCCGCCCCCTCGCGCAACGCGTGTCTGAGTGCCGGGTGTCGTCACGTGACATCCTGGCACTCAGCACGCCGACCAACGGAGTTAAGCTGCAGCGTGAATGTCCCCCTCCCCTGCAGTGAGGTAAAGCAGCTGGGAGGGGGACACATCAAGAAGAAACCCCCAAGAAAAGACTGTGTTAGGTGGGTGTGTGTTTGTATGTATTGTAAAGTAGGTGTGTGTGAGGGGTTTGTATATATGGGTGTGTGAGGTGTTTATATATATATATATGTAAAGTATGTGTGTTGTGTTTGTATATATGTGTGTTGTGTTTGTATATATGTGTGTGTGAGGTGTTTGTATATATGTGTGTGTGAGGTGTTTGTATATATGTGTGTGTGAGGTGTTTGTATATATGTGTGTGTGAGGTGTTTGTATATATGTGTGTGTGAGGTGTTTGTATATATGTGTGTGTGAGGTGTTTGTATATATGTGTATATGTAAAGTATGTGTGTTTGTATATATGTGTGTGTGTGTGAGGTGTTTGTATATATGTGTATATGTAAAGTATGTGTGTTTGTATATATGTGTGTGTGAGGTGTTTGTATATATGTGTGTGTGAGTTGTTTGTGAATATATGTGTGTGTGAGGTGTTTGTGAATATATGTGTGTGTGAGGTGTTTGTGTATATATGTGTGTGTGAGGTGTTTGTGTATATATGTGTGTGTGAGGTGTTTGTGTATATATGTGTGTGTGTGAGGTGTTTGTATATATGTGTATATGTAAAGTATGTGTGTTTGTATATATGTGAAGTAGGCGTGTGTGTTTATGAATTGTGTTTATGTTTGCGTGATTGTCTGGCTCCTAAAAAAAATGTCTGGCTCCTAAAATCAAAATAAATTTGTCAAGCCCTGCACTAGGGCATGCCCCGTCACCCGCACACCCAGGACATGCCCCATCACCCGCACACCCAGAGCATGCCCCATCACCCGCACACCCAGGGCATGCCCCATCACCCGCACACCCAGCACATGTCCAAAGAATCAACTGCACACCTGGGATATGCCACAACACACCAGGGCATGCCCCATCACCCACATTGCACACCCATGTCTTGTCCCATCAACCTAACTGCACACTTACGACATGGCCCAGCACCCCAGATCATGCCCTTTACCCACACTGCACACCAAGCACATGTCCCAGCACCCACACTGTACACCTTGGAATAACCTCAGCACATGCCCCATTACTCACATTGCACACCCAATGCATGCCGCATCACCCAGGATGGTGTGCACACACACCATGCTGCCTGCTCGCCAACAGAGGGCTGGTCAGGGGAGATCTTTTGATCCTCTGCCAGCAAAGTTTTTTTTTTTTTTAACCCTCCCCCTAGACATGTGTTGCCCTAGACACTTGCCCAGAATGCCCTGTGTTGAATACAGGAACCCTAAAGTAACATATTCTAGGCGTTTATTTCGTAGGAAGTTTCCAACATTCTTTAACCATTGAAAATGTAATCCGACCAAGTTTGTTTTTCATATGTTCACCTCTTGACGTGTGTTTTGGGTTTAAGGAATCTTGGCTCTTCAGCCGTACATCATCGTTTTCATTCAGCCCAGGTTGCCAAGCTTGAAAGCTGTAATTGAGACTTGGTTCCACGGCCAATGCTTAACGACAACTTTTCAAAATATCAGAAGTCAAAGGGATTGTGAACCAGGGCTTGAAAAATCAAGGGAGCCGTGGCTCCTAAAATCACTGCTGCTGGCTACTAACTTATTACGTTGAACTCTGCGGAAGTGGCATTTCCCTCCTCGTATATCTATTAGTTTTTGTGCTGTTGTGGAATTATAGCTTGAACATTGAATCTTTCGATCAAGGTTCTGTTGTTCCCAAAGATGATGATAATTTTTTTTTTTTTTGGAACGGGTCAAGGTTGTAACAATATCGCATTACCAAGGGCAAATTCCACATCTCACAAACATGATTTCTGTCCAGCTTGTTTCTGAATATTCTGGGCAGTCGACGTTTCAGCCTGTTACACCATAAGTGTTTCCAGCATTTATTGTATGAATGTGATAAATATGCTCAACCAACAGGAATACTGGGTTGTGGTCATGTATGTCACCTTAAAAACATATAAACCTACAGAAGCCCACTTCTGTCTGATCAAAGGGACTTTTTAAACTATGCTCTTAGTGAGCACCATTCAAAAGCTATTTGCCTTAACTTGGAAAATTCTTCAACTCCGTCACCAGGCAGAGCTAATTGGTGTGCGGCATCTGTGATGCCAAACAACCTTTCCGCTGGTTCTCTTCCCCTACCATTGGCTCTTGGCAGCGTGAGTGCCGCCGACGGAGGAGAGAGCCACTGAGAACTGTTTTCGTTAAATGGGAACCTCTAGTACCGGTATTACAAAAACTAGATGTGGGTAACTTTTGAATGTTGCTCTCTAACAATATCATGGAAGGACTATTAATAATTAAAAATAAATTCTTGTTTTTGAACATTTTTAACTTTTTCACAAAACTTTTTACCATGCTGTAGTCCACACCGTGGAGGTCTAATAATGTAACTTACTTCATTGGTCAGTAGGATCGTATAGGTCCAAAATTACCCCTAATGTAAAAATGTAATGTTGGAGGTTCCAATGTCTTCATCGTCCCCAGATATATTTAATTTAGGCTTGGAGCAGAAAAATCCACTCTCATTTGCCTACCTCCAAGAGATAGCTTCACCTAAACACTGTGCTATGCCAACGTCAACCTTTGGGGGTAGTCTGATGTAGCCCAGGTTGGTAAATTGGGCATCCATGCTTGAGTAGCTCACAATAAACGTCAGGTAAGCTTCATATTCACTGGCGATTTCTCTCTCTCTCTCTCTCTCTCTCTCTCTCTCTCTCTCTCTCTCTCTCTCTCTCTCTCTCTCTCTCTCACTCTCTCACTCTCTCTATATATCTCTATATATATATATATATCTCTATATATATATATCTATCTCTCTCTCTCTCTCTCTCTCTCTCTCTCTCTCTCTCTCTCTCTCTCTCTATATCTATATATATATATATATATATATATATATATATATATATATATATATAAATTACAAGCACTAGGACACTTACTTACTCTAGTGTCTGATTTGTGAGCATGGTGCCTCCCTGGTCAGTCTAAAGAATTAGTACCTCATCTCTGCTCCTTTTATCAAGTCATTTTGACCGATAGTCTTGACAGGACCAGTGGGGAGAATGTAGGGTTGACCAATAGGCCGGCCGACCGGCTCATATTCCTCGAAGTTGTATTTGCTACGGGGAAAAAAACAGACCATTTTTTCTTCTTTAGTTCCGAGCCTGTAAAGTTTGATATGTATTTAACGATATGGATGATTTTTCATTTCAAACATCCCTATTTTTGTCACACAAGACCCGAGCCACTGTATTTGTCAGATGAGTAGGGGAAGAGTTCGCCATTTTGGATTTGTGGTATCCACTCAAGTGTGCATTCAAGTTACACCCAAACTATCCTATGCTTAAAGTATGTAATTAGATGTAACAATTAGACTCCTTGACATACTTCTTCAATAATCACAATTAAGGTATGTTGTAGGTCCACATATTTAACCCATTGATTACTAATTACTGCTTGTGAGTCAAATGGATCAAATCATTGAGGTCACAAGGATTAAGCATTTATGGTCACCTCTTACTGAAAGTTTCGACGATTTGAGTTTCGTTTTATGTAAATACTGCATGTAGTGAATGTCTCAAAGTAACAAAATTGTGTTTTTTGCAAGTCTCAACAATATTTTTTGCTGGACAAAACCATAACTTTATGAATTCTTCATACTTTCCTCAGAAAGTCACGAAAACATGACATTCTTTTCGACACACTCTGTAACCGCCGCTTTTCTATCTTATTGGTCAGCGGGATTAACATAAGAATTATATTCTCATTAGAATTCATTATTTAAATGAGGCACCAAACAGTCACAGTCATTGTTTGCGCCACCAAGCCCCCCCCCCCGGTTGATCTCCAGGTTTTTTGGGGGTTTTGTTGAAATTCACAGTGCAAGGGCCATGTGGGCTAGGAGTGATAGACAGCCCAAGGTCAGGGCAAGGTGAATAGGTTCCAGGTCAAGGGAACTAGACAGGTCAATAATAGTGAGCAACAGCAATAGTTTCATAATGGATCCTGAAGCCATATTGTTGCATATAATAAAGTTAAGGTGTCCACTCACCCATTATACACATCAGTGACTTGGTGCCTTTTTCAAGTACTCACCGTTGTCCGGCCTTCCCGTCGCATATCATAGTCCCGAAAACAGGATTAACCAGTAAGTAACAGGACAGTTATAATCCAAAATGGGCACATCTCATAGTGAAAAATCGGCAAACAAATAAAACCAGACACAAACCGGGTGAGCACGGAAGGATGGTTAATCCACTAGGTTTGTGTCTTGTTTTTTTGTGTGCTGATTTTTCACTATTAAAGTACCCATTTTTGATTAAAACTGTCCTATTGCTTGGGGCGCATGCACGCACGCACACACACACACACACACAAAAGAGTATTTGCCCACACAACATGGCTGTGCAACTCCTCAAACCTCAGTGGCCACCAGGAACCATCGGTAGTTACAGGGCTCAAACGTTTGTCAGACCAGGTACTGCTGTTCTGGACAAAAGAGTTGAAAAGGACTAATAGTGGAAGAGATCTCATAGGCGCAGCCATAGTACATTGTGTCCTTTTATTACCTGTAAATATATAGAGAAACCTTCTGGGCACATTAGTCTATAAGTGAGTTCTCATGAATATTTAGCTTACTAGTGCTTCAAGCAGTCCAAATAATCTGTCCGTCAATGTGTACAAGCCACAAAATACTGGGAGCATGCTTTTTTTTTTTTATATAGATATATATAAATCTTGCATTAAAAGATAACTGTAGCAAGAAAAGGGAGTTCTGTTTAATTAAAGGATTGCATCAAGTCTAGACATTTTATATAGAAGAAATGCTTTAATGAAAGAATACAAATGAAGTACCTTATTGAGCCATCTTTACTCCATATAGCTCTACCAGGAGGCAGACATTTTGTTTAGGATCTTGGGTCAGATCTTTGTTCATCTGAACCAAGGTGAGTGAAGATCTGACCCAAGATTCTAAACAACATGGCTGCCCCCTGAGAGAACGATATGGAGTAAAGAAAGCTCAATAAGGCACTTAATTTGTAATTTTTCATTAAAGAATTTATTTATAAATCATCTACACTTGATACAATCTTTTAATTAAACATAAGTAACTTGTTTGCCACAGTCCTTTAAAAAATTTACTGTGACTCCAGAAGTTAGTGACGTTTCAAGACAAAAAAGAAAATTAACTAGACTTGTTTTGCACAATAAAGAATCATTACGATTAAGCTCTTCTATAGCATGATCTGTCCCCAACTCCTGGATTTTTTTAATGTTGTGGTTTTTTTGTGGTTTTATAAACTGTGTGTGGCCCAGCCTCTGGTGGATTGTACGTATTATATTACCTGCTACTTGTCACAGGTCCATGAGCCCGTGTGTACAGAGGTATATCGGTACTTCAGGATATTTTACTTTTCAAGACTAACCTGTTCTCTCCTGGAACAAAGATTACTCAGCTTTCCCCTATCGTGTAATTAATAATGATTTGGCAGATATTTAAAAAAAAACCCTGTTTTTGTCCGAGGCCTCCCATGTAGTATACCGCAGACCTTGCGTAGAAAGTCTTTGTTGCGCCTTTGTTTGCTCTCCTGCCCGTTTGTTGTTGCTCTTAGACTTTTGTCTTGCACGAATGAAGGAAGTTAGCCGTGAACGTCTGCGCGGGCCTTTCATCCTCACCCATTAGTTAGTGATTTTAAGAGCGATTTTTAGTTGTATATAATTTCGAATAAAACAAATTTTTTTTTCTTTACATAAACTCTTACTTGTTTGGGAGTGCTGCTGTTGTCACAGTCCTACATCCCACAAATTACTCCAATTTGGAATATACTCGCATTATTTTGAGTTTTATTGTTGTGTAGAGCTTTGTGCTACCACCATAGAGTTCAATAAAAAACAGTCAGAAGCCAGCAGTAGGGAAGTTAGTAGCCATTGCTCCCTGGCTCTTGGCACTGACTGACTAGTCATATGTTGTCTATACACTCATCGTGATGTTATAGAATGTGTGTTTTCTATGTTTTCTTTATCTTGGTGAGCTTTTCCCCATGGGGTTTGCTTCCAGTAAACCGGAGAACTAGAAGAAATAAACGTATAAAATAAATTTTGTCAACATAGAGAAGTCATTAAAGTGATTCCTAATATAATGTGTATTTTTGTAGATTTGAGTGCATTCGGTAGCAGGCCTGATTGTGGTCCGCAGATATTTACTTGCTCACCTTTTCCCTACTTGGCTCTATGACAATTCCTCCTTTCCTGTTCTCTGTACCGAACTGTGGGAATTCCAAAAAAAATATAACAGGCGCGCAGTGATACTCACTGTTTCCTCGCTACCCCATCCCCCCCCCCCCTCTAAACTCTGCTTATTGATCATGTCCCAAACTGGGCATTCAGTTGACGGTTCTCAGATAGCAAAGTGAAAAAAAGGATGTGTCCCTCCTTACAAAAGATGGTTTTGTATTAAATTAATCACAAGAATAGTGGCATTTGTGGTGCAATCAGACAGGGCCACGTGCACCTGAGCTGTAATTCTTGCGTTACCAACCATCTTATTCCCACGTTGGACAGTTACATTAGTACATAGTCTCTTCCTCAGGCTGCAGGTACTACTAGTGCTGGTTTCCCTCAATGGGATCTTAAAGAGGAACTAAACCCTCGAAATATTAAACATAAACACCTCCTGCCTCAGTTGGAGTCTTGCTCAGTGTCCTGTGAGGCAGAGCAGACATGGATGCAGGCTCCCATAGCCGTGTCGTAGAGTGCTTCTCCTTTCAAGGCCACCAACGTCCACTCTCGTCTGATGGAATCTGAATGAACTTGACTGTCGGTTGACCTTGGTTTTCCATGCAGTCAATAGAAGTGTTTCTTCTATTGATCACCTATAAAAAGAAGGGTATCTGTACTAGCCGTGAGTAACCGACAACGACCAGATCGTCCTATATGCGTTACTTTTTTCATTTTTTTTTTACATTTTTTTTTTTTTTCCTTTGGGAATTTGACAGTACATTTTCAACATAGTGTGTCCCAAAACCCCAAAGTTTACTCCTCCCCCTCCCTTCCGCACCCCCCTATCACATCTTTATAAAATATCACATCTTTAGTCGTGCATAAGAGCAAAAGGAATTTTAAAAAAAAAATGGTTGTAGCTGTGTCAAGACTGGTCCCATAGTAATGAGCCCTCCCTCCTCCCCTTAATTCCCATTAACATAACTAAATTAAACGAGAAAAACAAATAATTAATAACAAATAAACAAATATGCGTTATCTTAAATGCGCCTGTACTAGCGCCACTAGACTCTATCCAAGAACAGTCGGTTGAGTTTGGAAACTCCATCCATGATAGTACCTTTTCAATAGAATGAGCCTCTCTAAATTCACCAAACGTATCCAGGCCCAGCTTGGATGCTGGCCATGCCGGGCACTTGTAGTACCTCGCCAACTGTGTTTAGGGATTTTTACCATGTTCAGCTATTGCATTAAGCCATCAATGGATAAGCTTGGCAGATTTTTGGGACGTACATATCCCATGTTGCTTTGCGTCTAACTGAGCATCATGTGATATGGTAAGATAGGGAACTGGGGACTAATAAAATTATTTAGAAAGTTGGGCAGACTAGATGGGCCTAATGGTTTTTATCTGCCGACACATTCGATGTTTCTATGTAGCTCCCAAACATCCGCAGTTGGCCATCACTGCTTCTGGCACTGATGTAAAGTACCCTGTAATTAATAGTAGTACAGTTGCAGTTTTAAAACAGCCTTGACAACAAGTATATTCCAAAACTGTAAAATGAGTTGGTCATGTCAACAAGGGCACCCCTATCCCTCTATGTGTGCAAGCTCTGATCTGAGTTTTGTGCTGGGATTTGCTACTGCTCTGTTACTGTGGTTTCAAATTACTCCAGACAGAAAATGTTGTTGTTCTAATAGAAAAGAAAAATAGTTAAATGGCCCAAAAAAATCAAGAGCCTCTCTGCAGTTTGCAGTGCTCACTTGTGCTGAAGTGGGGTTAAGAGAGCTAGGTTGCATACTATCATAACGTTGGAATGGCTGCTGGTGCTGTTCAGTATGTAATCTCTTAGGAGACATTCAGAGCCTCCGATCACCAGGGGAAAGGTTACTGTAGGACATGGCTCTTTACCACTCATCAGCAGATCTGCTTTGGTTAGCATGATGCTTGAAGCAGAGAAGTGAGACTCGGACCGTTTAACCCCTTGACTGCTTGCATGCCGTGAGAGCTCAGTGATGCCACACCATTCCCCATGGAGTCTGCAAAACCCTCTGTCCCCATACTGTAATAACCGTTTTGATTTTTCTCTGAGCTGAAGACCTGGATCTGTGCCTGGGAAAGAAATGTTTTGATGCTGGAGAAGGGGATAGGAAATGGCTTTATCCGCATTGTATCAAGGTTTTAGTTTTAAAGAAACAGACACGTGGAAGTGGAGAGCAAGCTAACAGGAGAGGCACATGTATATGTATATATTCAACCCCTATTGTAGCAAGAATGACCTTTCACCACAGGAGCACTAAGAGAGGGGTCTTGATTTTATGAGACAGTGGCAGTTTGATTTGGGGGGGGAACATGGACCTAATGGCAGATTATTTTTCTACCGGCCCTAACATTTCAGCTAGTTCTTGCTGGTAAGTTTTTAGAAACTGCATCCTGTTCTGTGCTTCTGCTGCCTGCCCTGATGGAGAGCTTGGAGGTCTTGCTGATCCTGATGGAATGAGCTGGTTCATGGAAAGGGCACCTGGAGATACCATAGAGATGCTCTCTCAATGCTACCAGACCTCCAGATCTGTAATAAGAAGCACTCAAGGAAGGATAGTAGAAAGTATATTCAGAAAACATAAGTAATTTGCTCATAAGTAAGCATAACCGATATTACCCCCTCCCCCCCATTTATTGATTTTATTTTTTGTGTGTGGACATAGTACTTATTTTCTATGGTTTAAATAGTTCTTGGGCCAGATGTGGCCCTTTGTGGGTCTCCTACCCTGTCTAAAAAGACTATAGTCTTTATTGTGTTCCCTCATGAAAAGGACAATGTCCGATTTCCCCCCCAGCTTAAGCGCCTCCATGGTGTGTGGCCCTCTTAATTAAAACAAGCTGTACTATAGTTTAATGACTTTTTTTCGGAACCTAAAGCTGTGTGGATCCTAATCGCCCTTATGTTCTGTTGTTGTCACTTAATTATGCCTTTAAGGCCTGCAAGCCATCAGCAAGTCTAAACCACTGAGTTCCTTTGCGGTTCCATCAAATGCGTCGGGATGCTCCAGGCATCCTCATTTTCTCCCTTATTCATTTAGGTTGTCACCTAGTTCTTCATGGACATTCCATTCTAATTAAAGGGACCTAGATTATTTTCTGGATGCTGTACAGGTTTCACATATATGCGACATGCACTTAGTGTTACAGCTCTCCTGTAGTTTTACAATGAAAATAATTTCTCCGCGCCCCTAAATTCGCCGACGGCCAAAAGGAGGGTTTGGGGAGATGGCCTTTAAACACACGTGACTTTTGAGCGGATTTCTTTTCCTTCTCTCTTGATTCCAGATCTCTCCCATATTGTCTGCTCCGCAGTCTAATGACTTTTCACCCTGTTTTATGTTTCTTGTAATACGTCCAATGATTGTTTCGGTTTGTGATGCACTGCAAAGGCATTTCAGCTGGTCTGTTCGTGGATATTTATGGCTCGGGCGGAGAAACAACTAAGGAAGATGAATTATTTAGACAGTCACTCTTTATTGTCCTATTGTGTAAATCCTGGGTGACCGCCTGTTGCTTAAGATTCTCGTGCTTTTAATTCTGCTTACATGGCACATACACATGACCTACTGTATTAATGTTATTAGCAAGGTCTAAAAGGAATGTAGATGGCATGTATGGAGATGCTTTATTGAAAGAATACAAATTAAATCCCTTATTACGCACTTAATGCTTTATGTAGTTCTAACAGGGGGCAGACATATTGTATAGAATCTTGGGTCATGCAGATGAATGAAGATCTGCCCCAAGATTCTAAACAACATGTCCGCCCCCCCTGTTAGAGCTAAATGAATCAAAGAGGGCCCAATAAAGTACATTATTTGTATTCTTTCTTTTAAGCATTTCTATGTAAAATGCCTACACTTGATGTGATCTTTCAATTAAACACAAGTTAATTTGTTGCTACAGTTGTGCTTTAATTGACAACACCAGTCTGGGGAAAAAAAGTAATAAATTAATACAATTAGGGATATTGTAATTGACACAGTCCAGGGACTATCCATTTTTTTTTATACAAATATATTTAAATTTAAGCACAGTGTTGGACTACATGCTACAAACAGTTGTTTAATTAGGAAAATAGCTTTAAATATATTCTAAATGAATGAGTAGGCTGACTCGCCTGTATGACTCAGTTAGTATTTGTTTAAATGCTTAGCGGGCTGGAACCCACACATTGAGATCTTTGTCCTTTTTTTTAACATTTTTTTTAACAAGAATAAAATTGATAAAGAAATCTAAACACAAGGAATTTAATCCTTCCTTCACCCTGAACTCGCACATATGCTGGACCCTTCCTGCACCCCATCTGGCGCGCACACACACACACACACACACACACACACGGGGTATGTCTTGGACATAGTGCATAGTGTACGGGAAAAGTAAGTGGCGTTCTAGAAGGGAAAAAACAAGTTTAAAAATGAAATAAGCTGTGGATTTGTTAAACACAAACAATTTGTAATTGGGAGTGAATATGAGCTGTAAAGTCTATTTATTTTCCGATGCACACATTTGTTTACAAGTCTTGAGTTTGCTTTAAACAAATGTGTGCAGGATATATCACACATGGAAGAAATAAGCATGAATCCTGGGGATTAATTTCAAAAAATGAGAGGAACCTAGAGAGTCCAACAAATATTACCTCCTTGGTGGCCTCACCATATTCTGCTAATGAATTTCACTTTCTACTGGTGATTTTTATGAAAATATGTATTCTGGGGGAAAGAATTCGATACCCCCCGCCCCCCACTATTACTAAATGGGACCAAAGGCTGACAAAGTGCTCCCTAACCCTCCCCCCTAGTAATAAACGGGGCAGTGGCTGCCCAAGTGCCCCTGGTCAACAAACTCTGGCAAAAAAAAACCACAATCAAATATTAACAAAATTTAGCGGAGCCACCAAGGAGCTATCATATTTTACTTAATTATGTATTCTGTCGGGGGGGGGGGGGGGGGTGAATACAGTGCACCAATCACAGCTGCAGTTGCCCACTGACAGTCAATCAGCAGGGAGAGATCCTTTGGCGAGCCAGCTTTCCTCCCTGTGATCTGGTCACAGTGAGAAACTCAGGACTTGTTAAAAAAACAGAAATACTACATTGAAGTATTTTTTTTTTTTTAAGTACCTGCCCAATCATAGTCCCAGCGGTGCTAATAAAAGCGCTGTCTGCACTGAGTATCGATTTCCGTTCTTTCTTGAATAGTAAAAGTGTATGTTTTATGTAACTTTTATTTGTAACCATGAGAGAACTTTGATATTTTTTTGCTTTACAACTGGGAAACAGATACATAATTAAATTCTGGGTCCCTTGGTACCAATGTGTCCTACTACTAGTACGGTCGGCCCTACTCTGGAGGCTACGATTCTGTGACACCGTTATTGAAATTTGGCCAAGTTTGTGGGACTCGTCTGTATATCCACCGTTTACCTTCCATGTTTTTTTCTAGGTGGAGATGTCTCTGCTGAAGCAATGCTACCAAGACTTGTCGTCTCAGATTAACCTGATCCTGCTGGAGAGGCTGTGGTACGTCATGCTGGAGCAGTTCCTCATGAAGTACGTCTGGAGCGCCTCTGGGTTGGTGATGGTAGCGGTGCCAATCATCACAGCAACTGGGTACTCCGAAAGTGGTAAGTACGTCGGGTGCAGGAAAGGTAATATCTACCTGTGATGGCGCACTAGTGATAGTGCTAAAAGGCTTTTGCAAAATAAACAGAAGTCATGATTATCACCATAAAAGGGTGGGATGGTGTATTGAGTAGACTAGACGGGCCAGCTTGTGTTGGGCTGGACCTGCAGCTGGGGGGATCTTTCCCCACGTTACGCACCTGATGTTCCTTCTATCCATCAGATTCAGCGGAGGTGAAGAAAGCGGCCATGGAGATGAAGGAGGAAGACCTTGTAAGTGAACGAGCGGAGGCTTTTACCACAGCCAGGAACCTTCTCACTGCTGCGGCTGATGCCATCGAGAGAGTGATGTCTTCTTATAAAGAGGTTGGTTCCCTCTCTCTAAGCCAAGGCCTGTTAAACCTCAGGAGGCTTCTAAAATCCATACTGCTGGCTCCTAACGTTTATGATTGTGTAACATGGCACTCTCTGGAAATACTTCCCTGGCTCCTAAGAAGTAGGCTGGCTCCTTCACTTTATCCATTTGGCTCCTGAACCAAATGTATAGTTGTCCAGCCCTGATCCAAGTTATTCAGTTCATATAAACCTGTAATAAGGATTATTTGGAAATAAATGGGGTCTGTTCACTAAACAATGACCCATGAGACTATAGAATAAACCCCGTATGTATGTCTATTTATTGATAATTTTCTTACAGCGGGTGTGACACCTTTAGCATTATTCTGTAAAGCATATAGCACATTAGCGGTGGTTTTATAAAAAACATTTTAAATTGTCTTAAAAGATATTATTCTACTGATAATTTACCTACCTTGAAGCCCATAAAGCGTGTGTCATGGATGCTGCACATTTGGTAAAATAATAATTTGCTATTTAATAGTAATGATGGTAGAGGTTCTACGGTGAACAGAAATACAAAGAAGTGTACAGCAGGGCGGCCATGTTGTTGGTTAGCTCACAGAACGTCACGGTGGTTACTGTGAACTAAAACTGAACTGATAGGTCAGTGTTAGTAATCGGCCTCCTGTGATTGGATGCTCAGTGTTCTGTCAGGATTAAGGAGCCTATACTAGTAAGGTGATACATCAATGGTGTGCTTAAAATGGCCTTTGCTGGTGTAAGGATATAATGTCTTGTATGGTTGACAGGTGACCGAGCTGGCCGGCTACACGGCACGGGTTCACGATATGTTTGAAGTGTTTGAAGATGTACAGAATGGCGTCTACAAAAGGCCGGGAGAATTCGAAGAGGCCAATCACAAAAACGGGGAGGTGATCCAGCACGGCATCCGCATTGAAGGGCCCCTTGAGATAAAAGGTACTTTAGTTTTTGGAGGGCAGCATTAGCAGGACATTTGCAAAGAATACAGTTTGAGTATATGTCTTGCCTTTTGAGATTTGTTTCAGCTTCTTAATGATATTTAATTTTCGCAGTATTATTCGTTCCCTCCCTGTTTTTTTGAACTGTTCTCCTTTTCGTCTCACTTCTGGTCCTGGCTCAGCCACAAATATGCTGCCACCAAAGCTGTGGAATGTATTAATCTGGAGGAATAATAATTGAATTACTGACTGCCCTGGGTAAACTGAGCACTAGCTCCGATAACCGGTCTGCCTTAATCTAGAGTTGCACTACATATCCGTAAAATATAATTTGTGTAAAAGGTTTTGTATTGGGCCATAACAGATTTCTTTACACATATTAAATAATAATGTTGCTGGATCAACTTCTACAGGAACAAGTGCTCGAATTGGACCCCCAAATCCTTAATTTACTTGAAATCACTTATTTTACAGACTTATTCAAACAGGCAACGTTTTAACTGGATAGGGTCTTTTTGTGTGTTTGTTTGCGGAGTCTGTACCCTTATTATTGAACTCTTTTTATGCTGCGTGCACTGTATTTCTGGACGATCGGCCCACCTTCACCTGTTGATGACAATTCCTAACACACAATCTGTTCACAGTTTTTGTGGCGAGTGTGAAATAGTACCGGGCTTTAAGGGGCCGTGTCGGCCTCTGTCCCAGCTGATCTGGATTTAATGGTTCTAAAAGTAGCTTCTTACACACCAGCATGGAATCCACTTCAAGACAGCCCTCTGATATATGACTAGGCCACGATGAACAGTCTACTTCTGTTTTACTAATCTGGTCGTCGTTTAAAAGCACAAGGGGAGTAGCAACTCGTATGTGACTCTTAGAGCAATGATGTTGTCCAGAGTCCCTTCCAAACGGAACAGTCGAGGAGGTCAATTAAAAAAAAATGCTATTGTTGGCACCGAACAGAATCCCCTCAGTCTGATTTCTACTCTGGTTGTATCAAGTAACTGGGTTTTACAGTGTTTAAAGGGTCTCTGTCACCTAAACATTGCTAAAACTGTGAAAATAGAGATTATGGGGGGAAAAAAAAATAAAGGCTTTGTATTGCCTAAACAGTGTTCTTACTGGGCCTGCAGAGAATAAAAAGTGATTTGAAAATGATCTATACATTGTGTTAGCAAAACTGTAAGTAAATGCCTAAATTAGGGGAAAAAATGTGTTTTAAATGTGTCTGTCAAGTCTCCTGCTTATGACATCACCTGGGGCTTGATATGCAAATGAACTGGTTTTCAATATGAAACGTGTCATGTCATAAGCAGGAGACTCCACTGACTTATTTTTCTCTTAATTTTAAGCATTTGCTCACTCTTCTGTGACACAAATGTGTAGGTCATTTTTCAATATTTTATTGACAGTAGAGGCAATGTTTCTTGATGCTGTCCCTTTAAATGTGCCAGTGGTGTCTCCTGCTTATGACATCACTTTGTGCCTTGCTATGCAAAGAGACCTATTTCAATGCCAGAAGCATAATTTTGCATATGAAGCTTCAAGCTGATGTTGTAAACAGCCGATACAACAGACTGTTTTTTTTTTTTTCTTTTCTTTCCTTCATTAAAGCATTTACTTTCAATTCTGCTAAGATAATGTATCAATATTATTATTATTAATGTTCCCAGTATAAATCAATGCTTATGTGCCTGGAATCCATTTAAGTGTTGCCGAAAAGATGTCAAAGTTGCACCTTCCAAAGTAGTTGGTAATAAAATTTCACAAATCATTGACGAGCTGGGTGTAAATACTGATGCAGCAAAATGGCTTTCTCATTGCCACCGACCACTCGCCATTATAAATATAAACCCAGTTTCAACAGATCCGCCAGTGAGATCAAAGGCCATAACTGTAATACAAATAATATACATTTGTTTTCATTTACCCCATGCCCTGTTCACCTCACTACTATACTTAATGCTTTATGTACCAGTTATAAAACCTACTATTCCCTCCCTTTCACCTCGCTCCATGCTTCTTCAATCTCCTTCTATTTACTCAGCTTTATCCTTGTTTCCCTTACTTTGATATTAGTGTCAGCCTTATTTTTATTACATTAATAATAGAAGAGAACCATCTAGATTGATTGACGTTACATGGAACGGAGAAAGTCTTTTGTATGATCTGTCAAACTGAGAAGGGCACGATACATATTCACTCTTCAGCACTATTGTCTAATCTTCCAGTTTAAAAAAATATCTGAGACCCCCCAATTGAAGACCTGTACAGTTTTAAGTGTGGCAAGGGTACTGGGTTACAGATGGTGTTGTGCCAGGTTATAGGCCACTCCAGACACTATCCGTCCGTTCATCTATACAAAGTAAAAAAAAAAAAAATATATATATATATATATATATATATATATTTGCAAATATCCAGCAGAAACCTACAAGGACATAACAAGAGACAGCTTAATAACTCTGCGGCATGTTTAATTACACTATGTGTCAATGTTTTCCATATACCACCAATGTTTAATGATGCAGGTCACTTGGGGAGAAGCACACTTCAAACAGGAGCCGAGTCTTCTACTGGGCCCAAGTGTTGTTCAAGAGTCCTTCTCTCTGGAATGGCTAAATAGTGTTTCCCAGAGCTGCACAGAAACATGTCTGATAAATGATCAGATCATTATCTGTGAGCAAAACTGAAAGGAGCATTTGAATAGACTCTTTTTAATTACACACATTGGCAGGTACATTGGATGTGGGGGCAGCCATTTTCTCTCGAATGGAAGTGATCCGAGCACACAAGTGACTTGTCAGCTGGACTGTCTCTTAGGGTACTGTTGGGTACCTAGTTCGCACAGTGAATAACCATGTTTTGGTGGGGGGGATTTGTAATCACCTCATTGAAACTTTGCTATACGATCAAAATGGCCGCTCTCGGTAACTCGCTGCAGTGTAATGACTGATATTTTTAGTTCAGACCTTATATGTTTCCTAGACAGTTAAAAACATCTGAATAATATAGACCACATGCTGCACGGCTGTATGTGCAATTCGGACACATATGAAGGGAGAAAAAATTAAAAGGACCTGAGGAGTTATTGACGGCAGCAATAGAAAGAACTTGGACTCCAGACGGGCTAGTAAGCTGTAGCATAAGGTTTTTAATCCTGTAAAAACATACAGCCAAATAAAGGTGCCATGTGCTCACCCACCCGATGAACCATGGACACCTACGCGTTTTGCGCCAAACTCGGCGCTTTGTCAAGGCTTATGAAAGGAGTACTGCTCCTTCTGTCCTGAGCTGTGTGTAAAGACTGTCTGGTACAGCAGGCATATGCTCCAAGGGGTCCATGTTTATAATGAATTAAGAGGCAAAAGGTCAATCATTGTTGACTAGGTTTGCATATGCCTTCCCAGAATCCCTTGCAGTGGTGGTAGCACTGTGAATGCATGATTGGAAAGCAGGCCTTCTGACTTGTTTGGTGTGTGTAGATTTGTGTTCGATAATGCCTCTGCTACGGTCTTTAGGGGTTATAGAAAACTATACTCCGAGCAGGTTACGTATACTACAAAAGTGGACCAATCAGCAGTGACATTCCACTGGGGATTAGCGCTTCTCTTAGAACTAAGGACTTGATCCTGGGAATCAGTCTCAACCACTGGACAACTGCACTATTCAAATAGTCGCTACTATTACACTATGGTTGTACATATCTTTAAGATATTGTGTGTTTGTTTGTTTTTTGGGGTGTTTTTTCCCCTCGAAAGTATAATGTATTGGTGTTTACCTCTTTCTTTAAGATTCCAGCATTGAGCCTCCTCCTTACTGTTTTTTTCTTTTCTAGGCAGCGTGGTTGATGTGGAAAATGGTATAATATGTGAGAATATTCCTATAGTGACTCCAACCGGAGATGTTGTAGTTGCAAGCCTCAATATCAGAGTAAGTACAGCGAAGGGTTTCTGTGTGTGTAGCTTTAACTTCTGCTCCAAAAAAATGCGGCATTGTCCCTGATTGACGCTTGAATGCAATGCTCTATTCTGATTGGCTGACTACATCAAGTCGTCAATTGAAATACAGCTTGAAACTCAAGTCACTATCACTGGCCACAAACAAATGAAGATAAACTAAGAGAAGGCCCCGGCCTGCCATAAAGTTCTTTCTAAACTTGACATTTTAGAAGGAAGGCTACCATGACAATGGAAGTCTTAAATAAGCTCCAGATGTTTTCAAAGTATGATCAGAAAGTATTACTTTAGTGATAGGGTGGTGGATGCATGGAATTGCTTTCCAGCAGAAGTGGTAGATTTTAATACAGTGAAGGAATTTAAAGAGAAACTTTTTCTTTTTCTTTTTTTTATTTAACCTGTCATTCTACTATCGAAGGACAAGTGAAAAGACCCCAGTATGAGAATAAACTGGCATGTTTTTTCTAAGGTATATGCCCAGGTATCCTATCACCAGAAGCCATGATCATGTCGGCATCCAGATGAGCTCTGCCTCAGCTGTGAGGCAAACCTCAGAGTAAACACTCGCGTATATAGAAAGACATGCGTCTGGTTTCCTCTAGGCAGTTTTAACTTTTGCGTTATTGGTACTTTAAGCATGTACACGGGATACATATGAGTCTATCCTAAACCTAAGATATGCCCAAGGACCTAAAAAGTTTTGAATCTTTTACAGCCGGTAGACGTGCTGGCAGAGTAGATATAGTTTGTCTGCCAATGCATTTCAGGTTTGCAGAGAATAATTATGCCATAAATACACTTGAATTATTTTTCTGCATTTTCGAGTTATGTTTCCAGGTATATTGTATAAGTGGGTGACCTGTTGTTACCTCTGATTTTTATGTTCTAAACATGCCACGCATTTCGATAATTAATTAATCTTTAAACCCTTTTTAAACCTTCAGTCGCCTCTTTCTTAAACCAATCTGTTGTTGTTGCAATAAACGCAATCGATTTATTTCTGTGTACACGGCCAATTTTGGTTGATAAATGCTAGATAACGAGATTACAGGTTCAAGTGGCAATTGACATTCTCTCGTTTCTGGAAAACGTTACCCCCGCGATCCAAATTGCTTCATCAGAAACCGCTCTCTAAGCAGGGCAAAGTTGGGAAAAAGGAGATCACTCGTGTGATAATCTGCAACCCTGTTATCAACATCAATTAAACAGCGAGAGTGAGGAGACAAAGTCAAATGTCCAAAGGCCTGGCAGCGATGGCGATACACTTTATTAATCCACTCTATATCTGTACTTATCTTTCTCGTGGAGCAAGGGTCACGACCTTGGAACTAGAACACGCATTTGACATAGTTGATTTTTTTTTTTCTTTTTTTCTTCTAGTTGGGTTTTAATGGGATTTTTGTATTCATTTGTTTTTGACTCTTTTGTAATAAAGAGGTCCCTTATAAATAAAGAACATTTGAAGTCCAATGTTCTATAAAGGCCGAAGCCACGTTCCTGCTCATTGAGCCAAATGATCTTAATAATTGTTGCTTTGGTGAAGAATTTGGAAATTACAGACGGCCCCAAGCCGAAAATCTAGAGGACACTATACATTTTTAAATTTCGATGAACCCATTGACTGGGAGTGCGTTCCTCTGCTAATCCATGCATATACACTTGCCCACAGTTCTTTCTATCAGACTCTTGTACTCTTTCCTTGTACAGGTAGAAGAAGGGATGCATCTACTTATTACTGGTCCTAACGGCTGCGGAAAAAGCTCCTTGTTTCGGATTTTGGGTGGTCTCTGGCCAGCGTATAATGGAGTGCTCTACAAGCCACCTCCTCAGCACATGTTTTATATTCCACAGAGGTAAAAATGGCACTTATTTATTAATGCATACTGACCCCTTAAAGGGACTGTATCACCTAAACATTGTTTTTACTGTGAATGTAGGGAATAAGAAATGATTGAAAATGATCTATACATTGTGTTAGCAGAATTGCAAAAATGTGTTTTTAAATGGGTCTGTGGTGTCTCGGATTTATGACATCACCTGTGAGAAGCATTTGCATATTAGGTCACAGGTGATGTCATAAGCAGGAGAAAACTGCAGACACCTCTAAAACACATTTTTCTCCAAAGTTAGGAATTTGCTTGCAATTTTGCTAACGCAATGTATAGATCATATTAAATCATTGTTTTTACACTGCATATAGAGAATAAAAAAAATGATTTAAAGACACGGGATGTACATACATATCTCGAATGTAAACAAGCGGCACGGCCAATGTGCAAAAAATATATATCCTATTCAATTCTGCTTTATTAAGGATAAATAGTACCTCCAAAGAAAGGCAGGCGTGTCCATAAAAACCAGTGTGTAGTTTGTATGCGTACATTAATAAGAGACATTCCAGTTAAACACACAACAAAAGAAATCCCAATAAAACTCTTGTCCTTAAGGGGTTAAAAAAAACAATCCCATGGCTGCCACTGCTTAGACGGTCGCTTGATAATATATTTTCCTGCTTGTCATTTGGTGTCTGTGCTTTTTGTAATCAAGGGGGATTAATATTATCCATGATATGAAGCAGAGACTGTGCAATATATGGCTCTTTAATTAATCATTCATAGACGAGGACTCTGGCCTTTTAGCTTTTCAGACATTCGAAACAGACAACATTATTACAACACGGTTTAAAAGGTTAAACTGTTAGAATTGATTATGATTTTATGTTACATAGAAACACAGTGTAATAAAATACTTTGGTGGGATATATATACATGCAGACTGTGGCAGTAGCTGCATCCTAGATCATGTCATAATGTGGACAGCACCATCTACTGACCAAAGCTTGGCACTGCATAGACAACATTTTCTTTTGAAGGTACTTTTAAAGTTTCCCATAGAGTAAGGAGTGAAATGAATGAAAAACAGCTTGCAGAATTGCAAGGTAATGCATAGACTGAAATACAATATAGCTGCTGTAGCTCATGTAGAAATGGGACACAATTGCGCCATAATTCTTGTGGGGTTATATATATATATTTATTTATAAAATTATTTGTGCCTATTGTGCCAAAATTAAAAAGTGATCTAAGTATTGTTTTAGAATGTTGTTACAGATTATGTTTTGTTTTTACATTTCTTATACATAGTCTTAAATTAGAAGGGCAAAGATTTAAAAGTAATATCAGGACGTATTACTTTACTGAGAGAGTAGTGGATGTATGGTAGACGGAAGAATGCATGGGATAGGCATAATTCTATCCTAGTTATAAGATAGGGAACTGGGGACTAATAAAAGTATTTAGGAAATTGGGCAGACTAGATGTGCCGAATGGTTCTTATCTGTCGACACATTCTATGTTTATTTGGCGCAAAATTGCGCGTATTTTATATCGCTGTATTGGGATACAGTTCTCTGGCTAATCTGGTGTTATCTGCAATGAACAGTCGCGCAGGGAGGCTAAACAGTCGCGCAGGGAAGCTAAACAGTCGCGCAGGGAGGCTAAACAGTCGCGCAGGGAGGCTAAACAGTCGCGCAGGGAAGCTAAACAGTCGCGCAGGGAAGCTAAACAGTCGCGCAGGGAAGCTAAACAGTCGCAGTTTTGCCCCTTTTTTTCTTATATATATATATATATACGGTAAGACCTATTATAACCGGTGTGTGTGTGTGTGTGTGTGTCTTTGTCAATATATATATATATATATATATATATATATATATATATATATATATATATATATATATATATATATATATATATATATATATATATATATATATATATATATATATATATATATATATATATATATAATCATATAGGTGCAATAACAAAAACCTGACTGAAGGAATCTGGATTAGACCTAAAATGGCTCCAGTGTTTATACATAACCCCCATTGCTCTCTGTATTTTCAGACCATACATGTCTGTGGGGACCCTTCGGGATCAGGTCATTTACCCAGACACTGCTGATGATATGAGGAGGAAAGGCTTCACAGACAAGCACCTGGAGGCCATCTTGAATACTGTGAATCTGTACTACCTGGTTCAGAGAGAGGGAGGTGAGTGTAAACCATTCAGCTCATAACTTTACACACGGACAGTCATGGTTCTGAAGGAAACGGTTCAAATACATACTAAGAAAAGAAACCATTCCATTTTGTACAGAGGACCTCCGCTGTTTCGCCACCATGAGATTCGGACCTGATTTAGTTTTTTTGTTAAGGACTACTCGGATCACCAAAGTGAGACCGTCAGAGCTTCCTGAGTCAGACAATGACTAGACGAATGAACAAATGATTTCCGCTCTTTCATTTGTTTATTTGACTATTTTTTTTTCGTACATCTTGACATTTGTTTTAGGACGAAAAGACAAAAAAGGCCGATTTTCGTTTGAAAAATGAATGCCCCAGTCTAGTAATAGATCTCCTTACACCAGCAGATCGTGGCTATTTTTACTGCCGGAGTTCTGTGCAATACTGTGTCAAGCGAGTCCTAAATTGTCAGGCGCTCAGTGTCTCCAGATAGCTCTAGGACCCTGCAGACATGTACGTTGCTTTATCTGTTATTCTCTAGGTCCTCGACCTGCGGCTGAATAGTGTAGATTTTTGCCTGTGTATGGAAATGTAGGGCGTCCTTCTGTCTCCTGGGTATGCGGTGACTTCTCTTCCAGGGTCTGTACCCTGCCATTTATAGCTTTAAAATCATGTTGCAATTTCAGATCGCAGGGACTTTGTCTATTGTCTCTGCCATATCTGGGTTTTTTTTTGTGGGCAGATGGCGTGGCAGCCTCTTTCCAGTGTCCTGTAAGTGCATGTGGTGGCTACTTGAGGCGGCCATCTTGGCTGGACACGTGGCATGGCTCAGTGAACGGACGAACAACTCAGGCGTCTGAGGTTTTATAGCCTGTTGAGTCGTTTTGGGGTGTGGGACTGCTTGTGTTGTATGACTCATACTAGCAGTAGACACGTTAATCTTGCAGGATGTCAGGCCTAGTAACGTAGCCTCAGAGAAACAGGTCCAACCATCTAGCTCCGCAGAAGGCCAAGAAAAGGATTTTTAGACAATTCCCATTCTGCTGTGACCACTGGTTTCGACATAACATGCAAATATAATACCGTTTCTGTCAAAGGCACCAAGCTTTGCATGATGTATGCAAACTCATATGTCCTGTAACCATGCAAGACTTTTACCATTAATATTATGTCTTACTCTCTTGTGGGTAGATTTACAAGTAGGCACCATCTAATGTACCTTATTGCATGGGCCCTTTTGACTGCTCAGTGCCGCCCAACAGTCCTCCCCACGCATTTCATGTGTAGTTTTGTTCTATTGTTGTAGAACTAAACAAACCTATTCTTCTATGGTTAGCAGGCTGTTCTGTACTGTTTATTGGTGTATTCTGGTTCGAATTTTTTTTATAAAACTTAACTTTTAATAATTTGTACTTAAAATTGAATTAAATAAAAAAAAAATATAAACTTACAAACCATATAAAAAATATACAAACAGGGTTACCAAGTCCAGTTACACACATGCTATGAGCATATCATCTGTAATTATTCACATTTAGCTGTTAGCTAACTAGTCTGGGATGTACTCTTTGAATAAAGGTCTATTTATTATAACTATAACAAGATGCTCGCTAATTAAATGTCTATTTCATTCAAATGAAATACAAATGGTCTCGGCCCTCTCCTCCCACATTCCTTTTTTTTTTTTTTATAGCCCCCACATTCCCAGTTATAGTACCGCCTTGCACACCCAGGACATGCCCCAGCACCCACCTTGCACGCCCAGGACATGCACCAGCACCCACCTTGCACACCCAGGACATGCCCCAGCACCCACCTTGCACACCCAGGACATGCCCCAGCACCCACCTTGCACACCCAGGACATGCCCCAGCACCCACCTTGCACACCCAGGACATGCCCCAGCACCCACCTTGCACACCCTGGACATGCCCCAGCACACACCTTGCACACCCAGGACATGCCCCAGCACACACCTTGCACACCCAGGACATGCCCCAGCACCCACCTTGCACACCCAGGACATGCCCCAGCACCCACCTTGCACACCCAGGACATGCCCCAGCACCCACCTTGCACACCCAGGACATGCCCCAGCACCCACCTTGCACACCCAGGACATGCCCCAGCACCCACCTTGCACACCCAGGACATGCCCCAGCACCCACCTTGCACACCCAGGACATGCCCCAGCACCCACCTTGCACACCCAGGACATGCCCCAGCACCCACCTTGCACACCCAGGACATGCCCCAGCACCCACCTTGCACACCCAGGACATGCCCCAGCACCCACCTTGCACACCCAGGACATGCCCCAGCACCCACCTTGCACACCCAGGACATGCCCCAGCACCCACCTTGCACACCCAGGACATGCCCCAGCACACACCTTGCACACCCAGAACATGCCCCAGCACACACCTTGCACACCCAGGACATGCCCCAGCACACACCTTGCACACCCAGAACATGCCCCAGCACACACCTTGCACACCCAGACATGCCCCAGATTCCACCTTGCACACCCAGGACATGCCCCAGATTCCACCTTGCACACCCAGGACATGCCCCAGCACCCACCTTGCACACCCAGGACATGCCCCAGCACCCACCTTGCACACTCAGGACATGCCCCAGCACCCACCTTGCACACTCAGGACATGCCCCAGCACCCACCTTGCACACCCAGGACATGCCCCAGCACCCATCTTGCACACCCAGGACATGCCCCAGCACACACCTTGCACACCCAGGACATGCCCCAGCACACACCTTGCACACCCAGGACATGCCCCAGCACCCATCTTGCACACCCAGGACATGCCCCAGCACCCACCCACAGGTGTTCTCCAGTTCCCTGGTGTATAATATCAGGCAGCTGGATGTCTGTGCGCTTCCCATCTGCACAGACATGCTCCCATGCTGCCTTTTGTGAGTTTCTGCAGAGTGAGTGCTGGCAGGTCACGTGACCAACAAGTGCAGGATAGCATAGCCTCTCTGGTTGCAAAAGACGGGCATAGCATGATCAGCTGCTTCTGGAACGCCTTGTAGGTATACGTTAGTTTGTCGCCCTCTGAAGTCCATGTTGGCTGTTTGCGTTTTGCAGGCTGTGAATTCCCTGTGTAAGCAGGCCTTTCAGGTCTGGAGATGGTTGTTTCCAACGAGTAGAGTTTGACGTGTAGTGTGCCGAGATCTGACTTAACAGCAGCTCTGGACCACTTTGCGGCCATTGTTTCCGCTTTCAGTGGGGACTTTTTCTTGAAGTAGCGCCTTGAGATCCGTATTTGTGGCTGGGGCTTCTTCGGATATAATGTCACCTTTAGTTTTTCTAGATTTAGGTAAGTGAGGAGCGTCCGATGAATCCTGTCCATGTGAGTCTGTCCCCTCCACCGGTTTGTTTGTTGAGGCCTAGCAGGCCTCATCAGGATTATCCCGATATTCATGCCCCAAGGGCTCTTTTTTTCTTCTTCTTCTGCTTACACCTTATGGCAGGAGCCAACTCAGGAGGGCACCATAGTATACGAGGCGCTCGGAGTTCACTTGAACAGCTAACCCAGCCACCCAGATATTTTAAAACAAATTGGTTACTTTTGATGTGTTTTATCAGTCGTTTGCTCGCTCATTGACTAGTTCTTCTGTTTTATTCCAGGTTGGGACTCTGTCAGCGACTGGAAGGATGTACTCTCCGGGGGAGAGAAGCAGAGAGTTGGGATGTCTCGCATGTTTTATCACAAGTAAGATCTTCCATAATAAAACAGCTAGGAATTGATTAGCTCCACAGTAGAGTGATAACTATAATAAACTGGTGTAACAAACCTCCTCACATTTCACTTTTTTTTTTTGTGGGAGTAACTTAAGGTGTGACGTTATCAGGACTCACGCACCAGTTAATAGCGGTTTGTGTAATTTGAGAAGCCATTTGTTTTTGAAATTAAGTATTTTAGTATATAAAGTTTTTATATATATATATATATATATATATATATATAACACATTTATTGCTGTTGTATTGCTCAGGAGCTCTTGGACCATGAGGATGGTAATTAATCTTTTAAATACATTGGAGCCTTTCTCCCTTTAGGTCGGGTGGGCAACCTGCGGCCCTCCAGATGTTGCAGGACTACATTTCCCATTCTCCTCTGCCAGCCTCTTAGCTGATCATGGGAGATGTAGTTCATCAGCAGCTAAAGCAGGGCTTGACAAATTTATTTTGATTTTAGGAGCCAGACATTTTTTTTAGGAGCCAGACAATCACGCAAACATAAACACAATTCATCAACACACACGCCTACTTCACATATATACAAACACACATACTTTACATATACACATATACACAAACACCTCACACACACATATATACACAAACACCTCACACACACATATATATACAAACACCTCACACACACATATATACAAACAACTCACACACACATATATACAAACACCTCACACACACATATATACAAACACCTCACACACACATATATACAAACACCTCACACACACATATATACAAACAACTCACACACACATATATACAAACACCTCACACACACACATATACAAACACACATACTTTACATATACACATATACACAAACACCTCACACACACATATCTACACAAACACCTCACACACACATATCTACACAAACACCTCACACACACATATATACACAAACACCTCACACACACACATATATACACAAACACCTCACACACACACATATATACACAAACACCTCACACACACACATATATACACAAACACCTCACACACACATATATACACAAACACCTCACACACACATATATACAAACACCTCACACACACATATATACAAACACCTCACACACACATATATACAAACACCTCACACACACATATATACAAACACCTCACACACCCATATATACAAACCCCTCACACACACCTACTTTACAATACATACAAACACACACCCACCTAACAGTATTTTCTTGGGGGTTTCTTCTTGATGTGTCCCCCCCTCCCTGCTGCTTTACCTCACTGCAGGGGTGGGGGACATTCACGCTGCAGCTTAACTCCGTTGGTCGGCGTGCTGAGTGCCAGGATGTCACGTGACGACACCCGGCACTCAGACACGCGTTGCGCGAGGGGGCGGAGCTTGCAGTCTGTGCCATCGGCACAGACTTTACCCCCTCGCGCTGCGGAAAAATCGGATGGCAGCGGCAAGGGGCCCATGAGGCTGACAGCACCCAGGCGCCAGGTCTAATTTCCTGGTCGCCATGGCGACCTGGCGCCTGGGGTTTGTCGAGCCCTGAGCTAAAGGATTGCCGGTATTGAAATGCCAGGACATCTGGCCATACATGTTTAATTCCTTCTTCGTTGCTGTTAATCATGATCTAAATTGAAGTACAAAACTGAAGTGATCCCCTCACCATACAAAATGGCAATATCAGTAGAGCAAATTGTACAGTTACGAGCAACTGTGCTTTAGATATTAAAATAAATATGTTAAAGAAAAATTAGGATAGCTGAGTATGCTCTGTCTAAATTGTATCTGTAAAGCAAAAATGGGGGTTGGTGACATCAATTTGGGGCTGGATGGCTAGGCCATGTAGGTGTTTTGGTGGCCATCTTGGTAGAGGAAGAAATCCAATATCTTTGAATCTCCATATTTCGCTACATCTGTCCTGAGGAAGTATATAGATTTATAGTTTTATGCACCACCTGGTATATCCCTTGGAAGTGGCTGCTACTAAATACCACTGTGGTTTACCAGCACAGACAAAAAAAAAAAACACAAATTAAAATCAATCTAGATCTTATATTTTATATTCAATATATTTTTAGATACAAATGTACGAATATAAACATAATACAGACAGGAACCATGTGTAAGATATGTTTAAACAAAAACACCACTCTTTAAAGGATGACTTTAGGCTTGTATAGGTTTATCAGGGGGCGGACATGTTGGGTCTGGTAAAGGAAGTTCAGAACAAAGATTCTAAACGTCATGTCCACCCTGTTCTAGTGCTTTAAAAGGCAAGAGAGTTCAATAAGGTACCATATTTATATTCTCCATTTACGCATTTCAATTTAAAATGTCTACACATCGTGTAATATTTCAATGATACTGTAACGGATCGTCTACCGGACGCAGTAGACCCTATGTCCGTTGTGTGAAATCACCTCCTTAGCCCCCGATTACAGCTTAGCATTCACCCAGCAAGTCTTTCCTGCACCCTTGCTCTTTGTACCCAAATAGCAGACAGGACCACTAGCAGTTAGGTACAGCAAGAATGAACAACAACTTTATTTGTCAAACAACACAGACATAAACATGACATCACAGACATTAGTATACAATGGGGGGATGGAACTAACATAGTTCTCTAACTAACTGGGGCTAGGAATACATTATACTTTCAGACTACAAACCAAATTACCATACAGTGAGTAGACACACAGTAAGAAACATAATGTACACAACATAATCAGCTTTCCAGTTAATACAGAACAATGGATGTTGGAGTAAACTATCAATTCTAATCACTGACACATTATAATCCTTCAGAGTGGTCTACTCACAGAATTAAACATTACATATAAACCAATATACTAACAGAATATAACTAACTAACAATATTAAAGTATAGAGTTATGGCACATAAGCCAGGGCCCATAATCTACAGGGAGGTGTTTGGCCCTCAGGCCCCTCAAAGAACCCCAGTTAATAAAAGATAAAAAATTACCCCCCAAAACACCTTATATGATGGCAAAATATTTGCAGCCTACAACAGCACATTTGTTATTGTGGCTGTTTGATGGGATGTAGTCGTTCAGTATGGATCTTTGATGAAACGAGCAAGATTTTGTAAGAATCTGTTTTAATTGCAGACCCAAATATGCCCTCCTGGATGAGTGCACAAGTGCTGTGAGTATTGACGTGGAAGGAAAGATTTTCCAGTCTGCAAAGGATGCTGGGATCGCTCTCTTGTCTATCACTCACCGGCCATCTCTCTGGTAGGTCACCTGTATCTGATGTTACTATGCTAGTCTCTAGAAGGAACACATTGTTTAATTACAACACTGTATCTATCTTAAATATGCATTTTTAATTAAATGTTTAAGAGAATTTAGATTTATTTATTTTCACTTGTGCTAATGCGACCTTTTAAGCCATGTTACCCCTTTAATTAGATATTCGTATAAGAGATGTTTTTTGGGGCAGCAAAAACCCTGCAGTATATTTTTTAAATGTATATGATGAGCCTGGCCTAATGCCAGCACTCTGAGAATACAATAGCAGAAATAACCATACAATAAAATGTATATATATATTTTTTTTTATTATTTCTTTTTTCCTGGGGCACTCCCATTATCACTTTTTAAATAACACTAGCATTTTGTTCACCGTCTAAGACATTACAAGAATTGATATCCCCTCATATAAGGCACTGCTGGAGCATTAAGAGGTATTCAGGGTTAATACCATTTTGAAGATATCTAATACATGTTAAGCTTAGCTTGAAAATGTGGGGAAATAAGGGGTACTTTTCAAGGCCAAATCATTTCTGGGGGCATAGCCATTATCTCCTGCAAATGAAGGGTCTCTGGTAGTGGTTAACCTGACACAAATCGATGTGCATGTGTTTATACTAGTGGCTCACCATTGCCACACTGTGGTAATAGTTTAAATTGCATCAATGATCACATTCCAATCTATATCAGAGAGCTCTACAAAGGCTTTATTAAAGTGGATTACTTACTGGAAGATGTCTGCGCATGCTTTGAACCTGCAGTAGCTACTGTCAGAGTTTTCACACGTCAGTCCTGGGCTAATGGTGATAACACAGCAGCCTCGGGTCAGTGTGTAGCCATTTAGCATAGTGTTTCCCATACAAACCCGTTGCTTGCCTAAAAGGCACATATTATCTACTGATAAGTTCCATGGCCGCAAAAAGAGCTGGCTGAGTTCAGTCATTGGTGTGTGCATGCGCCAATCGTGCCCCACACAGCCAATAGCGGGAGAGAAGACACACGTATCCTCGTCGGCTGTTCAGCATCTCCGAGACGTCCAGAAACCAAAGAATCTCTTTTGAGCGGTGCTCCATTCTTATTGATTAACCCGTTCACGACCGGTGATATGTCAGGCACGTCGCTTAATAAAGGGACTGTATCACCTAAACATTGCGTATACTGTAAATGTAGAGAATAAAAATCACCTGTGACTTGATATGATCATTACACATTTCCCATGAAAAGCCAGTTCATCTGCATATCAACCCATAGTTGATGTCATAAGCACTCCACAGACGCACTTAAAGCATATTTGACTCCTAATTTAGACACCTGATTGCAGTTCTGCTAACACAATGTATAGATCATTTTCAACCATTTTTATTCTCTACATTCACAGTAAAAAAAAACTTCACATTTCTCTAGTCTCTCTCCTCTCATTTCTCTAGTCTCTCTCTCCTCTCATTTCTCTAGTCTCTCTCCCCTCTCATTTCTCTAGTCTCTCTCCCCTCTCATTTCTCTAGTCTCTCTCCCCTCTCATTTCTCTAGTCTCTCTCCCCTCTCATTTCTCTAGTCTCTCTCCCCTCTCATTTCTCTAGTCTCTCTCCCCTCTCCTTTCTCTAGTCTCTCTCCCCTCTCCTTTCTCTAGTCTCTCTCCCCTCTCCTTTCTCTAGTCTCTCTCCCCTCTCCTTTCTCTAGTCTCTCTCCCCTCTCCTTTCTCTAGTCTCTCTCCCCTCTCCTTTCTCTAGTCTCTCTCCCCTCTCCTTTCTCTAGTCTCTCTCCCCTCTCCTTTCTCTAGTCTCTCTCCCCTCTCCTTTCTCTAGTCTCTCTCCCCTCTCTCCTTTCTCTAGTCTCTCTCCCCTCTCTCCTTTCTCTAGTCTCTCTCCCCTCTCCTTTCTCTAGACTCTCTCCCCTCTCCTTTCTCTAGTCTCTCTCCCCTCTCCTTTCTCTAGTCTCTCTCCCCTCTCCTTTCTCTAGTCTCTCTCCCCTCTCCTTTCTCTAGTCTCTCTCCCCTCTCCTTTCTCTAGTCTCTCTCCCCTCTCCTTTCTCTAGTCTCTCTCCCCTCTCCTTTCTCTAGTCTCTCCCCCCTCTCCTTTCTCTAGTCTCTCTCCCCTCAATTTTCAATTTTGACATATTGGTCCACAAAAAGATACAAAGGCTGTTCTTAGTAATATTGTTACTCCCCTCTGAGGAAGTCAGTGTGTTGAAACATGTCGGGGTTTTTTTAACAAGTCAATACACTGTCACTTGACAGCATTATTATTGCTTTGCAGTAAAACATGTCAAGTTCCATTTCCAAAGAATAAGTGACTCCTTTTTACATAGGAGAGAAATCTGAGGTAGAGGTCAGAAGAAATCATCTTGGTTTTTCCACCCCGTTTTATTACTAATATAGTAAGCGCTTCTACTTTTTTGTGAGCGAACTGGAAGACCCTCTTGGATTTTTGATTTGTGGGTCTTCCCGTCTTCTTTACTCTTTCTTCCTGCTTGTGCTGTAGAAACTGGCAATTATTAAGTGCCATTCTTCCAAAATCCAGCTGATTGGCATACTTAATGAATGCTAAACACTGGAGCTGGTTACAAACAGTTCTTTTTCATCTTCTGTGTCTTATCACTAATGATAGGCTTGTTTGGAAACATCCTGTGTGTTCATGATGATGTTTTGCTTTGTCACAAACCGTATTGTTTAGAAAAAAAACCTCCATTGTTTTATCTTCTTCGCTGTTTGATGAAACATACTATTGTTTGGGAAGAGCAAGCCTGTTTTCGACTATTCACCATACCACTAAGCACATCTAATCACCCCCCCCCCCCATGCTTCACTAATCCAAAAACACTGGTTCCATGTCAAATTTACTAGACATGTGCAAAACTAAAATTTTCGTTTTGTTTTCGTCCATTCGGACGAAAATGTTATTTATTTAGGCTAAAACGAATTTCGTTCATTACTGCATTCGTTTCACACGAAATTCGTTCATTATTTTCGTTTCGTTTTATTCGTTCGTTTTATAGAATACGTGTAATACTATTGGCTTTCTATAAACCGAACGAGAGCCCCATTCATAAGAAATTCTCGTTCGGTTTATAGACTTTCGGTTTATAGAATACATAGAATTACATAGACTTTCGGCTTATAGAAAACGTGTAGTACTATTGCCTTTCTATGAACCCATTCATAAGAATTATGAATGGGTTCATAGAAAGGCAATACTACTATACGTTTTCTATATGTATTAGAATGTTGGGCTACAGCGCACTTTTTCACGTGTTTGTTTTGTTTTCAATAGGATTACATGTATTCCATAAGCCTAAAGTCTATAAACCGAACGTTTGGTACATGTAATACTATGGGCTTTCTATAAACCGAACTAGAGTTCCCATTCATAAAAATTTATGAATGGGGACTCTGTTTCGGTTTATAGAAAGCTAAGAAGTTGAACGAATGAACGAATGGTTTAATATAAACGAAAATCATTCGTGCTATAGTATTGGCATTACTATAAACCGAAATAGTCGGTTTATAGAATGCCAATAGACTTACATGCATTCCATGAACCGAAAGTCGTTCATTATGTCGGTTTATGGAATGTAGTGTACTATGCTATTGTATTCTATAAACCGACTCTATTTCGGCTTATAGAATGCCAATAGTACTACGAATGAACGAATGATTTTCGTTTTTATTAACCATTCGTTCATTCGGCTTTCGTTAGCTTAGCATTTTCGTTATTCGTTTTTCGGACGAATGAACGAAAATGCTATTTTCGGACGAAAATGCATTCATCCGAAAACGAATGCACATGTCTAAAATTTACGCCATTCATTTTATTTTTTATTTATTTTTTTTTCGTTCAGGTCTTCTACGGACAGAAAAGGGTGTAATGTATGCCTTTAAAAAAAAAAAACCTTCCACTTTTTAAATGTATTTCCCTTTAATTCCTAACTGCCTGCGTAGCATGTGTATTCAGAAGCGCCATAATGGTTGGGGGCGCAATAGATTATGCAACAATTGTGATACATTCTCTGTACTGTAACTTTGTTGTTAAAGAGTTTCATCTAAACGTTGTTTGTAGTGTAATTGTAAATAGTTAAAAATATATAATGAAAATGATGTACACATTGTGTTAGCAGAGTTGCATGCAAAGGCATACATTATAAGAAAAATGATTGTGTTTATGACTTCACTTTGTGGCTTGACATTCAGTTGAACTTTCAAATGCAAATATCTAATTTGCATATCAAAGCACAAGGTGATGTCATAAACAGGAGACACCACAGACACATTGAAAGCACATTTGTCTCTTAATTTAGGCATTTGCTTGCAATTCTGCCAACACAAATGTATAGATCATTTTTCAAATAACACTAGCATTTTTTTATTTGTATGTTCACAGTATAAAGAATGCTATTGTCAGAGTTTCTTTAAGCGTTTCATGACCAAACTCCAATTTATCGTGGCGGACAGTGGCTCTCTTTAACATTTCTGTGGTGTTTTTGTTTAGCTCTAATCTTCTTCTCTTTTACTGTACCCACACAAATTATATATAGTTATATAACTAATGAAAATCCTGCAAATTAAATTAAAATATTTGTTTTTTTATTTGAGAATGCCCCATGTTTTGAAGTTTTTATTTATTTTTTTTGTAATTATTTTTGGAACTTTACAAAGCAATAAGTTTGTATTTCCAAACCATTTTTTTTCTCTCCAAAATTAATGATGGTGACTTTATAACATTGATATTTGTCATGAAATGCAGAATTGCCCTTCGTATGTACATATTTTTGAAAAGTAGAAAAGTAGACAACCCCCCCCCCCCCCCCCCCCCCCTGCATAAATTGTAATCCAGTTATGAATTTACAGTGGTTGTAATATTGGGTTGTTGTTTGGCAGTAACACATATGTTCAGTAGCTTCCCCTAAGTGTAGGGTTATCCCACATGCATAGGTTTGCTAGGTTTATGTGAAAGGTACAAGGCCATATTTGGAAAACTCTCACTGATGCTTTTGAAACATGGAATTTTGACATATTGCTTTGCAGGCTACAATTCCTATCCTGCTCAGCCATCCAAAAGCTAACTTGGCATCATAGGGAATGTAGTCTATAGCAGGCATTACAGATCTACCCCCTTAAAAGAAAGATCTAATCCTAAGAATGAATGAAAACAAAAAGTGAATTTAAAAATAAATAAATATTCATGAGAGACTGGGGGATGCTTGAGGAGCAGGGGCAGTCTGCCCATAGTGTAATTTGTCTCTCCTTTCCCCACAACTGCTGCAGGTCAGGTAGAGACAAAAGCTCCCACCTGCGATCGGTGTCGCATGATTACTGGAGTGCCTCGATCCTGAGGCACTCAGCCGTGTCATTTACAGCCTGATCGCAATATGGCGGTTAGGGGCTGCATGATGTGACACGCACATCCAATGCCGACAACCCCTGACTTTTTATAACGTTAAAAAAAAAATATCTACACGTCCCAGAGAAGTCAGCAGACCGGCATTTACCTCAGAAATACCCAGCATACAGTGCTGCAAGGGATTCTGGGTGAGAGCATTGAGTTGTGTTTTTCCCTCGGCGTCCATGTTATGGAATATGATAAAGGCGATCAGTGTTGACCTCATTTTCAGATCCTTAACCGGTTTCCCCGGCACCACTGTATACTGTAAACTGCTGTGGTGAGAACAGGTCTGCTGACTTCTCTGGGACGTGTACACATAAGTTATAATACTGAGTGTGCAGGGGATTTCCTGTTGCCTTTACCCTGTCATGTTCTGTGGACAAGGCTTTGAAAAGAAACCAGAACGAGCATTTCCCTTTACAAGCCACCAGAATATACAAGGGGGTTTTTTTTCTTCAGTATTTTGCACACACTTGTGTAATTTGTGACTTCAGCATGCCTGTGATGTAAAGCGAGGATGGCAGGGAATTGAAAGGGGGATTCCAAACTTTAGGCCAAAGTAGCCGAGTGCAGCTGAACGGGAGAATTTTTCCAACTCGGCTACTTTTGGCTTTAAAGTTTGAAATTCCCTGCGATTCGCTCCTAATTTTCCTGGTTAATCACTTTATAGGGCTTCTCAATAAAGAGAGCGTTGCAGGGAATTGAGATGGGAATTTCACATTTTAGACCAAAGTAGTCGAGTCGGGAGGGGGGGGGGATTCCCCAATGCAGCTGAATGGGAGAATTTTTCCCCAACTCGGCTACTTTGGCCTTAAGAAATTCCCGTTCTCTCTTTACTGAGTAGACCCTTATCATTATAGATGTATACATATGATTATCTGGAGGAGCTGACCCCAGAGCTGTGGACATAGCAGGGCAGAGGATACAGAGGACACGGGGAGTTAAGATGACCCTGAGCTGCCCTCTCCAGTGCCAGTTCCTTCTTCGTAGGGGGGGGATTGGAAGATTTCCCTCCCTGGCCTCAAATACAGGGGTCTTCAGCACAACAGGCTGTTGTTCCCCCCTCCTCCGCACACAAAGACAGTGACATTCAGCAAAAGACAAGGCCGCATTAAGAGAAAGAGATAAGGAAATGTGACTGGCTTCTTCCCCTTCTTCCAGGCCTGCTGACTGCATGCACAGTCTTGTCAGTATCAGACTGGTTTAAATTCGCCGTGTCCAACACTGGAAACTACTTAACATGTCTGTCTGCGAGACTTGAGGGCAAAACAAGTACCTTCTTGGAGTCTGCGTGGTTTAAAGGACAACTGTAGCAACAAATTAACTTGTGTTTAATTGAACCATCACATCAAGTGTAGGCTTTTTACATAGAAATGCTACAATGAAACAATACAAATAATGTACTTTATTGAGCCCTCTTTGATTCGTATAGCTCTAACAGGGGGCGGACATGTTGTTTAGAATCTTGAGGCAGATCTTCATTCATCTGCATGAAGGTCAATGCAGATCTGACCCAACATTCTATACAACATGTCTGCCCCCTGTTAGAGCTAAATGAAGCATTAAGTTCCCAATAAGCTGTTTAATTTGTATTCTTTCATTAAAGAATTTACATATACACCATCTACACTCAGGGTTGCCACCTTTTCTACAAAAAAAATTGCCGGCCTTGCTGTGACTTAACATTAGCCTCGAGCCAATTTTTAACCTGCCTGCCGTTAAAATACTGGCTGGGTGGCAATCCTATCAACACTTTATGTAAGCTTTCAATTGAACTATTTTTTGCTTACAGTTGCCCTTTAATCTTCTTACCTTACTTGGTGCTCTTTATACTGCGGAACTCTGGCCATTCTAGAATATATCCCAGCAGGCACCTGCCCGCCATTTTGTGTTGCGTGTATTTAAAGCTTTCTAATGGTCTCTAAACTCGGAGGAGAGAGAGAGCCAACCAAGGACATAGTTGGCCTGTTTTATTAAAGGCCTTCCACAAACATAGCTATTATCCGGTTGAGCTCTTACATAGAATGTGACGGCAGATAAGAACCATTCGGTCCATCTAGTCTGCCCAACTTTCTAAATACTTTTATTAGTCCCCAGTTCCCGATATTATAGCTAGGATAGCCGTGTGTCTATCCCACCCATGCTTATACTCCTTGACTGTGTTTACCTCTACCACTTCCGCTGGATGGCTATTCCACACATCCACTACCCTCTCAGTAAAGTAATACGTCCTGATATTACTTTTAAATTGTTGCCCCTCTAATTTTAGACTATATCCTCTAGTTGTGGTAGTTTTTCTTCTTTTAAATATACTCTCTTCCTTTACTGTGTTGATTCCCTTTATGTATTTAAATGTTTCTATCATATCCCCCCTGTTACGTCTTTCCTCCAAGCTATACATGTTAAGATGCTTTAACCTTTCCTGGTAAGTTTTATCCTTCAACCCATGAACCAGTTTAGTTGCCCTTCTCTGAACTCTCTCCAAAGTATCAATATCCTTCTGGAGATACGGTCTCCAGTACTGCGTACAATACTCCAAGAGGGGTCTCACCAGTGCTCTGTAGAATGGCATGAGCACTTCCCTCTTCCTACTGCTAATACCTCTCCCTATACAACCAAGCATTCTGCTAATACCTCTCCCTATACAACCAAGCATTCTGCTAATACCTCTCCCTATATAACCAAGCATTATGCTAATACCTCTCCCTATACAACCAAGCATTCTGCCCATACCTCTCCCTATACAACCAAGCATTCTGCCCATACCTCTCCCTATGCAACCAAGCATATTGCCCATACCTCTCCCTATACAACCAAGCATTCTGCTAATACCTCTCCCTATGCAACCAAGCATATTGCCCATACCTCTCCCTATACACCCAAGCATTCTGCTAATACCTCTCCCTATGCAACCAAGCATTCTGCTAATACCTCTCCCTATGCAACCAAGCATTCTGCCCATACCTCTCCCTATGCAACCAAGCATTCTGCCCCTACCTCTCCCTATGCAACCAAGCATTCTGCCCCTACCTCTCCCTATGCAACCAAGCATTCTGCCCATACCTCTCCCTATGCAACCAGGCATTCTGCCCATACCTCTCCCTATGCAACCAAGCATTCTGCTAATACCTCTCCCTATGCAACCAAGCATTCTGCTAATACCTCTCCCTATGCAACCAAGCATTCTGCTAATACCTCTCCCTATATAATCAAGCATTCTGCTAATACCTCTCCCTATGCAACCAAGCATTCTGCCCATACCTCTCCCTATACAACCAAGCATTCTGCTAGCATTTCCTGCTGCTCTATTACATTGCCTACCCACCTTTAAGTCCTCTGAAATTATTACTCCTAAATCCCTTTCCTCAGATGTTGAGGTTAGGTTAGGACTGTACCAAATAGTCTATATTCTGCTTTTGGGTTTTTTACGCCCAAGGTGCATAATCTTGCACTTGTCCACATTAAATGTCAGTTTCCACTGCTCTGACCATTCTTCTAGTATAGCTAAATCATTTGCGATTTGGCTTATCCCTCCATAAACATCAACCCTGCTGCAAAAAACTGTATTAAAGTAGACAAATACTTCAGTCTAGCAGTAGTACCTGCCAGTGATAAACACGTAGAGAAAAAAATAAATTATCTGTAAAAGAATTAACAAAGTAGACCGATTTTCTGTACAAAATGGCCTCTTCCCCTTGCTGTGTCTAATAATACAGAGGCAGAAAGGGGGATCCAGGAAATGTGACTGTACCAGGCCTATGCAGTCTTCCTCTGTGATAAGGTATTTTTTGTTGCAAATAAACTATAAAGCCGAGAAAAAAAGGCACATAAATAAATACTCTGCTAGGAGTCCCCCTCCCACCCCCCGCACTCATTTCTCATCTTAATATTTGGGATGTGCAGAAGATTCCTACCCTGAAGAACAAATGTGAGCTTTCATTATGAGCAGATTAGATGGGCCAGTTAGTTGTAATCTGTTGTCACAATACATGTTGCCGGTGGGATGGCACAGGGGCTTATGCACTTTCTGGAGAATCTGTTAAACCATCAGGGGTTGCAGGATCAGTTCCTGGGTGGGGTCGACTCAGCCCTTTATTTTTTCAAATAATGAGGACCATTAAACTTGGTAATGGTAATATCCCCTTGATGATGGGCAAAAGTAATATTCCTAGGATTTATTATTATATTCCTGTGTTTGTTAGAGGAGGCTAAGTGGTTAGTGTTTGGTTTGGAATATATATGGCTGAGCTGTTCAGGCCTTGAAGGATGCAGGTTTATTTGGTAACCAAACTAACACCTGTCCTCTAATCACAGGAAATACCACACCCACCTGCTCCAGTTTGACGGGGAAGGAGGCTGGAAGTTTGAGAAACTGGACACAGCTGCCCGTCTCTCGTTAACTGAGGAGAAGCAGCGACTGGAGCAGCAGCTGGCGGGAGTACCCAAGATGCAACTACGGCTCAGCGAACTGTGCCAGATCCTGGGGGAGGATTCCGAAGTGGGCGGCACGGATGACGATCCCCACCAATGAGCAGTCTGTATAACAGCGCCGCGCACACTGGGTCCGCCACACGTTGGCACCTCGTGTCCACAGTTGCTGACCACAACCAAAATCCTTTTGGGTTTGTTTGAGCCATTATAAAGCGCCAGGAAGGAAATTTGATCCTAGTAGCTCAAGAACTATCACATTTAAGGCTCTCGCTTGACTTAACAGGACTACAGAGCCATTCCTTGCGGGCCTTTTTACCCCGTACAGGAGATAAAAAAAAATAATTAAAAAAATGCACCTTGCGTCACCAGTTTACTTCCGAGTGACCTGCTCCCGACCCCTGAATGTCTCCCGTCTTATAGCTGATGAAGTTCACAAGAAGGATTTTTTTTTTTTTTTTTTTTAAATCGAAGGACTAAGTGTCTTCAGGTTTTAACCCAGCGAATGTGAAGAGGATGGTGTTACGTGCTGATTAGCTTCCTCTGTGCTATATCCGTATGTGAGGTCCCATTTTTTCAAAGGCACACATCCACTGTTTCCTAAACCACATTGAGTCCTTTTTGCTACCAAAGCTGCCACCTAACACTATAACCCACCGGTTCGCTGGAGGATCTGCCTTGCACATAAACAGTGAAAACCATCCGTATTTCCCAACGCAAGCAGCATTTAATATTATTCCTAATTAATTAAAAATTCGCAAAGTCAACCCGAATAGAGAATTTACTTCCTACCAACTGCAGTGGGGTTAATCTTATCTAAACTACAGCACCTTGCCCCTTTGAGGTTGTTTTTTTTTTTTTTTTTTGTAAGAAATCCATCTATATTTTTATAAACAAAACTGTATTTTGTAAAATATAAAGGAAACAGTAGTGTGGTTTGAATATTCTCTGGCGTGGATACCAGGAAAGAGCCACTGGGCTTTGTAACTCTGCGAACAATGTATATTCACTCGGGTGCCCAGCCTTTTATATATTTTTACAGTAATCCGTCGACGGAGTCGGGAATCCATGTTTCATTTCTGACAATCCCCATTTTTGTTAACTGTTTGGTCATGTTGTAGGTGAAGAGCAGGAATTGTGCAGTAACGAGAAAGCACTAGAGATGGCTGAGAAGGTGGAATGAAAGGGACATCGGAATGTGACTAGAGGTTTCTCAGGCCCTCGTAGATTGTTTGCTGGGTGAGTGCGTCTACTGAACACGCACTTCAGTTTTTAAAAAAAAGCTATGGGTTATAGTTTCAGTGAGAGTTTGCAGTGGGGTGGGATTCAGACATTATGCACAACATATAGGGGTCTGATCCGTAGAGGCCAAACTGACCAACATGGTGGATTTCTTGTAAGGACTCATTTGACCCCGACATGTGACCTGGTGGGGTCTCTCCGACCTGGAGGGTCCCTGCTGAATTCAAATGCAGATATTCAAATTTACATAGAGCAGCTGAACTTGACTAAATTAGAGGCAATAAGTCATTTACCAAGTAGAGAATTTGCAGGGTGGGCTCAGTTCAACACGGGGTCTGCGGAATTCGCCCCATGAAATGTGTACCCTAAACAAGAACATTTTTTGGTATTTGTTCTGAAAGTCCTATTTAACGCTCTTGTTTGGAGCTCCCTATAAAAAAGACACTCCAGACTAAAAAGAAATGTAAAAAAAAATGATCAATATTTAATCCTTAAATCAAAATTGTGCACTTATTAAAAATTTGAAACAAAGTCTTCAACGGATCTTCTGCAGTATACAGTACTGAGCATGCACACCAAAAGAGTGTACAGCTGTACTCTCAGAATAACCCAGGAGAACAAAAAGGGTGGAATCATTGTAGGGTGGGAGGGAACTTTTCTCATTATTTTTTTTTTTTTTCTTCTCATTTTTATGAAAACAAATCCTAGCTTGATAAATGTTCTTGTTGTGAATGCCAATATATTTTTGCTTGGAGAGTCACTTTCCAGACTGTTCAGAAACCAATGCAATGTGCTGAGAAACATATAACTTGAAGTGCCCTTTTGATAGTCCTAGTTGGGGAAGCTGAGCTGTCTACCAGAAGTGTTGCAACGGTTACTGTCTAGAAATAATAAGTTACTAAGGCTGCGGAGAATTGCTGAAATTATGTTGTTTCAGTTCTGCTTTGTCAAGGAAATAGAAAAAAAAAACAGCTAAATCTACTCCTTACATATGGACCTAGGATGGGGGGGATAATATTTTAAACTTGAACTGTTATCTGCATCCAAGAAATGTAGTTGCTTATCCAATTTACAAATAAACCCCTCCAAGGGCAGAGGGGGCACATCCCCCACCCCCCAGATAAGTCCAAATTTATATTAGCCGGGCTCAAATTTATTTTTAAACTTGCAATTCTACATATAACCACTAGGGACTGTGAGATATGTGCTTTCTATACTGCCTTACCTGGGATAGTCAAAAGTATGCCAGGTTCTGCATGATTGTGTCACCTTCTCAGCCAACCAGTCAACAGTCCCACACACCCATTAAGTGATATCAACTCTTTGAATGCAGAGCTATTCTTTATTAGAAATTGTTATAAAACTTATAATAAGGCTAATACACAATCTGGTACAGCAGAAAGGATAGCCTTCGGCAGAACATACCAAAAAGAGAATACCAGTGCTCTATCAATGTGTACGAACATTCCTGGACGCAAGCTCTTTGGTAGTACTCCAAAACAACGCTTCATAGAAAACGATCCCTCTAGCAAATGCTTAACCTATTGATTGCCAAAAACGGGAGCATGCCATGTTTCCTCTGCTTCTCAAAAATCCTATATTTTCCTGTCCTTACCCTAGGATTACTATTGGTGAGGACCCTCCTTATTATACGTAGAGGCAAAGTGGGAACATGCATTGAAAGTCTGCAGAAAACTGAGCCGTCTTCACTCGGGTAGCTTTATTGGGGGCCGACATGGGGTAGAATATTGGGCCAGATAAATGAGACTCTGACTCAAGATTCTAAACAACATGTCTGCCCCATGATGGATCTATACTGAGCAAAGAGGACACAATAAGGTTGTTTTTTTTTTTTTTTAAATATATTTTTCGTTAAATAACAAATTACTGGGAGAACTAGTATGTGAAAAAACACCAGTTTGAGATATATACTATAATGTTATTGCTATGCTAAGATATAGGAGTTAAGGATATAAAGAGTTCCACTTAGATTAGGTAATTTTTCAAGGGAGGAAGGTGTGGCAATAAATAATGTATATGTTATCTGCTGCCATAAATCAACAGACTTTACAGCTCAGTCATAAAAACTACCTTATAAATGATAAGATATCCGTTTAAATCCTACTTCTGACACCATTACTGTGATATATTAACATCTTGTTAGGAGTGCAAGCAGATTGCGTTCCCTTGTTATGTACTTCAACTAAAATACCGTTAACTGTGTTTACTAATAAGTATATTTTATTTGACAGTACCACCTTTTACTTTTTGTTGCAACATGCTGCTTTTCATTGAGGTTTCATGCTTATAGTTCATCCTAACACTGCCGGCTCTCTTATCCATTTATGTTTAGTGATTTAAACAGATGAAATAAATGCCCACAAGCATTAGTTTCTGAGAATGAGCTAAACCGTCCAAAATACTGTTAATTTCTGCCAGGCAGCAGCTAGGGAATTAATTGCCTATTAAGAATAATACCCACACAGCATCAGGTTTCACAAGTAGTTTTAATACACACAAACCATTGTATAATCCTTTCCTCTCGTGACATCACGGACTCGGATTGCACCCGCAGGGCAGATACAAACAGGTGTGTCTCCTAGTAGGAAGGTTTTGTGTTATTCATGTATGTTTGATCCCTTTGGATCATTGCTGCAGAGAGTTGAAGGTTAGATTTAAGGAACAGGTTTAAATAGAATGTGTTTGGATGCAGTCGGCAGATAATCTGTTCTTACAGGTACAGACTCAGCCAAAAAAAAAAATCATGTGTAACCCCCTCATTTAGCTACAGGGCACATAAAACCTTGCCTATTGTGAGATAAAATCACAACACACTTGCAACAACAACAGCAGAAAGCCACTTCTGCCCCATTATAAGTGTAATTTGAATGGTGCACTACCTGCATATTTATAATACAGGAAATTGCAAATGGTACACCTCCAGAGTAGGGTGACCACATTGCCATTTATACATAATCCAGGGCTACGTTGACCACACCTGTCCACTTTTTACCGATTACAACCTTCAGTATACATTTTTATTATGAATCCCTAAATAAAACAGCAAAGTGGTCACCCTACTCAGGTGCCTCATACAGTAAAAATTTCCGAACTGAATTTTTTTGAGAAACAACTTCGGTAAACCTTCCTTATGGCTAATGATCAACGTACAGTGAAATGTACATGTAAGAACAGACCTGTAAAATGATCTCTAAGGTTAACCAGTCAAGTTTAATTATTAATATATATTGTTTTTAAGATTATAGGATTTATTTACTAAAAATAGAGAATTGTGGTGAATGGACAACCACGTTGCTAAACCCAGACTAGAATAACCAACATCAAAAAAACAAAAACAGCTGGAGAATTTTACCAACTCTATTTTCTACTGTCGGCTCTGAACAATTAGCTTTTTAGTGATTAAAACCTATTGACTCATATCCCAAATCTGTTGCCTTGTCAAATATGCTTACCCCCTTCCCTCTCCTACACTCTTCCCTCTCCTACACTCTTCTTTTATTGTTTGTCGTAATTAAGGAGTGATGATGTGTTTGTAGCGTAATTTTTCAAACCAGAGATTTACTAATTTATTTAATTAACTTTAATATATGTTGACATCGCACATATACGTGTCATTACGATTATAACCCAGGAAATTTCTTAGTAGCTTTCATGTGGATAATCCTGTTTTAAAGCGGAAAAACAAAAACTGCATTGTACGACTACATGTATTGCGAGGGTTTTTCTCAATAAATTACGGATAGGAACGCTGATATTTTTGGCCATCAAGTTTTAAAGCTTTCTGTTGTGGTTGTGTTTTTGATTAGTGTATGGTTTATCACATGCTTTAGTATATTCTGAGAATCTGGCAGATGAGCACTTTCCAATGACTAACCTGATCATCGCAGTCGTATTCTTAGAGGAAGCGGCCTTGGCTATTAATATTATACAGTGCCATATGGGTTTGAGCAAGCACTACTATAAAAACACAAACTCTGTGGTATAATTAACCGTGTCACAATTTCTAACTAGCAGAGATTTGTAACTGATGCCAGTCCACCCCCGCTTGCCTTCCTAGGGCGAGGTCCGAAGTGGATTTCTCGGGTGTCCAGCGGTAGGAGCAGAGACCTGGGCCCTCTTGCGCCCAAGTCTCCAGGTTAATGCTCCCTTTTTTTGTACACGGTTAGTGGTAGTGTGCGCCAGATCTGACAAAAGACCCACATGCAGGATAAATGTAGAGATCTGAGGATTCCTAGTTTATCGCTCCCTCTAGCTAGCATTATCTATGGTTTTCCCTCACTACCAGAGTCCATGATGCCAAAGGCTAATACCAAAAAGAAAACTTGTTAACGTATCTTTAAAAACACTCTCTAGAGTAGAAGACGGACTCCATCACCAAATCATTTTTGAACTATTTTTCATTTAATTCTCTAGAACTGATGCAATGTTACATTGTTTGTGTGGTTTTTTTTTTAAAACACAAGCAGCTTAAACTGTTAAATATCAAGTCATTTTAAATAACCCATTTTTTAATGACCAGGGCACATTTCCTACACACCCTTTTCCTGATCGACCCAGCTAAGAAGGAGAAAAAAAAAAACAAGTTGGACATTCATTAACCTCTGTTAGCTTCAGATAAATCCTGCTCTTTCCAAATTGAATTGTTAATGAGAACTGCCCATGTCCACTAGATTTAACAATGCCAAGTACACTTAGAAGCCTACAGCTTCTTTTCCATTTTTCTCGAATACTGGGCCTTGCCAAGAAGTACTACATCGAATTACAGAGCACTTAACGTTTCACACAAATCACTTGCAATTTTAATAATATTGGTTTCATATATATATGTTTTTATACAAATGTTTTATAGCTTTTGTAAACGTATATAGAGAGGGCTCGACAAATCCTAGGAGCCTAGCGAACCATGACTCTTAATTGTTTTATATTAGAAATAACCTTTCCCTAGCTCCTAAAAATAACTACGCTGGCTCTATTTAGCCTCGCAAGTCTACAAAGAGTTGTCCAGTCCTGTCTGTTAATTTAGAGATGGCCGAATATAGAGAAGTTCACCTTATCCAGCCTTCATAATGCCGAAACAAAAATAGCCTTATCCGAACTTAAGCCCTTGCTGGGATTCTGAATCGCAAGTGGGGCTCTCTTGTCAGATTGCCTAACACGGCCTTCTCAAATAAATATGTATATATGCCAAGGGGTAGCCATGATGTGATTTGGTAGATGGAGCATCATGGGAGTTGTATTTCAACAGAAGGAAGACTTACAGGTCAGCTGCTCCTAGATGATACGATGATGATCTCCAGTATTTTCTGCTTGTTCTAACAAACTATGCAATGTAATTTAACGTGTAGCAAATCATGAAATATGTGCCTTAATTGTTGGTTTAAAAGACCAAATTGTCTATATTGGAATCCAATAAATATATGAGTTTCAAAATCAACATGCTGTATATGTTTATTTATGGTCAATAGTTCTATAATAAGCATAAAGAGATATATAAATGGATTTTTTTTTCTGGTACTACATTTATTAAGATCGTTAAGTAAAAATGCTTAATATCTCTGTTAAAGGTTAACCTGCCTCTTTTTAACCATTTTTACTGCCAGCCAAACTTCCTTTACTAAACTGTAACTATTTACTGATGGCTGGCAACTCTGACCCCCGCGCACGGTCCCAGATGTCACCACAATTATTACACCGTAGCGCCATGATTAGTCCAAACAGGGCGGAGAGTTGTCTTACATTTCTATTTTCCCGGCAGTAAAAGAGTTAACGTGTATAGCTCCAAGTTCCCCATGTCTGCTAGGTCATGGTCGGCATCTCTAGGTCATGTGTCTTAGCAGTGGTTTTGTGTCTGTCCAACAGATGAGTCCAGGAAAGAGGAAGGAAGGCAGTCCATTTCTTTAGTATAAAGCTGTTTCAACCGATATTACGTCTGAATCATGTTGGAATTTTTCATTTTGAGTGGATGGGTCGGCACCACCTTCTGTGTTTTTATTTGTAAGCTGTATCCTTGTTTGGGCAGCAAATGAAAGATTATATTATATGCTGGTTTTATAGTCCTATTAAGGGCTTTTCTTAAGATGCCATTATTTTCATCATATCGTTATAATTTACTATTAAAAAAAAATCATAAAATATTAGGACAAATTGAATAAAAACACTATCTAACCTTGACCTAAAAATTATTTTAAACAAATGACAAAACTGTCTAAATAGTTTCCAAAATTTGTCCTAAGTTTAGAATTATTCCATGTTTTACAGTTTTTTTCTGTTTGTTTGTGTTTTGCAAATTTATAGGGCAATAACGTAAGTAGTGTTTTTTTATCCCCTAGCAATTTTTTACCCCAACTCTGATGATCAACTTAAACCTAAACCTAACCCTAACTTGACGCTCACCCTATCTTGACCCTTACCCTAACTTGACGCTCACCCTGTGACCCTAACCCTAGATGTCAACCCTGACTATTGTTTTGGGTTTTTTCGTTGTAATATTGCAGTCTGCAGCTAGGGGCAGTATAGCAACTACAACAGAGCGATGGAAGCGGTGATTGAACGCTTCCGAAGCTGTTGACCACACCAAGGTGGCTCCATTTCCAGTATGGCACATACTGCTCCTAGGAGAGTGCAAATTTGCACAGTGAGGAACACACATCAATATGGGAGAAGTTATGTAGAAATATGAATAAAAACATAACAACCTGTGGGAATAAACACTGTAAATTAAACATATAGCTGGCTAATTACAGAAGGGTTTACAAGGTTTGTTTTCTTTGGGGGGGTTGTCATGTGTGGGCCACGTGATCTGAATGGTATATACATGTGTCTGGGCTGCTTTAAAACATGTAATTATTAGAAAATGTTTGGTTATTCAGCTGCAATGCAGAAGCTGTCTAAACACTGTTTAAAGGGCAACAAACTGTTTTGAAAACACCCTTTTCTTTTTAAATGGTTTAATAAGTCTGCCTTCTCCTTACACGCAGGTTTACTTTCAGCTCTGTCTCTCAGCTGAGGCAGAGCTGACTGGGATGCAGAGGGTTGGTGCGTGCATCTGATCGAGATCTGAGGGGTCCGGTAGTGTCTCTCTGCTAGTACAGAACAAGACTGATGGTTTTGCACATAATCAGAGGGGGCATAGTTGGGGTCTTGTCTATGCAAAAGCAGAGAGAGACAGCCATGGACTGGAATCATCCAATTGGAGTGTACCTTAAATGTAATTAGAATCACAGAGTAGTGTCCCTTTAAAGCAGGGGTCTACAACCTGCAGGCCTCCACCTGCTGATGAACAACATCTCCCATAATGCTCTTCTTTCAGCTAAGAGGCTGGCAGAGGAGTATGGGAAATGTATTACTGCAACATATGGAGGGCCACAGGTTGTCTACCCTTACCTTAAAGCAACAAAACTCCAGAGCTAATGAGAATATGGTAAGTCAATTGGGCCACACCATGTTGTCATGGATCTCCTTTGGCCCCCCTGGCTGCGTCTAAACTTAAGACTGAAGTCTTTCATTATGCAATGATGGGCAGACCCATATACAATAAAATGCACTAATCAAATGTATGTGTCGTAGCTACAAATGTATAGGGACCTTGACGTATACATTTTGCGATGATTCATTTTCACGCTAATTTCTGTAAAACCTAAATGCTTCATATGTTAATATTGTAATTATGATTTCCCTTGTAAGCAAGCTTTAACGTACGCACAACTGCTGTACGATGACAAATGATTAGCACTCTACATTGACCCACACCCCATTTAATGGGGGTGACGGGCCTGCTTACAATACACAATGTGAATCTTAGAGAGCAGCATCCATGCATCACAATGGTTCACATTAATGGCTCACAGCCAACATTCGCCTTATATTCAGGGCGGTCTTGGAACAATTTTGCCTGGGAAGGATTTTTGGACATTGAGAACTCACTGATCTTTGTCTTCGAACATCTTGTTTTCGAACAGTGTATCTGAGTTACTGCAGAGGAAACAGTGTACACAGCCTTGGAAATAATAACGGAAACCGCTGTCCATAACCGGGAGATGAGGTACTTACTGACCTGGATGCTGTAACCAACCTGGGCCTAAGTAATCAGGACCCCCACATCACCCACCCTTTTTTTTTTTTATTGCCACCACATACCTTGCCATAACACCACCTTGCATGCCCAGGACATGCCCCAGCACCCACACTGCAGATCCAGGACTTTCCCTAGCACCCACATTGCAAGCCCAGGACATGCCCCAGCACCCACACTGCAGACCCAGGACTTTCCCTAGCACCCACATTGCAAGCCCAGGACATGCCCCAGCACCCACACTGCAGACCCAGGACTTTCCCTAGCACCCACATTGCAAGCCCAGGACATGCCCCAGCACCCACACTGCACCCCCAGGACTTGCCCCAGCACCCACATTGCAAGCCCAGGACATGCCCCAGCACCCACACTGCAGACCCAGGACTTGCCCTAGCACCCACATTGCACACCCAGGACATGCCCCACCACACACATTGCAGACCCAAGACTTACCCTAACTCCCAAGGACATGCTGCAGCACCCACATTGCACACCCAGGACTTACCATCACTGCAAGTGATTCTGGATAGGCATAAGCAAATTAATACCTTTTTTTCCCCTCTCTATATCCACTTAATGCATTTGTGGCAAATGCACGCTGTACAAGACAATCTTTATCCAAAGCTCAAGATAGAGGTGCAGAGCCAGATAACCACTCATGGACAGCTGTCTCATCCACTTTATTCGTGGACCCCTTGGGGACAGCGAAACAGCTCTCCTTGAGTGTTTATCTGGCTCTGCACCTCTGTTCTGGGCTATGTTTAAAGGCTGTCTTATACAGTGTTCATTTGCTGCAAGGAGTCCAGTTATAATGTGGATATAGAGGCAATAAAGTGATTATTTAACCTTACTTGCATGTGCCAACCAAAAATTCCTTGCATTGATGGTAGCCCTGCAAGTTTAGGACTTAGGATACAGAGGTAGTCTCCAAAATTAAAAAAAAAGTGCTGACAGTAGGCAGGCCTGGTGGATCTGACACATTTCGCTTCTTAGGTAAGCCATTTAGATATTCTCTGTATGGTGCTCCTGGTGTTACATGTTTTTAAAGGAAATAAAATGTTTTTTATTGGATCCTATTAAATGTTGAAACCTGAGCTTTTGAGTTCTTCATTTTTACCAAATAATATTTATTATTCAAGCTTTGAAACATTAATTTCTTAATTTCAATGTAACTTAATGGATTCGCCAGCTACAGGCTCATTCAAACCAAAGGGTGTTATGAGTGGGGACCCAAGAGCTGTCTGTATGAACAGTTTACCCTGTGTCAATGTGGGGCCAAGTCACTAAAACTGAACTGGCAAGTGAACGGCAAACATCAGGCATTGTTAGCCGAGCTAAGAAAACATTCCAGCTCTGCTGTCAGTGGTTAACTCTTTCAGTTCACTTGCCAGTTCATATTAGCGGGCCTCCCCCACAATATATGTCTGGCGGAACGTACACATATGTGAGCCATGCCAGACTTTTCCACTTTTTCGGTAACACCAGAGGAACAAAAAGTATTCTGCACATGTGCTCAGTTTATCCTCATCATACATGCCTCTTCTTCGCTCAACTGCTCATGCACGACAGTCATTCACGCGTGTGTCATCAACGAAAGCATTCATGGCCCACTAACATGGCTCCTTCCTAGGCCACACCCGACTGAACTACAATGTGCAATAGTATTGTGAATTAGTTCGCTCTACAGAAATTTGAATTGCTGCAACCAATGACAATATACATTAGACATGTATGTAAGGCTATTGGTATTCTATAAACCGACTCTCTTTCTGTTTATAGAAAGCCATTAGCATTACATACATTCCATAAACCGACATAATGAACGGCTTTCGGTTTATGGAATGTATGTAATGTTATTGGTATTCTATAAACCGAAATAGAGTTGAAATAGGTCAATTCGTATGAATGGGGACTCTATTTCAGTTTATAGAAAGCCAATAGCATTACATGCATTCCATAAACCGAAAGTCTATAAACCGAAAGAGAGGTGAAAATAGGTCAATTCGTACGAATGAATAAAACGAAACGAAAATAATGAACAAATTTTCTTCTGAAATGAATGCAGTAATGAACGAAATTCGTTTTGGACGAAATAAATAACATTTTCGTCCGAATGGACGAAAACGAAACGAAAAGTTTAGTTTTGCACATGTCTAATATACAAACGTTTTCATACACCACAAAAAAAAATTCTACTGTGAAAGCAAAAGTTGCTCAAATTATATAAAAAAAAAAGAGACATATCTGAATATTTCAGTTGAACAGCACATAAACAAGAGAGACCACATAGTGTAGACTGATCTACTCCCACCAAGGGAGGGTATTTGTAGGGGTTGTAAAGGTTAAACAGCGCTGGCGACCTTGTTAACTGGGCTGCCTCCATTAAAGTGGATGGTTCATGTGCTGGTAGGTAGGAACATGCCTTGGAATCCTGATTCACCGGTGGGGGGCAGAAGTTGGGAGGTAGGGGTGGTAGGTCCACTTGTTGGGTTCTCTACTGCTATTGCAGCATCTGTTTCCAAGTTGTGGCCCTTGAGCCTAGTGTAGACCAAACATTGCCCCAGTGCGTCAGCGTCCAGCTGCGGCCCTCCGACTATTTTTGGACATCAGCTACCACGTTTCTCTGCCATTCTTAAAAAAAAAAACTAGGCTCATTTTCACCATTACTGAAAATAATAATATATGTAATACGACCCAAAACACACAGGCATCCCAATCATGTGGCCCGCTTCTGCCCCTATACTAGATTAAAGACTTGAGTATCCATATTAGACATTTTGACTCTGGGAACCTTCCCTTTCACCTTGAGACTGCACATTCAAAGGTATAGTAAATAATGTGTAAAAATGTGTAACTGTTTTGATGTGTATTTATGAGATTTTTACAGGGCTTCTTCACACGACTGGCGTTAGAATTATACAAGCCCTTTAAAGTAGCTTTTAAGTTTCCGTTGTTGTTTGTGGATAAAAACCCAGTGAGGTATGATTAAACCCCTGTCATCACTTTCATTGTACCTTGACTCTTTTACAAAACCACCAAATCCAAATAATCTTTTGACATCACCTAATTTAAGGCCTGGAGTTTATTTCCTGCAAAAATACACATTTTTTGGCTCTATTCCTCGCACCCCAATCCCCCCCCCCCCCCCAAGGCAGGTCCTGAATACAATAGGGTCGCTCAATAGAGACCGATCTGACCCCAAAATGGATCCAGATTGGGAAAAGTAGAAAAATGACCAGAGTTCGGCTGCTCGGTATCCTGGATCTTCTGTCCGAGCTGTTTGGAAATTGGAATTCGGAAAATGCAGAAGCGTTCAGATGGGGCCAATTTAGGATGCATTCGGGGGATATGTGGGGGTCGTCTATGAATTTCCAAATTCTGGCCAGATTTAGAGGCCCCCCCCCCCCCCCCCCCCCGTCGGAGCTACCTCCAAAAATCGAAGCTTGCTGAGTACACCCCAAATGTTTTCACAATTTGACAGAAAAAAAATAAATGCACTTTTAATTTTTGAAACAATTTCATGTGTTAAACATGCTGTCCCACTTTCTCTGCTCTATAATATCTTTTACTACCACAGAAGGTAACACCCAAAATATGTTTTAAATGTGTCTGTGCCTAGGGTTGCCACCTGGCCGGTATTTTACTGGCAGGCTGGAAAAAAAATTGGCTAGAAAAGGTGGCAACCCTATCTGTGCCATTACCCTGATGCAATAAGCATATTTATATTCCTCAGTGTAGTAGTACATTTGGTGCCATATCTCAGAGACAAGAGACATGCCAGGCTCCTTTGCTCAGCCTCTTTATTTACTGACAAGTCTGCTATGACAATGTATAGCTAACTTCATGCTTTCGGATGGCAACCACTGCTTAGGCGACAGGGTCCATACAAGGTGCCTTGTCCACAGGTGCAGGTCTATATTGTAGCCGTAGAGGGCGCTAGTGCGCATAACAAAAAGAGAGCCCAGGATTTAGTGGGCTGGATCTATTAGCTGATCACTTTTTGTGTGTTTGTCTTTGGAGACTGGGCTGTGGGAGAGGGAAACTGTGTTTTTCCCCTTCCTCTCTCTCTCTCTCTGTCGTGGGGAATTTGCTGGAAGTGGGAGGCTGCTCAATTCCACTCGTGTCTACATGTGCACAAGGGGCAGCAGGTAAGCCGGCACCTAACCCCCTTTTCTTGGTTACCCTCATGTAGATCCCACCTTCCCAGGTGCAAAGCTTTACAGAGCATCGTGTTACCTGGGATCATCTTACATGCTACTCTCTCTATGGCTCACTTTTATATATATATTTTTAAAGCAATATAGATAAGTGTTTTCAAAACAAGAGTGGATCCCATCAGATCAGAATGTCTGCAATGCATGTGTGTACTGAGAGTAACTTCCAAGGATCTGGATACAGCACTTGATCCATAGATCTAATTTGGAATCTTCAACCACCATGTACCCCACCCCCAATCTGCTAACTAACCTAACCTACCAGATCTACTCTTATGTTGTTGGTTTTTTTTTTTAACCATGCAATGCCCAGACATGTAGACAGATACTCTTTATCACTGTATAATGCTGCTTTTTTTTTTTTTTTTGGGCCAAGAGATCCTTCTGAGGGACAACTCCAAACCCTTTTAATGTTAGTAAGGGCTTCTATAGACTTCCTCCCAGCATTATACTACTGCCCTGTGTTTCTTTTAGACCTGGAACCTTTTACCTGTCCTCCTTTTATTCATTTAAACTATTTGACCTGGTTTGTTAAACAGGGTGTGTTAAATTTTTTAAATTGCTCTTGTAGTGGTGGTGATGCTTGATTTGGGACATATTTTCTGCTTTAATACTAATGTATTCTTTTTATTTTGGTGTATATATAATATGTATGGAATGTGTGTGTATCAGAGTTGTATACTGCCTGTATAAAATGCAGGTAATAGTGTTGAAAAGAGGTTATTGTGGTTTGATTAATATTTTTTTTTTTTTTCTTGTGCAATTTTTGTTCACTGTTTAGTGCAGGGATGGCAGTCCTTGGCACTGCAGATGTTTTGTAACTCCCATGTTTAATATGATTCTCACCCTGATGCTGACAGAGGATCTTGGCATTTGTAGCCCCCCCCCCCCCCCCAAATCTGCAGTGCCAAGGTTAGCCATCACCAGTTTACTAAATAGAACCCCTCTTTGTATGTATGGAAAGATTAAACCTTTTTATTAACAATGAGCTAAAAAAAAAGTATTTGTGATGCACAGTAAGATTACCAAACATATTAAAAGGCATGTCTTCAGTTATACAAATGTATGCCTTTGTGTATTAAATAATAATTCTGTTACAGACCCTTGCTGAATCTAATGATCGTCTCTGTTCCTGCACCAGTTTAATGGAACCCACATTTTAATTCTGTTAATTATAGTATAATTGAATTACCTAAACCAATTTTGTTTTGTCTGGTTTTTAAACAATCCACCCTTTCAAGTGCATCTAAATAGACTATTCCAGTTAAAATGGAGGTACTGTGGGGTATAAAAGGTGACTGACTGACTGTAAAACCCTTTATAGCAGTTTGATTTGACGAAGGTATATCATTGTGGTATATTTACAATAAGTAAACTACATTAGATAAACTTATAAAATGTGTACCCTTGGCATTTTTATAAATCTCTTTAATGTCTATAAGTCAGGGCTTGACAAATTTAATTTGATTTTAGGAGCCAGAAATTTTTTTTAGGAGCCAGACAATCACGCAAACATAAACGCAATTCATAAACACACACGACTACTTCACCTATATACAAACACACCTACTTTACATATACACATATATCCATACACCTCACACACGCCTACTTTACATATACCCATATATCCAAACACCTCACACACACCTACTTTACATATACCCATATAGCCAAACACCTCACACACACCTACTTTACATATACCCATATAGCCAAACACCTCACACACACCTACTTTACATATACACATGTATACATACACCTCACACACACACACCTACTTTACATATATACATACACCTCACACACACACACCTACTTTACATATACACATATATACATACACCTCACACACACACACCTACTTTACATATACACATATATACATACACCTCACACACACACACCTACTTTACATATACACATATATACATACACCTCACACACACACACCTACTTTACATATACACATATATACATACACCTCACACACACACACCTACTTTACATATACACATATATACATACACCTCACACACACACACCTACTTTACATATACACATATATACATACACCTCACACACACACACCTACTTTACATATACACATATATACATACACCTCACACACACACACCTACTTTACATATACACATATATACATACACCTCACACACACACACCTACTTTACATATACACATATATACATACACCTCACACACACACCTACTTTACATATACACATATATACATACACCTCACACACACACCTACTTTACATATACACATATATACATACACCTCACACACACACCTACTTTACATATACACATATATACATACACCTCACACACACACCTACTTTACATATACACATATATACATACACCTCACACACACACACCTACTTTACATATACACATATATACATACACCTCACACACACACCTACTTTACATATACACATATATACACATACACCTCACACACACACCTACTTTACATATACACATATATCCAAACACCTCTCACACACCTACTTTACATATACACATATATACATACACCTCACACACACACCTACTTTACATATACACATATATACATACACCTCACACACACACCTACTTTACATTTACACATATATACATACACCTCACACACACCTACTTTACATATACACATATATACAAACACCTCACACACACACACCTACTTTACATATACACATATATACATACACCTCACACACACCTACTTTACATATACACATATATCCAAACACCTCTCACACCTACTTTACAATACCTACAAACACACACCCACCTCACACAGTATTTTCTTGGGGGTTTCTTCTTGATGTGTCCCTTTCATGCTGCAGCTGCACTCCGTTGGTCGGCGTGCTGAGTGCCAAGATGTCACGTGACGACATCCGGCACTCAGACACGCGTTGCGCGAGGGGGCGGAGCTTGCAGTCTGCGCTATCGGCACAGACTTTACCCCCTCGCGCTGCGGAAAAATCGGATGGCAGCGGCAAGGGGACCATGAGGCTGGCAGCACCCAGGCGCCAGGTCTAATTTCCTGGTCGCCATGGCGACCTGGCGCCTGGGGTTTGTCGAGCCCTGCTATAAGTTAACAGTGGGAGAGAAAGCTATGTAAAAATAATATTATTATTATTATTTTTACTCTGAGGTTGGAGTGGCTCTAATGTAGTTTTATTGTATAGTTTGTGAGCTCCCATCCTATTGGAAAATTAGATATTAATGGGGTTTGTTATAATTTTTTCTTGATATCACTGTCAGCTGCACAATTGGATCTATTCACTAATAGATGTGTGTGTGTGTGTGTGTGTGTGTGTGTGTGTATGTATGTATGTATGTGTGTATATATATATATATATATATATATATATATTACACATACACATACACATACATACATACACATACAGCAGAAGTGTTTCTACTCCTGCAATTAAAGGGACTCTGTGCCTATAAAATGTATACATGACAATAGGCATATATTAAAATGGAGCTTCTGGGGTTTCTTCAATGGCACAGATCTCTTTTTGCTTGCCTCCTGTTCCATCCTACAGGAGATTGTGGGTGTGTAGCCCACTGGGGCCCTTTTAATCCATAACATTCATTCACAAATTGTACTTTCCCAAAAGTTGGCTAAGAGCTCTAGATCTGCAGATCTGGGTTACACAGCGTGCGACACATGGTCTTGCACAGCAGGCTCTATATTCCACAGGGAAGATTTTTTTCAGCAAGCCGTAAATCGTTGTCATGCCTCTTGGCGTACGAGAACCAATACTAGTCACACAAAGCAACTTGTGTGATAAAAAAAAAATCCCCCAGTGCTTATTTTGGCCGGGGATTTTTCAAATGCAGCCAAGTCTGTTTGTTATGATACATTCAGTTAATTATACAGTCTTAATGAACAGGTGTGATTTTTATATTTTCCTTTTTTTTTTTTTTTTTTATTTATCTGCCCATAGCCCTTTATGGTAAACTATAATTTATGGAACAATGAACACCGAGCCAATACCCAACAATATACTTTCCGGAGATAGGTAAATCTTTAAGCAAATTTCCCAGAATTACAGGTCTGTGCAAGTTTGGAGATGTGGATAAAAGGTAAATGATACAGGGCAGGGTGTGGTTGTACAATGCCAAGGTTAGCCATCACTGCACTGGATGATCGTTTAGTAATGCACTTTTTCAGACGGTGTCATGACCTTTTAAAGAATACAAATAAAGTAGCTTATTGAGCCCATTACACTTCTATAGCACTATCAGGGGGCAGACATCATGGATCAGATCTTCCGCCATTTGTCCCAAGATTCTAAACAACATGTCTGCCCCCTGATAAAGTTCTACAAACAAAGAGAGCTCAATAAAGTACTTTATTTGTATTCTTTCGTTGAAGTGTTTTAGTTTACACTGCCCATACTTGTTGCAGTCTTTCAATTCAACAATAACTTGATTTTTTTTTTTTGTTGCCACGAGCGGTCCTCCTTTAAGGTGGATTCTACAATTTTAGTGCAGGGCTTGTCGAATCCAAGGAGACTTAAATCCCCACTGCTGGCTCCTTACTTTGGTTTACGTAGAAATCAAGAGAATGGAGTGACCAAGAGATGAGGGGCATCATCAAAAATGCAGACAGAGTACAATGCGCGCACCACACTAAACATATAATAAAAATATTTTAAAAAGGACGGCCGTGGAGAAGAATGGAACAGTGAGGATCTCATTCCCTGTTTGGAAGGAAGAACACTCCTTCTTGTGTGAGGTGATGGCAGAGTGTCTGATATGGAGCCTTCATTTAGTCCTGCAGCACTGAAACCCTAATGAAGACGCAAATCTAAATGGGTTGGATAGAGTCAACGCTCCTTCTCGTACTACTATGGATTTGGGTTTTTTTTTTTCTACATTTGATTTCTCGTTTTATCTTTTGGGTAATTTTACTGGACTACTGATTACAGCTGCCATGCCGACATATTGCTCCATATATGTGAGTACAATTCCGCAAGTCGTTATCTACAAGTGTTGTGCTGGATTACGCTATGTTGCTCCTTTCTTTCTTTTAAAGGGCCACTGCAGTGCTTATCACACTATTTTTCGCAGGATGTCTTCTCTTTTATGCAGGCGCCATTTAGTTGAAAGGTGTCGACCTCTAATTTAGTGTGTTGGATGCATGGCCATTGCTCTAATTGGAAAGAATGGGATAATGACGAAGGTCTTTCCTTATTTTTTTGGTTTGTGTGGTACCTGGCATAATATTGGGAGACCTCCATTATTTTCCAGGTTTGTATGATTTCTGCTTTCATGTGCGTAATGGCTAATAAGTTAGCATTGGCACAGCCTGGTAGTACAAAACTATCCCACATGGCGCTAACTCCTTTATTGTGTTGGGGGGGGGGTGAGGATTATACATTGGGTCATGTGATGATGGTGCCAGTATTTGAGCTATTTATGGGGGGGGGCACCCCTTTTACACCATACAGTGGCTGAGCACTGGTTTGGAGATATCACATCTTATTTACCTGGTGACTTTATGGGGTAGAAGAGGAGAATTTCTTTCCTGTAGTAGCCCCCCACCTGCTCCATTACTTGTGCAATGGATGCCCGACATGGCATTTACTGGGGTCTGTGACAGACCATGCCATGGACACTAATGACCTTGTGCAAGCGTAGCCAGTCTGCCCTTGTGTGTAGCCGCTTGTACCCCGTCAGAGGGGTTGTGGAGAGGGCTTTGTTTGACACAAGGTGTCATGTTTTAAGGAATGTGATGCTTGTAAATAGATTATGAGGGTTGGGTGGATGCCGAATTCCTGCTTTTTAATATTTAACTGGTTGCCGAAGCATTCAACGTCATTATTCCGGTTTAATATTGTCTTATTATTATGATGTTGTTGTAAATCAATGTTTTAATGTTCTGAAATAACAATAAGTTAATAATATGTATATAAAACAGAGCAGTATTAGGGTGATCAATCATCAAACAAACAGATATATTTAAAGTTAATGGTGTCAGAACTAACCACATTTTTAAATTAAATATAATAAGTAAAAGGAGTAACCATGGAGTGAAACAAAAGGGGGTAGGGGAGGAAAGAGTCTTTAATAAAGGTGCCAACTTATAGTACAGAAAGTGTATCTGGCTATATCAATACAGCTCTCAAAAGGGTTTGTGTGTGAGGGTCTTCAAGGAACTGCAACACGGGTTTGGATATATCACTGTTTTGGCCTTCTGCTTTTAGGGTAAGTTTCTCCATGCATCACGTATTCTCAACCCTCATGATCCACTCACTAAAAGTTGGGGGACTAATGGTGCCCAGTGAAGAGGTTATAAGGGCTTTAGCTTAACTTAGTAAGTGTTTTATCACTGAGGTTTTGAATTGGATGATTGACATAGTAGTGTGTTGGAGTAAATGTGGTGCAGGAAGAATCTGTGAATTTTGGGGAAGTCGCATATATTTGTGCCCAAAAAGGTGATTGAGAGGGGGCTGTGCCACCAGATATGGAGCACGGATACTGGAACCCCACCAGTCAGGCCTCTAATATGGTTTTGGCAAACTGCCTCCTTGAAGGGTTCCAGGGAAAGGACGAAGATCAATGGGGAGAGTGGACAGCCCTGTCTTGTACCATTTAGTAATCTTGATGGTGTCTGGGAGTGCCCCGTTCATTTTGACCTGGCTGAGGGATAGGTGTACAGGGAAGAGCTCCACATCCACATATGAGGGCCAAAGCTGATACATTACAGAACCTACAAAAGTAAAGTCCAGTCAAGGCGGTCAAAGTACCTTTCCGCTACTATGAATGGAGTGTGCATTGGTTGTTTTGGGCGTGATGTATGAGATCAGACACTCCCTGTCCTGGCAAAAAAGCCTCTCTGGTCTAAATATATTAAAAGGGGCATATAGGGCTTGATACAGGAGGCCAGGATTTTTGAGAAGTTTTAAGTCCCCATTGAGCAGAGGTCTGTTCTCGGTTTGGTAATCTCGTCCTGGACCGTATGTCTAGTTCCATTTCGTCCTGGTCAGTCAGTCTTGTGCTGGCTCAATTTTGCCATTGTTAGGTGAAATTGGAGCTGGCCTTGTGGCTGCCCTCTGACTGAGATGCCAGGGCCACTGGTGTCTCAAAAATGTCTCGCAGGGTAGATGGATCTGTTGACCCCCTTTCTACTTCAGCCTATGGTGCTGGCTGGTTGTAGTAGATGTCTGTGCTTTGTAGGGAAGGCAGCGGCGTTCCACAACTAAGCAGCCATCTTCTTTCTCCTCAAACCACGATAATGTTTATAGATTTAAAATTGCAGTGCAAACATGTATTGTCTTAATGTTCTTTAAATAATGGAACCTCCAAAAAAATAATTCTCACCTAGCTGGGGATATCCTTCAATAACAATGATTATCTAGGTCCTAGAGCTAACAATCTACAAATGCCGAGCCACTATTCGGACATTTTGTGTTTCCTTGTGTGTGTATATATATATGTGTGTGTGTGTGTGTGTGTGTGTATATATATATATATATATAATTTTTTTTTTTTTTAATGTAGCTCTGACCTTGTCTCATGTCTGCTGTACTTTTCCTGTTTTTGGATCTTTTGCTTTTTGCTTATTTTTTCAGCAATATACCCCACTGACAAAGGAAAACAGATGTACACACAGCAGGACAGATAACTGTGCATCTTATCAGAAGGGATTAGTGTCTGATGCAGGCTGAAATGTAGCACTGCATTAAAACAAAATGCACATAAAAAAAAAAACGTGTAGGATGGGCCATATAGTGTGACCGTTGGCAGAGTCTTAATCTCTGGGCTGGAGGAATGTTTTTTGTTTGTTTGTTTTTTAATTGTTTTTTACACACATTTAAAAATATATATATTGTAACATGTTTAATTCCAGGAAAACAATCATGTGTGTTTTTTTTTTTTTTAATTATTATGATCACTAAAGTGTGTAGGAAGTTTTTTGCACCCTCTCCTACATAAATGCTCTTCCATATGGATGTGCAATGGTCTGGTGGTGTTACCCTCATATTTTTTCCCCCACGTGTAGAGGTTTCAGGTAGATGACATTCTTACAGTGACAGGTGATCAGTCACCATCCTACATGAACTAACCACCTGTCACCATAAGAATGTCATCTACCTGCTACTTGTACATGTGGGAAAGACCATTGCTCATCCGTATGGAAGGGCAAATATAGATATTCTGCAAAAAAAAACCCACAGTATTCCTAATAATAAACCACATCATAGTGTTTTCTAGGAATCAAACATGTTAGAAGGAATTGGCAATTTTTTAAATTCCCAGACTGCAGTGCGATGGATTATTACCTTGACCTGCATATTCTCACATGGTCTAAATTCAGACTTTTGAATGATGCCCCTTTCTTTAGCGCACTTTATTCTGCTGTCATTTATCTTTTACTAGTTCCGATTTCTTCCAGTAGGTTCGTAGCGTGGGTTTAGTTTACACCGGTAGTGTATCCTCCGCAAAGGCAAACAAGGCACTCGCCTAGGGCGGCACTTTGCCAGAGGGTGTTAAAGCACACTTCTGGTGCTTCAAACATTTTACCTCCCTCCTCCACTGTTAAGCAAGCTTTAGCTCCTTCCAGTTAATCGGGGTGATGGGGGCATGTATGGGACATGGTGGGGGGATGTAATGGGGGTGATGGTGGCATGTAATGGGGGTGTTGGGATATTTTGTGTGTGTGCAATGTGGGTGATGGGGCATGCAATGTGGGTTATTGGGCATTTAATGTGGGTGATGGGGTCATGCAATGTGGGTTATTGGGCATTTAACGTGGGTGATGGAGCATGCTGTAGGTGTGCAACGTGGGGTGGGGGGTGATACACCACTGGTTTACACGTTTATATTTAAGCATCCCATCTCTGCATTTATAATATATGTAAACGGTTTATGGAAGGGCTGGCAGTATGCTTTGGGTATATTGCTTATCTATAGAATTTCTAAGTGGAGCATATACCGTACTTGGCCATATGGACAATACAGCCATTACCGGCAGGAGTTTGCATGCATCAATACAGAGGTATTTGGAGCAGATGGTGAATTATTATAAGGGTTCTGTGAGCAGCCATAGGATGAAATACTGGGGGCGGGGCTACAGGGGGGAAATGGGAGGAGCTATGGCGAGAGTATACTCTTAGCTAGGAATTTGACCTTTCACCTTCCTCGTTTGAACTAACAATGGGGTGGCACACCTCATAATTATAAAACATGAACCATGTAATTAAGGGGACTCTGTCACCTTAAACATTGTTTATAATGTGAATGAAGAGATTTTAAAAAATCAAGTCACAAGTGGATGACATGAACAGGAGACGCCACAGGCGCATTTAAAACACATTAAACTCTTAATTGCTTGCAAACACAGAATATTTTTATTCTCATTCTACATTCACAGTCGCATACCTCCCAAGCTCTGCCCACCCCCGGCATCCTGATTTGTAGCAGTATAAACAATGTTTAGGTGACAGGTCCCTTTAAACTGTGTCCCCCATTCTGTGGCCACTTGGTGGTATAACCCACAGTCTCCATGGCAATGCAGGTACCTGTGTAAATGCAAGGGTTGTAAATCTGCACCAATGGAAACCCGAAGGGGGTGAAAATATTTTTTATGAAGGGGTACAATAAAAAAGAGAATTGGCAATGAGAAAAAAAGGGCAAGTATAAATTGTTGAGTACAGTTTTTAATAAAATACCAAATCTAATACACCGTATTAAAAAGGTTTGCATGTATGCGAAAATAAAACTTTTTATTACATAAATACAATGTGTGGTTATTAAGAGTACATCCAATGTGTGTGGTTATTATGGAGTACATCAAACAGCAGACTCTGGTGCTGGAAGTAAAGTTTAAAAAGTTATAAACAAAAAAAAACCCTGTAAAATATTAATTTACTTGGCTGATCTGGAAGTATACAGGATAGAAGTAACAAAATATCAGTAATAAGAACAAAAAAAAAATAGCGAACATTGTTTCTGTGAGTTATGGCGCCATAGGCAACAATGGACACTTTGCATGTTGTGGCAAATGACTACATTTCCCCTGATGCTTTGCGAGCATTATGGGTGATGTAGTCCACAACCTCTGGAGTGTTGAAGGTTGCCCACCCCCACATAGCATTTGCACATCAATCCTTACAAAAAACAAGAAGCATTTTTACAGAAATACAATTTTACAAACGCTACCCATGTATTTTGTATAGTTATCTATTAACCAAGTCATTATAATTGATATTTAACAGGGTTTCTACCCTCATATTCTACCCCCTTTTTAAAAAAAAAAAAAAAACCCAAAACTTTCACTTTATGTACCAGCACCAGAGTCTGTGCTTTTTAATAACCAGGCATACTCCAGAACATTGTGTTTTATGAGATTTTTATGTTTTTTTTTTTTTTGCTTGCTTGTACATCTTTTTAATATTGTGTATTAAAATTGATATTTTGTTTGTCCTAAATCTTATTTTGCACTCATCAAGTTATGACCTCTACAATGGACCTGACTTCAAAAATAAATAAAACAATGTAACGTAATTGATTCATAAATATGTGTCTGTCTGGCATCTACATTTTTCCTTATCTTCTGCTAGGTCCACAGATTTGGTTTATGTTGAAGACTAGTATGTAAGATAGTATATCTAGTAGCATCACAATGGAATCGTTGCTGATTGGGTAATGCAGATCACTCGACCTTTCATGACTGTGTGGACACGCATGATCACACCTCTTGTCACAGTCCCTGGGTGTGGGTGTGTGTGTGTGTGTTTGTTTGGGAAATTGTGCCATCATCTTTCTGACATATCCAGCCTGCAGAAGTCTTTCATGTTGAGCCAATGAAAGGCATCTCAAATCCTACTAAGAACAGGAGCTCCTACATTTAGGACCTTGCTGTTCTCCTTTCATCTGCTTCTGACATCCTCACTCAACACTTTGATGATTAAACAGTAGTTTGTTGGAGAATCTTCCCTAGCTTTCTTAGCCGGTGGTCCTTGTGTCAAATTATTTTCTGTATCAAAACAGAAGATAGAGGGAATTGCCCCTGAATCTATAGAACAGAGGTTTTAAAATTTATTTTTTTTGAAGTCGGTCGCATGTTCGTATGTGTTGGGTTTTTTTTGGCTACATTATTTTTTTTTTTTTACTTTATAGTAAGCGTGAAGAATAGCCGTTGGCAAAAAAAAAAAAAAAATTAGTTTTTAGCAATAATACAAAAAACGTTCAAACTGTCAACTAATTTACCCAATCCACTATTGTAATAAGCCTACATATTTATAGGGCTAATAACTAGATGATTAATTAAGACAGTTGGGTGAATGTTGCTGTCAGCTAGGCCTCACATTGACTGCTTTGGATGTTCCTGGGCGTCCATATTTTTTTAGAAAAAAAAAAAAACTCCACATCATCCGAAATGCAGATATATTTTTGACATATTCATTTTTATTATAATGGTGAAAAACAGCCAGTGGGCCACAGAAAAATTGAGTGTGTTTGGTGATTTTAAAGGAGTAATCCCAAATTTTTAAATCCACTTTATTCAAATAAAAGTACACATACATGTGTGGTAGAATGTTTGCTGCATGTTGAATGCCTTGGGTATAGAAAAATGCATGGATGACGTAACCGTTAACCCAACAAGTAAGCCTACCCGATTTAAACGAACTCCCCTCTAGATTTACAACATGAATTATTTTTGGAAAAAATGTTAGAAATGATCTGTATTTTGTTGGCTGAATTGTAAAAATCAAGATACTACGGTGCTTTTAGATTTGTCTCTCTGAAGTCTTCTGTTTATGACTCACCTTGTGGATTGAAATGCAAATGATGCATTTTTGCATATCTAGCCACAAGTGATGTCATAAACCGAAGACACCACAGAGACGCACTTAAAGCACCTTCTTCTCTAACAGTCTGGAAGGAGGGGACAGTGACTCTGCAAAGGATTGGGTTTTCATGCTGGTTCATTTGTTGGCTGTTTTTTAATTGCCCCAGTCAGTAAAACATTTAATCGTTCTATCCAATTGTCTTGTCTGCTGTGTCAATCTCTGCACTGTATACGTCAGGATATCTGTCTTGCCTGTCTGTGTGTAGGGTTGCCACCTGGCCGGTATTTTACCGGCAGGCCGGTAAAAAAATTGGCTTGACGCCATTGTTATGTCTATGGAGGCACCAGCAAGGCCGATATTTTTTTTTTTTTTTGAAGAACAGGTGACAACCTTATCTGTGTGTGTCTATCTTTTGATATTAGGTGGACTGAAAAAGTGGCACCAGGGCGAACTAAATTGCTTTTGCCCCTTCGGCCCCGCGGTTCCCAGCTCCCCCCCTGCTTTCTTGTAATATTTCTCTGACGCTTGCAGGCTTCAGTTCTTACGTTTGGGATATGTGTACTGATGTGCTGTTCTCTTGGTACAAAATACAGTCCGGTTCCGCTTACATTCCACAGACCTAGTTATGTGTTAAAGGAATGTCGTGAGAGGATTCAGTTCTAAGAATTCTTAAACATCAGTAATTACCGGTGCAATCGTTTAGAAAACTTGCGGTGTGAATGAATTTACACTTGACATGCATGTTGGGGCCTACACAAGTGATTCTAGCGGGGATAGAGAATTCAGACCACCAATAACATGGGCCCGGTTTCTAGACCTGAGGTAGGCCACTATTTAGCTTTTCTGCTGTTGTCTCCCAATTCCCATAATGCCCAAGTGTGCAAAGCATCATGGGAGGTGGCAGGTCATTCTAGCATTTAACGTTTGTTGCATTATGCGTTGATAAAGGGCAGCTAATCGCCTCTACAGCGCCACATTAAGAATTTTGGAATTGTAATATTTAGTAAAAAGCTGATTTGAGTTACATGTAATTTTATAAGGGGACAGGTCTCCCTATAGTTTCTAGAAACAGCCTTGTGAATTATAGTAACGTGGTTTTTAAAAATTAGTTTTTTTTTATGGTGGGTATAAAAATGAGTCCCCGGGCATCACTAGACAGTCAGGTTTTCGTCCCTTACTTGAGCACAGGTGGATTTATAACCTTAAGTCCTTGTGATAGATATATAGATATCCCCTCTCCCCTCTCTCCTCTTTCTCTCGTAAATAGTCCCCCCAAAAAAGTAATTTTTTTGCACTTGTATATTAAGAACACAAGGGGGGGGGGGGACTTTAGTTGTTTAAAATGTCTGTATTGGGCCCAAGAAGAAATTAGACTAAATAGTTTTAATTAATGCAGTGTTTAAAAACCTCTGGTCTATTTATCCAGATCATATGGTCCCTCTAAATTGCTGTTGCTCACTGATAGGTGCGTGTATGTTATAAGCTGATAAATACAGTAATTGTGTCCCCCCCCCCCCCCCCCCCCCCCACACCTCTTTGTATGATGATGGTGGGTATTAGCGGATGTCACCTATGGTTCTATGTATCTCCCTCCCCCACACCTGCAGAACATGTCTACCAGACGGCTGCCCTGCCTTCAAGCAGCGCACACACCTGTCTGTAAAACACCCCCTGTGATTTGCTGAGGTCTCTGTCTGCGCTGCTCCTAGACTGTGGTCTCTTGTGGGAATTAAAGCTGAACAAACAATGGGCCAAGAGGTGTCTCTGCAGGAAGCCTGTCTGTGCAGCTCGTTAGAAACCAGTGAAGGAGTTTAAGCATGCGTGGGATAGGCACAAGGCTATCCTAGCTATAAGAAAAATCCAGGGACTAATGAAAGGGCAGACTAGATGGACCGAATGGTTCTTATCTGCCATCACATTGTGTTTTTTTATTATTATTTAGGTTCAGGAGGGAAGGGTCAGAGGTGGCTGGGGTAGCAAAAAATAAAAGGCTTCTGACAAGTACCCCATACTGTACTGTAAAACACAAACTCCCCCCGCTGCGGAGCGATTGATATATACTACATAAGTGCTCTCTCGAACGATGTTTCAGTTGGGGGGCACATTGGGGTGCTTAACATTATGTTGGGGGCTACCTCCCTCTCTAGACCCCCCTACAAAATGATGTGCCCTCGATAATAGACTGTGTATTTACGGTATGAGGGGAGGGTTTTGTGATTGATCATTTTGAATTAATTATGTTGTTCTAACAACGTGTACTTTGAGGAAAGAAATGCCAGAACAAGAGGTCAGGGCCTGACCCAGGGGTGATGGACCCCTGGAAAATCAGAGGATGTATTTGTTTCCAGGAAGGGCGGTGGATATATGTGTGTGTACTTCCAAATCTCCGAAACCAGTATATAACTCTGATGGTTTAAGCTCTGGCGCCACAGCTGTTGTAGACTACATGTCCCATGTTGCTCATGCAGGGGATTTGGAGAAGCTGAGCATCATGGGAAATGAAGAATACCGCAGGAGGTGTATTCTAGCATTTTCAAAATATAAACTCCCTATTAAATAAATATCCTGCATGGTACCATAAGAAAATAAATGGATTTTTTATTTTTTTTTAAACTACATTAAAAAAAATTACTTTTTTTATTTTATGGCGCGCTCGCAATGCCACCAGCGCTCGCAAGGTTAATCTTCCCTTCTTTTGAGCTTTGGAGATTACAGGGATTATCCCAAAGCCCTGTCTCTAATATAACTGTTTGTTTTACACACTCATTTAGTAGAGAAGGTACCCTCTGCCCCCCCCCAGACAGATTCCTGCTGTGCTCTGCAGCGTCAGGGATTGCTCATGCCCCTCCTTCCCATCTCATTTGATGCTTGCTAGAGGTACTTTTTCTTTTATTTTTCTTTTCTTTTTTTAATTTTGGGGGGTGAGGGGTAGAAAACTGCTTGTGTGCATCTTTAGACAGAATGGCTTGTCTCCCACAGCATGCCTAAGACTTTTCCCATTGTACAAAAGCCACATTAGCCGAATGGGAACTTTTTTTCTTCCCTGCCTGTGTGCAATCGGAGTGCAAATGATTAACCCTTCGGTGAGACAGGCTTATGTAAGATGTGGCACTCGGAGTTAAAGAAACGCTATTAGGACAGAAACTGCACTATTAGCAAAGAATGAGGCCTAGTGTAAGGGCAAGGGGCTGGGGGGGCTGGGAAGATGAACTATGGTTTCTATGGGCAGAGGGGGGTGACTCACTCTTTCGATGTCCCAGTTATTTGCATGCTCTGAGGAGAAGTCCCTTTTTGTTCCAGAGAGACCTGATCAGAGCCCCCTGGGACAATGAGGGGCTTTGACAGAATGTTCTGGCAGCAGTCTCTAGGGGGGGGGGGGGGGGCGGATCAGGGTCTGTGCCAGGCAAGATGACTGCCTCTGTGTGTGGGGGGGGGGGGGGGGGGATCTTGCCTCCCATAGCTATGTAATTGTGTCAACTCCCGAAGTTACCCAGAATCCCTTACATGTCTACATATCGCGCATACTGCTCCGCAGGCGCTCTCTCTCTCTCCGACCCTGCATATATAGTCAAACCACAAACGCTCGAGAGCCACGGCTCCAAAAGTCTCAACTTCTGACCTGTAACTTTCTGGAAATCCTATGGCGCCATCATTTCCCTAAAATTAGTTAGTTTGGCTCCTGAAGTCTGCATATATCTGTCAAGCCTGAATGTAAGGCTAGTCATTAAAATTGTGTTTATGCATTTAATGGCCATATATGTAGCTTTCTTCACAGACTTTATAGACCTCCAAGTTCATAATTCTGGTTGGGGGGGCGTAGGCCTTGAGATGACCCATGTGGAACCTGGGTGCACCCTGCATGCGCTAAACTATACATTAACCTTTATATTGCGCCAACAGTATAATTAGTGCTTGGTAAAGAGCATGGACTCTAGCCACTTGACCTCTCCTGTTCACGACCTCCCCTTGTAATGCTGTACACCAGGGGTGGGGAACCCGCAGCCCTCTAGATGTTGCAGGACTACATTTCCCAGACTCCTCTACCAGCCTCTTAGTAGAAAGAGCATTATGGGAGATGTAGTTCACCAGCACCTGGGGGGGCCGCATGTTCCCCAACCCTGCTGTACACAAGATGTAATTATTCTCCATTATAGCAGTTTGTTTGCTTTCGGTGCTGCAAGATGACATCATAAAAAGGGGACCGCACCAACTCACTTAACCGCTTTCATGTGAAAGCTACGAGCAGGCCTGTGCCGTTGTGCGGCAAGGGTCTATTCCAGGGGCCGGCTGCTGATTTTGATGGAACGTATATGTCCGATTGTTTAGCAAGGATAAAAAAAAAATTGGAATATATATATATTTTTTTATATAGATAGATATATGATATGGAAAATATAAATCTAATATGTACGATTGCAGCAAGGGATTAAAATGCACTGGGTTTTATTTACAAAGCTAGACTCTAAAAGTGGAGCAATCAGGAGCAACGTTCCATTGGTTTCCATAGCGATTGCTCCAGTTTTAAAACACTGTCCCACATTTGCTTTTTTAGTATATAACCTCTGTTTCTTATAACCTGTGCGTTTAGTATTTTGCGTGTTTTAGTTAGAATTCTGGAAACGCACCATTTTTTTTCCCCCTCTGCTTTTTATTTCCACCTTAAATACTATTTACACGAGTCCCTGTGTGGTTAAATTCGGTTAGGGTCCAGACTCATAATTACAGGCCTGTGTTCCTGCATGTTATTGTGTGTGTGTGTGTGTGTTCCTGCGTGTGTGTTCCTGCATGTTATTGTGTGTGTGTGTGTGTGTGTGTGTGTGTTCCTGCATGTTATTGTGTGTGTGTGTGTGTGTGTTCCTGCATGTTATTGTGTGTGTGTGTGTGTGTGTGTTCCTGCATGTTATTGTGTGTGTGTGTGTGTGTGTGTTCCTGCATGTTATTGTGTGTGTGTGTGTGTGTGTGTTCCTGCATGTTATTGTGTGTGTGTGTGTGTGTGTGTGTGTGTGTGTGTGTTCCTGCATGTTATTGTGTGTGTGTGTGTGTGTGTGTGTGTGTTCCTGCATGTTATTGTGTGTGTGTGTGTGTGTGTGTGTGTGTTCCTGCATGTTATTGTGTGTGTGTGTGTGTGTGTGTGTGTGTCTGCTTATCTGCATACAGCTCTGCGTGAAACGCTCACATGCTGCTGGTATCTTGTGTGTGGAATAGTGTCTCCTTTGACCTGACCAGCCATCTTGGCAAGGCCGTGGGTGCTAGTGTTTGCTATAGACCCTCCAGTTACCACCTCCCACTCGTGTGAAATCCTGGCAGGACAGAGCATAGATGCTGTGGGGCTGAGGGCTTAATTGGCCAGGCTTGGGAGCATTCTGGCTGGAGCTCTGTGGGAGTTTATGCCTCTTCGTGACCGGATGTAGGGGGCTGGTTTGTCGTGGTTGGACTTTTAAGGTGAGCTGGGGGTGAAATGATCTGCTACCTCCTGGATCTAGTAAATGTATGTTGTGGAAAGAGAAACGAGTATGAGATTAATAGCGAGAATGGTATAGTATCTGGGGGAATCGTTTCATTAAATAGATGTGTGTGTGTGGGGGGGGGGGGGGGGTGGTATGTAGAGTATACAGGCGGGGGTGGTTCTAAGTCTTTAGGGCACTTAAATGTCAGCTATTTGCCCCTTCTCAATAATGGTCTCCCCGCAGCGTTGGTGGGTAACCCCATTTAGTAGGGGGCCCTTCATTTAAAATGTTTTATTTTTATATGGTAGCGCCACCTTTTTGGAGGATTAATGAGTTTAGTATGTGGTGGGGTTGGAATGGTTTAAACGTTAGGGCGTATGGTGGGGTCTAGCAATCGCTAGACAAAGGGTTGAGCTAGGGATTGCTAGCTAGAGAGGGAAAAAGTGTATTTTGGCTTTGGTAGTAAGAAGCGTGTTAGCTGAAGGGTGATCACTTGACCAGTGTTGCTACCAAATAAGCCAATCAAGCGGCTGCTTTGGACCCCCAACATGTTTATATGGAAGCACCTTGCACCTTTGCATCACCTCGTTGGTGTGCTTATACCCCCAGAGAGGAGACATGGCCAAAATAATTTCCCCAGGAATAAGTAGAATAGGGGGGGGGGGGGGGGGCAGGTAGGGGCAAATACAGTGGAGTATGGCCCCACATCTGACTTTTTTTTCTTTTCTTTGAGGCCTCCAAAATCTAGAACCACTCCTGCACTGGCTGAAGGGTTGAGAAGGATGATACTGAGGTACAGGGGGAGTATCCCTTATCCAGAAATCCGCTATCCAAAATAACGTTATCCCAAAAAAGTTTCGGATTTTGGCACAAGTTGCAAATTCCACACACACCTGTCAGGATGCAAGCGCAGAACAGTCTATTTATCGTTCAGCCCCTTTAAGCTGTGATATAGCCTTTCCATGCATGCTCGGATTCCCCCACGTCCAGAAAGGGTAATACAATGACACGTGTGCAGACCTGACACGCCAACGGCAGGTTCCCAACGATGCCACACATCACAGCTACATCACAGTAACAGTGATTTATTTGCTCTATACAGTATTTACATTGATTCTACTGTATTTCATGAGAGCTGAGAGGCTTTATTATATCTTATTATTGAAAATGATCAGTTATCTGAACTGACCCGTTATCCAAAATACTTCTGGTCCCAAGCATTTAGGATGAGGGAAACGCAGGGTAGACTGGCGTTAAAGAGTAGTGTTTGCTCGTTGGAGGGCTGAGGAGTATCTGTGTGCGGTGAGAAGGTTTTGCTGGAGGGGCAGGATGTGTTTTGCTTGCTAGATGAGCGATAATTAGATGGGAAGAAAGAAGTGGTTTCCCTCGTCAAGACTTGCGACCCGTGAGGCCAAACCATTCACTGTTGTCCCAGCCTTGCTCTCGGGGGGGGGGGGGGGGGGGGACGACTTGCGTGTGAGCTTTTGTCACTGTTTTGGAGAGGACAGAGGCGCATTGTAATAAAATTATCAGTCGGCCTGCTGCAGGATTTGTGACTCTGATAGCGGAGCTTGTCCCCTGACCGGTCTTTCTCTCTGCTGGTTATTGGCACACCAGGGATTACCCAGTAATGCTCTGCAGGGCTCTGTCACGGACCGGTTTAGACAGTGCTGTCCTGTGTGAGGGGACTGCCACCAGCACTTGCCATGTGGCAGATGCTGTCACAGTATCAATGAGGAGGAGGCGGGGGGGGGGGGGGGGGGGTTTGGGAGAAAGGGCTCCTCCATCCCAGAACCATTTGCAGTTTCTGCTTCATCTCTTCATATGTCAATCCCCCTTGGGAGTCTCTTGGTCCCCACATACACACATCTGTCTATTGTTCCTCTCTCTCCATGCAGAGACTGTTGTGGGTGTAGCTGTGCCGGAGGATACCTACCGGCTTGTGAGTACCTGTCCCCTGCCCTGTTCACCTGTATGTAGCCCACCATCCCCCATTTTATTTGTAGTACCCCCCTCATTGCTGCCTGTAAAGTGTGTGTGTGGTTATTGCAGTCAAGCTTTGGCCATCATGCACCTTTTAGTGTTACAAAGTGATCTGGGTCGGAGGTCTGAATCCCTAGCCACCAAGGAAAAGTGTCTTCTGTTTTAACTCTTTAATTGCCAGCGGTGCAGCACCGTTATAGAGGTGATAATGCACCTTACTGAAATTTATTAAACGGTAATTATTATTATTATTATTATTTTTTTTTTTACAGCTGGATTACACCACCTGCAGACGCACGAGTTTGCAATGTAGGAATTGTTAGGTTATTTTTTTTGTGCCGTAACCCCACGCCCCCCGGGGGCAATGAATAGGTTAATGATGTGTTTGAAAAGACTACTCCATATTTACTCTTGGATTAAGAGTATAATTGGTGTTTTCTATAGATGATGCAGTCAGGTGGATGCCGTCTTTGTTATGGATGTGTGCGTATATATTTAGCAGTACAAGGGCATTGTAGGTATGATCTTTGTAATGCATTTGTCTTTTGTGTGTGTGTTTGGTTTGTTTTGTTATTTTATTTTTTACTTTTATTATTAGCGTGTTCACATGTAATGTCACTGGGCTGTTTTTATACAATTTCTTGCAGTTGTTTGTGCCCCTTTTTTCTTCTTATTTTTTTTTTGAGCAGCTGTATTTTTAGGGAGTAGGATTTTTTTTTATTATTATTTTTTAAGCTGTATTAATTATTTGGGGTTTACAGTTTTAGAACGATCATTTCTTTTATTTCTGAATGTATGACCTTTTTCTTATGCTCAAGCCAGAAATTCCAACCTGGTAATATAATTGTAGCGAAAACACATTATTATTATTTTTTTAAAAATGTATAAAGTTTTTAGTGTTCTTGTATTAAAAGATCCCATAAAGGGAATCAACACCGTAAAGGAAGAGAGTATATTTAAAAGAAGGAAAACTACCACAACTAGAGGACATAGTCTTAAATTAGAGGGGCAACGATTTAAAAGTAATATCAGGAAGTATTAGTTTACGGAGAGGGTAGTGGATGTATGGAATAGCCTTCCAGCAGAAGTGGTAGAGGTAAACACAGTCAAGGATTTTAAGCATGCGTGGGATAGACACAAGGCTATCCTAGCTATAAGACCGGGAACGGGGGACTAATAAAAGTACTCAAAAAAATTAGGCAGACTAGATGGGCCAAATGGTTCTTATCTGCCGACACATTCTATGTTTCTAAGCTAATGAATACTCCCAGCTTGCATAAAAAATTGAAATCCAGAGACCCCGGTTTTCAATTACCGCTCTATCTAGGACTGCCCGTCTGGTGTGTTCTTAGATGCTGGGCTGGCAGAAGAAGATCAGGCAAAGAAAAGCTTTTTAATCAGTTTTGTTTTAAACGGACATATTAAGGTTCAGACCAATGCTATATATTAGAAACTGTCCTCCCCTATTGTATTGATTTTGTAGTCCAGCCCTTGTATAAATGTCCCAAACATGCAAGTAAATACATTTATGTGGTGTTAAAGGGAATCAATTTCTTATACTGTGGATGTAGATAATAAAAAAAATAATGAAAAATACATTGTGTTAGCAAATTTGCAAGAAAATTAATAAAATAATATATATATATATATAAATATATATAATATATTATATATATTAAATGCACCTGTGGTCTCCTGCAGATGACATCATCTTGTAACTTTATATGCAAATTAACTACTTTTGCAATGTCAAATTTACATATCACGCTACAGGGTGATGTCATAAGCAGGAGACTCCACAGACACATGTAAATCCTATTTTTCTTTCCTCTCACGGTATGCATTTCTTTGCACTCCTGCTTCATTGCATATATTTTGCATAACCAGGTACTAGTAACCATGAAGATACAAACACAGCCACTGACGGCCTTCTGAAAGGCCTCCATGGGACAATAATGGACTATATTCAACAAGTAGGAAGAGGGAAGTGCTCATGCCATTGTACAGAGCACTGGTGAGACCTCACTTGGAGTATTGTACACAGTACTGGAGACCGTATCTCCAGAAGGATATTGATACATTGGAGAGAGTTCAGAGAAGGGCTACTAAACTGGTTCATGGGTTGAAGGATAAAACTTACCAGGAAAGGTTAAAGGATCTTAACATGTATAGCTTGGAGGAAAGACGTAACAGGGGGATATGATAGAAACATTTAAATACATAAAGGGAATCAACGCAGTAAAGGAAGAGAGTATATTTAAAAGAAGAAAAACTACCACAACTAGAGGACATAGTCTTAAATTAGAGGGGAAAAGATTTAAAAGTAATATCAGGAAGTATTACTTTACTGAGAGGGTAGTGGATGTATGGAATAGCCTTCAAGCAGCAGTGGTAGAGGTAAACACAGTGAAGGAGTTTAAGCATGCGTGGGATAGACACAAGGCTATCCTAGCTATAAGACCGGGAACGGGGGACTAATAAAAGTACTCAAAAAAAAAAAAAATTGGGCAGACTTGATGGACCGAATGGTTCTTATCTGCCGACACATTCTATGTTTCTAAGATACTACACCCGAGCTTCCATGAGTTAGGGGTCCGGTATCTACTTGACCAAGGGATCCACGTTCCCTCCCGAGTTTGTTCTATCACTGAAGGGCGTATCTGAATGATGACATCATAGCTGGACAACCCAGTGTGAGCTTCTAGATTAAGACCTCTTGCACCCTGGGTTGGGAGCATGGTGTGGCTTCCTTCAAGCTCGACATACTTTTGAAGAAGGTCCTACTAGTGAAATATCTCTGGAAAAAACAGAAAGAGGGACAAGATGGGGCTCACGCGTACTAATGCTTGCAGTTCTGTTTAACGTCTTTTGGGAAGGAAGATGCAGTAATCCTCGGGGGCACACAGTGAGATAACCTAACTCGACACCAAAAGTTTTAACGTAGTCCTTCCTTCCTTGAGTTGATTCCTCTTTGTGTCAGATTAAATGTTGTGGTGTCAGGTTAAAAGTTCATGGTAGACAAATGGACCACATTGTACGTACAATGGGCAGGTCCACCCAGCGTATTTCCTGTATATTGTATGTGTGATGAATAAATGGGAAATACTTATTTTTACTATTTACAGTTCTTCTTTTTAGGTATACATTGTATAAGCAAAATTGCAAGAATTAGGATAAAAATGTGTCTGTGGCGTCTCCTGTTTATGACATCACCTTTGGCTTCAAATGCAAATTACTCCTTTGCCACTGCAAACCAGTTAATTTGCATATCAAGCCACAGGTGATGTGTCTGTGGAGTCTCTTACTTATGACATCACCTGTGACTAGATATGCAAATGGAATGGTAATTTGCATTTCAAGCCACAGGTGATGTCATAAACAGGCGCCACAGACACATTTACAACACATTTTTCTCCTTATCTAGGCCTTTGCTTGCAATTTTGCCAACATAATGTATACATTTTCCATTCCTTTTTTTTTTTTTCTGGTGCCGATGTTAAACTTAGCAACCTTTTATTAATATATTACTTTTATAAAGACAAATATTAGTGAAATTTTTGCTGTGCTAGGAAAACAAGGGGGCTCGTGGATTAAAGAAAAAAATAGTGGGCATTACCTCACAAAATGGCAGAATGTAACGCACAGTGTGAGAAGGGTTAAAGTTCTATTTATTTTGGCTTATCTTTTCCATCATCAATAATTCATTGCATATATTTCTATATATGAGATGCAATCAGGCCATATGTGTATGTAATTCCCTTTCTCTGTTCTTTTTCACCACACCAGCTGATCGTGATGTTGGATCTGGTGCGGTCCCTGACCATCTTCCTCTGCTTCTCTCTGTCTGCTGCTTCCTCTCCCTACTTCCTCCGGTCCAATGTCATATTCAACCATATGGCCCGTGACCCCGGCTCAGGTTCCATCTACGTCGGGGCCATCAACCAGATTTACCAACTTTCCTCTGATCTGCGCCTCCTTGTTGAGGACTCCACTGGACCAGCATTGGACAGCCCGGAATGCCTTCCCTTTAAGGACCCTAAAGACTGCCCCCAGGCCTCTCTCACCCCCAATTATAATAAGTTGCTGGCTGTGAACAGTCACAGTGGGGAACTTTTAACCTGTGGACACGTTTTTCAGGGTATATGCGAGAAGAGGAGTCTACTTAACATCTCCAACGTCATCTACCGGACTGTGGATCCTGGGGACAACCAGTTTGTGGCTGCCAATGACCCACAGGTCACCACTGTTGGAATAGTGGAGAGGACCTTAGACGGCCACGATTATCTTTTTGTGGGTAGGGGTCTGACTGCCAGGCTGTCAAGTGGTATACCTCCCATTACTATACGTCAGCTGGAGAAACCGTCCGTGTTCTCCAACGACGGTCTAGGCAAGCTGGTGGTGGGCGACTTTTCGGATTACAACAACACCTTTGTGGGCATCTTTTCCAATAATGGGCACATCTACTTTTTGTTTTACCGCCGCAGAAGCAAATCGCAAATGGAGTACAAAACCTACCTTGGTAGTGTCTGTAGCCAAGACCTCCACCTCTACTCTTACGTGGAGGTGCCTCTCATGTGCAACGGAGGGTATAACTTGGCACAGGCCGCTCACCTGGAAACTGTGAAAAGGGAGCTGTTTGTAGTCTTCGCATCAACGCAAGGCTCCGGTCCAAATCCCAGCAGTCAAAGAGCTCTCTGCTCCTACAAAATGGTGGACATAGAAGAAAGGATTGAGAAGGCTCGGAGCCTGTGCTACACGAATGGGGGGAAAGGAGAGAATGAGCAGGAAGAGTCTGGCATAGAGTACGGAGTAAATTCAAAGTGTGCAGGACTTCCGCAGGTATGTATCATGTATGGGAATTATTCTCCCCTTGTGTTTTAATACTCCCTGTAATGTAAACAGAAGGGTTTATTAGTAAAAACATTGCGAGTTGAACGTTTCATCCCACCGACTTAACCATTGAGGAAACACTGTTTTATTATTGTGGGGGTTTAAAAAGCAAAGAATAGGGGGCTTCGATCTCACAGATCATCGCTCAATTGACCACAGAGAAAGTTGATACAACCTGTGCTCTTTGTGATTGGTGTGCACGAATGTCGGTCATGCCACAGACAGCCAATCCGTGGGGAGGAAGTGATCAGTGGGCTTGAGGTGTGTTCATCTTCATAGTGCCACACTCCAATCACTCTGCCGGGTCACGGTGACGTGGCAGCTTGGAAGTTCCTAAATACTAAATTTGCTTCTGAAGACTTCAGTGCGCTTACAAAACTGATGGGAGGGTTTTAGTACTTCTGTAACTATATATATTGTGCAGGTACAAAACTGTTTCATTTCTCCTGCTAGACGAGCAGAGCTGGCCCTGCATAATGCATTGTTAAACATTGTTTTAAAAATGTAACCATACATTATCCATGGCCAGCTGAGCTCTACTTGTATGAAATGCTTGTCAAGTTCAGCCCTGCACAATGTATAGTCAAGTCCATTAAATTAAAGGGAATAAATCACCTAAACATTTTGTTTTCTCTACATTAAAAACAATGACTGAAAATGATCTATACATTGTGTTGGCAACATTGCATGCAAATGCCTGAATTAAAAGAAAAATGTGTTTTAAAGGTGTGTCTGTGGAGTCTCCTGCTTATGACATCACCTGTGGCCTGATATGCAAATTACACAATTCCCACTGAAAAGGAGTTCATTTGCATATCGAGCCACAGGTGATGTCATAAGCAGGAGACTCCACAGACACATTTAAAACACCTTTTTCTCCTAATTTATGCATTTTCTTGCAATTTTACCAACACAATGTATAGATCATTTAATATATATATATATATATATATATATATATATATATATATATATATATTTATTATTTATTTTTTTTACACTCACATTAAAACAATGTTTACAGTCCAGTTTAAGTGTTCTTCTCAACTCCTTTTAGTAAGTAGAAAACTTGACCAAAAATACTGGAGTTGGAAAATCTCTCCAAACTTGCGTTTTGGTCTGCCTTAGGGGCCTGTTCACAACTCCCTGTTAGTGAATAAATCCCAGTGTGAGAGTTAGGTGCGCTATTTTTGCATTCCTGAGTGACAATTATTGCAATATGTATGTTTTCTTGAAAGTCTGTATTTCTACCGCCCCTCCTCTTTTTGAACAGGATTCTCCTCAGAATTTCCCCTGTGGGGGGGAGCACACGCCAAGCCCCATCGCCAGTCGCATCCCATTGGAGGCCAATCCACTCCTCACCGATGATTCTGGTCTCTCCGCCGTAACGGCATTGGCGGAAGACGCCAACACTATTGTGTTTCTGGGCAATGCTGGCGGGAACATTCACAAGGTACTTGTCGTCTTGTTTATGCCTTTTTTTAACTCACTGAATAACTGAATCCTTAAAGGCACTCAGTCGCCTATGCATTGTTTAAACCGTGAATGTAGAGCATAAAAAAAAAACATTTAAACTTATATTTCTCTTATTTTATGCATTTGCTTGTAATTCTCTTAATACAATATATAGAACAAGACCACTTGCTCGATCGGCCTTATACGCTGTTCAGACATTCACACCTCTTCTCTCCTCAGGTATTCGTGTCTTCTGATGAAGGACTGGTCTATAGCACGGTAATCGCCGTTGCAGGGTCTCCCATCAGCCCTGACCTTATTCTGGACGAGAGCGGGAGACAGCTGTATGTCATGACGGAGTCACAGGTGAGCCTCACAGTATAATGTACCACACATTGCATTGTGTGAGTCTAACCAAATGACAAATTTCGGCACAACTTTGTTCCTTGACAAGCATTGGGATTTGGCCAGCATGTAGAATATTTATTTGTGTGTATATGTATGTGTGTGTGTGTATATACATTTATGTGGGAGTTCTGTATACAGTAGGAAAATAGGGGTGTGTATAAATTCCTAAAACCCCAGCTGTTCAAGTCCATGATGCTACATCTCTTGGGTCTGGTTTTCCTCCCTTACCTCGCATCTCCCGTTTCAGGTCACCAGGCTACCTGTGGCAGAGTGTTCAGCATACTCGACCTGTGACTCCTGTCGCCAGGCTAGGGACCCCTTCTGTGGCTGGTGTGTCCTGCAAGGAAAGTAAGTAATCTGTGATGATCTAAGCAAGGCATGATCCATAGGTGTGCAAAAAAAAAAACCCAGTAGGGGACTAGCGATTTCAACATTATTTTTTTTTAAATCAAAGCATCCCTTGACCTTGCTGATGGATCTCTTTTTTTAAAATGTTCTTCTTTTTTATTTTTTTTAATCATATTTTGCTTAGAATATATTGTTATAATAAGAGGGATACAAAACAATCACTAGGACACTTGCTTTCGCCAGTGTCTTGTGGAGGTGATGTCTTACTGGCCTGTGAGACTTGCTATGGCCAATAGGAGTATTTGGAAAGGCTTGTCTGTGTCAAACTGAAGGTCAAAAATTTGGCTTGCTTGTTGGTGATGGGACATACCCCTGGGCAGCAGCTAGTGTAAAAGATAATGACATTTGTGGAGATGGGATGGGGCATGATTAACCAGGAAGGAGGAGAAAGTGTAGAGAGGGTCGGGAATCACTAGAAGATGGGAAAAGGCTGGTGAAGATGGCAAGACATGGTCCGACGGGAAAGAGAGGGGCAAGGTAACCGAGGGAAGGAAGAGTCTATACAGGTCTGCGGCAAAATATGTCCTGGAATTGAATGGGAAAAAAAGTGCCCCCATCTGTTTCTTAGCTTGTGTGCTTTTCTCTATGTTTGTGTGTTTTTTGTGTACTGGATTTGGAATAATTGGTACACATCGCAGGCTACATGGTAAAGTATACTGTTTATCTCTTTGACCTATACACGTGCGTCTTACAATTCTGCTAGCGCACTAGCACATGCCCAGCCCCAAATGCTGTGGATACCTGTGTAGGTACTATTCCCCTTTAAAGGACAATTGTAGCAAAAACACAAGTAATGTTTAATTTAAAGATTGCATAGAGTGTAGAAATTTGTAAATAGAAATATGCCATATTGAGCCCTCTTTGTGCTGTATAGCTCTAATAGGGAGCGGACACATTGTTTAGAATCTTAGGAAAGTTCTTCATTCTCCTTGGTTCAGATGAAGGAAGATCTGACCCAAGATTCTAAACAACATGTCTGCCCCCTGTAACTATCTACACTTGACGCAATCTTTCAAATAAACATTAGTTCATTTCTTGCTACAGTTGTCCTTTAATGATTTAATCCTTTTGCAGGTGCACTGAAAGCAAGCAGTGTGTGCACTCGAATGAGAAAAACCACTGGCTTTGGAGCTTTTCGACTGAGACCCAGTGCCTGAGCATCCAGACTGCTGTGCCAGCCAATCAGAGTAGACAGGAGCAGACAAAGGTGAGTGTCTCGTCTTAAACTCTTCTGGGTACGCAGGTAACTTGGCTTGGTCGTCCTACATTAAAAAGATTACAATAACCTTCCCATGGGTAGATTCTGACACAGGAGGCTTAGCTTAGAGGGCCTTCGTCTTGTGAGCTTACACTCTAGTGGTTCTGTTCTTTTAGATCACCATGACGGTGCTGCAGTTGCCTGTTCAGGCAGATGGGGAAAGCTGGCAGTGCCTATTTAATGAGTGGGCAAGTGTGGCACAAGTACACGAAGACCAGGTCGTTTGCGACTCTCCTCCAACTGAAGTGCTCCCACCCAACCAGGAGGGCAAAGGTAAAAAAAAGTGCAGCTCATCTAGCGCCGGCCTCTAATGTGTTAGCCAAATAACATACGTGTAGATCAGAGGTCTGAAACTGTAGACCTCCAGCTAGTGGTGGCCTACATCTCCCATAACCACCTGTGAGTTAAAGGAACAGAGTTTTATTTCTAAAGCCCAAATCTTTTTCTCTAAGTAAATGTCAACATTAACCAGGATTGTTAGTTGTTAAATAAAAAATAAAAAAAACTCTCTAAGCTTTTAATGGGCATACCTTCCTGCTTTGATCTTTGGTACATGCCAAATTAAATTTTGATAATTAGGTACTGAACTGAAGTGGAATAAAAAAAAGTGAAGTGGGCTATTCATTAAAGCTTAAAGGGACTGGATCACCTAAACATTATTGTTTTTTTAATGTGAAAGTAGTGAATACAAATTTATTGAAAATGATCTATACATTGTGTTGGCAGAATATACCAATACCAAGTGCCTAATTTACAAAATGTCGAATAAATATCATATACCATTCCCTAAATATCGTATACCATTCCCTAAATATCATATAACATTTCCTAAAATTCTGAGCAAATGGCATACGTGGAATAAAATTGTTAGCCGTATGGCAGGTATTATAGTAGAATGTATTACCTTTCATACACACGTAGGTAGCCTAGGGTTACTCCTGTGATTTCATATTGATGATTACCGGAGGACATATTTTTAAATTTAATTGCTGCATGTTTCACCCCGACCCCCTTTATGTGGTTTATAAAGACTTCTCAGAATACCACCTGTGTTAAGAAAAACCTTATCTATATGTTATCCTTATGGATGTATTTATGTTGAAACCTGCTATGAATCATGTTCTGTGATCCCACATCCACTTGTATAACTACCCTGAGGCCTGGCCTCTCCCTTGTCACTTCTCAGATTTTCCCTGCTTTCTCCTATATATATTAATCTCTGTCCAGGAGTTTGTTGTTGTTTTTTTAGCTATTGTTGTTTATTATTAGTTTTTTCTTTTGGGGTGTGTGTGTGTGTGTGTGTGTTTAACAATTTTTTTTTGTTCTTTCTGTGGTTAAAAGATCTGTACATTTTGGAAAATCATGGTCTGTAGTGCTGAGCCAGTTCATGTGTAAGCATGTGGTTTAATTCTTAATGGTTTGCTGACTCCAGCTATGTCTGGACCCAAAAAAAGGAAGGAAATTCAAGTTTTGCAAACTATCTTTTCCAGCCATGCCTCCTGTATCGCTAGGAAAAGTCAAATATCATAAACACAATAGAAATAATTATGCTTTCCGCCTCACACCATACACTAGCAACACTTTTAAACCGCGTTCGCCCAAAATAACACAAAAATACAAATAAATATCCAAAATGAGACTAGAGGCTGATTAATGCAGATATGTAAATATAAAGGCAAAAAAAGTTTCAGAATGACGAATTAAAATTCCCAAATGAGAAATAACGAAACCCAGTAACCATGTAATTTAGCGTTAAATTGGTGACTGTGTAATAAGCATGGCAGGCATTTTTTTGCAATGTTATGAAGAGGAAGTCACCGATTTATTTATTTATTTTTAAGCTACAGTATACTATTTCTGTGTTTTTGATTGACATTTGGAGAGTTGACGTAGGTAGCACCGATTTTCTTTTCTCATGGAAAATAGAGTTCTGAGTTTCCGATCATTTCTGCACCAAAATGTTTCGAACTGGCATGAATATGGCTTTTTGTGCCGAAATGTCAGCCTCTGAACACCGAAATTGGTAGTCTCTACCCTCCCGGTATATTTATATATACTATATAAGTATATATATACTTATATATGCACTAAGCACATTCTAACCACATTATTATGGCAATATTATTCACGCCCCTATCATGGGCATTTGTTTATATGTGATATGCTTGTTTTGTTTTTTTTAAAAACCCTTTCAAAACCGAGTGCATTTATGACCCCGGAGCGTATCCTTACTCCGTATAGGCTGAGCGGTTTGGGCTTCCATGCCTTTTTTTTTTTCACGTTGCTTTCTTCCCGCAGATCATGTGACCCTCCACTTGGCATTGGTTTTCCACAATATCACTGTTGCCGTGACAGATTTCATGTTCTACGATTGTGGAGCAGTGATGGAGCTGGCGGCCTATGCCCCGTGAGTACCTAGTCTACCCGCCGGTCACTTCTTTTCAGCACTTTTGGGCTTTGTTCATGAATCGCAGCGAAGGACCTTAAAAACTTAAGGCCAAAGTTGCCGAGTTGGAAAAATTATCCCGTTCATCTGAAATTCCCATGTCCGTTCCCTCTTTCGGGAATAAAGCGGGCCCTTTGTGTTTGGTTCGGGTTCACAGAATCCATTTTGCTTCATTAGAGTACAGTCTAGAGCAGGTATGTCCAAATGCAGCTGTTGATGGACTACATCTCCCACATTCCCCCACCAGACTGCTGAGATGTCAGAGAATTATGGGATATGTAGTCCACCAGCAGCTGGAGGGCCTCAGTTTGACACCCATGCTCCAGAACGTCTTTTCCAGTTACTTTTCAGTGGCTGGTTTTTATTGGTGTATTTTTATAACATGGGTTGCTCTAGTGCTCGGATACCCTGAAGTGTACTTGGCACATGTAGCAGCCGGGACTGAACGGTATACATATATACAAATGGAGGAGTTTTCATTATGGTTGGGAATTAAGTTTTAAATATAAATGAAACACTTAAGTTATTTAAAAATTATTTTTTGAACAATAATACATTTGTCTCATGGGGTGACAGATACACAAGAAATAAGGGACCGGTAGAACTGTGATCAAGACGTGGGAGGGATGTAGTTGGTTATAACTGAAACCTCCCATGGATCTTTTTGTTTCCTGTACTCCAGCACTGACATGTGGTGCAGCTCCTCTGAGGCTATGGCTCCACAGCTATTCTTATGGTATTCTATGGGATGTGTTTTGATTTGGTACTTCAGAGCACTACCATTCATAACAGAGATTCCATTTTATGTTTATTCCCTCTTCGCCCAATTGAGAAAACATTTTTTTGTATTATTTGCTGGTTATAAACTGACCCATTTATGAATGTTGGGGAAGCAGCCAGGAATAGTTTATATACAATACCTTGTGTTCTGTATTCTGATTGAAAGCTTTGTACCTATAGGTGTGGTGGGTGTGTGAGCAGTCCCTGGAGGTGTAACTGGTGCCTATCTGATCACCGCTGTACACACACCACCCAATGCAGCCAGGATCAGACTGTGATATACAGCGTGAACCAAAATGTAAGTGAAATATCCCCCATCCTTATCAAGTGTGCTGTGTGCTTGTGTGCTGTAGTTCTGCAACAGCTGCAGGGCCGCAGTTTGGAGACCCCGCTATAGGGCAAGGGATGAGCCTTATGTGCGAGATGGAGAGCACTGTTGAGAAAGGACTTGGAATAAGGTCCTCACCCCATCCCTTGGGAGAGAGGTTCTTACACAATCTCATGTGGTCTAGTGGCAGTGGACTGGGCACACTCATTTGCATGGTGATTAAGGGTTTGAACAGGACTGTTCTTCTCGGCCGTTACAGCGGCTGAAGGTTCAGCCAGGCTAATTGTCAAGGCGCAGGTTAGTTTTAGGGTTCGGATTGGGGTTAGGGTGTAAGGTCAGTATTAGGGGTTACTTTTAGTGTTAGCACTACTATTATGGTTAGGTGTTAGTTTTAGGGTTAGTATTAGGGCTTACTTTTATGGGTAGTACTGATAGGGTTACTATTAGGCTTAGGTGTTAGTATTAGGATTAGGAGTTAGTTTTAGGGATAGTATTACTTTACTTTAGTTACTTTTATGGGAAGTACTACTACTAGAGTTAGTATTGGGGTTAGGAGTTGGGTTTAGGGTTGGGGGCTTTGCTTTACAAGGGGGGGGGGGGGTTACTAGGATTATTATCTGTCTGCGCTGACAGCTCAGCGCTTTAACTGCCATGGTGAAATGGCCAAAAAGGGTTGTGCGCTGTTTAAATGAGAAGGTCCAGTTGTCGGTCTCCCCGTACTAATTATAAGATCCGGCATAATCCTATGTGTGGACCTTACAGGATATACATGGAGAGCTGCAGGGCCCGGATGCCTGTCCAAGGCTGGAGAGTGTTGTGGATTCTCCCTTTATCCCCGTGGGCATTGAAAGAAAACTGGATCTGATTGGACGGAATTTACATCTTCTCGAGGTGAGGTCTGGTCGTCCTGCCCCATTGTAACCATGCAATACGTTTTCTTTTCCAAGCAAGCACAGGTTATTATTAGGACCATGTTGCTTTAAGAAGTGCAAGTGGGTGTGTTCTTAAAATGCCTATTGATGATGATGATAATAATAATAATGTATATTTTTTTGAATAATTCCCATTCCTCCTTTTGCAATCAAGTGGTAGAGGCATGCGTGGGATAGGCATAAGGCTATCCTAGATATAAGATAAAGCCAGGGTTTACCGTATTTGCTCGAATATAAGACAAGGTTTTTTTCAGAGAAAATGCTCTGAAAAAGACCCCTCAACTTATATTCGAGGTTGTCTTATATTCTGACCTCAAAACGAGGTCAGATTATAAGACTGGACTATCGTGCAGACATCCTCCATGCTGCCCAACACTGCCGTCTACTATGACGAACCGGCTGTCCGTCATAATAGATGGATGTGTTGGGCAGCATGGAGGATGTCTGCACATATCGTGCAGACATCCCCCTGGTGCCCACACTAGCCACCAGGCAGCGATGAGGTAAGGGGGGGGGGGGGGGGCAGAGAGAATCAGATGGGGCAGGAGAGACCAAGGGGAGGGGGGGGGGAGAGAGACAAGGGGAGGGGGGAAGAGACAGACAAGGGGAGGGGGGGGGGGAGAGAGACAGAGACCAGGGAAGAGAGACACAAAGGGGGGGGGGGGAGAGACAACACTAAGGGAGGGGGAGAATGCTGTGGGGAGGGGAAAGAGAGGCAGGATTGGGGCATAAAAGGAAATAAAAACAAGAAATGCATTTTTTTATATCATAATTTTTATTAAAAAGCACTTTACATGTGAATATATACAAGTTGAACTTTTTTTTCTTACAGGGTAGTCTTATATTCAGGCTTTTAGTTCTTTTCTTAAAGGAATATCCAAAGTTTCGGGGGTCGTCTTATATTCGGGGTCGTCTTATAATCGAGCACATACGGTACTAAAACTATTTAGAAACTTGGGCAGACTAGATGGGCCGAATGATTCTTATCTGCCGACACATTGTATCATTGTCACAAGTCCTTTGGGGGTTTTTTAATGTAAAAGATCCTGACGGGAGATATTGTGTAACCTATTTCTTTGCTCTGCTAAGAGTTCTTCGCTGTATTATCGTTAGATAAATCTAACTTGGTCATGTCATCCAGACGTGTTTGTAATTTGGAAGGGAGGACACTATAGGCCTAGTCTGCGGATACTGGCTATATGAAAGCATATTGGTGTTCCCCCATGGGATGTTCATAGGGATTAAAGAATAGGGTATCCAGGTGGGGCTAAGACCAGGTATAATGTCTGAAGGTACCGTGTTCTGTCATTGGCCTGCAGGGGTTAATATAGCATTGTATTGCAGTCCTATACCGCGCACTAATGGTCTCCTTTGTTTGTCTTACAGGGTGAGGATCTGGGTTATAGTTGCGTCATAGAGGTGCAAGGGGCCCACATCACTCTCCCTGCCCAGATCGAGGAGGAGGAGCCGGGGCAGCAAGGCAGTTACAAAGTGCACTGCCAGCTTCACAAGGTAAAACGAATCGGAACTGTGCTGCTGTAAGCGGACATCCTGTTTGGTTGGCTGAGCATTATGGGATATGTAGTACACCACAGCTGAGGTGGCAGTGGAGAGAAAGGAATTCAGGGAGTGATGGCTAACATTTTGATCAGCCAATCATAAAGCTAGGTAGGCACCGTAGACCCACTAAGTAACTCAGGTGAACAAATAATGGATTAGTGTAATAATGACACATCTGTTTTTTCTGCTAGTGGGAACTTATCGCTGAGCCTATGGTGCTCAGCCACCTATTTTTTCAGGCTGAGCATTGTGGGTACTAATATAGTTCGTTCCTGAACTTTTTGGCACGCCAGCTCCTGTGGGCGACACCTCCCATTATAATCCGCCAACCATGTCGTTTTCTAAGATTCCTAGTCCAGCTTGGTGCTAACGATTAGCCATTAGAGTTGAGCGGACACCTAGATGTTCGGGTTCGAGAAGTTCGAGTTCGTCAATGGGGACACAGACTTTTGGCCACTAAAATGCCTCTAAAATAGTCATGGAAAGGGCTAGAGGGCTGCAAAAGGAATTCAAATGTGGGTAAGAGTAGGACAAGTGCCCTGCAAACAAATATGGATAGGGAAATAACTTCAAAAAACATAAAATACATACAAATTAAAAATACTGTACTATGTAGCACCCAAAACAATTAGAATTAGGTTCTATTTGACTCTCAGATGTAATACATGTAATGCTATTGCTATTCTATAAACCAAAATAGAGTCCCCATTCATACGAAAAGGTCAATTGACCTATTCGTATGAATGGGGACTCTATTTCGGTTTATAGAATATCAATAGCATTACATGTATTCCATAAACCGAAAGTCTATAAACCGAATGACTTTCGGTTTAAAGACTTTCGGTTTATAGGCGAACCTCGAACTCCAACACGGACATACAGTGAAATGTTCGGGTTCGTGGCACGGACACCGTAATGTCCGGTACGAACACGAATACTGCGGTCCGGGTTCTCTCAACACTATTAGCCATTACTTAATTGGTCAAAAATGACACACTTGCTACCTCTGCTATGGACAACTATTGCCCATCATTGTGCTCGGCCAACTAGATTATGGTATATAGTTTGCTCCTACACCCTTTGGCGCACAGCCGCTGCATTTGAGTTGGAGTGCCCATGATGCTCATCCAGCCATTTGGCTAGCATTGGTGTTGCAGTCGGTGACGGCAGGGATTCCAGTGGTTCACTTTAAAGTCTTACTGTGGTCCTACCATTCATACATATCAGTATGATTTAACCTATACATTGTGTTTGTGAAACAGCAAGCAGAGCAGACGTATAGTTCAAATAATATTCTTTACCTGTAAAATGCTGCCCAGCTCTCAACATTGAGTGATTGTGTACTCACACACACACACTTCCCTTTATAATCAATGTATCAAAATAATTTAATGCCTTGCTCTTTCAATATATAAATACACTGTTCATAAATGTCAGATACATGACTCCTATTTGGTAGTCCTGAAAAAACGGCTCCCAGTCTCTGCGGGTCTAGGACACTTCATCGCCGCATCTTCATCGCTGACAGTTCAGTGCGGCAGTTAGAACGCTGAACTGTCAGCAATGAAGAATAACGCGGTCGTTTGATCTCAGACGCGGCAATGTAAGAGCTGACAGTTCAGCGCTGAACTGTCATCTCTTACAAATGTACAAGTAAAAAGAAAATAACCCCCCTAATAAATTAATCCCCCCCCCCCCAAGTGCCCCCCCAAACCTCAATACTAAACTTTATCCCAAAACCCTATACTAAAATGAACCCCAATACTAAAATTAACCCCCTAAACCCTAATACTAACCCCCGATCCCTAATACTAACCCCCGAGCTGTCGTGTGGTGAAGTGACGGCGGTGAAGCGGATGCAGCCGCGATGAAGTGTCCCATCCCCGTCTCTGGAGACTGTTATAGACCTTTTTTTTTTATTGCTTATTTTATGTATTTGTGAGAGATCATAAGCAAGAAGCATGGGTTCTTCTCAGCTTGTGATCCCCAGATACCGAGAGTTTTTAATTTGGGGAAAAAATAAACCGGTGATTTGTAGAGGTTGTACCAAGAGCCCCTCATTTACATTTTTCCATCCCTGACCCCCTTCTTCATCCAGGATTGTCCAGCACTTGTCTAATTACAAGAGAGCAACAAAACAGAGTCATTTGGCAAAACTGGGGGAGAAGTAATACAGAGGACTAACGTTCTGAGATCCTCATGTGTGAAACATTGAAAGGGTAGTCGATACCTGTAATGACCTTCCAGTGGTGGTAGTAATGGGCAATATCTACAAAGATGTCAAAATACTAGAGAGTTTACGTTTATAGAGCCAGTAACTATAAACTTAATTATTATTTTTTCCTCACATGTGCTGCTAATACAAACAAGTCTTTTCTGTTGACCCCCCTTTGCAAATGGAGGTATCTCGCTGTACTAGCGGTGAGAGACTCCCAGGTAAGTGGGGTGAGCCGTAGTGAATCCCGGCAATGTGGGAGTGATCCTGAGATTGGATTTAAAATGTTCAGTGTCTGTATCAAGGATAATGTGTAGAATCTTTATATAAAGGCAGGACTGCTTTTTTGTAATGGGTGTGTATGGTATGTGCTACATCTCCAATAATACTTTTTCTTTGCAAGTGTTATAAGGACAATAGATTGCTATGAAGTATAATAACCACCCCCTTCATCTAGATTAGGGGTGGGCACCTTTTTTTTTTCCTGCCAGGGGCCATTTGGATATTTATAACCTCATTGGAAGGCTATATAAAATGATCAACTTAAAAATTAGCCTGCTATATTTGGTCAAACATTTAATTAACTCACCCCTAATGTGATGTCTGGAACTGCTTCTCTTTGGTGAGACGTGTGATGTTAGCTGGTATTGATGGTGTTGCACCTCCAGGACATGCCCCATTACCCATATTGTACATCCAGGACTTACCCCTGCACCCTGGGACATTCCCCATCACCCGCATTGCACATCTAGGACTTACCCCTGCACACCAGGACCAGCCGCTCCCTGGTGTCTGCTTCTCACGCTGCTTGGACTGTTCTGAAGTCTGAGCGAGGCAGGTCACGTGACCTTCCCTGCTCTGACCTCAGATCAGAGGCAGCATGGGAATGTCTGTAGCCTTCTGTACATCCCAGATATGGAATTGCTTTGCTTTGCTACATCTTTTGTTCAGATATTACTATTATTTTTTCCTCGACTCTGTCCAAGTTATACATGTAATATCAGAAGTCTATCTAGTAAGCATTCCTTTACCATATCTCCCAACATTTCAAATGGCCAAAGAGGGCTGATTTTACTTTTGTGGGAGTGGCTGAAGATGTGGCAATTGGTGGGGCATTATTGGACATTTTCAAAGATTTAATGGCCGGTTTTGTAACTAAGTATGTTGATTAGCTACTTAGACTAATAATAAAAATGTTATATACACAAATTAATTTATAAAGATGCGCAATAGTAAATCAATGAATAAATAAAATTATAGACCTTGAAAAGGCTAATAAAAAAACAAAACAATACTTAAGAGTTTTCTATAAATACATGGAGGTACACCTAATTAATCACAGCAAAAGCCATGCTCTAAGGATCTTTTTATTGCTCTGGAGCTCCATGATACACATATATAAACGGAAAAAATTCTTAACTCCCAGAAAAAGAGGGAGGAATGAGGCACAGGGAGATTTGGATGCAAATTAGGGACTGTCCCTCCTAAATCCAGTCACTTGGGAGGTATGCTTTACTCAGAGGTGGATGAGGTAGGGATTTCTGTCTGGGAATACAGTCTATGTGGGTTATGTTTGAAAACAATTAAAAAAAACCTCACACATAAGTGTCTAGATGAAGAAAAAAAAAAAAGTCCCTTTTATTTATTTCAATAACATTTTGTGTGAAGGATAATGTGCCTGAGGTTTTCCCACACTTTTCCGACGGTATTTAGGTGCTCTAACCAGCTGTTTTTATACATCTCTTCTCCCATCGTGAGCGCACCCTGGAATCTTTTATTATCTGTATGTCTATTTCACATGCCACTGACTATTAATGCTTACATTTCTTCTCCCAGTATGAGTACCCCCTCCATGCGATGGAGCATCATATCACCGTGTATGTGATGAAAGGAGACAAGCATCGTGTGGACAATAGTGAAAATGTACAAGGTATGACCTTAGGGCCCTGTTTGGGCCTCCGGAATGCATCGCTTCCTGTTGACCACTTTTTTAATGCTGTTCGAACTCTTTGTTCTCTTACAGTGATTCTGTATAACTGCTCGGTGGGTCAGTCGGACTGCAGCCGCTGCCACGCGGTGGGCCCAGAGTACAATTGCCTGTGGTGTGGGGACGAAGTCGCCGCTTCCTGTGTGTACGGCAGTCAGTGTGAAAAGGGCCCTATTGACGTCTGTCCGACACCCTCCATCCACTCGGTAAGTGGGGGCCGGGGATGGACGGGCTGAGGTGTCAAAATTAATGGCAGCATGAGCATCCTGCAAGTTTCAGTGCTATGCCACAGGGGCACCTCCTGACTGACTTCCTGCTTTAGTTGTACCATGTAGCCCCCCCAAGGTTTCCACTGTGCCATATATGCCCCTATATGTGTGTGTGTGTGTGTGTGTGTGTTGGCTGGTTCAGATGAGTTAATGAGCAGGGAATTTATTAATGTCCCTGTCAGTTCTCTCCTGTAACAGGAATCATTAATGGGGGTACCACGCTGGTCATCCAAGGAGTCGATATGGGCCAGAAACCAGAGGAGGTGTCTGTGACAGTGGCGGGGCAAGCTTGCATTTTGAAGCCAGAGCTATACGTCATATCCAACAGGTTGGTGTCTGGACCCCTTAGTCTGTAAACTAGTTTAACTTGCTTTTTGACACTAGAGGATATTTCTTTACTTGTGCTGTCGGGTATCTTTATCATGCCAAGTGGTTTTTTTAAATGTGGAGAGTAATGTGCCTAGAATATAAATTTGGGGTTTTAAAACTGGCTTTTTGTGCACTACCGTTTTGTGTGAAGGGAAAACCTAGTGTACTTTGGTTCTTGTTTGCTATACGATTTGTCCTTGTATAATTGCACAATGTTTAATCATGTCTGCTGTGTGGCTGTTCACATTATGTTCTCGCTGTGTACACTGTAGTACAGCCGGTGGGACCAGGATTGCTAATTACACCTGACATATGTTGTTTCCCCCCCCCCCCCCACACCTCTTGATTTCTTGAGTGCCGTCCCGAGATTTATTATTATTGAGCCTGGTCATTATGCCAGTGTCCTCTTGGGCATTATAATTGCTCTGGTGATTATTGCACATCATTCTCCAAATATGAGAGAGAAGCCTTTTGTTGTGTGTTTCTACAGCTGCTATCACTTTGCTTCGGGGGGGGGGGGGGGGGGGCAGATCAGAACAGAACATTGAGATTCATACTGCACTCTCCTAATTTACCTATATTCAAAACTATGTTAAAAGTTTTGAACAATTTTTTTTAAATGACGTTATAACCAATTTCAATGCAGACTTTTTGCGATAGATGTCCCTGCATCTTTCTGTCTATTGAAAGTAAATGACACTGAATGTAATGTTTTAACTTCTTTTTATTATTATTTTTTGTCGAACGTGAAAAAGCTTCCTTGTATCCATCAGAAATATGAAATGGAAGAGACTCCACTCGCTGTTGCTCATCTTCTGCCTGAAAATTGTGCCCCTCCAACATCACCTATAACCTCCACACTAAACTTTGTATACACGTTTTGCCCTATTTGTTGGGGGCAAAGGTTGAGAACTCTGTAGTCCATCTGCCTAAGACCTCCTGAGATCTAGGAAGAGATCATGACCCTCACAATTCTTGTTGGTTCCTGTTTGTGAGAAACAAAAGTTCTCAGACCTAGCAACAGGTCTTTCCAAAATGTTTGTTTGTTTCTTTTTTTTTTTTTTTCCCCCTTTCTTACTTCCCAATTTACTATTTATTCTATTGGCACCTCCTATAGTTATGCTAATTTTCCACTAGTGTTTTTATATGATAATGATGGAAAAAGACATGGGTGGGTACCACATCTCAGACCGTGCTGAAGTATCCTGTCCTGTAGAATGGTACCTACTTGGGAAGGGCTCACAGATTTTTTTGCCCATTTCAGAGGAGACCTGTCCATTGGCATATCAGCCTGGTCCCACCCATCAGGGAAGACCAGATCCGATATGTTTGGCAAGCTTCCCCTGAACGAGGAACAAAGCGACCACAGATGTACGTTTCAGCCTAACATAGGCCTTGTCAGTGTGGTACGGCTGGTGGTGGAACACAGATCGAGAAGATCAAAATCAGTGTATTTTTAAGATGATGCTTAACTTCTTGGGTTTTTAAGGTTTTGTTATCCGACTACAATAGTGGAAGATATTCTGGAAAGACAGGTGGAATGACTAAACTGAAGAGGAGCATTAATATGGAGATTTATGTAGTCCGCTTGGCAGTGGCCATATAGCGCCCCATGATGGCTTTTAGACATTACTGCAGTCTACACAATTATGTCACGTGTATGCTTCCCCAACGAGTGGTAGTGGGGAGTTTTTTGCTCACTGGGGAAACTAATTGAATACCTTCTCCGTTACTTGTGATAGTTAGTGAATAGTTAATGCTGCCTGTACAAAATCCACCTAAGGCCTATGTGAGCACAGGGCACGTCTTCGTCTCCCTTTACTTGCCGACCATTACAGGATGGATATACTGCATGCCGGGCTGCTTTATCAAAGATCTAGTGTGGGATAGTGCACTGCAACCTGCCTGAAAATGGGTGCCTACTGCTAGCTTCAGAGAGAAGGGATAGATAAGAATATAATGATTAGAAACATGTATATGTGGGGATGCACATATTTCTCTTATTCCTGTGGCTGGCCTATTTTGTTAGAGAGAGTGAACTGCTCAGAGATTTGCAGGGAGTCCGAGTGAAACAAGGCAATAAAGTGCATTTTTTTAATATATATATTTATATTTCTTATGACCTTTATTATTGTAGGAGAGGAGAGAAGACTTGCTATTAAGTTTTTTTTAAAAAATTTTTATTAATTGGCCCTTTTAGGAGTGTTCCAATGTAAACAGGTGGTTTGGTCACCTGATCTATAGAAGATGACCACAGAAGAGGTACCTGGCTTTACTATCTGTACAGTGGACTTCTGTTTCCAACCAAACACTGTTAAAACAAAGTCCCTAACACATCAATGCCCCAATTCCTAAATCACAGAAGATGGTTCAACGAAAATATAACTTTTTTTTAAAAAAAAAAATGTTTTTGAATGAGATTGCCCCTTCGTGGAACTGACTGCAGTTTAAAAGACCCTGATAATCCATGTCTTGTTTCCAGGATTGTATGCACACTGTCTGCCAGTGACCAGGAGATATCTGGACCTGTGGAGGTTGGTGTGAATGGTCGCCCCCCTGGAGTCTCCAGCCAGTATTTTACCTACCAGGTAAGGTTGGGGACCTACGGCAGCCCCGAATAAGTGGGGGAATAGGGGGGAAGCAACCCACAATCTGTCGGTAGGGTTTGATCAGATGTTATTCACCTTTTAAAGAAACACTATCCCAAAAATAAGTTCTAACTAGATTTAATGTGCATTTAACCTAAAAACACATCAAAAATTACCTGCCAATGTGTTTTTATTGTGTCTCTGGGGAGGTATTGCAGTAAAAAATGTGTTTATCCCAGGCACATTTTGTGCTCCCATAATGCAAGATCCTAAAAATCTTATAGCAAGTGACACTTTGCAGCCGTAGACATACCCTACGGATAATACACCCACTGCGGCTGATCACTGGCAGGATAGGTCACTGGATACAGTACTTATCACCTGCCTTCCGACACAGACTACAAAATTCTGAGAAACTAAGCAGTACTAAGCCAGACAGTTCTTTGTGTCCATTTTATTGTTTATAATTCTAAACTAATACATTGATTAAAAAAATTATTGTAAACTCTTATAGATCTGTAAAAAAAAAAAAAAATAGTAGGACTTATTTTGATAAGACTTGCAGGCAGACAGCAGGAGTTTAAGATAAGACTTCTAGAAAGACTTTTTTTTTATTGTAATTATCCTCCCTCCCTGTGATGTCACCAGGCTGTCCCTCCCTCTCCTGTTACTTCTATTAGTCAGAAATCTGACCAATAGCAGCAAAGCGCAAACCAAATGTCACAAAGGGAAATTCAGCTGCTGGGATGCAAGTAGGCGAGGTGAGGGAATCAAGAGGGGTGCTGAGGGAATCACGAGGGGCAGGGCCGCCATCAGGAATTTCAGGGCCCCTTACTGAACATATTTTCTGCTCCCCCCCCATAGAGTTTTTTTTCAACAATTTGGACCATTTCAAAATGGAAAAACTTAAGCTAAATTAGCAGTTTTGCAACAACAGGTTAACTAGAAACGTTCTCCCTGTGTGTCTATATTGGTCTAGTGTTAGCATATCTATGTTTAATGAATATAACATTGCATTGCAGAATTACTAATGCAGTAAACCCTAAGAACCTACTAAAGTAGGTCTCCGAAAGGAGTGACCACATTATTTCATATTACGTGATGGACATTGTGCTGAGCTAAATCCGAGTCTGAAAGCTAAATTTCCCTTTTTAAATAGTGTAGTATTGTGTAACTGGTGTAAATATGAATGTCTCTATAACCGTGCATTGTCCTGCATATATTACTTAAATTAAATGAGTCATTCAGTTTTATTTTTTGGCAAAAGCATATAAAATATGACTATGGAAGATGTCTCCTTATAATACATTTTCATTTAATATATGCCAGTATTTTGCCATTAAGTATGCCAGTATTTTACCATTTATTATGCCAGGTTTTGTCACTCAATATGCCAGGATTTAGCCAGTTAATATGCCAGGATTTAGCCAGTTAATATGCCTGGATTTAGCCATTTAATATGCCTGGATTTAGCCATTTAATATGCCAGGATTTAGCCATTTAATATGCCAGAATTTAGCCAGTTAATATGCCAGGATTTAGCCAGTTAATATGCCAGGATTTAGCCAGTTAATATGCCAGGATTTAGCCATTTATTATGCCAGGATTTAGCCAGTTAATATGCCAGGATTTAGCCAGTTAATATGCCAGGATTTAGCCAGTTAATATGCCAGGATTTAGCCAGTTAATATGCCAGGATTTAGCCATTTAATATGCCAGGATTTAGCCAGTTAATATGCCAGGATTTAGCCATTTAATATGCCAGGATTTAGCCAGTTAATATGCCAGGATTTTGCCACTCAATATGCCAGGATTTAGCCAGTTAATATGCCAGGATTTAGCCATTTATTATGCCAGGATTTAGCCAGTTAATATGCCAGGATTTAGCCATTTATTATGCCAGGATTTAGCCAGTTAATATGCCAGGATTTAGCCAGTTAATATGCCAGGATTTAGCCAGTTAATATGCCAGGATTTAGCCATTTATTATGCCAGGATTTAGCCAGTTAATATGCCAGGATTTAGCCATTTAATATGCCAGGATTTAGCCAGTTAATATGCCAGGATTTTGCCACTCAATATGCCAGGATTTAGCCAGTTAATATGCCAGGATTTAGCCATTTATTATGCCAGGATTTAGCCAGTTAATATGCCAGGATTTAGCCAGTTAATATGCCAGGATTTAGCCATTTATTATGCCAGGATTTAGCCAGTTAATATGCCAGGATTTAGCCAGTTAATATGCCAGGATTTAGCCAGTTAATATGCCAGGATTTAGCCAGTTAATATGCCAGGATTTAGCCAGTTAATATGCCAGGATTTAGCCAGTTAATATGCCAGGATTTAGCCAGTTAATATGCCAGGATTTAGCCATTTAATATGCCAGGTTTTGTCACTCAATATGCCAGGATTTAGCCAGTTAATATGCCAGGATTTAGCCAGTTAATATGCCAGGATTTAGCCAGTTAATATGCCAGGATTTAGCCAGTTAATATGCCAGGATTTAGCCAGTTAATATGCCAGGATTTTGCCAGTTAATATGCCAGGATTTTGCCACTCAATATGCCAGGATTTTGCCACTCAATATGCCAGGATTTAGCCCCTCAATATGCCAGGATTTTGCCACTCAATATGCCAGGATTTTGCCACTCAATATGCCAGGATTTTGCCACTCAATATGCCAGGATTTAGCCGTTTAATATGCCAGGATTTTGCCACTTAATATGCCAGGTTTTGTCACTCAATAAGCCAGGATTATTTTTCCACAGAATAACACAAATGTGAAACAGTTTGGGATGGAAAAAATAGGAATGACAAGCTCACCATCCTGCAGCACGTCCCCCAGCTCAATCAGTCAGTCAGTGGGATGCACCTTCCTGCTGACATCACCTTGGGGGCTGGGACAGGCACTTCCCCAGCTCATCTGGGCGCATAGCGATACACCTGCTAGATAAAAAATATATAGTGTAGAGTACACACGTGAAGAAATTGTATAGTGAGGAAAAAAATAAAAATGTCAGGTTGGCCCAGCTCAACCTGGTGCAGACAGGCATGGAAGTTACATGGTGTTACAGGATACTTTATACGTAGGTGATATTAAAGTATACCCCACATAGTAGTCGGTCTTGGTAAAGTTTTACACCAGAACCGAGATCATTAACCCCCCCCCCCCCCCCCTCCCTCCTTGTGGTAGTTTTACAGAAAGTTTCTATTCATCCCGTGTCTGATATGAGCGTTTTATGACCAAACTGCAGAGAAAACGTACCAGTTATGATCAGCAGGTGGCGCTCATGTATATGTCTCGGGAATGCAATTCTGTATGATGCAGGAACTGTCGCAGGTTTTAAAATAAAACGGAATCAGTGGGAACTACATTTCCCATGATTCTGCGGTGGAAAAATTCACGTTACAGTCACACGCGTGGTGTGGGCTGCCTGCTTCCCCATGTCCTGGTGTACTAAGAAGAAATAATAAGAAATACTCATACGAGACTGAAAAAGACAGCAGATCATGTAACTGCACTATATACACTACACTATAAATCTGTCGTCCCCCTCTTTTATCCCGGCCGCTCCGTCGCCCCCCTCTTTTATCCCGGCCGCTCCGTCGCCCCCCTCTTTTATCCCGGCCGCTCCTTCGTCCCCCTCTTTTATCCCGGCCGCTCCGTCGTCCCCCTCTTTTATCCCGGCCGCTCCGTCGTCCCCCTCTTTTATCCCGGCCGCTCCGTCGTCCCCCTCTTTTATCCCGGCCGCTCTGTCGTCCCCCTCTTTTATCCCGGCCGCTCTGTCGTCCCCCTCTTTTATCCCGGCCGCTCTGTCGTCCCCCTCTTTTATCCCGGCCGCTCCGTCGTCCCCCTCTTTTATCCCGGCCGCTCCGTCGTCCCCCTCTTTTATCCCGGCCGCTCCGTCGTCCCCCTCTTTTATCCCGGCCGCTCCGTCGTCCCCCTCTTTTATCCTGGCCGCTCCGTCGTCCCCCTCTTTTATCCCGGCCGCTCCGTCGTCCCCCTCTTTTATCCCGGCCGCTCCGTCGTCCCCCTCTTTTATCCCGGCCGCTCCGTCGTCCCCCTCTTTTATCCCGGCCGCTCCGTCGTCCCCCTCTTTTATCCCGGCCGCTCTGTCGTCCCCCTCTTTTATCCCGGATGCCCTAATTCACCAGTGACATTTTCTATTGGTCTATTCTTATTTTTCACATGTCTTGACCGTGACTATGTTTACCGTATGACAAGAAGAGTTATTTGTGCTATATTAGAATGGTCAGTACATCATATAGCAATTTTAGGAGCACAGCATTTTGACGTATAACAATATAACCGAGAAAGCTTCACTCCTTTACCTGTTTCTTGTGTAATTTCTGTACAGGAGACATACAGTGTTAGTTTTGTTGTTGGCTTAGTCCTTTCCTCTTCCACAGGATCCCGTGCTGCTGTCTTTGTCTCCACTGAGGGGTCCAATGGCTGGTGGTTCTCTGATCACAATCTTCGGTTCAAAACTACTTACAGGAGATGAGATCACAGTGAGCGTGGGAGATGAGCCCTGTGAAATGCAAGTGGTCTCTGCCTTGTGCTTTTATTTATTTTTTTATGCTTTTTACTCCCCCATCTTTCTCTCTTCACCCTTTTGTTTGCCCCAGATGTCTCTATTGCCCCTTTTTATTCCTGAGCTGTCTCGCTTGACCCTTTTTTTTTTTTTTCCATTCTTGAGCGGCCTGGCCTCGCTTGACCCTTTCTTATTCCTGAGCTGCCTCGCTTGACCTTTTTCTTATTCCTGAGCTGCCTCGCTTGACCTTTTTCTTATTCCTGAGCTGCCTCGCTTGACCTTTTTCTTATTCCTGAGCTGTCTCGCTTGACCCTTTTTTCTTATTCCTGAGCAGCCTTGCTTACCCTTTTTTTATTTTTTTTTTTATTCCTGAGCAGCATAGCTTGACCCTTTTTTTGTTTATTTCCGTGCGGCCTCACGTGACCTTTTTTTGTTTATTCCTGAGCGGCATAGCTTGACCCTTTTTTATTCCTGAGCTGTCTCTCTTCCACAATATTGACAGATTTCTGTGCATGCCTGATATCTGTTTTAGATTATGATTACTCTCCTTGCGTGTTCTCAGATTTGGGAATGTAACAGAGGAACAGATACAATGTATCACAAACCCAAGTCCAGTGCAGCAGGAGCTACCTCTTCATGTATTCTACGGTATCACGAAGAAGAGTTTGGTAGACATCATGTTCAACTATACCGAGAATCCAACCATTCAGTCTGCAGCCCCCTCTAGTGGCTTTTATGGGTAAGATACCGGTCAGATGCTATACAAATAATTTTTTGCAAGTCTGTTCCATGTGTCCTCTGTACATGATTTTGTTCTCCACCTTGATAGGGGTGGTCGTGTGATCCGAGTCAGTGGCTCGCAGCTAGATGTGGTGCAAACACCACTCATGAGTGTCCTGGTCAGGTTGTCCCCGGAGGAGGTACATGAGGGGAGCAGGAAAAGGAGAAAGAGGAGACTGAAGAGACAGGCTGTCACTACCGCTGCACATGTTGTTGAGGTAGGAGTTTTCGGTCATGCTCCTAATGTTTATTTGAAAGATTCCATCAAGTGTAGATAGTTTGCATAGAAAGGCTTTAACGAAAGAATATAAATAATGGACCTTATTGAGCCCTCTTTGCTGTGTTTGGCTCTAACAGGGGGCAGACATGTTGTTTAGAATCTTGGGTCAGATCTTCCTTCATCTGAACCAAGGAGAATGAAGAACTTTCCTAAGATTCTAAACAACATGTCTGCTCCCTATTCAAGCTATACAGGGGATAGAGGGCTCAATAAGGTACATTATTTCATGAAAACATTTCTATTTACAAATTTCTACACTGGATATAATCGTTCAATTAAACATTACTTATGTTTTTGCTACAGTTATCCTCTAATTTTGGTTATTATTTCTCCTATCCTACCTCTCTTAGTTTAGTCAGCAGTGCCGCCACAACACCTCCTCTACTCTGGAATGTCTGTCCCCCGCTGTCCCAGAGAATTCCGTGCCTCTGGAAGTGGTCTTTGTTCTGGACAACGTACGGATTCCATTCAGTAGCCTAGGCGAGAACTTCACGTATCACCGGAACCCAATCCTAACGCGTCTGAACCGAGACAGCCCAAACAAACCGTACAGCTTGAAACCAGGGAACGTGCTGGATATAGAGGTAAGAAAAGAAAAGAAAAAGCGGTGTCACCACTCGCAAATAATACATTATAGTCACAAAAAAGATATGACACATTGCAGAACTTTTATTCTACTTATTAGTAATACAATTATGGGAATATTTGCAACTGTGGGTGATTTTATTCCCATCTCTCTTTGTCCAAATAATGGTTGTCCCGTTTCTCTGCTAGGGAGAAGGCCTGGACTCTGGGATCAGTAAACAGGAGGTTGTGGCAATGATAGGAAATGGGATATGTACGCTGAAAACTCTTACCCACAACCACCTTTACTGTGAGCCTCCACTGGTGGCACCACTGCCCTTGGATGCTGGTGCCTCCCTGCCAGAGTTTGTGGTGAGTCATTCTGAAATGGCAGATTGTCAGGATCTCTCTCTTGTCGAGGAGACTTTTTAAAAACCGATTTTGCTCTTCGTGTTGCAGGTTCAGATGGGAAAACTCCACTTCAATCTCGGCCAAGTGAAATACGATGTAGAAGGATTGTCCAGTTTCCCAAAAGAGGCCAAAATAGGCCTAGGAGTTGGAGGTGCCCTGCTGATCCCGGTTGTGCTAATAATCATCTTTATGTACAGGTGACGTCTTCTAATATAACGCTGAACTGCCCGCCACGTGTGCTAGCCATTCCTTTCTGAACAACATTTTCCAGACAGGCTTCTATCCTTTCTAGGCACTCCATATATGGATTCGCATATTGGAGCCGCACAGCACTCAGAACATATATCAGGCTAAGAAGTGAACTGGTGCAATTAAAGAGAGACTAACCTCATTTGGAAAATGTGTTCTACGATCTACAAACAAAATTGCTATATACATCAAACAGAAAACCAAATAACCACATTATGGTTTAAAGGGACAGAAACATTTTAATATAATAATATAGAAGCACAAGTGAAAAGTTAGTTGCCCCTAGTATGTGGATGATCTGGCGTGTACTTCTGATAGTACACGCCACTTTATCCTCTGACCGACCACTGCCCTGCTTCCATAGGAAGCAGGCAGCCGTCTGCTAGCGAGCCCCCGCTCTGATTGGCTGTGCGCGTGTTGACGTTTGTCAGCACGCGACAACCGGGAACTGCTGTGTCTCGCATATGAGACACAGCAGTTAGTAAAACCGCGTGTATCTATTAAGATACACGTCGGGTTTACTTAATTCTACCGGCACATGTATTGTTAAACAAAGTTTAATTTTCCTTTAAGGATGTTTAATTCTTTGACATGAACCAATATTCTACAACCAAATGTTTAGTTTTTGATAAAATAATGTACATCTAATGATGTAAGGGTCCATGTCTTACCAGCCACTAATATATAAAAGGATAGCCATTTGCGGTTCCATACATAAAGCCAGTCCTGTTCTCCCCATGTTCCGTTTAATAAAACATTATGTTATTATAATTATTGTTTTGCAGGAGGCAGAGTAAGATGGCCATGAGGGATTACAAGAAGGTTCTGGTGCAGCTGGAGAACCTGGAGACCAGTGTGGGTGACCAGTGCCGGAAGGAATTCACTGGTAATCTACCCATCCATACATTTTGTACTTGAAGCTCCATTAGTTTGGATTGTGGACTCCTCTTTGAGGTTTCTTGATGGGGATGGTCTTGTTTCGGTGGCTTGGCCTGTTCTTCTAACACTCTCTGCCCCCCTTTTTGTTCCTTAGACTTAATGACCGAAATGATGGATCTCACCAGTGACCTTGAGGGCTCGGGGATTCCCTTCTTGGACTACGAAACCTATGTGGAAAGGATTTTCTTCCCCAGCCACACAAGCTCCCCGCTCAGGAAGACTTTGGATGTGCCAGAAGGCAAAAGGAGCACTGTCGAGCAAGGCCTCAACCAGTTGTCAAACCTCTTGAATAACAAGCTTTTTCTTACCAAGGTTTGGCCTTTAACCTCCCTACTCTATCTACAGTGTTACCCATTGTTACAGTCTTCTGACTGCGCCCCACATTGCAAAGATTCACGACTGCAGAGATGTTCTAGAATCTATTCTACTCATTCTAATAGCTGATATCATTACTCATGTTAGGGCACCGTCACAAAAACGCCAGTGTAATACATAGTTTTCTTATCTCTGTGTGTGGTGCTCTTTAACCCGTGCCCTGTTTTTTTCCCAGCTGATTGAAACCTTGGACGCACAACCAACATTATCCCAACGCGATCGCTGCCATGCAGCTTCCCTGCTCACCGTAGCCCTGCATGGCAAATTGGAGTATCTGACGGACGTCATGAAGACACTGCTGACTGGCCTGATAGAGCAGTGTGTGGCCAAGAACCCCAAACTGCTGCTTCGGAGGTACGTACGTTGACCCATTCCCGGAGAGGGAGGGTGTTCACAAATCCTCGAGGAGACCACATTGTGTAAAACCAAGATGTGGCCATGACAGAGTCTCGTATCTCCTTCTAGGACAGAGACCATAGTGGAGAAGCTTCTAACCAACTGGATGGCCATCTGCTTACATTCCTATCTGTGGGTGAGTGATGTGTGCATGTTAAAACACTGGTGTGATGACAAACTAAATGATATGTGTTGGTCCAAACAAAAAAGACTCAAATGCTTCAATGGCACGTTTTCGATACATCCGACACTTGTAAATGACTGAAAAGCGCCTGATTACTTATATATGCGTTGCTCTGGCGCACTAGGCCCCGTAGCGGCACAGGCGACTTCTGCCATCTTTGTACATAACCCCTATATTTCTCCAAAAACTATTTCACAATCATTTAGATTTGTGCCTAAAGTTGACCCCCGATACAAAACACAATACATGGGTATCTTCCTTCAAGGGACAGTACTGTTTGTCTTCCTCTCAATTCCGCCGGATGAATTGCTATCGGCGCTACAGACGGTGAGATTCTGTCCTCTTGTTACAGGAAGCGGCAGCCGATCCGCTATACATGATGTTCTGTGCCATCAAGTACCAGGTGGATAAAGGACCTGTTGATGCAGTGAGTGGGAAAGCGAAGCGGACTCTGAACGACGGACGTCTGTTGCGGGAAGACATTGAGTATCGGCCCATGACGCTCACCGTGCTGGTGAAGAGCGGGGGTGAGATACAGCGCGTGCCTGTCAGAGTGCTGGACACGGATACCATCACGCAGGTCAAGGGCAAGATCCTCAACCATGTGTACAAAGGGACCCCGTTCTCCCAGAGACCCCCTGTTCACACACTTGACCTAGGTAAGGGCACCCGAGTGCTGGGGAAAACTGATACTGATGAATCTTCGTGCTGTGTTATAAATGTTACAGACCTGCTTCATAGGGCTTCATTCAAAAAGCAGGAACTGAAGGGAGTTGACATGGGAATTGCAAAGTTAAGGCCAAAGCAGCCGAGTTGGAAAAAAAAAATCTCCAATAGTGTTTTGGGTAGCAATATTGCTGAAAATCCAACTTTTACCACCCCCAGCGACCCGCTACTTGATGTAGTTAATGTATGGCACAGAGAATACAAACATAAATCTATCGCTTTAAATAGTATTAACATATAGAGGAACATTTTTTTGAAATACATATTTTAAATACCTTATTCAATCGCCCCACTGTTCTGATTAAACCCTGCTGAGGTATAATCTACATATTTTTGGACAAATCGCGTTCCCACAGTTTACCCGCGTTTGGGGGCGGCCATATTTGGAACGGGTGACGGCAGCCATTTTGCACATGTGTGATTAAAAAAAAAATGGCAATTATCAACACCTTAAGGAGTCAGACCTCCTTATGTTATGTCACTTAGGCTCACTATAAGGACAACTGAATAATCTAGACATTAAAAATGTATTTTTAAAGTGCTCATGTTAATACAAATCACAATAAAAAGTTAGAAAGTACTTGGTTGTATGTGACCTGACCTATGCAAGGACGTCTGGCTAAAACATTGTGTTCAAAAGAGAAATACTCTTGCGTATGCAAAATGGCCACCACCCGTAAACAAAATGGCTGCCGGAACGAGTATCTTCCTGTGTCTTAATGCTTCCATGTGTTTAATATATGTGACATGCACTTATTTTTACTTTATTTAAACCATTTACAGCTCTCCAGTAGATCTACATTGAAAATAATATCACCCGGCCTCTAAATTCTGGGACATCCGATAAGAAGGGGCTTGGGGAGCTAGGCAGGACTGTTTCTATAGCAACACCAATATGTATTACACATTATTGACAGATTGTTGGTCATCTGGTAGAATGTATTGATGATTACATGGAAAAGCATTAAAGCAAGACCTATGCATGGACAAACACAAAAGCAAAATACAGAGCTCCACTACAATCTTTGGGTTGCAGGGTGATGGGATATCCAGATATTAACTAGATATTTCATTGGGGGGAATATAAGAAATGCCTAGCTTTCATTATTTATGCAGAATATTGTTGCCATCCCTGCAGAGTGGCGCTCTGGAAACGCTGGCCATTTAACTTTGTCCGACGAAGATCTCACTTCGCTAACCCAGGACCAGTGGAAGAGGCTGAATACTTTGCATCATTATAAGGTAACGAGTTCTGCAGGGGTGAGATTCTAGAATCTAGGGGATTGATCTAGATCACTCATGGCTACTGTTTTACTCAGGTTCCGGATGCTGCAACTGTGGCTCTGATCCCACGACTGCACAACAATCAGTGTGAGACTCCAAACAACAGCTTCCTGAGTGGCGAGAGTGAGTCAGATTTGGGGTATTGCCTCCAATAAGCGTGCTTTCCTAATTCTCGGTGACCATTGGTCTTGTCCTCTGAGTCTTAGCTGGTGTTTTTATAGAATCCGAGTGGATGTTTATGTTCTTGACAAATCCAGCTTTACATTTGCTTCCCTTTCCTCTGTATCCCAATCTTCCCGAGCTTCTCCTCTATTCTCTCCCTCGTTACACCATACTCTCTCTGTCCCTCAGAGACCCCAATGCTAGAAGACGGAGAGGATGGTGGCATTAAGATGTGGCATCTGGTAAAGTCAGTAGAGGAGCCCGAAGTCTGCAAGCAACGGAGAAGCAGCTTGAGGGAAAGAGAACGTGCCAAGGCCATCCCCGAAATCTACCTAACCCGCTTGCTGTCGATGAAGGTAAAAAGGGATACAAACATGGCAAAGGCAGTGGTGGTGCTAACAAATTAAGTGTTCCCACTTGCTTACAGGACCCACTAACTCTCCTGACCGAGGGGAGATGGTTATCGAGAGGGGGCAAATAGCTTAGGGCAACAAAAAAGCTTGAACCTGGTATAGGTTTGGTGGTGACTGAAAGAAACTGGAAATGCATGCATTGCCATTAAGAATATCTACCGGAACACAGGGATTCTGGTGGAATGGTTTGGATTCTTGGCCAAGTTCTAGAAGATCCACACCCTACGTGTCTTTTATTGAGTCCATGCTTTTCATGAACTCCTTCATAAGGACAGTTGTCAATGTTGGGTTTTTGTGGTGCACATGTAGGTTCTTTTGGCATCTTCCTTGGAACAGCCAGGCATTATCTCATGTCTTTTACCTCAGGGCACGCTGCAGAAGTTTGTGGACGACACGTTCCAAGTGATGTTGGGAATGAACCGCCCAGTGCCTATTTTTGTCAAGTATTTCTTTGACTTTTTGGATGAGATGGCGGACAAGCACGAAATTGAGGATGCAGAGACTGTCCACATCTGGAAAACACACAGGTTGGTTTAGAGAAGGATTATAAACTCAAAAATTGCCAAAATAGCCATCAAGCACCTAACACTTGCCTTCTTGTCCTGGTCTAATATGCTTCGGCATGTTCTGTGTTCCATATTCTACTTCAGTGTCAACATCTTGTGTAGCTCCTCTGAGATTTAGGCTCCTCCCACTTCAGTGTCCTCCGCCCTAACAGTTCTTATTCTTCAACACTGTAAAGGAAGAGAATATATTTTAAAGAAGAAAAACTACCATAAAAAGAGAACATAGTCTTAAATTAGAGGGGCAATGATTTACAAGTAATTTCAGGAAGTATTATTTTACTGAGAGGGTAGTGGATGTATGGAATAGCCTTCCAGCAGAAGTGGTGCAGGTAAACACAGTGAAGGATTTTAAGCATGCGTGGAATAGGCACAAGGCTATCCTAGATATAAGATAGGGAACTGGGGACTAATAAAAGTATTTAGAAAATTGGGCAGACTAGATGGACCGAATGGTTCTTATCTGACGACACATTCTATGTTTCTAAGGCTTTTCCTTAGTAATCTCATTCACATTCTCAGATACCTTCCTCCCTTTCAGCATACAGGATTCACTTACAAATACACCATGACCTATGTTCTTCATAGTAATTTTATAGAAGTGCCATTTAGTAACAAAAACAGGAAGAAATTAACCTTTCTGTGCCAGTAACAGGATCGGCTGTTTTAATTTTTAAGTTTGATTTTAGTATTGTGTAGTCAACAGTTTGGAGATGATGTTGTCTGAATGGAACTGCAATATGAAAAATGGCCACAGGAGGGCACTTTCTTGCACTATGTAAAATAAAAATGGGAGAAAAATAGATTTGAATAAAATGTGTATGATTTGTCTGCAGGACAGTTTAGCATCTGGCTTGACGAGTGTTGCACCATAATCCTTCCAACTTGCCCCGTAGAACTGATAAGGGGCCGTGTCCTACAGGCTGCCATATTTTAATGATGGGTTTTTATCATATATAACATATTAATAAAACAAAACTTAAAACCTTAGAACTCCACTTTTCCTAGCTATCTCCCTGTGTTCACTGGTCATAAATTATGTAACCATTGTAATATTAAATAGGCACTACATTCAAAAGTATCATTTTTATTTTTTTATTTACATTTTTATGTTTCTTCCCATTTTATATTATTTTTTAAGAGTATGCCTGTAAAGCTACACAATAGAGTTTATTATAAATACATTAAAAAAAACAAATTTTGTGAACTTGATGCTTTACTGGGAGAGTCCGGCGAAGATGGAAGGGAAGGAAGTATTTGTGTATGGAAATACTAACACCAAGGGTGACCGTGGGACAAGAATGAATTCAAATAGGTTTGCAAATGCAAATCTAAACATCCAGGAATTATGACCCTGTAGTAGGAGGGAGCAGGGAGACAGACACAAGATGTCAGCACTGCAGTACACGAAGGATCATCGAACATGCTAAAGTTTTATAGGCAAGTTGTTTTTATCCTGCTCTAATGAGCTGGAGCAAAGGCAAGCACTAGGGGAAGCCTTTTAAATTGCAAATATTTATTTTAGGGTTTAATCCCTCTTTTAAGGGTCTGTATCACCTAAACATTGTTTTTACAGTGCACGTAGAGAATTAAAAAAAAAAAGGGAGGGCAAGGCGGTAGGTGGGGTGGAGAAGAGCGCATTTCAAGGCAGTTGAGTTGGAAGGTTGACTTTTTATTTTTACACCAAGTCAGCTTCGACCTTCCATCTCGACCATTTCAAGACTACATCGAATTTTAATGAATAGACCCTATAGTCTCGGAAACCTGTTGAGTCCCCCTTCCTCTCTATGGTATTTGTTTGGGAAATTAGGCCTTTTAACTGCTGACCCAAAGGGTTCATAAGCTTGGAAAATGTGATAGACCTTTTGGAGTCTATGAAATAAAGCGTGAACTGCAAAGAGTCGTCATTGATTGCGGAGTTGGAAACAATGGCCAATGTTGTAAGCTTGTTTTTACTTTTCATTGGTCAATACAACCCTATTATTTCCGAGTTTATGCTCTTTATTTAGATTTTTTTTTGGTCTCTCTATTGATGATAAAGCTGGACATTTTCTTCCAATTCTAACACAACTTCTTGATTATTTTCATGCTTTACATTCTTACTTCAGACTATGTAAGATAAACTGTGACAAAAATGCATGCTACATCAGAGCAACATATAACTCTATCTTACCCCTCCACTCCCGGACAGTCGTGTATTTAGGTTTTTCTACCCTGAGATTGACTAAGCTCATCCACCCCCCCAACACTCATTGGTCACACCTCTTCCACTCCAGGGTGCACCCCTTCCTCTCGTAACCTTACAACAGATTGCCCCCACATGCATTGCCATCACATCCATTCCCACTGCACCACATCCATATACACAGCATCATGCTGCTGCCTCCCTCCAGTTGGCCCAGGCAAACACACAACCCTGCTTACAGACTGTATTCCGCCTTGTTTCAGCCTGATGCAGAGGTTTTGGGTGCTGATTCTAAAGCATCCCCAGATGGTCTTTGATGTGGAGGTGTCTGAGAACGTGGATTCCATCCTCTCCGTTATCGCTCAGACATTTATTGACTCGTGTACCATCTCTGAGCACAAAGTGGGGCGGGTAAGTAGTAGTGCACACCGCAGGAGTGGGGGGGCTGTAATGGGCTCAAAGTGGAGGATGAAATTTTTTTTTTTTTTTTTTTTTTTTTTTACTATATACAGGACTCTCCGGTCAACAAATTGTTGTATGCGCGGGAAATCCCACGGTACAAGCAGCTGGTAGAGAAGTAAGTATAGGAGAGTCGTCTGCAAACTCCTTGACATCGGAGATACACTATAGGCCTATCAAAGATGCTGCCTACCAGTCAGGGCTGCCAGGTCACCAGCTCTGTTGCCTTCTGTCCAATGTAAAAGCTTATCTAGACTGTTTAGTTCCTGAAACTTATGGGCTGTAGGTTGAGGGCAAGGTTTCAGAACCAGAAGTGTACAGTTGGCCTGTGGCATCACGGTTATCGGCAATACACCCAAAACAGGCCAGACATTTCCTTTTAATCCTACAAATTTTCTGAAGGCTGCCTAAAAACACTTAAAGGACAAGTTATGTTTAATTAAAAGATTGCATCAAGTGTAGACATAAAAAGCATACATTTAAAGTACATTATGGAGCCCTCTTTGCACTGCACTGAATAGCTGTATCACAGGATAAACATGTTTAGAATCTTGGGAAAGATGACTGAAGATCTGACCCAAGATTCTAAACAACATGTCTGCCCCCTGATAGAGATATACAGTGCAAAGCAAGCACATTGAGGTATTTTATATGTATTATTTTATTAAAGTATTTCTGTTTAAAATGTCTGCACTTGATGCAATCTTTCAGAGAAATATAAGTTCATTTTTGCAGACCATTGTCCTGGAAGACCGAACAGTTGGAGATTCTACTGGAGAGTACTCCAATACTGGCCACACCTAACTAGGCCCTAACATAAGCAAACCATTTAATCTCCTACGCTATACACGGGACCAGAGGCATTCCTAACTTACACCCACAGACAGGTCTGCAATATATGCTTATTTGGTTTACTAATTATTTAGCACATGGTTTGTTGCCATCTCATTTCAAGCAGTTGCTTGGATATGGGACACTGACCACCATTCCAACAAATGTGTCATAGAATACACAGTCCAGTTTATATACCCCAGGCCTATGGCCTACCTATCCTCATTAAGTTGTATTTACTATACATACACAATATAGAAGTATACGGATGTTTAACTAATGATTGACGTTATTAAAAATTAAGTACATTGTACAACCCATCTATTCATCCATCAAGATAGTTGTTAAATGGTAAAAGGCCCTTTTTTAATGTAGCCTTCCAACTAGCTATAAGACTAATAAAAGTACTCAAAAAAAAAATTGGGCAGACTAGATGGACCGAATGGTTCTTATCTGCCGACACATTCTATGTTTCTAACTACTGCCTTCATCCTTGGAGGTTGTGTCAGTACTACTGCGCTTTCGTAGTACGTGTTCTTCAGTGTCTCGGACTGTGGTCCCGAATACCGCCACGCTCTACCTTTGTCCCAGTAAAAAGGCGGGTAGAGCTCGGCACCTTTGGACTGAAGCGGGCAGAGAAATTCCTTGTTTTGGAGAAATCCAAAAAGAATGTTTTTTTTTTTTTCTCTTCAAAAGTGTTTGTTTCAATGGGAGTTATTTATACATAACGAGCAATTAGAATTCCCTATGCCATTTATATTTGATCTATCTATATTTTTTAATTGTGCTTTGAAAATGCAATTTCCCTAATTTGAGAAAAAATTATAATAATGGTGAGATGTTAGGAGTCTGGCATAATGATGAGTTAGCGTACAGTGAGAGGTTTTCCTTACAATTTGGCCCCCGAGGTGTAAATTAATTGCCTCCTCTGTATTAGGTATTATTCTGAAATCCGACAAAGCCCCCCAGCCAGTTACCAGGAGATGAACTCGTCACTGACTGAACTGTCTAGGGTAAGTAAAACCTCTATTATTGCATTTTACTGCTCACTTGTGAACTAAAGGTACAGGTGGCTGGTGTCATGTTTTACCCCAGGACACAGTACCACCAAAGAAGAAGATTGAGAGATCTGCACCATTAGAGAAACGCATCTCTCTGATCCAGAACGTCTGGTTCCCTTATGACTTTGTGGTCAGGTTCCACCTGTGCACATTGCCACCCGTATTCTAAAAGGTCAACCGTTTTACCAAAACCTTTTTGAATAGTGCTGGGTCCGTTTTGTATGTGCTGGTGCAAGATCAATGTATGTAATGCTGGTCTGGGCCTGTGACGTGAGCTTATCATCAGCGTCGGCTGAAGTTATTGTTTTTGGCCTATTTTAGTATGTTTCTGAACTACAGCTACCATAATACTTTGTTGTCTTGAAAGGCTGTGGGGGATTATGGAATTGGTCAGCAGCTTAAGAGGCACAGTTGGGCACTTGGGCACCTAGGCCTTAATTCTTTGAATGGGGAACCAAGAAGGAACGGAGTCTCTTTTTCAAAATTGTATTTATTAGATTTGGCTCTCGGGTAGTGTTACTCTTAGGGTTGCCACCTGGCCGGTATTTTACCGGCAGGCCGGTAAAAAAATTGGCATCAGGCCAATGTTAAGTCTATGGAGACCGTACCAAGGCCGGTATTTTTTTAAAGAAAAGGTGGCAACCCTAGTTACTCTCGATAGCTAGCGCTTCCACTGTATGTGGCAGTTTCCTTTGCTGTACAGCAGCATCTTCCATGGAACCCTGAGGTTCCGTGAGCTTTAAAAATAGGGGTTCCACAAAAAAATTGGCTACTTCCAGGTAGTGATGTGCGAACCTGTCATTAATTCGGCTGTCGTGATTACGCATGCCACGTGTTTGCTTCGGCTCCATTGAACTGTGGCGGAGGGGTGTAGGCGGCGTGATGTTTGTAGCACGAGAGTCGGTTTGGTGCTCCTCCATTTGCCATACTACAAAATCCCTGAAATAAGTAACCATGGAAACAATAGTCCAGCATTTCTCAAATGGTGTTCTGCAGGAAAACCCTTTAAAAAAAAAAAATGACGGGGTTCCATTATGTTGTACAAAATATATAAAGTACCGTGACTAGAATTTAATTGGAAAACACTGCTTTATCTTCCCATCCAGATTCACTCGGCTCAGTTCAGCCCCCTGGTGGCCTTGCACGAGCTCTACAGTTATATCATCAAGTACTATGACCAGGTAAGTGAAGGAGCCTGTACCAAGTGCTGAGGAATTATTTTGGATGGTGGCAGGACATACAGAGTACAGAAGTGCGGTCACTATCATTTGATACAAAACCTACACACTCTTATATAAAATAATACCTATACAAGTAAAGAGGGCTCAATAAGGTACTTTATCTGTATTTTTTCATTAAAAGCATTTCTATTTAAAACGCCAACATTTGATGCAATCTTTCAAACAAAGCATAACTTATAGGACAACTGTCAGAAAAAAAAAAATAAGTTGAATTCAAAGAGTGCATTTTATAAATACATTATGTGTATTCTTTCTTTAAAGCACATGCCTTATTGGACTTCTTTGCTCTGTATCGCTCTATCAGGAGGCTGACATGTTGTTTAGAATCTTGGGTAAGATGGGTTGGATGAAGGAAGATCTGTCCCAAGATTCTAAACAACATGTCAGCCCCCTGAATAAGATATATAGAACAAAGAGGCCTCAATAGGGTACTTTTATGTGTATTATTCCATTAAAGCATTTCTATTTACCATGCCTACAATTCTTTGTCCATGTTGCATAAGCCAACCATAATAACTAAAAAGGACACTAAATGTGGGTCATGTAATATCATTTTATTTTATATCAATGGGAAAATAAACTATGTGTAATGTTTATGTATCCATCTATTGAAAATACAAGAAAGTGCCAACCCATTCCTTCGATATACTACATTACATGTTTTTTGTTTAAAGTCGGCTGGGGGGCAGAGGAACAAACCTGGCTAAAGGCTTATGTCCCTGGGGGCAGCCATCTTGGCTGGATTTGCATAAATGTTCCTTCGCTTTCCTTTATGAATACATATATAGGTATATACATACATACATACAGAAAGGGGTGGGTATAGTGTATGTGTAATCTATATAATTTATTTTATTTATTTTTTTGATGTCTTGTACATTTTATAACTAAGTAATTCTCGTATTTACATATCTTCTGCTAGGAAGAGAGAAAAACTGTATGGGTGATGTCTATAACATTATCTTTGTCCCTTTTACAGATAAGTGCTGCTCTGGAAGGGGACCCCAGTGGGCAGAAGATGCAGTTGGCCTACCGACTGCAACAAATCTCATCTCTAGTAGAGAACAAAGTGACGGATCTCTAAATACTGTGCAACAGAGACGGGGGACCTCTGGTTTTTCTTTCCATGGAGAGTGATTAAACGTGGTACAGAGGCTGAACTCGAACTAACTGCATCCAGGAGAGACTTTGCGGGAGCATCAGTATCCCTGCACTTACCCCCTTCTGAGACTCTTGTGGTAGAACACTGTACCGTTTCCAGGTTCCACAGTTCTATCAGATTTGCCTTACCTAGAACCTTTTTGATCAGTTGTGGCCAGCCAAACCGTGCACTGTCTACCTCTGTGGAACCGTCTAAGTGCCTTAGTGTAACAGATAATCGCGTTCTTCCTAGGGACTCCTCTGTTACTCTTACTTTTTTTTTTTTTTTTAACCCATGGTGCTTTGCCTGTTGAAACCAGAAGCTATTCGTATCACTATAGACTGGAACCTCCTTTGAGTGAGAGAGTATTGTCTGTACACTGTATATCAATGCTGTTTGTTTTATGTTGTATATAATCAAGTGAGGCTGTGTTGAAAAAAAATTGGAATTTAAAACAGGCACAAATGCGTTTGGATTTCCAAAAGGACTCCATAAACCTAAACATTATTATTTATCCTGTAAATGTATTAAACTATGCAAAATTATGTGTGTATATATATATATATATATATATATATATATACACACGTACCTATATATATATATATATATATACAGACACACACACATTGTGTTAGCAAAATTGCAAGCAAATGTGTAAATTTAAGAGTAAAAAAGTGTTGCCTGTTTACGACATCACCTGTGGCTTGATATGTAAATTAACTAGTTTTTCAATGGGAAATGTGTCATTTGCATATCAAGCCACAAGGCTATGTCATAATCCGGACACCACAGACGCATTTAACACATTTTCTCTTAGTTTATGCTAACACTAGGTATAGATCAGTTTTGACTTTTTTTTTTATTCTCCACATTCAAAAAATAAATAAATAATATATTTAGGCAATATAGTCCCCCTTTCACAGAGTGAGAATAGAAAGCCCCGTCTTCCGTCTCTTACATTCTCACCTGTTTCCAAGCAGGGATAATTCTTTCGCTGGGTCTTGTTCCTGAAGGGGTGTGAGGTGATGTCATAGAGCAATAGTAACGCATTGAATACATATAATTCACAGCTGATTTGGCCCATTTTTGTATTCATGTAAGATTTTGCGGTCTGTGTCTTGTGCAACCTGCTGTCCTGACATCAGACGGCTGGTCTATACCTGCATCTTGTCTGGTGTATTTAAAGGTACAGCACTGCTTTGTGTCTTGTCTGGATCTAGCCTTGTATAGCTTTTTTTTTTTTTCTCCTAACTTATGCAAAAAGCTGTAAATAGACATAACTGTATTTATTGTTCTTTTATGCCAAATGTTTTGTAAATAAAGTAATTTTTTTTAGAAAGTAACGCGTTTCACATGTTTATTTGTAATTGTTTGTTTACATATTGGTCTACTCTACAATGTCTAAATTTATCCACCCATCCAAAGCAAAAGTACTGTACAATGTTACACAAAACCAACAAGGACGGGTTGAGGATAAAACTGATAAGAGATGTTTCTCCTCAAATGCAATATAAAGTTTTACAGCCTATTACCCCCGAGCCATCCTTCTTCCATTACATCACTGCACAGAAAGCTGACTAACACCAGCCACTTCAAGTACTTGAAACAGCCAAGTTCAACAGAGATATTCCTTTCACAGTAATGGTTCATGAGAGTGCTTTTTCAGAGGGAGGCCTGGAAAGTGCTGCATCGGAATAACTGGCATCAGTGAAAAAACACAGGAGAACTGCACATTTTAAAAGTAAAGGGACTAGGCCCTAATGCGTTAAGGACTTAAATACTATAGTAGACGTTTTGGCTTTACATGATGGTGGGCCACATCTGAGTAAATAAATGATATGCTATCAACAATAAATGTTTTTGTTTTTCAAAAGTAGGCTGAGTGGTAGAGGGACCTTAAAGGCTTACGTCACTGGGGGCAGCCATCTTGGCTGGATTTGTATAAATGTTCCTTCACATTCTTTTAGTCCAACCTATCGGAGGAGAAGGCTGTAGCCTGTTAATCTCAGATGTCCGAGTGAGAATAGATAAGATGGGAAATAATTTCAGCAGTATTAGACAAGGCGCAGTGTTTTGCCGCAGTAAAATGGTGGGGTAATGTGAGATAATAGAGATCTGTTTATGAGTAAATACAATACAGGCCATTGCTCTGGATTGAACTCTATGCTTCAGGCAGGTGACTGATCCTCTTAAACACACTTATATGGGGATTCCCTCTATACATCATGCTTTACAGGGGAAGACCATGGATTAAATGTGAACTGGACAAAATTGCTCAGTAGTGGCAGTTTTTTAGTGAATAGACCCTTATGTGTTTGTTTGACATGGTGATGGCTGTCAAATTAGACCCCCAAATTCTTTCAGTACATATGTAGTATATTTCAAAAAAATTATTATTTATGTAGCGCCTTTCTCCTAGTAAAACTGCTTTATAGTACCCTCTCTCTCCGAATGAACTGGATTGGCAGCAGAATAATAGATGTTAATATTACCCTATCGATGGTAACCATTTATTGACGGATGGAGGGCTGAGTAGACCCTGCTGATATTTGCCCTTACTGCAGAGCCTGTTCAAACCTCAAGGTTACAAGTTAATTTACCAACTAAGCTATTTCGCAACCTAATGGCCTTTGTCTATCCCTATTTTGTGTGTTTAAAAAATATTTTTTTGTTTGAGTGGAGGTAATAAATAAATCATGGAAACCATTGCTCTGCCTACTGGCTTATAGCTGAAAATGCTGACTGTACATGTGTACACTCAGAATCCCCTGATTAGAACTTCCCCTCCTGGAAGTAATGTAGTAAACATTGGTTATCCATACAGACTGTCTCTAGAGATGAATGACTTATTAGAAGCATGTACACCTCTAGGACATAGGTGACTTAAGTGACTCCCATGTGATGGGCATCCCCAGAGATTACTTCAGAATGAGGAATCCATTCCTACTCAAAATCTTACATAAAGGGAAGTATATATTGAATTATCAGCATGAATCAGTTTAACTATGGAGCCTGGAGTCTCTGTTTTGAGGTCCATCAGTCGGAGTAAAAGAATGTCTTGAGGCTACCAACACTAAGATCTAGGGTGGCCTAGTTATGGACATGGCATGTAAAAGAATAAAAGTTCCTCCATCAGAGTAAAAAGGTCCGTGAACACAGACCAATCCACAACCTCATGAAAGGACAACTGTAGCAAAACAATTAACTTATGTTTAATTGAAAGATTGAATCAAGTGTAAATGATTTATAAGGAAAACCTTTAATGAAATAATTCAAAGGTATTGAGCCTTCTTTACTCCATATTGTTCTCTCAGGGGGCAGACATGTTGTTTAAACTCTTGGGTCAGATCTTCACTCACCTTGGTTCAGATGAACAAAGATCTGACCCAAGATTCTAAACAAAATGTCTTCCTCCTGGTGGAGCTATATGGAGTAAAGATGGCTCAATAATGTACTTTATTTGTATTCTTTCATTAAAGCATTTTTTATATAAAAAGCCTACACTTGACGCAATCCTTTAATTAAACGCAACTTCATTTTTTGCTACAGTTTTCCTTTAATAGCAGAAAGCATTCTGGGTGAAACTTCACTATGACCTCATAATATGTCACAATACCTTTACTAGTATAAAATGCATGATACAAATTCCCATTCCCATTATTGTAGGCGTATCCCTTTCTTTGCAGTTAGTTTGATTGCTCCTGCTGGGAAGAATGGATCCACTATATCTTTTTATATTCATGTCAAGTTTCTACTTCTCCTGGGGACGTAAGTTAATTATCTTTTATTTTAAAAAGGGCACTGTGGCGTGGGGTATGTACGTCAGTGTACAAAATTCAACTTGTGTACAGCCAATGGGAGATCAGCAGGGTGGATTATTAAGCCTTGTAGAGTACATTCATTTTGCCAAAGGCACAACCCTAAAGTTACTTTAAAATACCTTTCCTAGATTAAAAATGTGGATATTTAGTCACACCATATCATACGTAGTCGACCACTGCGTCAAAGTACTCCAATATTGGTAGGTTACTAGAATGCAATATATAGGGCACCTGTTTTGGATGAATTACAATTACCTGCTGATAATGCACCAAAGTACTTAACTAAAAAGGTTACAAAATTACATAGTAGTTTAGGTTAAAAAAAGACTTGGGTCCATCAAGTTCAACCCTTTTCCTATTCCTTGTTTACCGCTGTTGATCCAAAAGAAGGCAAACACCTCCCCCCCCATATTCAGCAATTTCAGCTTTCAGTGGGGATCAACAAGCACTAAATAAATATTAAGGCCTATACAAACATACATGGTCCTCTATGCTCCGGTACATTACAAAATCATCCAGGCCCCTTTTAAAGGCATCTATTGTATTTGCTAGCACAGCCTCTTCAGGCAGTGAATTCCATGCCCTTACCGTAAAGAATCCCTTCCACTGCCGTTTATTATTATCTCGTTACACGACTCACCTTTTATTGAATAGACACCACTTTTATCCAACCATGTTCTCGTCTTCCCACAGAGTTTGTGACCCAGCAAGGAGAGAAACATCTGACTGAGGTACAAAGACAAAGCGCAGCCATTCCAGAAGTAACCAGGATGGAAGAAGGGTCTTGTTTCCAGTTGGAAAACAGATTCACTTTAATACTGTTGTGTATATTCTTTTTTATACACATGATTTGCATTTTCTTCTTTTTATTTTTAACTACTTTATTATTGAGAGTCCAGAAAAACAGGAGACCCAGAAAAATGTGTATTGATTTATAAACCCCATTAAAACAAGTGAGAACATCATTTCAGTCTAGTTTCTAAATTTAACTGAAAGCTTACAGACTAGTTTTTGCATAAGATGTCCGCCAATTAGACAGTAAAGTTTTTTTTAGAAAGTAATAACGCGTATGGCATGTTTATTTATAATAGTTTGTTTACATACTGGTCTACACTACAATGTATAGTACTTTTGTTTTGGATGGGTCAATAAAATTTGACAATGTTACACAAAACAAACAAGGACGGGATGAGGATAAAACTGATAAGAGATGTTTCTCCTCAAATGCAATATAAAGTTTTACAGCCTATTACCCCCGAGCCATCCTTCTTCCATTACATTACTGCACAGAAAGCTGACTGACACCAGCCACTTCAAGTACTTGAAACAGCCATGTTCAACAGAGATATTCCTTTCACAGTAATGGTTCATAAGAGTGCTTTCTCAGAGGGAGGCCTGGAAAGTGCTGCATCAGTGAAAAAACACAGGAGAACTGCACATTTAAAAGTAAAGGGACTAGGCCCTAATGCCTTAAGGAGCTGACCTTTAACCCCAAATACTCTAGTAGACGTTTTGGCTTTACATGATGGTGGGCCCCATCTGAGTAAATATATGATGTGTTATCAACAATAAATGTTTTTTGTTTTTCAAAAGTAGGCAGAGGAGACCTTAAAGGCTTACGTCACTGGGGGCAGCCATCTTGGCTGGATTTGCACAAATGTTCCTTCACATTCTTTTAGTCCAACATTTTGGAGGAGAAGGCTATAGCCTGTTAATTTCAGATGTCCGAGTGAGAATAGATACGATGGGAAATAATTTCATCAGGATTAGACAAGGCGCAGTGTACACTCAGAATCGCCTGATTAGAACTTCCCCTCCTGGAAGTAATGTAGTAACCATTGGTTATCCATAGAGACTGTCTAAAGAGATGAATGACTTATTAGAAGCAAGTACACCTCTAGGACATAGGTGACTTAAGTGACTCCCATGTGATGGGCATCCCCAGAGATTGCTTCAGAATGAGGAATCTATTCCCACTCAAAATCTTACATAAAGGGAAGTATATATTGAATTATCAGCATGAATCAGTTTAACTATGGAGCCTGGAGTCTCTGTTTTGAGGTCCATCAGTCGGAGTAAAAGAATGTCTTGAGGCTACCAACACTAAGATCTAGGGTGGCCTAGTTATGGACATGGCATGTAAAAGAATAAAAGTTCCTCCGTCAAAGTGAAAAGGTCCGTGAACACAGACCAAGCCACAACCTCATGAAAGGACAACTGTAGCAAAACAATTAACTTATGTTTAATTGATAGATTGTATCAAGTGTAAATGATTTATAAGGAAAACCTTTAATGAAAGAATTCAAAGGTATTGAGCCTTCTTTACTCCGTATAATTCTCTCAGGGGGAGACATGTCTTGGGTCAGATCTTCACTCACCTTGCTTCAGATGAACAAAGATCTGACCCAAGATTCTAAACAAAATGTCTGCCTCCTGGTGGAGCTATATGGAGTAAAGATGGCTTAATAATGTACTTTATTTGTATTCTTTCATTAAAGCATTTCTATATAAAAAGCCTACACTTGACGCAATCCTTTAATTAAACGCAACTTCATTTTTTGCTACAGTTGTCCTTTAATAGCAGAAAGCATTCTGGGTGAAACTTCACTATGACCTCATAATATGTCACAATACCTTTACTAGTATAAAATGCATGATACAAATTCCCATTCCCATTATTGTAGGCGTATCCCTTTCTTTGCTGTTAGTTTGATTGCTCCTGCTGGGAAGAATGGATCCACTATATCTTTTTATATTCATGTCAAGTTTCTACTTCTCCTGGGGACGTAAGTTAATTATCTTTTATTTTAAAAAGGGCACTGTGGCGTGGGGTATGTACGTCAGTGTACAAAATTCAACTTGTGTACAGCCAATGGGAGATCAGCAGGGTGGATTATTAAGCCTTGTAGAGTACATTCATTTTGCCAAAGGCAGAACCCTAAAGTTACTTTAAAGTACCTTTCCTAGATTAAAAATGTGGATATTTAGTCACACCATATCATACTTAGTCGACCACTGCGTCAAAGTACTCCAATATTGGTTGGTTACTAGAGCGCAATATATAGGGCACCTGTTTTGGATGAATTTTTTTTTTTGCATGAATTACAATTACCTGCTGATAATGCACCAAAGTACTTAACTAAAAAGGTTACAAAATTACATAGTAGTTAAGGTTAAAAAAAGACTTGGGTCCATCAAGTTCAACCCTTTTCCTATTCCTTGTTTACCGTTGTTGATCCAAAAGAAGGCAAACACCTCCCCCCCATATTCAGCAATTTCAGATTTCAGTGGGGATCAACAAGTACTAAATAAATATTAAGGCATATACAAACATACATAGTCTTCTATGCTCCGGTACATTACAAAATCATCCAGGCCCGTTTTAAAGGCATCTATTGTATTTGCTAGCACAGCCTCTTCAGGCAGTGAATTCCATGCCCTTACCGTAAAGAATCCCTTCCACTGCCGTTTATTATTATCTCGTTACACGACTCACCTTTTATTGAATAGACACCACTTTTATCCAACTATGTTCTCGTCTTCCCACAGAGTTTGTGACCCAGCAAGGAGAGAAACATCTGACTGAGGTACAAAGACAAAGCGCAGCCATTCCAGAAGTAACCAGGATAGAAGAAGGGTCTTGTTTCCAGTTGGAAAACAGATTCACTTTAATACTGTTGTGTATATTCTTTTTTATACACATGATTTGCATTTTCTTCTTTTTATTTTTAACTACTTTATTATTGAGAGTCCAGAAAAACAGGAGACCCAGAAAAATGTGTATTGATTTATAAACCCCATTAAAACAAGTGAGAACATCATTTCAGTCTAGTTTCTAAATTTAACTGAAAGCTTACAGACTAGTTTTTGCATAAGATGTCCGCCAATTAGACAGTAAAGTTTTTTTTAGAAAGTAATAACGCGTATGGCATGTTTATTTATAATAGTTTGTTTACATACTGGTCTACACTACAATGTATAGTACTTTTGTTTTGGATGGGTCAATAAAATTTGACAATGTTACACAAAACAAACAAGGACGGGATGAGGATAAAACTGATAAGAGATGTTTCTCCTCAAATGCAATATAAAGTTTTACAGCCTATTACCCCCGAGCCATCCTTCTTCCATTACATTACTGCACAGAAAGCTGACTGACACCAGCCACTTCAAGTACTTGAAACAGCCATGTTCAACAGAGATATTCCTTTCACAGTAATGGTTCATAAGAGTGCTTTCTCAGAGGGAGGCCTGGAAAGTGCTGCATCAGTGAAAAAACACAGGAGAACTGCACATTTAAAAGTAAAGGGACTAGGCCCTAATGCCTTAAGGAGCTGACCTTTAACCCCAAATACTCTAGTAGACGTTTTGGCTTTACATGATGGTGGGCCCCATCTGAGTAAATATATGATGTGTTATCAACAATAAATGTTTTTTGTTTTTCAAAAGTAGGCAGAGGAGACCTTAAAGGCTTACGTCACTGGGGGCAGCCATCTTGGCTGGATTTGCATAAATGTTCCTTCACATTCTTTTAGTCCAACATTTTGGAGGAGAAGGCTATAGCCTGTTAATTTCAGATGTCCGAGTGAGAATAGATACGATGGGAAATAATTTCATCAGGATTAGACAAGGCGCAGTGTACACTCAGAATCCCCTGATCAGAACTTCCCCTCCTGGAAGTAATGTAGTAACCATTGGTTATCCATACAGACTGTCTAAAGAGATGAATGACTTATTAGAAGCAAGTACACCTCTAGGACATAGGTGACTTAAGTGACTCCCATGTGATGGGCATCCCCAGAGATTGCTTCAGAATGAGGAATCTATTCCCACTCAAAATCTTACATAAAGGGAAGTATATATTGAATTATCAGCATGAATCAGTTTAACTATGGAGCCTGGAGTCTCTGTTTTGAGGTCCATCAGTCGGAGTAAAAGAATGTCTTGAGGCTACCAACACTAAGATCTAGGGTGGCCTAGTTATGGACATGGCATGTAAAAGAATAAAAGTTCCTCCATCAAAGTGAAAAGGTCCGTGAACACAGACCAAGCCACAACCTCATGAAAGGACAACTGTAGCAAAACAATTAACTTATGTTTAATTGATAGATTGTATCAAGTGTAAATGATTTATAAGGAAAACCTTTAATGAAAGAATTCAAAGGTATTGAGCCTTCTTTACTCCGTATAATTCTCTCAGGGGGAGACATGTCTTGGGTCAGATCTTCACTCACCTTGCTTCAGATGAACAAAGATCTGACCCAAGATTCTAAACAAAATGGCTACCTCCTTGCAGAGCTATATGGAGTAAAGATGGCTTAATAAAGTACTTTATTTGTATTCTTTCATTAAAGCATTTCTATATAAAATGCCTACACTTGAAGCAATCCTTTAATTAAACGCAACTTCATTTTTTGCTACAGTTGTCCTTTAACAGCAGAAAGCATTCTGGGTGAAACTTCACTATGACCTCATAATATGTCACAATACCTTTACTAGTATAAAATGCATGATACAAATTCCCATTCCCATTATTGTAGGCGTATCCCTTTCTTTGCTGTTAGTTTGATTGCTCCTGCTGGGAAGAATGGATCCACTATATCTTTTTATATTCATGTCAAGTTTCTACTTCTCCTGGGGACGTAAGTTAATTATCTTTTATTTTAAAAAGGGCACTGTGGCGTGGGGTATGTACGTCAGTGTACAAAATCCAATCTGTGTCCAGCCAATGGGAGATCAGCAGGGTGGATTATTAAGCCTTGTAGAGTACATTCATTTTGCCAAAGGCAGAACCCTAAAGTTAATTTAAAGTACCTTTCCTAGATTAAAAATGTGGATCTTTAGTCACACCATATCATACTTAGTCGACCACTGCGTCAAAGTACTCCAATATTGGTTGGTTACTAGAGCGCAATATATAGGGCACCTGTTTTGGATGAATTTTTTTTTTTTGCATGAATTACAATTACCTGCTGATAATGCACCAAAGTACTTAACTAAAAAGGTTACAAAATTACATAGTAGTTAAGGTTAAAAAAAGACTTGGGTCCATCAAGTTCAACCCTTTTCCTATTCCTTGTTTACCGTTGTTGATCCAAAAGAAGGCAAACACCTCCCCCCCATATTCAGCAATTTCAGCTTTCAGTGGGGATCAACAAGTACTAAATAAATATTAAGGCATATACAAACATACATAGTCTTCTATGCTCCGGTACATTACAAAATCATCCAGGCCCCTTTTAAAGGCATCTATTGTATTTGCTAGCACAGCCTCTTCAGGCAGTGAATTCCATACCTTTATTGCCCTTACCGTAAAGAAGCCCTTCCGCTGCCGTAGGTTATTATATCATTACACGACTCACCTTTTATTGAATAGACACCACTTTTATCCAACATGTTCTCATTTTCCCACAGAGTTTATGACCCATCAAGGAGAGAAACATCTGATTGAAGTACAAAGACAATGCGCAGCCATTCCAGAAGTAACCAGGATGGAAGAAGCGTCTATTTTCCAGTTGGAAAACAGAGTCACTTTAATATTGTTGTACATATGCTTTTTTATACACATGATTTGCATATTCTTCTTTTTATTTTTAACTACTTTATTATTGAGAGTCCAGAAAAAAAGGAGACCCAGAAAAGTTTATATTGATTTATAAACCACATTAAAATAAGTGAGAATATAATTTAAGTCTAGTTTTTAAATTTCACTGAAAACTTACAGACTAGTTTTTGCATAAGATGTCCGCCAGAGTTAGGCATTAAAGTTTTTTTTTTTTTTTTAATAATAAAAGCTGCTTTGACTTATTGACACACTGGACGCTGTAGGCAGAAGTGGAACCCCCTTCCTGGCCTTGTTACTATATGCCAAAAAGGCCTTTGACAGGGTCAGGGGGGGGGTATATGAGGCAGACGTTGGAGGTCTTCGGTATTGATGGATGGATGTTGAGAGCTGTGATGTCCCTGTATAAAGGGCCTTCAGACAGAATTGTTGGAGAAAATTTCTGTTCAGACCTCTTTTTCCTAAGAAATGGAACCCGTCAGGGATGCCCCCTGCCTCCACTCTTTTACATTATAGCAGCGGAACCCTTCGCCATAAAGGTTAGACAGAATAAACAAATCAGAGGATTACCCGCCGGGAAAAATGAATTAAAAATATCTCTATATGCAGATGATACTCTCATCTCAATAACTTCGCCGGAAGAATCGATTAAACACTTAATAGAGGAGATATCCAGTTGTGGCAAAGTTTCTAACTACTGACTGACTATTTCCAAAACAATGGCGATTTTTAAAAATATCCCCAAAGAGACGATTGACAAAAATAGAGCCGAAAAATCGGGCATTGGTCTCACAAAAAAGTGAGCCAAATAAAAATGCACCGTGGCCTCAAGATGAGGACGGCATGCCCGGGGGGGGGGGGGGGGGGGGGGGACAAACTGTGGATGGAGCAAACAAATGACATGGGAACAGACTGGGCTGAGATAAAAAGATATTTAAAAAAAATGTCCAGTACAAGTAACCATTGTAAGGATAAGTCCACTGATTCAAGAGTCCTGTGTCGCAATGGTGTCTTCGTTATCAAGCGGAGGAAGATCAAGACTTTTAAAAAATTCAGCGCTGGAAGCTGGGTCTTCAATCTGGAGTATTGTATTGTCCCGGTTCACTGACAGCAAGTGGGGTACCCCCCAGCGGTAACGTATTTCGTGGTTACGTAGGTGAGCTGTTAAGGGTGACATGGACCTCCTCCATCGGAGAGTCTCCGGGGCCAGGTCTTCATAAAACTGCAGCACAGCTCCTTCATAGTTAATAGTCTGCAGCATACGGGCTGCCCTCAAAATAGCTAATTTATCAAAGAGCGATTGCAGGTGAACAATGACGTCGCGTGAGGCATCTGGAGGCGCTTTGACTGCTTTTTTAATCCTATGGCAATCAACAATTCTCAGATTTCTTGAGTCCACCTCAGGTCGTAGATGAATGAAAGCTTTCCTCAGATAGACAGGAAGGATAGTGGGCCCAATATCCTCCGGCACTCCTCGTACCTTGATATTTAATTGGCGCGATCTGCTCTTCAAGACCGTAAGCTGTCGGTGGAACTGTGCCATCTGTAAGGTAAGTTTGGACGTGTGGCTTGCTGCCTCCGATTGAGCCAGTCGGGTCTGGACCTCCGAAATTTACAGCTTGTCCACTTTAGTGAAAAGTGTTGAGACGTCCGCTCGCACACTTGCGAGTTCAGCTTTAATCACTGTTTGTAGGTCCACATACAGCTTTTGTATATCTGCCTTCGTCGCTGGGGCTTGCGTCGAGGTCTTAGGATTAGAAGGCTTCGCCTGAATTTCTCTTTGCATTGGTCCTGAGTCTCCCGAGGAATCCTCAGAGTCCGTTTGGACCTGCTGAGAGGGCAATTGCGCCAAACTCGAGGTAGGCTGTTGAGGCCTAAACAGGAACGTCCCGATATCTTGGCTTTTAGGCTTCAGGGAGCTCTCAAACTTTTTTGTTTTTCGTCCCATCGCTAAGGAGGGGTGTCAGCGGGGAATACGACCCAGAAAGCCGTATATAAGTTAAAAAAAAGGAGTTGCTATATTTTTGGATTGTATAAGAACAAAAGTTGTTTTTAGTAATGAGGGGATAAGGACTAAATGGGAATGGGAGCTGGGGATTATTACTACTGGAGAAGAATGGACACAAGCTTATTCCAGGGTTAACACCTTTGTACATGATCTTTTTTTGACTGAGACATTTTTTAAAGATTTAAATAAACCGATGGTACCTAGTTCCAACGAGACTTTCACATTTTCACCCTTTCTATCCTGAGATGACGCCGATTTCGCCTATACTTTCTGCCATCAGGTGTTTCAGTTACATAAGATCTTAGCTCAGGACCAACAGATAATATCTTTGCAGGCTGCCAACCTACTGATGTCTCCATACGCACTGCATCCCCTTTTTTCGAAGGCTGGTAGTAACTTGGCACCATGATCATAATAAAATTTCTGAATGTCTCTCAATCCCTGGTGTGCATTCTTTGGAGTCCGGGGCTTTAATGCAGCAGCCACAACAGGTAACTTGGTTCGAAGAGTCCGACCCATTAAAAGTTGTGCAGGGGAATAGGCCATTCCAGTGATTGAAGTGTTACGTAGCTCTAAAAGCCCAATATGAGGATCCACCCCCGATTCACATGTCTTTTGGAGCATGATTTTAATCGTTTGAACTGTCCTTTCTGCCAGTGCATTAGATTGGGGGTAGTCAGGATTTGAATGAGTAAACTTTATCCTCCATGCTGCAGCAAATGCCTTCATCTCTGGCTAAGGCTACATGATCACTAATTACTTCTGCTGGGATGCCATGTCTACCAAAGGTTGCTTTCAGTTTGCCAATAACTGTTGTTGACGATTTATCAGACATCTTTAACATTTCAGGGTACTTTGAAAAATAGTCCACTACCACAAGGAAAGAGCACCCTTTCCAATCAAAGATGTCCGTTGCCAGTTTTTGCCAAGTAAGGTACGGGATTTTGTGTGAGATTAATGGTTCCTTTTGGTTTGCAGGTAGATGATTAGCACAAATCTTGCAGGTGTCTACCATCTGATGTATGTCCTTGGACATGCTGGGCCAGAACAGGATCATCCGAGCCCGCATTTTGGTTTTTCTGTATACCTTGAAGGCACTCATGCAGACTCTCCAGAATCTCCAGAGGAACCACAATCTTTTCACCCAGCAAGACCAGACCATCCTCCTTGCGCAACAAGTGCTTAAATTGCCAAAATGGCTGCAGATGTGGATGAAGTTGCTTTTTTCTTTGTGGCCAACCATGATATAGAAGGAGTTTAATTTCTGATAAGCATTTATCTTCTGCTGTGGCCTTCTGTAAATAACATAGCATCTCTGTCCCAATAGTTTCTGATGTTGACAGCATGTAAATGGCCTTTTCTTCAGATAAAATACCCTTTTCTGGTTCTGGGGGATGCACAGTGGCCCTGGAAAGGATGCCAGCAATGAGCATGTCACACCCATCAGTGTAAGAAATCACCAGGTCATATTGTTGCAGTTGCAAGAGCTTTCTTTGGAGTCTTGTTGGCACTTTGTTTAATGGTTTATTAAGTATTGCTTCAAGAGGCTTGTGGTCAGACTGTACGGTAACGTTTTTGCCAAATACAAACTGGTGGAACCTTTTAGTATCATAAACAACTGCCAACAGTTCTTTCTCTATCTGGGCATAATTCTGCTCTGCGGTAGTCATCGCTCTGGATGCGTATGCTATTGGACAGTTATCTTGAAGTAAGCAAGCTCCAAGGCCTGATTTAGATGCGTCTGCCTGAATCACCACTGCTTTTGTCTGGTTAAAAAATGTCAATATTGCTTGTTTTAAAGACTGTACTGTTTTAGCATGCTCTGGGCCCCACTGCCAAACAATGTCTTTACTCAGTAACTTCCTCAATGGTGTAGTAATCTCTGCCTTCCCTGGTATTTATTGTGCAAGATACCGACCATGCCCAAAAATCTTTGTAGACCTTTTTTTGTCATCGGGGTCAGGCATTTTGCTAATTGCTTGGACTTTCTCAACATCAGGCGGAACTCCTGCAGGGGTGATGACATGTCCCATATATATCGGACTTCTGGTACTTTGAACTGGATTTTGTCAGGATCAAACTTGATGTTCTCGTGTAATGCTCGGTTCATCGCCTGGCTCAGGATCCGATCATGTTCCTCATGATGTAGCAATGATCATGTGATCAGTTTTGATATGCACACCTGGGCTTTTCTTCAGCAGCCTGACACATTTCTACTGCCTTTTGTAGTGTCTAGGGTTGCCACCTGGCCGGTATTTTACCGGCAGTCCGGTAAAAAAAATGGCATCAGGCCAATGTTAAGTCTATGGAGACAGTACCAAGGCCGGTATTTTTTTGAAGAAAAGGTTGCAACCCTAGTAGTGTGAGGTCAGTCTCTCTGAGCAGACGTTCTTTAAGTCTAGCATTAGTAACGCAAAAACCAATTAGTCTCTCAACATGTCATCGAGTAGAGTCTCAAATTCACAGTCTCTTGCTTTCACTCTTAGTTCTGTCCTATATCTTTCAATACATTGCCCCTGCAGATGTGGATGTGTCCAGAATTGGTGTCGCTCAAACACAACATGTTTCTTTGGATTACAGGGGTCCCTGAACAATTTCAGCACTGAATTCAATGTCTTCTCCAGGGACAGGGCTGATTCCAGTGTGCTGTAAACCTCTTGTCCTTCCCCATCCACAACATGCAGGGCTAGGGCAATCTGAGTCTTCTGATCCTTTTCATAGAAACATAGAATGTGTCAGCAGATAAGAACCATTCGGTCCATCTAGTCTGAAAATTTTTTTTTGAGTACTTTTATTAGTCCCCCGGTCTTATAGCTAGGATAGCCTTGTGTCTATCCCACGCACGCTTAAAATCCTTGACTGTGTTTACCTCTACCACTTCTGCTGGAAGGCTATTCCATACATCCAGACTACCCTCTTTACTTCATAAAGTTCAACTGCTTCACCATAAATCAAAAATCTTTGCTCCCATCTCCTCTGCAGAGGGTCTGGTGGTTTGAAAAACTCCATGCAGATGCTGGATAAGCTGTAAACAAAGTCCTTGTCACAAAATCCTTACTCAGGCAAGTGACTTATCAGCACTTCTGACACCATGTAGTGTTTTCCTGTGTGTAGTATTTTACATTGAGAGAAGGAGCAAGCACTACTTGATAGTATTCACACACAGCAGTTCTTGATTCAGCTCAGATGCACACACTAGACAGACAAACTGGAGACTCACCGACTAAACTTAAAATGGCCGCCGACCATAGAGTTCCCCGCAAACAGTACAGAGTGTCCTTTTTTAAAGCAACAGTATGCCACACCTCCCACCCCTCACCCAATGCTGGCTCTCCCATCTTCCCTCCCTCACCCAATGCAGGCTCTAGGCCTGCCACCATGGGGGTGACGGGTGATACAGGGGTCCCGGGCCCAGGTCATGCCAGGAGAAAAAAAATCCTCTGTTAAGCCGGTCCGCAGCTGTGAGGGAAGCATTGTGCGCTCCCCTCCAGCCACGCGGTTTTAATAAAGTTTGTTAAAAAAATTTAAAAATGGTAAAACATTATTATGATAATAGCTTGTGCAATTCCCTAAAACATTATGTGACCAGTGACCTATAACAACATCCAGTCAGTATCAGACGAGTTAACCCCTGGATTGCTTAACATATGAAGGCAGTGTCTGATGAGTTAAACCCTGGATGGATAGACAGATGTAGGAAGTATCAGAGGAGTTAACCTCTTGGTTGGCAAGGCAGATAGAGGCAGTGTCAGAGGAGTTAACCCCTTTATTCACACACTTACTTACACACATACACAGACAGTCTCTCACTTTCACTGACATACACACACACTCTCACTGACACACACACACACTCTCACTCACACTGACATACACACACACTCTCACTCACACTGACATACACACACACTCTCACTGACATACACACACACTCTCACTGACATACATACACACTCTCACTGACATACACACACACTCTCACTGACATATACACACACTCTCACTGACATACATACACACTCTCACTGACATACACACACACTCTCACTGACATACACACACACTCTCACTGACATACACACACACTCTCACTCACACTGACATAAACACACACACTCACACCGACATCCACACACTCTCACTCACACTGACATACACACACTCATTCACACACACTCACACTGACACACACTCTCACTCACACTGACATACACAGACTTTCACTCACATACACACACTCACTCACACTGACACACACACAATCACTCACACTGATATATACACTCACACTGACATACACACACACTCATTCACATCACTCACACTGACTTACACACACTCTCACTCACACTGACATACACACATTCTCACACTAACATACACACACACACTCTCACTGACATACACACACACACACTCACAATGACATACACACACTCTCACTGACATACACACACACTCACGATGACATACACACACTCTCACTCACACTGACATACACACACTCTCACTCACTCTGACATAGACACACATTCACACACTGTCCGTTTTGAACTTACCTGCATCTCTATTTGCTTTGAACTCCGTGTGAAGGAGGTCTCAGCCAATCATGGGAGGCTTCTGAACTCTCAGCCAATCAAAAGGGTTGAGGAGTCTCACCTGATTGGCTGAGACCTCCTTCAATCAAGCTCCCCTGGACACAGAAGAAAAAAAAATAGAAAAAGACGGCTGCAGGGAGCAGCAAAGTGCCGCCTCTGACAGGGTGCCGCCTGGGGCAGCCGCCCCACTCTGCTCCATTATAGGGCCGGCCCTGAGTGAATCACCATGAAATACAAAAGTTTGGGGTGGCAGCAGCTGCCCTTTGTCAGTGTGTGCAGCCCCCCCAGTACTGTGAAGAGGAAGCAGCCACAGCCTTTGTCTAATGCAGCCCAGGAAACCACTATTCTGAATCCCTGTAGTGTACGTATGACCAACCTTATTTGTGTTTGCAGTATCAGTGACTGGCACACAACGGGTGCCCTTTGAAGGAAACTATACTATACTGTGTAGACTGTCCGGCGACAATCCAATGCTCAATGGTAGAGCAGATCATCGCTGGGCACTCTACACAGGTATATTTTTCTTCACAGAGCACCCGTTGTAGGCCAGATCTGAGTAAAGTGGATAGACCCTTATGTGCCAGGTTCAAAGTGGCAGAAAGTGTCCAATAAATGTCCACCACAAGCAATGTCCATGCCTGTTAGTAAATAGGAATGGAAGATAAGTAAAGAGAAAAAAATCTCAAAGTATGTAAAAAAAAAAAAGAATTCAAATCAAACTTTTATCAGATCTAATTAAAAGTGTCAAACAATGAATAGACTCACTGCCCACCTCCTGGCATACAACGGGTGTTTTTAAAAAAATTTTTTGACAAGTTTAAAGGATTTTAGAATCCCTCCCCCCCCCCTACCTGGGCAAGGTAGAGGAAGGCGGCAGGGTAGGTCGGACGTTTAAGATTTTTTATTTATTTACGGGCCTCTGGGCAGCCCCTGGCACCACGGGGCCAGTTCATTTTTATTTCATTAGGGGCCAGGGGCATCGAACTAGCCCTTGGGAGCCATTTTCATATTAAACTAGGGGTCAGGGGCATTATTTATTTCATGAAGCCAGTGGGGCCGCTTGCTGGTCACAAAGGGCCTATATGTGGGGCCATGTTTACGTGAGGCCAGCAAGGAAGCCAGCCGTGACAATACGGGACCACAATGGAACCTGAATAGCCTGAATTGAAGGGCTATTTGGATCATCAGTGTGATTTTTTGTTGTTGCACAAATCGTCGCTACACTGAAGGCAGACATTTGAATGTTCTGTGAATGAGAGTTTTTTATGCCAAAGATTTACTAAAGAACAAATGATGTCATCAGAGGAGTTCCAGCCCAGGAGGAGAGAGGGGGCGGAGCCAGGAGACAATAGAGGAGCCAAGCAGCCTCAGAGGATAATGGTGAAATGGCTACCTTGTTGAAAATAGGAGAGGGTGACCCCTGCTGGCAGTACGTAGGTAAGTATAGTGTTCCAACCAATTTGACCCATACCAGTGGTAATATTAGGACAACACTTTATTTAGATGACATTAAGGCCTGCATGGCCTTGACTATAATTCAAGGAGAAACAAAGCTTTTGATGAGATCTGTAAGAACTCTTCTGGCGTTAGCAGAGAATGATGCCCTTGGTTGTGCCATCCTGTAGTATAGGTGGTCTGTTGGGAGCTGGTCAGCTATATCAGAGCTCAAGTTTGACTTACAACCCACCAATCACGTTCCTTCCTTTGTTATTCCACTGGCCGGATCTTCATTTCCGAGAATTTGTAGGAATAGTTATGCCCCTTTCCATGGTACCAGTTGATACCAACAGCAGTAGTGCTGTGCTTCCCTTCCAGGTACAGGCCATTTAAGTTGGCAGAATGACATCCTTCATACCACCAGCCTCCCTTGTATTTTTCAGCACAGTGTGCTGAAGAGACATCATTGTCTCGGTCTTTGGTGGAGAACATCGACTTGTTGTGAACAGATAGAGAATCACCTATAAAAACACAACGTGAGAACTAAATAAAGAAGTTCATTATGATCATATAAGTCAGCTCTGTTGATAGCATCATGTATCTGTACATCCAGATTTAACTAGAGTGGATACAATAGAATGTGCATTGAGGGGTCGGGAGAATTCCCTGGTAAGTGCAGCAAGAGTAATTATCATTCTACAATAATATATGTGAAATACGCTTAGTTTTACCTTAAAACAATGTTCTGTTCGTCTGTAGTTTTAGATTGACAACAATTTCAGGGGGGGGGGGGGGTTCTAAATTCAGAGTGTTGCAATAATTTTATTAACGTTCCTTTTTAGCTTTTGGGACACAGGAAGTGCTGGGGGGGGGGGGGGGGGGTGGATTGACCAGACATATCTGGTTTTTTTTATTTACTTCACATTGCTCCTCAACTTTCTCTGGCCCTGGACACACCAAGGCTCTTAAAAAAAACAAAACAATCAGAGAAGCACACCAAACAAGCATAAACATTAACAATAAGAAGTGCATCACCCCAAGGGGAGACCACACAGCATCCCCCAACAGTATATACAAAAAAAAGGGGGGCAGGAGGAGCACACAAAAATAAGAATTATATACTTACAAAAATTTATTAGAATAAAATTAAAACGTAATACAGAATATAGATACCAAAGTAGATCAGCAAAGCAATAAATACTTACAAGCAAAGAATAAGCAAAAAATGAGCACTAAATGATACAAGGAACAAATAGTGCATATAAAAAGTAAAGGACAGGAGGGACACACTGCGCAAAAAAACAAAAGAAGGGGGTCACCGACGTTTCGGCTAAACAGCCTTTATCAAGGAGACCGTGGTCTCCTTTTTATATGCACTATTTGTTTCTTGTATCATTTAGTGCTCATTTTTTGCTAATTCTTTGCTTGTAAGTATTTATTGCTTTGCTGATCTCCTCTAGTATCTATATTCTGTATTACTTTTTATTCTAATAAACTTTAGTTATTTTTGTAAGTATGTAATTCTTATTTTTGTGTGCTCCTCCTGCCCCCTTTTTTTGTACACACAAAAGCTCTTCCCAGAATTCCATGACTGGCCAACAAGCCAAATGATATAGGAATGCAAGCACGCTGTGTTAATATTAATGACGGGGCCAACAAAATCTAAATCACTTTATGAAACCCTGTATTAACATAACATATTGATGACCAGATTCTTTTATAAAATAAAAACAATATATTTTCAAGGCTCAGTTAGAAAACAGTAGAACATTCCCCCTATAGTGCCTCACCACCGCCACCCCCAACTCCCCTGCCAAGTCAGTAGGGTATTGTTATCAGATAATATAATTGTTTTTTAAAAAAATGCATTCCTTGGTTTTATTCAGGATATACACCAGCATCCAGATTGCACCCAGGACTTACCCCAGGTTATATCCAGGATTTATCCCAGCAATCATATTGCACCCAGGATTTGCCCTAACATGCAGATTGCACCCAGGATTTATGCCAGCACCTAAATTGCACACAGGAATAACTCCAGCACCAAGACTGCACCCTGGATCTACCTCAGCACCAGGATTGCACCCAGGATCTACCTCAACACCCAGATTGCACCCAGGATCTACCTCAACACCCAGATTGCACCCAGGATCTACCTCAACACCCAGATTGCACCCAGGATTTATCCCAGCACCCAAATTGCACCCAGGACTTACCCCAGCATGCAGATTGCACTCAGGGTGTACCACAGCACCCAGACTGCACTGACAGAAATTGCCCCAGCAGCCATATTGCACTCACAGGACGTACCCCCGCGCCTCTGAGGAGTCTGATCCCGACGGGGGATGTCTGTGTGTCTGGGCACATTTGCTGCCTTGCCCTCCTTTCTTCCCTATTCAAATAGGGCTGGTGAGGGGAGACATTTTGAATCCCTAGCGAGCACACCAAGCTCGATCTCATGGCACAGACTGGTTGCAGAGTACTGCTTTACAATATTTCTTTTCGGATGCCAAAAGTGAAATGCCCCTTTAAAGATACTATACTGCCCAATTAATTTGTTTTACCCCTTCGCGACACATGACGTGTCATGTGATTAAATGACAGATGGAGGTGATCAGACGGTGTTTCCATGTTGTTTTAATTAGTAAATTAATTCTCAACTGTCCTACATGCCCACTACATTATATTTTATGTACCACTTTAAAAATAGGGTACCAGCCCAGTCTCCTGTTTCGAACACCCCTTGCCATCCTCTTCTGATTGTAAGCTTTTGAGACCAAAGAATACACGTACTCATGTTTGCACGGCCTGACATCTTACATAGCGTCCTTCCTCTGTACGCCTGTGTTATAGAGTACGTTAATGATTTATTAATTAATAATACTGTACCATGGCTTACCTGCGTTACCCTCCTTAAAGGCTCCAAGTAATAACTTGTACATCTCCGACTCTCCCAATACTTGAAAGGAAGCGTATTTTGCAAACTGCTTTGTGTTTTCAAAATCCTGGAGGTCAACACGCAGCTCCCATGTGCCTATGGAGAGAGAAAGGAAATTGTGTCAGGATGATGAATTTATTAAAACCAAGTACCCTTTAATACACTGATGGCCTCTGGGCAGAGCTTTCAGTAGTGGATTCCCTTTAGTAGCAGGGCCCATTTAATCTCAGTACCGCTCATATTTACAAAGATATCTTAAAAGCAACTTTTGGTACGAGCTCCACAAACACAGCCTTTTTTCCCTAAACCGAATACTTGCCAGTTAATCTTTTCATTGTACCTTGTATCCCTGCTGAGATAAGGGGACAACTTTAAAAAAAAAAAAAAAATTCTACACCTTTGTGCTTCTGGTTCCAAGCATTTCGGACAAGCGATACTCAACCTGTGTTTCCCTTTGTAACTACCAGTTCCTTTGGGTATCATGGGAACATGGATAGAATGTGAGGATTACCAGACGATGTTAACGTGTGAAGATTATCGTTCCCCAACCAAAACTCATTCAAGCGACTTCCGAAACCCGTCTTGTACGATTTCCAGTCTCGGAAAAAATCCACCGATCCATCCCAACGTCTCTGGAAAACCTGCATTAGTAGAATATTAAGAAATGAATAGTGGGAGTAAGAAAACCTTTTCTTTTTAGACATTACAATGTATCTAAATGTGTGTGCTAGCCATTTTGGGCAGCAGAAGCCCAAGTGAAAAGGATAAGTAGCCTTAGCATGAGGATTTGGGGTCTACAAATCAATGCTTGCCTGGTGACCCATAAACATTAAAGACTGGCCTGACTACTTGGTTGTGTTTGGAGCTCTCCTGAGACTTAACAGTAATATGTTTCCTGTTACTCAGTATCTCTGGTTATTCTTCAGTCCTATTCCCCGGTGATTGGTTTGTTTGTTTTTCGTGGTTTTTGGTTGTCTTGGTTTGTAACTAAATTTACGCTGTTATCGGCCATGCATGTTGTTAACTATTTGTTTATAATGAATCCAATATGTAACCAGAGGCCTTATTGCTGTCTGATATCTACTAACTGTTGTATTACCTTTCTGTTCCTTTATGCTGTAAGTCTTACACCTGCTTTAACACAGATCGGTGGAATTGGGATTATCATGCTGCACAGGCTCCTAGGCTACCACTCAATAGGACCTGCTTATTCCTTGTCTGACTTACTATCCAGCCCCCTCCATCGGTGTGCATGTCACACAGCACCTTCAGGGGCTTCTGACCATCTGGGTATATGGTGTACCAGTCACTCAGCACCATGCCCTGATCCAGCAGCTCCTTACAATTCCTGGCAGCTGATAAAAAGAGTAAGAAGAAGCCCCCCAACACAACACACACATGATTAGAGACAAGTCTCTTTCTCAATAAAACAGGAAAATAAAAACTAACATTTTATTAACTTAATTAAATTAATAAAACAAAATGATAAGGCTTTGTGGATGGAGTCTAAACGTCCACCCCAAGCATTTTCTTTTCTTCTGTTATATGATCACCAGCCTAAGCAGCTTTCCCTTCCAATGCCACAATCTGAGCCACTACCATTTTCTGGCTATTGACCAGAATAGATTTTCTTTTAAAACCCACCCACGGCCGTGTTATCCAATAGGCACTGCGGGCAGCTGCCCAATACCCACCATTGATCATAAGCCAAGTACAGTCCCTCCAGTAGAAAGTTGGTTATCTTCAAGTCAGAGTGGTCATTTAAGAAAAAGTTTGGTCAATGTGTGTGGGGTTTTATAGTGGGTCTTGCTAAAGGGAAATCCAGCCCTGCTCAATATTAATTTTTATGTTATAGTGATAAACACAAGATAATCTGTAACTCGCCATACATTGAGTCAGGCGTTCCAAATTCTCCTTTCTCTCCTATTGATTAAGCAAATGTAAAGATGAACATATATTGTGCAGGTGATAAAAAAAAGGAAAGGTATAATATTACCACAAAATCAGTTTTAATCAGAAACAAGCTCATCTGTTGCCAATCCAAAAATGTAATTAAGACACATTGGCCCAGATTCAGTGCCGGTCATTAACGCTGGTGTAAGTTTAAATTTTTGTATTGCATGTTATTCAACTCAATAAGTGGGCAGTGATTTTAACTGGTCAACCTTATGGCACTTAAAAGATATTATATTACTTTCTCCTCCCACTTCTACTTTTTGATTTAGGGAGCCCAGGGCATTTAAGTAGCTTCTGCCCCCTGTTTAATATGGATTGGGGCCAGGTGCATTTAACATCCCCTGGCCACATTTATTATCACTTGAGGCCAGGGGCATTTATCCTGCCCCCTGGTCCTGTTTACTATGGGTTGGGGCCTCTGGCCCCTTTTATTTATAGGTGGAATAGTCCCATTTGGTTATAGAGGTGGCCGGGGGCATTTAGCAAGCCCCTTGACGCTTTATTATTTTGTAGGGGCTGGGAGCCATTTTGACAGCCTGCAATTTAAAGGAGGGGGGGTGGAGTGGCAGACAGACTCCCCATGGCTCCTCCAGCATTTTAATTGTGCTGAGATGAGTGCACTTGAATACTTTTGCTTATTAAAAACCCGACTCCACCCCTGCAGAACCCCAGTTAGGGTTGCCACCCAGTCGATATTTTACCAACAGGCCGGTAAAAAATTGGCTTAAGGCCAATGTTAAGTGTATGGAGGCAATAACATGGCCGGTATTATTCTTTGTGGCAACCCTAACCACAATATGTGAATAAAATCCACATGGTACCTTTCTCATTTTCATGCTTTATTTATGTAGAACTCACCTTTCATCCCCTGTGGTCCACCGCCTCCAGGATTTCCTGTTAAGAAAGCAAATATATTACTGAACTTTTTAGTAAATTAACTCATGGTGTCGGTGAAAATACCAATTAATGCGATAGTTCAGCGCTTACCAAACCATGGCCCACAATATCCTGTGGTTTGGCCAGGCCATTCAAGTCAGACCTTACAATGACATGAAAAGTAGAATGGAGCACAGAGGAAAAGTCCTGGGAAGAAATGAGTGCCAGACACTTGGTACCTGTACCTGTCATTTTGGGGTCATACCATGTCGTATAACCCCACCCACTTTAGACACTGATGTTGTACATGCACAGTAAAACCAATGCCCAGGTGATACCTTCCCTTTAAAGGTATTTGAAGAATAAATATATTGTATTCTGGAAGCTGGTCCATAGCTACCAGAGTAAAAGATCAACTTGACTCATGCAAACTATTTTAGAGGATTTTTTAGCCCTATTCCTAGTTATGCGCAGATCTAATTGGTTGCTTTTACATATATGTCACTCACCTTTTTCACCTTGAGGCCCAGCCTTCCCTGGGAGGCCATCTTTCCCTGAAGATACAGTAAAAAAAAAAAGTATCATTTGATGTTAAAAAAAAATATCGGAATAAAGTTTTAGATTTTAATATATACATGGAAACTTTCTACACCAGGTTTATGGTAATAATATAACCCTTAGAATCACGTGTACTTATAATATAGTTATATTTGCATATTTAGTTTTCCTTTTCATCACTCATCCGGTTTTGTATCAATTGTTTCCAATATGATACAGTTTTACTCCTAATTTCTGGTTTATTTAGACACATCATTTCCCTCCACTTTAGATAATAGTTATATTTTATCACTAAATTCACAAGAGATCAAATGTATCTATATGTTGATATGTTATCTATTGTATAAACTAAACATAAAATACAATTTAAAAATATTTTAACCCTTGCTTTTTTAAAGGAGGAAAAAAAATGGTATTGTTTGTCTGGAGTAAACCCAACGTGGATCCTAAGAGATACACATAGGTTTACTCTCTGCTGTGTCTCACAGCTGAGACACAGCCGGACTGGCGCCTGCTGACAGTGTCTGAACGCGGTCTGTCCTTTTCTCGTGATCGTTCTTTGTTATCGCACAGATAGACCCTCGTTTTGTGCATGGGATCAGCAGAAGGGATCTAGTTTTGGTCCACTCTGCTGATCCCATACAAAAACAAGGGTCTGTGCGGTGGCAGGGAGAGCCAGTCCCTGATCAGACCGGACTGCCTGCTTTCCATGGTAGTTTATCCTCACATTAGGGACAACTCATCTTTACTTGTGCTTCTTTGTTAGAAGCACAAGTGGAAAATAAATACACGCGTCTACTGGGCCATCAAGTGATCTTATTGTTTTTAAAAATGATGCATCATTTATATGGCACAATGTGACCCACACTCACCTTTCTCTCCTGTTGGTCCAACATCTCCTTTCTGACCAGGAGATCCTGGGATCCCAGGACATCCTCTGAGAATGGTCAGCTTGTCTGAGGCCCCAACCCCGATAACTTTCACGTCTGGGATCAGAGACAAGATATGAATTTAAACATTGTAATGCTGATCAAACTTAGCTAGACTCTGTGTCTCACGGCCAATTAGCGTCCAGATGATGGTGATCTTTACTAAATAAATATACTATGCATACCGAGAATTTCTGGGAGTATTAATATACTATAATATAATAAACATTCTACAGTGTCATATTTCTACCCAAGAATCAGTAAGTTAAATAAAAGGTAGAAGTACATACAAAACCTTATTTGCTAAAATTTATGATTTGGGATTGTCATAATTGTTAAAAAAACAAAATATTAAATATTAAACCTTAATGAGTTATGATTTAAGAATAAACTGCTACTTTGTAGAACATTATTAAATTACATTCACCAATCGGTGTATTATTAGGTGCATTATGTGGTATAAGAATGATCTATGCCACTAGAGTACCATAGGACTGCGCAACCCTCATCTTGTGTGTCCAAGGCTAGTGCCTTATTCGCCTCCCCCTTGTTACTGCTCTCAGGAAATCTACATGATAAGCATCACTTAACATTAAAATTACATTTGATAATAGGATATATTATAGAAAGTAATTAAAATTGTAAAAAAAATAAATAAAAGAACATATTCATTGTAAAATACACTCTGTTTCCCCCACTGTGACAAGCACAGTTATTCAGCTGGCGGTATGCCACTATGCTGTCAGCAAGGCTCCTTCAGCCAATCAGCTGAGAGCAGATTGTACATGTCCCTCTCACTGAGCACACCATAATATGCACTGGTTTCTTTTTTTGTAACAAGAGACAGGTTCAGTGGTTTGGTCATGTTTCATCATTGAATATACTCTCCACGGTTAGAACATATAACTTACTAGATAACTGTCTCCATATTAAAGGTACCGTATCACCTAAACATTGTTTTTTTGCTGTGAATATAGAGAATAAAAATGATTGAAACTGTGTTAGCAAAATTGCAAGGAGAAACTTTTGTGTATGGAAACTTCTGTTTATGACATCACCTGTTGCCTATTTTGAAAATTGCACATTTCCCGTTGAAAAGCAAGTTCCTTTGCATATCAAGCCACTAATTTGCATATCAAGCCACAGGTGATGTCATAAGCAGGAGACTCCACAGACACATTTAAAAACACATTTTTCTCCTAATTCTGGCATTTTCTTGCCATTTTGCTAACACAATGTATGGATCATTTTCAATTGCTTTTTACTATCTATATTCAAAGTAGAAGCACCGTTTAGGTGATACAGCCCCTTTAAGTTTACAGATCAGTATAAATATTCAGAATATAATGGCTAACATAATGGCTAACACATGAATTATATTCGGCTGTCGTTCGATACAGCAAAACCACATACTTTTCATAGATAAACAGTAGGGACATTTTGCTTTAGATAAATACCTACAAAACACAATAATGTAATATTATAAAGCCATAGCTGATATCTTAATAAATGTGGAGCTATAATATATAACAAGCCAATAGGAAATCAATGGATATGAAAGTTTAATGTGCACCATTAAGTAAAGGGAATCACTAATTGAAAGCTACAATTATAAATGTATACAATTCCTGGGTAACTGGACTATGATGATTGCCTCCAAGAAATGCCATCAGTCATCATCTTTCAGCTTCAAATTTAAGTTTTCCATCATCTTTAAATTACATTTCTATCAATATTATTTCCTTTTACATAAATATAGATTGGGACAGTACATAACAAACAATAGAAATGCACAACAAATCTAAAAGAGACACTTGATAGAAACAAAACTAACACATATCATGTAGAACCTGATGGGAGAGTTATCATATTCCATTATCTTGTAACTGGACCATCAGTAATTTACCTGGACACGAATCTTCAGCATTACTTAGCCTGGTCAGCAACCAGAAGACCAGAAGTGTAGGTGTCCACATGAAGGCTGTAGGTGCTCAATCCTCTAGCCAACTCAATACCCACACTGGGCTTTGCTGTGATCAGATAACATGGACATTCTATAAGAAGAGCTAATAAGCACTCCCTGTCTAAGCCCCTCCCATTTCTGTTTACCATGTCTGATTGGTTACTATGTAGTGTCAATATAATGCAACCTATAGAATCTGCATCTAAGAAGTCAACTCCTCATCCAGCAATGATATAGATCTTAATTCACTCTTACAAATTAAATAAATATGAATTTATAAATGGTATAACTTTTCAATTAATATGTTTTGAATGCTTTTCCATTTTACCTTTAAATTAATTTTTTGTTCGACTAAAAACTTTTTAGACCTTTTTAAATTAAATTATTATTAAATTATCAGTAAAATTAAAAATCTTAATTTATAGGATGTGGGAACTTATAATTATAGTAAAGGCAATAGTATTTTTTTCTACTTGTAATATTTTGTTTTGGGGTATTATTTACTTTCATATGTTTCCTTCTCCCCTTCTATTTTCTTATGCTATGTAACTATTCTTTTTATATATTTTTTTTTACTTCCCCCAGCCCCCACCCACAACTTCCACTTCTCTTCTTGTGATTACTGATCTGTATTTCTGAGGTTTGAAATCATGGGTGTGTGGGAGGGGAGATGTATTGCTGATGTTTTAGTTGGATCCAAGTGTATTAGATCCAGGGATCTATATAGGTCATCTTGCCTGTTCATCCTTCAAAGCTTGTGTTGAGTAATCAAAGCATTCCCAGGATATGTGCCAATAGTAACATATTTGGAAACAAGAGACTATCTCTATGTATCTTTCCTGGGAAAATAGTTGTTATTATTGTGTATTATTTTAATATATTTTAAAATATTAAAATATGAAGTGCCAAAAATGGAATCTAAAGTTTGAGAGCATAGAAAGGCTTGGTTATGGGATCCATCTCCTGTAATGTGTGTGATTATTGTGCCAGGTTCACTCTGTGATACTACTTTTACAAGGATCTAGCCCCAAATATTTAACTATCATAAATGTTACTTCTTCAGGCACGTTATTAGATAAGGATAATGTCAGTTTTGGTGTAGGAGTATTGGACCAGGGAATGCAATCTGTTGCCAGCCACCCTTATCAGGTGGTCTGCTTTGGTATCAACGCAGGATCACCCACACAGATGCACAAGGGTGTGAAGTAAAATAGGATAGGTGGAATCGTAGTCAAGGAGAAGACCAATCCATCATGGCAGGCAGCCAACAAAGGTCAAGCAGAGGTCAAGGTTAGAGATGAGAAAGGTAATCCAAGAGAATAGCAAAAGGTCAATAATAAATCATTGTCTTGTGTCTGTAGAACCAAAGGTACCAAACACTGGAGCAATGTTTCCAGGGCGTATGGGGCTCTTATAGTGAAGCCAATTTGATCGATGCATGCAGGGTAGTGCTGAAACTGGTCGTTCCAAGCTCTGCCACATGACGTCCTGATTCTCCGGGGGTAGACGTTGGGCAGTAGGATGATACCATTGTCCAACATCATATTACCCAACATAATGGTTCTCACTGTATCTTCCTTGAAATGTTAAAGGGCTAATTCAACTACATTTTCAACACTAAAGACAGAAAAGATTCTACGCCTCTGAGCCGTCTCAACAGCAATGAGACATTCATAACAATGTGATTGAAAAGCAAATCGACACCAGTAACTGTTCAAGCCCTTTGTAACAAGATAAATACAAATATTTTATTTAAAGGTTCACCCTGGGGAAGGTTGTGAGGGACAGTAAGACCAACAGAAATAGGCTAAGTCCACTGACATAGACATGGTCCATGCGAAAGTAATATAAAGTATATGGGTTGAATGTAAATGAAATTCATCCCAGCTATATCAGACCAACTTCTCCCCCCTCGTTACAGCCTTCCAAAAAGATTTCACCTCCTGAGACCCACTATACGTTTCTTGGACAGGTAGGGTCAAGTCAAATGAATGTGCTCCCACGGGTCTTGTATCTCTTACAAACCCTACCCATTTCCATCCTGCGAGCCTTTTTTACCTCCATACACACACTATTCATAAAGTTCATATGGGCATCCAAGCCACTCAGACTAGCCACTGCTCTGTTGCAGAGACCGAAATCTGCTGGAGGTTTGGGACTACCATGTATCCAAACCTACTACCATGCCAGCCACCTGGACTGGAGCTACTGCCCACCCCACAAAGAGTGGATTGACCTAGAAGCCCATGGAGTTTGCGCCCCACTATGTAGCTGCCTCTGGTCCGCCCCACATACTACTAGGGTTCTAGAGAAGGGAAACCCATTCGGCCTAGCAACGTACATAGGTCACAAAGGCTCACCTCCTACCCCTCCCCAATGACTACGCTTCGACAGATTCCTGACTTCCCCCCTGGACAGACGACCACCGCTTTCCTGAACCCGACAGTAGACAATCCTCAGACACTCTCTAGCAACATGTCAGGTACCCGACTTAAATCTATATCCAACCTTTTCCAGGGTACCCAACCGACCGCTTTCCAGATCCTCCAATACCTCCTCTTACGCAGCACGACGCCACTACTATTCAAACTTTTGGTTCTACCCGAGGATATACCTCTACCTGCATTTTTTTGGTAAGTGGGAACACCCCCTCCAGCTGATCCTATTTAAACAACAGTGGGGAAAGATCTTTGAGCTCACACATAAGTGCTCAGTTAGCACAAAAAGGCAGGAAATGTTGTGCAAACTCCTAACCCTCTGGTACCGAACCCTTTCTAGGATCCATGCGATTTTCCCTAATAAGATTGATCCCTGCTGGAGGTGCGGGAGTTCCCCAGGAAATGTGTTGGACATATGGTGGGAATGTCCACTCATCATCCCCTTCTGGAAAGCAATTCACGCTACGTTCCACCATTTCCCTGATAAACCCCCCCTCTCCAACCGGCCGCCTGTCTACTCCACCACACTACTTGGCCTACAAAAAAATCACTTATCCCCCAGCTACTAAACAAGGTTAAAGCACTCATTCCGCTACACTGGGGTTCACCGTCCCCCCCACATTTAGGGAATGGGTAGAGAGAGTTGAAGCTGTCAGAGCCGTAGAAGACTTGATCATCCGATCCGAAGAAATGAGCGAAAAACAGAGGCACACATGGTTTCACTGGATCCAATATATCACTGACCTTCGCTCACAACCTAACTTGGGGCCATGAAGCCTCACTGTGACCTCCAGGTATATCCCTGTACCTCACCTATCAGCCCCACATCATATACAGTTCCTCCCCTCCCACCCTGGCCCTCACCGCCCACTACGAACTCCACCCCACCCTCTCCAGGTTGGTTTACAATTCTTGTATATATGTTTTTCTTATTTTCCAAATATTGTTCCAGTTACGGAACCCCTGTGGCCCTGCTGCGCCAGGAGCAATACTGTATGTCCCCCTCACCTTGCCTCCCTTCCCCTCCCCTTTTTTTCTTCTTTCTGTACCCCTTTTCATCCCCCCCTAAATTTGCAAATAGGATCAATAAAACTGATTTTTCAAAAATAATTAAATAAAAGAAATTCCAATATTAGTTCTATCGTGTCTATTGTTTTTGTTTATAATTACAGTTCTATACTAGATTTGCCTGTACTAGAATGAGTTTTCTACGATTTTTTTTTAAATCTAAAATGTAATTATATCAGACATTTTTTTTTATATTTCTATATATTTTCTTCACATTGAGACAAAATTAAATCGTATTTTAATATAATTCATATAGTTTTGTTTGTGAGGCTGTGATTTAGCAAAAGCGGATTCGCTTGGCCGTTCATCCTTCAGAGGTTAAGTTGAATATGATACTATCTAGGCTTCTCTGTTTTATTAAGCAATGGTTTTGTTTATGTTTTTTAGTAGGAAGAATTATATGTGAAAGGAAGGGGAAGGGAGTTTGGTATAGTTAAAGATTACATTTGATATTTTCCAGAAGTGATCTTTGATCCATAAATATGTAATCAAATCCCTTGCATTCTTTATCAGCTGTGTGACTAATCTTGATACCACAAATCCACCTCTAGATTTAGCCAATTTATATGCAATTAACAAAAATCACTAACACAATAACAAGAAATTACACATACAGTAAGCTACAGTGATTAGGATTTATGAGTATAATTATAAAATATAAAATATAATTAGTATTTACTATAGTATACGGTAAAAGTATATATAGTATGCGTATCTATTTATTTACAGACCACCAGCATGTGTATATGTATATTTAGTGCCAAATAGGAACTGAAATGCTGGAATTAGTACATAATACATGGAGAATTATAATTATTTTTCCGAAATCCGTCCATATTTCTGTTTTAAAAACTCAAAAACACACAGTATTTTACTGTAACCGGAACATTTTTGTGCTATTTATTGTATTGTTCATAATGTGAGTATAGATAAAGTTGGTCCAAGAAAAACGCTGCACCCTCCATTTACCAAAACCATGCATGGTAGACATGTGCATCCGTTTTCGGACGAATGCATTTTCGTCCGAAAAAAGCATTTTCGTCCATTCGTCCGATAAACGAATAACGAAAATGCTAAACTAACGAAAGATGAATGAACGAATGGTTAATAAACGAAATTCATTCGTCCATTCGTCCAACTGGCATTCTATAAACCGAAATAGAGTCGGTTTATAGAATACCAATAGCATTACAATGTTATTCTATAAACCGAACTAGAGTCCCCATTCATACGAATAGATCAATTGACCTATTCGTATGAATGGGGACTCTAGTTCGGTTTATAGAATACATAGAATTACATGTATTCTATAAGCCGAAAGTCTATAAACAGAAGGTCGTTCGGTTTATAGACTTTCGGTTTATAGAATACATGTAATTCTATGCTATTCTAAAAACCGAAAGTCTATAAATCGAACGACCTTCGGTTTATAGACTTTCGGCTTATAGAATAGCATAGAATTACATGTATTCTATAAACCGAAAGTCTATAAACCGAACGACCTTCGGTTTATAGACTTTCGTCTTATAGAATACATGTAATACTATTGGCTTTCTATAAACCGAACTAGCGTCCCCATTCATAAGAAATTGTTATGAATGGGGACTCTAGTTCGGTTTATATAAAACCAATAGCATTACATGTATTCCATAAGCCGAAAGTCTATAAACTGAACGAAGTTTGGTTTATAGACTTTCGGTTTATGGAATGTGTAAGTCAATTGATTCGTAGGAACAAATAAAACGAAACGAAAATAATGAACGAATTTCGTCTGAAACGAATGCAGTAATGAACGAAATTCGTTTTAGACAAAATAAATAACATTTTCATCCGAATGGACGAAAACAAAACGAAAATTTTAGTTTTGCGCATGTCTAATGCATGACATCAGCGCGGGCGACATTAGTGTGTTAATTTGCAACAGTGACAGTGTGTGACGGAACCCTCCGTCACTGGGGTTCTTGGAGAGAAGTGATGGCCTGCCTCCTTCCAATAGACTATGGACCCTGTCTGTGTGTGTGATAATTATGGGGTTACACACTTTGGGGCCACCAGCGGCACCCTGTCTTCTGTACTGGACTTCTAACACAGGTTGCCCAGGACTAGTTCACTCAAGATGTCAGCTCAGCCATTGTGTTCCCTAGGTTGACATTGTCTCCTGTCCTTCACACTCCAGTCTCTCAGGAGGTGCTATGGAATGTTATTATTTTACTGCTGCAAGATGTTAAATACCCAGTTCCTGGTTAATATTTGTTAAAAGTATTCTTGTCATTATGTCAAATTCCCCATTGTCTTTATGTCAGTCATTCAGTGTCCTTTTGTATCTGAGTTTACTGTGGCGGTATCTGAACTTGACACCTTTGTATTCTGAAAGGTGTGAGGCGGGATATCCCCATTGTATGCCTAAATACTAAATGTGCATTCCTGTTTCAAAGTTACTGGTCCTGTCTGGTGATTTGGAAGCTCCATCTACAACACCGGTTCTGCCTGGTGGCTTGGGGTGGCTGATACAAGGAAGCAAAGTTCTGACAGAGCTACCCAGTCGGGGTACCAGGGGGTCCATCACAGACAGCACCAGATTCCACCTACAGCCCAGTGATTGGAGGTGATAACAGGATATGATGTCACCCTCCTTCAGTCTGATTCACACAAAAAAGCAGTGTGAGGGGTCTGACAGACACCACTAATGGGGAAAAAATATGTAGGTCAATCCGAGACTAGCGGCGGTTAATGTGCCGTCTATTTACACTACAGTCATCTTTTATTTCATGCTTTTTTAACTCGGTTCCATTCTCATTTATGGGGGAAATAAAGCCTGCCTATTGACACTAATATTAAAGTTTTTGGGCCCGGGAGCTTCTAATATACAGCAAGGTGCGGCCCACCTGACTAAACTACTCATATTCTCATTAACTCCATAAAATGTGTGGTTTTTGCTTGAATACAGTTCATTTAAACGTCTTTTGAGCTGCCTTTATATAATTACTAAATAACCAAGCATGTTTTTATGGCTACAAACTATTCTTCACCATTACCATGCACCTCAATTACCCTCATTACCATGCCCTTCAATTACCCTCATTACCATGCCCCTCAATTATCCTCATTACAATGCCCCTCAATTACCCTCATTACCATGCCACTCAGTTACCCTCATTACCATGCCCCTCAATTACCCTCATTACCATGCCACTCAGTTACACACATTACCATGCCCCTCAATTATCCTCATTACCATGCCCCTCAATTACTCTTATTACCATGCCCCTCAGTTACCCCCATTACCATGCCCCTCAATTATCCTCATTACCATGCCCCTCAATTACCCTCATTACCATGCCCCTCAATTACCCTCATTACCATGCCCCTCAATTATCCTCATTACCATGTCCCTCAATTATCCTCATTACCTTGCCCCTCAATTATCCTCATTACCATGCCCCTCAATTACCCTCATTAACATGCCCCTCAATTATCCTTTTTACCATGTCCCTCAGTTATCCTCATTACCATGTCCCTTAGTTATCCTCATTACCATGCCCCTCAATTATCCTCATTACCATGCCCCTCAATTATCCTCATTACCATGTCCCTCAGTTATCCTCATTACCATGTCTCTAAGTTATCCTCATTACCATGCCCCTCAATTATCCTCATTACCATGCCCCTCAATTACCCTCATTAACATGCCCCTCAATTATCCTCATTACCATGCCCCTCAATTACCCTCATTACCATGCCCCTCAATTACCCTCATTAACATGCCTCTCAATTACCCTCATTAACATGCCCCTCAATTATCCTCATTACCATGCCCCTCAATTACCCTCATTAACATGCCCCTCAATTATCCTCATTACCATGCCCCTCAATTACCCTCATTACCATGCCCCTCAATTACCCTCATTACCATGCCCCTCAATTACCCTCATTAACATGCCTCTCAATTACCCTCATTAACATGCCCCTCAATTATCCTCATTACCATGCCCCTCAATTATTGTCATCACCATCCCGTGTTTCTAGTGTCCAAGTAACCAGATAATGACTACTCCACATGCGCCGTAGCGCTGTCAGTTTGAGTTGAGCTGAGCTGAAAATTTCAGGGACCATTGATTCAAAGGTGAATTGAGGTGCGACATTTCATCTCACTGTACAAAATGGTGAGCCCTTAACATTCCAAATGGAACATTGATTTTAACCAATCAGAAAACCCATCACACATTGAACAACAACATGCTCTTCGCCAGGAGCCTTTATTTTTACACAGGTCGGATCTTCATTTCAGTGGATTTGTAGGAATAGTTATATCCTTTGCCAGTTCGCAAGTTGATGCCATCTGCATAGCTGCTGTGCTGTCCTAACAAATACGCCCCATTAAGGTTTGAGTAGTGACATCTATTATACCACCAGGCTCCCTTATGCAATTGAGCACAATTTCCTGCATCCTCCTCGTTGTCTTGGTCTTTAGTGGAGAACTTCATATTATTGTGATAAGTTAGAGAATCTCCTGTGGAAACAGAATCCAGAACAGACAATAGGTCATATTTTCAATTACTATAATAAGTTTCAAATGACATGCCAACAGTCTCGGAGCATGCTGCTCTTCAATGTGCCCTGGGCAAGAAATTTCGGTGTTGCCTAATGCCTCGACATTGAGGTGTTACAGCAACAACGCCAGAGTGGTGTCCGTGGTGTCAATGATCACATCCACCGCTCGTTCCTCCACAGGACCTGCCAGGCACATCCAATGTTGCAAAGGAGTTAAACAATGTATGTCTTTGAGACAAGCATTGTTTTAATTGGGTCGGACTGAGCTCTAGACACCCAGTATCTGTACCAGAGGGGCTAGAGCTCAAATTTGAAGAGTCGCACAGCACCATGTGATGTCATGTTAAGCTTGCCCTTTTTGGCTCCACCTCCCACACATCCCATGACCCAGATGTTGGCAAGTATTCCGTTATTTAACTTTGCTTCATTCAATACAGCCACCCAAACTTGTATTTCATTGGTCTTCTTGATGCTGAATTGTTCCTGAAACACTGACTCATCCTTGGCTACTACATGTTCTTTAATTTAAAAAAAACAAAAACTGTCTGCGCTTTTTATAAAATAATATAAATGTATAAAATGCTCACACCTGTTTGGTTCATTTTATACATTTATGTTATTTGAGCCTGTGACTAGCTTAGGGCACAGACATTTTTCTTTTCCCTGCTTGCACACAGTTGAGGCTGAAAGCAGGAGATCATGAATTACTACCATTTCCGAAATATGCTTGTGACGCTACGCAGTCAGTGACACAGGAAGATTTGAAATGATACGCCGCTGTCTTTAATCACTGAATAAAAGATCAGATATAGAAAGACCTGAGCCATGAGAGGCCTCTTCTGACCACAATACACAGGGGCCATGAGGCAATTACCACCCTCGTGTAACTACATTGCTAACGTGTAATAGGACGTCCAAAGCATCTCTCACCTGCTGTGCCAGCAACAAACGCTCCAAGTAATAGCTTGTACTTCTCATCCTCTCCTAAAACCTGAAACGAAGCATATGTGGCAAATTGTTTTATGTTATCATGGTCCTGTAGATCAACACGCAGTTCCCACATACCTGCGGAAGAATTAACAGATGTTGTATTAGTTTTTATTCACAATAAAAGTGAACTGACAATGAAGTAAAACATGGTAATAAAGGAACTCCATGCCCCTCCAACCACTCCTATTGAGGTGGGACATTCCTTATTTTTACCCCAAAATCCCTCCAGGTCCCTGATAATAAATAAAGAAACAATGCTCGGACCAGGCTCCACCAGATCCCCAGTAATAAATAAACAATGCTCGGCCTGGGATCCACCAGGTCCCCAATAATAAATAAATAAACAATGCTCGGACTGGGATCCACCAGGTCTCCAATAATAAATAAAGAAACAATGCTCGGCCTGGGATCCACCAGGTCCCCAATAATAAATAAATAAACAATGCTCGGCCTGGGATCCACCAGGTCCCCAATAATAAATAAAGAAACAATGCTCAGACTGGGATCCACCAGGTCTCCAATAATAAATAAAGAAACAATGCTCGGACTGGGATCCACCAGGTCCCCAATAATAAATAAACAATGCTCGGCCTGGGATCCACCAGGTCCCCAATAATAAATAAAGAAACAATGCTTGGACTGGGATCCACCAGACCCCCAATAATAAATAAAGAAACAATGCTCGGACTAGGATCCACCAGGTCCCAAATAATAAATAAACAATGCTGGGACTGGGATCCACCAGGTCCCAAATAATAAATAAACAATGCTCGGACTGAGATCCACCAGGTTCCCAATAATAAATAAACAATGCTGGGACTGGGATCCACCAGGTCCCCAATAATAAATAAAGAAACAATGCTCGGACTGGGATCCACCAGGTCCCCAATAATAAATAAACAATGCTCGGCCTGGGATCCACCAGGAACCCAATAATAAATAAAGAAACAATGCTCGGCCTGGGATCCACCAGGAACCCAATAATAAATAAAGAAACAATGCTCGGACTGGGACGGCCTTCACCAGGTCCTCGATAATAAAGAAAGAAAGAATGCTCGGAACAGGATCCACCAGGTCCCCAATAATAAATAAAATAACAATGTTTGGACCGGGATCCACCAGGTCCCCGATAAGAAATAAAATAACAATGTTTGTACTGGGATCCACCAGGTGCCCGATAAGAAATAAAATAACAATGTTTGGACTGGGATCCACCAGGTGCCCGATAAGAAATAAAATAACAATGTTTGGACTGGGATCCACCAGGTCCCCGATAAGAAATAAAATAACAATGTTTGGACTGGGATCCACCAGGTGCCCGATAAGAAATAAAATAACAATGTTTGGACTGGGATCCACCAGGTCCCCGATAAGAAATAAAATAACAATGTTTGGACTGGGATCCACCAGGTCCCCGATAAGAAATAAAATAACAATGTTTGGACTGGGATCCACCAGGTGCCCGATAAGAAATAAAATAACAATGTTTGGACTGGGATCCACCAGGTGCCCGATAAGAAATAAAATAACAATGTTTCGACTGGGATCCACCAGGTGCCCGATAAGAAATAAAATAACAATGTTTGGACTGGGATCCACCAGGTCCCCAATAATAAATAAAATAACATTTCCTCGCCCCACTTCTTTACTCTCCGTCCACTTCATTGTGATTGGACGGCGCACATCTTCTACTTTCCAGCACGGATACTTACACTCTCTCAAAGCCAGACTATGGTTCGCCCCTGACGAAGATGTTATAGCAAAACACCCAGTCATCGGTAATTTATTTAGTTTATCATATTCTTCCTTTTTTCCTTAATCTGCTGCAGCACATCCCCCCCCTCTGTGGGTCTCCCCAATTATATGTCTCCTAGCATTTGTTTATATGGGAACTGTTACAGACTGAGCTTCAGTTTTCTTTATTATCATTTAAAGAGACATTGTATCTACATTTGAAACGATTTACATACAAGACATGCTGGCAGAGCCTGTTGAATCTTTGGCATTTTAAATCTTTATACATTGTGTATTTTGTGAGGCAACCATACATACCACAGACATTTACAATTTTGTACCTACAGGGGCACAGGAGGCCGTGGACCGGTGCTGGGCCGTGGCCCGGGGTTTGGGGACCCATGATCTAGAGATTGGCACTCAGTCAGTATTTTACTGGTAGGCTGGTAAAAAAAAATTGGCTTGAAGCCAATATTAAGTTTTTGGAGGCGATAGCATGGCTAGTATTAATTTTGAAGAGAAGGTGGCAGCACTAGTATAAGAGGAAGATGAGGCCAATTGTCAGAATCACCTGATGACGTCAACATGTGAATATTGTCGTTTCCCAGCCAAAACTCATTCAAGCGACTTCCGAAACCCGTCTTGTAAGATTTCCAGTCTCGGAAAAAATCCACCGATCCATCCCAACGTCTCTGGAAAACCTGTATTGACAAGAGAAGTCAATAGAACAATCCAGTATACGTCGAAGCTTGGGAGGTTAAATGTAAGCAGTTAACTGTCCACAGTCACAAGACGTTTTGCCCCATCCAATAGTCAGAGACTCCAGAGTCGAAGATCCTATTTTATTATTTTACTAGTTTGGCCCCTGGATTGGTCTTCCTGGCTCCTAACGTTTCTAAAAAAAATATTTGTCAAGGTGAGCAGTTTGGTGGTCTGTTTGTGTGAGATGCTGAATAGATAGATGGCTGTTAGGTTGGGCAGTAAGGAGACTGAAGCACAATGTTTCAGAAGACTGCTGATGACTTACTATCCAGCCCCCTCCGTCGGTGTGCATGTCACACAGCACCTTCAGGGGCTTCTGACCATCTGGGTATATGGTGTACCAGTCACTCAGCACCATGCCCTGATCCAGCAGCTCCTTACAATTCCTGGCAGCTGGGAGAAACATATAAGAAGCATGAGAATACTTGATCATCAGCTTAGTTCCCACATTCCTGTTCCTAAAGGCTGAACTCATAATGTGGCCATAGCGTTAGAACATGATGTGCCTTGCTTGTCCTTACTAACAACATGCCTACGACAGGATACAATGGAGCTACCTCGGAATAATGGACTCCTCTCAGCACGTCTGTCTACACAAGAGCATACTATAGAGCCCAGGCATCCAACTGTGGCCCTCCAGCTGATGCTGAATAACAAATCCCATAATTCTCCAACAGCTTTCAAGAAAGGCAGAGAATTATGGTAGTTGTAGCCGGGAAGTAGCTAGAGGACAACACCTGGGTACATTACACCCTTACTTGGCTCCAGGTACCTGGGGCAGAACTTATTCTTGATCCTGCTGTATGGTAATGCCACCACGATAGACTCACCCTGAAACCTGTGGGTGCACTAGCTTAACACCCATGCCCCCATCTCCTGAGTGGTCCAACACATGTGTTACCCTCCCGAGGACGCGAGTGAGAGGATATGTCGTGTCTTTTGAAGTTTTATAACAAGGTACGGCACCTGTCGTGTCTCAATGACTGCCCCACCAAGCAATTCAACTCACCGTACACCGAGTCAGGTGTTCCAAATTCTCCTTTTTCTCCTATAGGTTTAAATATAAGCAAAACAAGAACATGAACAGTATACAGTGGAGGTTACATATACAGACCAAATATGGGGGCAATGGGGAACAATCAAATGTTACATCAGTTCAAGAAGTACACTGTGGTTAATAACCCAAATTACTTACCATACATCATTATTACCCCCAAATCACTTACTGTAGAGCATTATTACTCCCAAAGCACTTGCCATACATCATTATTACCCCCAAATCACTTGCCATACATCATTACTAGCCCCCAAAATCACTTGCCATACATAAAATGAACTACTTTTACATTTTAGAGGTGTCATTTGCATATCAAGTTTCAAGATAATATAACAAACCAGAGACACCACCACAGACACATTTAAAAAATAAATGTTTTTCTTAATGTATGCATTTTCTTCCAATTCTGCTAATACATAGCAATTCTGATAATAATTTAGCTAATTGTTTATAACATTTTTTTAGTCCCCCATTTACAGTATAAACAATGTTTAGGAGGACTCCCTTTAGGAACCTTTGCTTGTATAGTCATATGTGACTTATAACCACCTTCTCTGCAGCTGATTTAACCTGTAGGGGTGATTCCTGCTTGCATACAGGTGTACCTGAAGTACAGTAACAAAAACTGTCAGGCTCATTATTTAATGAATTTACCCCAATACTCTCTAGTTGTAATAATGTAAAAATTTGAGAGAACTCACCTTTTTCCCCTTGACTTCCTTTCTCCCCTGGTTTCCCTGTCACACAAAAAAATACAATTTAAAATAATCCTAATCTCTAAAATAAATTAATATAAGGTCATGGGGATGACTAAAGGGAATGTCCCGTTAAGTTTTTCCATACATACCCTTTCTAAACTGTCTTTAAAGGACAACTGAAGCAAAAAAAGTTATTTAATTGAAAGATTGTATCAAGTGTAGATGGTTTATAAAGAAATTCTCAAATGAAAGACTACAAATAAAGTACCTTATTGAGCCTTCTTTACTCCATATCGTTCTCTCAGGGGGCAGACATGTTGTTTAGAATCTTGGGTCAGATCTTCACTCACCTTGGTTCAGATGAAGAAAGATCTGACCCATCTGACCGAAGATTCTAAACAAAATGTCTGCCTCCTGGTAGAGCTATTTGGAGCAAAGAGGTCTCAATAAGGTACTTTATTTGTATTCTTTCATTAAAGAATTTCTATATAAAAAGCCTATACTTGAGCCATCTTTCAATCAAACAGAACTTTATTTTTTGCTAGAGTTTGCCTTTAACTGTGCTCTGGATATGTGAAAACTCTTGAAAAAATGACCCAATTTAAGTATAGTCTAAACCCTTATAAACTCAATGAAGAGCTTTCCAGGGAAACGCAGGCCTGATGAAATCTACAAGCATTCAAACACATCGCTGATTACTGGGCTCCTCATTGTATAAGGTACACTCCTTATACACCAAACTACGTATTTTTTATGCATCTAGTAGTTTTTAACCTGTAGATTGTACAGAATATTCCTTAGGAATCTCAACATTCCTGCTCTAACCTTCTTGCTATTATTTACATTGGAAGAGGACAGTTTGTCTGAACTGGGAGGACTAGGGTACAAAACCTATATATGCAGAAAGCCTGCTCATTCATCCCTGTGGGTTTTCTTGATCCACCTCTGCTCTAAATGACCAGGTGTTGGAGTGATAGTAGATGTAGAGCTCCTGGCACTCTCCAACGCAGAATTACTTTATGGATTATCTGGTTACACTGCTGCTTCTATTGCCATCGATAAAGTGAGTGAAGTAAAAGTATTGATCACTTACCTATTTGCCCTTGAGGCCCAGCTTTCCCTGGCGGGCCTTGAGATCCTGAAACAAAGTATAATAAATATATATCGGCAAATAAAGCATTTTGTTGTTCAACTATGACTGTTTTAAATTTAATTATACGTGAAGATTATTTATTTTTCTCTATAATTTACAAAATAAAGTTGACCATACTCTAAATGTGAGGTGCAAGTGATCCGAGACATACATTTCATCAATATTTACATTTTGAATATGGATTATCCAGGGCCCAGGAACAACTCACCAGGTGAAAACAATGCATAGTTAAATCGGGGAGATTAAATGGACTGGGTCCCCAGGACATACTTGAAAATGAGAGAAATCTCAATGTATTCTTCCTGGTAAAACACTTTCTAAATAAATAAATAATAAATAAAATGTTCATCTCACCGCCACTAATCTGCACCTCACAGATGTTTTACAAATAGTTTCCAAACACTTGTACACGTCTTTTTTCAAATTGCTCCCACAGATTATTCTGTAATAAACTTAGCTATCAATAGTTAATAATTTTTTTTTAAGACTTCAACTGCTTTAAAGCACATCTGCTGGTAAAAAAAAAAAATTAAGTTAGGTTTAATTCAAAGATTGTATCAAGTGTAGCCATATTAAATTGAAAAGCTTAATGAAATAATACCAATAAAGTACCTAAGTGAGCCCTCTTTGCTTGTATAGCTCTGTCAGGGAGGCGGACATGTTGTTTGGAATCTTGGTTCATCTGATCCAACATGTCCACCCCTGATAAAGCTATACAAGTATTGAAGGAGCAATAAGAAACATACAATGTGTCGGCAGATAAGATCCATTCTGTCCATCTAGTCTGCCCAATATCCTAAACACTTTTATTAGTCCCCAGTTCCCTATCTTATATCTAGGATAGCCTTGTGCCTATCTCACGCATGCTTAAACTCCTTCACTGTGTTTACCGCTACCACTTCCGCTGGATGGCTATTCCATACATCCACTACCCTCTCAGTAAAGTAATACTTCCTGATATTACTTTTAAATCGTTTCCACTCTAATTTTAGACTATGTCCTCTAGTTGTGGTAGTTTTTCTTCTTTTAAGGTACTTTATTTGTATTCTTTCATTAAAGCATATCTATTTAAAATGTCTACATTTGATGCAAACTGAACTTATTTTTTTTTGCAGACAGTGGTCCTTTAATTGAGATGATGCAATCCCCACTCACCTTTCTCTCCTGGTGGTCCCGTGTCCCCTTTCAGACCATGAGATCCCGGGATTCCAGGACATCCTCTGATTATGGTCAACTTTTCCGAGTCTCCAACACCGACAATTTTCACTTCTGGGAAGAAAGACATAGAGCGCTATATTCTCTGAACAATGGGTTGCGGTCGATGCATAAAATATTTTTTCTTTCCAATTTCACTCATTTGGCTCAAATTGTGCAACTCTGACACTGTTTGGGGGCAAATACTGGCACTGTGGAAATTGAGGATGTATAGCCCTGTTGATGTGTTGCTTAGTGAACTGGGGGGGGGATTACCCGGGGCAATTTACGTTGGGGGTCCTGTGGTTTCTAGTTACACCCTTAAATTTGATGGGACTGTCCCATTCTTTTATTTTATTATTGACGGCTATTATGTATTAGACAAACATAGCTTAAATTAGCAAGAAATTAACTCCAGACAGAGACTAGCGCTCAAGATCCTGTGTCGTCAGAGTCATGTGACTCGGTGTCGTCAAAGTCATGTGACTCTGCCCTTTTTTAGGCTTAGCTTCCAATATGACCTGTTCCCAACATACTGACAAGTATAGAACACTTTTATTGTAGATTGTATGATAATTCTATTATTATGCCGGAAATATATATACAGATTCCCCCAGACACTCATTTTGTTGGAAGCAGACTATTTTTTTTCCCACAGCAATGTTTTTATGAGTAACCTTGACCTCCTTTTCTGTTTTGTACCCATACATTTTTACTCCTTGAGGACAGCTGATGTTTTTTTTGCACAGCATGAATGTAAACAAGAGTGTGTGGCCATTTCATTTAACCCCTTAACGACAGATGACGTGCCAGGCACGTCACGGCAAATCCAGGACTGGCACGTCATGCACTAAACTGAGTAAAGAAAGCGACCAGCGGTCGCTTTCTTTACTCTAACGGTGTTGCTACAATGCCTCTAGGTTTAAAAATGGCTGCGCCCGCTGCACACATGTGCTTAGAAAGCGAACGATCGTTCGCTTTCTAAGCATCTGCGGTGTTTTTAGTAACACCTTCCAGCTCCTCAGAACCGATGGTGGTCGCTCTCCTGAGCGACCCCATCGGCTCAGTAGAAGGGAACGCTGCCTGTACAGGCAGCGATTCCCTTCTAATGGCAAGAGCATCGGAAGTGAAAGTATTTCACTTCCGATGCTCTAGGGGGAGCCAGTCGATGCCGGCACAACAGATCTATGTGATCTGTGTGCAGGCATGTATGGTAAGTGCTCTGATGAGCACTTACCATACTGTCAAAGGCAATATTAGTAAATATTGCCTTTGACAAGTATTGATCTGCCTCCCTCACCTTACTAGTTTTAGTAAGGGAGAGAGACAGATCAGATAAAGTAAAAAATAAAATAAAATAATAAAAAAAATATTTAATACAATTTTAAACACCAAGGGCTTTTATAAAAGCCATTTAACCCCTTCCCTGCCATTGATCGCTGTGTACGCAGTGATCATACACAGCAGCACATTTTTTGCTGTCTGTGCATTTTTTAGGGGTTCATTTTTTTTTTTACTGTAATTCATTACAGTATAAAAAAAAAGCTCTTTTAAGAGAGATTAACCCCTTTCTTGCTGTAGATCACTGCCTAAGCAGCGATCTGACGCAAATGCAGCAATCTTGCTGCAGAAGCATTTTTAATTTTTTTAAAACTTTTTTATTACACCCGTCACGTGTTAATTATACCCGCTAGGGGACTACGTTTAACGTAAAATAAATTTTTTTAGCTGTCTGACCACATGTATAGCGATCAGTAACAGCTGATAAGTGACAAAGGCGGGTTGGCGTTTGCTTAGATGAGCATCACCATTCGTCTGGTTAGATCAATATTTGTAAATATTTGATCTGACCCGTGTAGATCTGCCTCCCTCTCACTTGAGTTTTAGTGAGGGAGGGAGACAGCTGTATAATGTAAGTTTTTAATTATAATATATTTAATAGAATTGAGACCCAAAGGCTTTTATAAAAGCCGTTTCCAGTATTTAACCCCTTCCCTGCAATTGATCGCTGTGTACGCAGTGATCTTACACAGCAGCACATTTTTTGCTGTCTGTGCATTTTTTTAGGGGTTATTTTTTTTTACTTTGATTTATTACAGTATATCAAAGGCTCTTTTAAGAGCTATTAACCACTTCCTTGCCGTATATCACTTCCTAAGCAGCACATATGGTCACTGCCTAAGCAGTGCATATGGTCACTGCCTAAGCAGCGCATATGGAGCAATCTAGTCGCAGAAGGATTTTTTTTTGCTATCAGCATTTTTTTTGTCAGACTCGCTAGGGGTTAGTTATACCCACTAGGGGATTACGTGTATTCCTTTTGAAGCTGTCTGAATGCGTGTATAGCGATCAGTAACAGCCGATCAGTGGCAAAGGTGGTTTGGTGATTTCTCAGATGAGCATCACCATTCGTCTGGTTCGTAAATATTGTTCTGACCCATATGGATCTGCCTCCCTCTCCTCACTTGAGTTTTAGTGAGGGAAAGAGACAGATCTGTATAACATAATTTTTTAATTGTAATAAATTAAATAAAATGTTAAAAAATTGTGAGTCCCAAGGGCTTTTATAAAAGCCATACCCTTTGTATAGTGTAGTGTATTAACCCCTTCCCTGCCACTGATCACTGCACAGCAGAACATTTTTTCTTGTCTGTGCATTTTTAGGGGTTAATTTTTTTGTACAGTACTACAAAGGCTCTTATAAGAGCTATTAACCCCTTCCTTGCTCTACATGTTCAAATTCCAAGTTTGAAAATCAAAAAGCGCACCTTCACAATGTGGCCCTTTTAGCCCCCAAACAACCCAACAAACCTATGCATGGGTGGTATCCCTGTACTCAGGAGATGTTGTTGAACACATATTGGGTTATTGTTTGGCAGTGACACATACCAAAATCTGTGAATTTATGTCTAAAATACAATATTTGTGAAAAAAAAAACACACAAAAATTACTACCACAAACTTTGACAAAGGCTGGTGGTAGAATTAGTGCATGGAAAGTGTTAAAATACCACCATTTGAAATAGCGTAGGGTGTCTACTTTTAAAAAATATATGGGTTGATGGGGTAAAATACACTGGCTGTTTTCAAATATGTCCCAAATGGGACATGTGTGCAGGCGGTCTGCATGTCAAAATTTCAATTTGGAAAACCAAAAACGGCACCTACCAAATTTGGCCTTTTACCCCCCAAACAACCCAACAAACCTATGCATGGGTGGTATCCCTGTACTCAAGAGATGTTGCTGAACACTTATTGTGGTGTTATTTGGCAGTGACACATACCAAAATCTGTAAATTCATGTCTGAAGTACAAGGTTTGTGAAAAAAAAACCACAAAAAAATTACTACCACAAACTTTGACAAAGGCTGGTGGTAGAATTAGTGCATGGAAAGTGTAAAAATACCACCATTTGAGATAGCCTAGGGTGTCTACTTTTAAAAAATATATGGGTTGATGGGGTAAAATACACTGGCAGGTTTCAAATATGTCCCAAATGGGACATGGGTGCAGGCTGTCTGCATGTCAAAATTTCAATTTGGAAAACCAAAAACTTCACCTCCCAAATTTGGCCTTTTACCCCCCAAACAATCCAACAAACCTATGCATGGGGGGTATCCCTGTACTCAAGAGATGTTGCTGAACACTTATTGGGGTATTATTTGGCAGTGACACATACCAAAATCTGTAAATTTATGTCTGAAGTACAAGGTTTGTGAAAAAAAAACCACAAAAAAATTACTACCACAAACTTTGACAAAGGCTGGTGGTAGAAATAGTGCATGGAAAGTGTTAAAATACCACCATTTGAGATAGCCTAGGGTGTCTACTTTTAAAAAATATATGGGTTGATGGGGTAAAATACACTGGCTGGTTTCAAATATGTCCCAAATGGGACATGGGTGCAGGCTGTCTGCATGTAAACATTTCAAGTTGGAAAACAAAAAACTGCACCTCACAAATTTGGCATTTTAGCCCCCAAACAACCCAACAAACCTATGCATGGGTGGTATCCCTGTACTCAGGAGAAATAGTAGAATCTATTTAGCATGTTTTTTCGTTCGCTATTGTCGATGAGGAGAAGTTGTTTCAAATAAAAACAAAGAAATTTGTGTATTTTTTTTTTTTTTTACCATATTTTATTATTTTTTTTTAATAATATAATAAGATATGATCAAAAATATGCCATCCATAGAAATCCCTTTTTGTCCCGATAAAAACAATATATAATATGTGTGGGTACAGCAAATGACGAAGAAGAAAATTACTGCTAAACACAAACAGCACAGAAATGTTAAAATAGCCATTGTCCAGAAAGGACAAAAATGTTTCAAAGGCTCTGTCCTTAAGGGGTTAAAAAAAAAAAAAAAAAAAAAAAAAAAAACCTGGTTTATGAAGATAAATATGGCATCAAAACACAAAGTCATATGTTCCTTAAAAAGAAAACAATAAAACATTTGTATGAGTACACTAAAAAAGAAAAAGTGAACTAAACACACATATAACAAAAAAAAAAAAAACACCATAAAAGGCTCTACTCCTTCCTAAAATACATTGCTCAAATGCCTGTAGGACTGCATAGAACATTCGCTAATTCAGCTCATATCCCCGCCCCCCTGAATGAACCATGTTGCAGGGAAGGAATTGCAGCATGATTAGGCCACTACGAGTGGCCTCAGTCTCATGGGATATATGTAACCAACACTCAAAGTGAGCGCCAATAACATTTCTCCAAATCGCGGCGTGCACAAACTATCAGGTTCAGGTACACCTCCCCAACGTCATCCCAGGGATCTCGATCTTTTGGCAGGGGATCCGTTGGGTATGAAAAAGTGTCTCTGCCTCGGTGTCCCTGGCTCTTGATTACTCTCTGAGGACAAAATGCACCATCCGGTGTCAAAGGGGGTTGAAGATTAAATCATAAACAAGTAAGTGAAAGATAAAACATTCCAACATTTAAATAAACCAGAGAGAAACTTGGCAGACATCTGATGTATGATACTGTGTTTATACAAGTGGACTCTTCATTGACTTAAAAGGAGATGGAGCCATCCTCTAGGCAGCGGGAATACAAGCCATGGCTTCGCGTAATAATATATACATTCTATTCCAAGAACACTGCTCACTCTTTATATTTCACCTAAACATTGTAATACTGTGAATAGAAGAACCAACCAGCCGGAAATGTTATTTGGCACTCTAAAGTCTACGGAGGTATTAGCATGACCGGTGTTTTTCTCTTTCCACCCAAAGGACGCACCGTGCCAATCCAAAAAAAAAACTGGGCTCAAACACACCAGTAGGATTAAGGGGTTAAAGATAAAAAGGTGTCAGCCTGTGAATGGTAAGAATAAAAAATGACCTATACAGGGTTTAAGAAGAATTGCAAGCAAATGCATAGGTCAAAAGAAAAAAGGTGTTATTAATCCCATTGTGGAGGTCCATACCTCCCCACTTCTGCCACCAGTAAATCAGGATGCCTAGGGGGCAGGGCGCTACTGCGCACACACAAGACTTTATTCTCCGTGGTGTTTATGACCTCACCTGTGGCCTAACATGGGAAACGTGTCATTTGCATATTAAGGTGCAAGATGCTGTCATAACCAGGAGACACCACTGACATCTAGGGCTGCCATGTTTTCTTTCAAAATAAAAAATACTATGGTCTCCATAACATTGACCTCAACCCTACAGACATTCATAGAATGGTTTAAAATAGATTTATTGATCTATGCATTAACTTGCAAGTCTGATAATACATTGCATAGATCTTTTTTTTTTAAATTATTCTTTACATGCACGGCAAAAAATATGTTGAGGGAGTTCCAGAATGCCCTAATTTCTGTAAATCCATTGCCAGTTCAACACAATTCACTATTTTGTAAATAGGTCGGATTATATTGAGTCACCTGTACTTAAGCAGGGATTTCAAACATTACACTTTTCTGGAGAACAAAATAGTGTAGTATAACGCAGGTCTGTGTGATCCGGAGGAAGGCTATTCACTGAATGTGAGCAGACAAAGTGATTTGCAAATATAAGACGTTAGTAGCAGAGCCGGAAAGATTTAAAATCCTAAACCTCAGGGACAAGAGAGTCTAACTACATTGTTTAGATAAGTCGGCAGTGATATTACCAACATTGATTTATTTTTCATACTTTACAGTAGTCGGTAATCAGAACTCTTCAGATAACTATTCCTAAGTCTGTTTTAATTTTCTATGAATAATTATTAATACTACAGTCGCTTGAATGTTTAGCTCAGTCATCAATGTGTTGGGGTTTTTTTCCCAACAATAAATATTGGATATTTGTATATGTTTTATTGGCCAGTAGAAAAGTCACAATAGAATTTTATGCTTTTAAAAATAGATATATTTTAAATGGACTAATACAGGCAACAGAAACTCAGGTTCATTTCAGTCCATAGTGAAATAAACGCAAATCATTAGGTCCCAAGAGAGACTTAAAGGGACTTACCAGGACACGAATCGTCAGCATTACTCAGCTGGATCAGCCAGAATACCGCAAATGTGAGTTTCCCCATGACGCCGGTGAGATTGCTGCTGCTCTCCTTCATTTAATTCCTTCACTTGACTTTGCTTTGACCTTATAAAGAAAGCTGATGGCCCCCATCTAACCCACCTCCCATTCCTTTTTTTTTTTTTTTAAAGGGGCACTGTCAGCTAATTGTGCATGCTGTGAACAGGAAAAGGCTGACAACTTTTGGCCTGGGGATCAAATACAATTTAGTGGACCATTATGTAAAGTCAAAAGCCCTCCCATTACCATGAGGGATAGATATATATATCTATCTATATATTAGTTTGGGGTTACCAGTGGAACCCTGTTTTCAACTGGACTTCAAACACAGGCACTCAGGATGCCAGCCAAGATGTGTACCTTGGGATCCAAGACTTTGTCCCATTCACTGTGTTTTCCCCATGATTTGATTGTATCTTATACTGTAACCCCTATCATTTGGTCACCTTACCCACTGTCTTTATGTAAGTCATTTAGTTACCTGTTGTACAGTGATGTCCATCAATTAACAAGTTACTTTAATTGAGTGTACTCTGTATGAATCTGCACTTGAAAGACTGGCATATTATTGGGCAAATTGGCTGGTGAATATTACATGGCTAATAACACTGGAATTTTATTGGGCAAATTGGCTGGGGAATATTACGTGGCAAATAACACTAGAATATTATTAGGCAAATTGGCTGGGGAATATTACATGGCTAATAACACTGGCATATTATTGGGCAAATTGGCTGGGGAATATTACATGGCAAATAACACTGGCATATTATTGGGCAAATTGGCTGGGGAATATTACATGGCAAATAAGACTGGCATATTATTGGGCAAATTGGCTGGGGAATATTACATGGCTAATAAGACTGGCATATTATTGGGCAAATTGGCTGGGGAATATTACATGGCTAATAAGACTGGCATATTATTGGGCAAATTGGCTGGGGAATATTACATGGCTAATAAGACTGGCATATTATTGGGCAAATTGGCTGGGGCATATTACATGGCAAATAACACTGGCATATTATTGGGCAAATTGGCTGGGGAATATTACATGGCTAATAACACTGGAATATTATTGGGCAAATTTGCTGGGGCATATTAAATGGCAGAATAACACTGGCATATTATTGGACAAATCGTCTGGGGAATATTAAATGGCAGAATAAGACTGGCATATTATTGGGCAAAATGGCTGGGGAATATTAAATGGCAATTAACACTGGCATATTGGGAAAATTAGCAGGGGCATATTAAATGGCAGATAACCTTGGAATATTATTGGGCAAATTTACTGAGTCATATTAAATTGCAGAATAACACTGGCATATTGAGGGGGCATCATCTTGGCATATTGAGGGGAAAATCCTGGCATATTGGGGGGCATAATCCTGGCATATTAAGGGGCATAATCCTGGCATACTGAGGGGCATAATCCTGGCATTTTGTAAGGGAAAATTCTAGCATATTAAATGGCAAATCCTGGCATATTGTGGGGGAAAATCCTGGCAATATTCGTTATAAAACAAGGAAAAGATGGCCGTGGATGGGGAGGCGATTCGATGGTGCAATGGGCCACTTTACTGGATTTGCCCCCCAGGCCTAAGGCTGCCAGCCCTCCCCTGGCTATTTGGGTACAAAGAGCAAGGGTGCAGGAAAGACTTGCTGGGTGGATGCTGAGCTATAATTGGGGGGCTAAGGAGGTGATTTCACACAACGGGCAGAGGGTCTACTACGTCCAGTAGACGGTCCATTACAGATACCAGAACCAGTCCAAATCTGAAAGTTGCTATGGACTTTCATCATAGTTTTAGTCCTATTAACCTTCTCTTTTTCTTTTTATTCCATATATTTTTATTAATATTTTGAAGCTCACATAGACAAATATTTCTTTTGTAAGAAAACCCACAGTAAATCATAATCTAACATAGGACATTTTTTTTTTTAAATTGCTCAAAGATAATGTAACCAACAAGAACAATGTCACTGTGTCATTAAAATCAAACATGACAAATATAAATACAGTCTGTGGCCGATTGTATACATGCATGCAGTAATTCACAGAAAGAACTACATGAGATATACTGAGTACAATATATTGTGGAATATAATAATTATAGTATTCTGTGGATATAGGACAAATGTACATGCTCGCTGGCTTATTCATAGTATAAACCAAGTCCCTGCATCCAAAGATGTAGATATGTATTCTAGTTTCACATGAACTTCTTTCCTCTGTGTTTGACCGGAGGAAGGGAAGGCGAAGGGATGAACGGTAGACTGGGTAGGTCAAATTGAGAATTTATTAAAGCTACAACTCAAACCAAGGGGCTGGCTTGGAGTCATGTGAATTGTAATTCAGCTGGAAGGATTGACATTGCTCAGCACTGGTTCATACTTTTATACCAGCCAATGCAGGACAGCAGAGCGTGGCCTCTATGGGAGGGACATCTGGATGCAAATAATATGGTTGGACTGGCAGACAGATGGCAAGCCTTTTCCTATGCAGATTGCAACCTCTCCTTATAGATCCAGAATTCTCTTAACCTACAAAAGTAATTCCTTTTTCTTGAGGTAGGGCAGGAGCATTTGACTCTTCCTAGAGAGAGAAATGTGTGAATAAAATTCTAAATACTATGCAGGAGCACCGTATATTTCTACCTTTCCCTGCAAGCACACTGCCACTAGCTATACAACAGCGACACCTTGAGGATGTTTTTGGTAACTGCTTGTAATATTTCACATCAGTGAGATTTACACTTTATTACAATAGCTTTTTTTTTTTTAAATTCAACCTGTAAGATCACCTGCAGACATGTAGATGACTGTCTCCTGAATGTGTAAATAAAGTTTTTTAGAAGAAGTAATCAAAGTCGGTGTTCTTAAGGTGGAGCCATTTGCCATGGTATATACCGTATTTGCTCGATTATAAGACGACCCCTCAAACTATGGATATTCCTTTAGGAAAAAAACTAAAAGCCTGAATATAAGACTTCCCTATAGGAAAAAAGGTTTAACTTGTATATATTCACATGTAAATTGCTACATGTAATTTTAATATTTAATAAAAATTATGATATTAAAATAATGCATCTCGTTTTTTTTAATTTCCTTTTTATGTGCCAATGCTGTCTCTCTCTTCCCCTCCCCCAGCGATGTCTCTGTCTCCCCCACCCCCTCCCACGTTGTCTCTCCTTCCCCCAAAACTTTTCTTTCTCTCTCCACCTCCCTCCCTTCTTTTCTTCCCCCCCCCCCCCGTCTCTCTGCCTCCCCCCTCCCCTTGTCTTTCTCTGCCCCCCCCCCCCCCCTCACTCCCTGGTGGCTAGTGGGGGCAGCCGGGGGGATCGTGCAGACATCCTCCATGCTGCCCGACACTTCCGTCTATTATGACGGACAGCCGGTCCATTATAATAGACGGAAGTGTCAGGCAGCATGAAGGATATCTGCACGATACGAGCAGACATCCTCCACTAATGCCCGGCACTTGCGCAGACATCCACCGGCTGTTAGCGAGGGGGATCCAGGTCCCCTGCATCTCTGCGGGGGGACCTGGATCCATGTCTTATAATCTGACCTCGATTTGAGGTCAGATTATAAGACAACCTTGAATATAAGATGAGGGGTCTTTTTCAGAGCATTTGCTCTGAAAAAAACCTTGTCTTATCCTCGAGCAAATACGCTAAATATATATATGCATACAAAAAAAAAACTCTGTTGACAATCCAGAAATATTACAAAGTCATTTATGTTGGACATTATACCAATAGTGAAATATTGTAAAACAGGCAAATTCTGCCTTTTTGATCGCACAAAACAGAAAAATGGTCATTTTGGGAGCTGAAAAGTCTAGAAACCACAGAGGCCCTTGAAACTCCAACTGTTTCTGCACTACGAATCCCATATTCCCCACTAGCATTCTAGAAATACAGAGAATTAGAGTTGTTGTAGTCCAGAGGCCACAGTTGGTTACCTGGGCGCTATAGCAACCAGTAGCACAAAAAACACTTGTGGACTCCATTTCCCATGAGATTCTCATAGTGGCCATCTTGTTCACTGCAAACCCTAGTGTCAAAGGTTAGTCAGGAGTGCACTGTGACTTGCTTGTTATCTATTTCATGCTTCTCCATCCAAACTATGCTTTACATTATCCAGTTCTAACAAAACAACTACAAACTGCAAAGTAATAACTAACAATGTTTAACATTAAGAAAAAAGTTGTAACTCTTAAATTTTAAAAAAAAAAACGCCAACTCCCCGGGTCTCAGTGCCGAGCCATAATGAATCCTGTGTAGTATTCGGGAGGGTCAGGATAGGCATTTCTTATGCTTCTTACGACGCAGGCCGGGATTGGCCTTCGCGTCTTTGTACCTAGAAATCTGTGCACCCACGATGTAAATACACGATATGCTGCATGTCTCCATTTCCTGAAATTACAATTTTGAATACAAAAAAAAAAAGAGAGATTTAATTTTTTTATGGTTTAAAATTCCCTTCTCAATTTCCTGCACGTCAATCTTTCATGAATAACAGCCCTAAGTCTACAGTGCAAACACCAAATGCATCGACAATGATATTCAGCCAGCCATATTGCTCTTAAAGGAAAATTGCTTCCCTAAAGGAAGCAAGGGTTAAACAATACATTTCCAGGTAGAATTAAGTAAACCCGACGTGTATCTTAATAGATACACGCGGGTTTACTAACTGCTGTGTCTCACATGCAGTTCCTGGTTGTTGCGCGCTGACGGCTTGCCTGACAAGAAGCATGGCAGCTGTCGGTCAGTGGATGAAAAAAAAACATTTAGTGTCCCTTTAAATATAGACTGGAAATGTGGATGATTCTCAGCATCATGATGGTTGAACGTCATATGGACTGTTACCTATGAGTAGGAAAGAAGATATGACCATGATAGTTATGACTCCCACCAGGGAATCTCCCTCGAAGTATTCGGGGGGTAGAGGGAAAGTGGGGGATATCTCGCCTTCCCTGGAAAAAATCCTGCGGACGCCCATGCATGCAATATAAATTTCTTGCTTAGTCTTTCGACACGAAGCAGTAGTATATATAATGATAGATGATTGCGAATGTTAGGTGCAACAGATGAGGCAGGTTAGAGAGATCACCTTCATGGGCCTATGATAAAACAGGGTGGTGGAGAGAGGGTTCTACTGGGTAGAAATCCCATTTTTACTTTTTTTATTCCTTACAAGGGGAGCACGTGGCCAGTGCAGTCGAAAAGTGGGAGGGTCAGGTCCCAATAAGTCATAGGCCATCCCTCATGTTGTTGGACTAAGAGTTGTTCGGGGGTGGTACTTATAATAAGTGGGTGGGGCTAAACACACACCCCCAAGGAGTAATCCATCTGAGGCCCAGCAAACTGCTGTCAAAAACCCCTGCTACATACATGAATTGTGAATCTGCTTTTACATTTACACATATTAACGCACTGTTTCCTAATCTTCTTTCCTCTATGACAATTACAAATCTGTGCTGTTGTGTGCCTCGAGAACTGGGAATGTTATGAAAAAAACATCATAGTCAGAATAAAGAACATAAGTATAAATTAATGAAGCATTACACATGCCTGTTATAATTTCCTTGCCCTCGGCTGTCTTGCGTATCTCCCAGAATCCTCGGTGGAATATCTTCACCAGCAGAGTTCAGACACAGAACGTGAAATTGATCGTTGTCAACAATGCAGGTCATCTCCCCCGTGATCAGATCATTACACTTGGGGACTTCTCTGCAACACACAGACTCTATTTCAGAGGGCATTGCAGTACACCTCCCACACTGACACCATTCTGTATTGCCGGTTCTAGCAGGTTCACTTTTTGGCTCTGAATTTGGTAATGTGTCCGGAGATCTCCCTCTGTGTTTCGAATCTTCTGTTGTGGACAGAGCCTCCGCAACGTCTTTAGCTCTTTTCCTTCTCTGTAATATAAAGACCAAAAAATGATGTAAAACTCTTAGTTATATAACAATAAACAGCAGTATACAGTCTGTAAGAATGCTCAAGATCTCGTATGTCCAAGCCAGACCCTGAAAAATCAAAGCACTTCCCCCCAAACCTCCCCCTCCGATCGAGTTCCCACCCACTTGCACAGACACCCCGCTGGTTGGTATACTCTGTAGGCAGAGAATTTAAAGGGACCCTGTCAACCGAAACATTCCATATACTGTGGATGGAGAGAATAAAAAACGATCTATACATTGTGTTAGCAAAATTGCAATCAAATTAATAAAACAAGAGAAAAATATGTGTTCAACCTGTCTGTGGAGTCTCCTGATTATGACATCACCTGTGGCTTGATCATTTTCGATGGGAAATGTCTCATTTGCATATACAGCCACAAGGTGATGTCATAAGCCTCCTGCACCACAAACTCATTTAAAACATATATTTCTCTTATTTTATGTACTTACATACAATTCTGCTAACACAATGTATAGATCTTCATTTGTCTTTATTTGTGATTCTCAGGATATGCAATGTTCTTTCTTTCAGTGAAATATAGGTGTAGGCATTTTAAAAAGAAATGCTTTACTAAAATAATTAAAATAAACAGTGAGACCTCTTTGCTCTGTACAGCTCATGGGGGGATTTGTTGTTCAGGATCACGGGTCCACAGCTGCCAACATCGGCCATGTTTCCAGGGACACATATTTGTTCCACATGCTGCAGAAAGAGCATGCAAAGTGCAGGCCGGCAGTATGTAGGATGCATATACGCACGGACACAATCCAATTAATTAATCATGGTAGGTCCTATGAGATCTCCACCCTGATTAATTAATTGGATTGTGTCTGTGCGTATATCCATCCTACATACTGCTGGGCTGCACTTTGCATGCTCTTTCTGCAGCATGTGGAACAATTATGTGTCCCTGGAAACATGGCCGATGTTGGCAACTATGGACCCATGATCCTGAACAACATATACCCCCATGAGCTGTACAGAGCAAAGAGGTCTGATGAAGGAAGATCTGACCCAATATTGTGATCAATAAATCCACCCCCTGATACAGCTATACTGAGCAAAGATGGCTGAATAATTTACTTTTATTTCTATTTAAAAAAAAATCTACACCTTATACAATTTTTCAATTGAAAATATGTTCATTTTTGGTCTAGCGTTGTCCTTTAACTGCTCCTGTTACAAACTTGTCATAATTGTTGTTAGAATATTGCAAACTCTCTTTTCCCTTCACACCTACTTTAGCTTTCTTGGCTTTTATTTTTGATTGAAGCAGGCCTGCATTTATCTGAGATTTCCTTCCTCTCTTTCCTTCTTTGTGTGCAGAGGTTTTTCTGCAATATTGTAAGGTATAAAATATTATTAACTGCACCACGTAGCTGTAAACAGTGTCTGACAAACTGCATCTGCAAGGGTTAGATTATTATTATTTTAGAATTTTAAAATAGGGAACATAAAAGAGAAAGACTCAAAATAGAATTATACGGTATAGCAACATTTTATGGCCCCTTAAAAATCAAATAAAATGCACATTTAGGTGATCATACAAAAATGTAGGTCTCAGAAATCCCATTTTTATTCTCCTTACAAAGGCAGCAAGTGGGCAGTGCAGTGAAAAAAGGCTCAGGTCCCATTAGGAGATAGGCCATCGCTCAAGTGGTTGGACTAACAGCTGTTTGGGAGTGGTACTTAGAATGAGTGAGCTAAATACACGCCCCCGAGGAGTAATTCATTCCATCTGCGGCCCAGAAAGCTGCTATCAAAAACCGGTACATACATGAATTGTGAATCTTACATTTCCACATATTAACTCACTGGTTTCTAACCCCCTGCCTCCTATGACATTTAAAAAAGAGTCCTGTTGTGTGCCTTGTGGCGTAAATATTTGGAAAAACGTCATTGTCAGAATAAGGAACATAAGTATAAATTACTTAGTGGGTTTGTTTTTTGGCTCTGAATTTGGTAAGATGCCCGGAGATCTCCCTCTGTGTTTAGAAGAACAAGGCGTGTTTTCTATTATTGTGGACATCGCCTCAACCTTTTTAGATCTCTTCTTCCGCTGTAATAAAAAAAAACAAAAAAATATGGAAAACCATTGACGTCTAAATATTCACAAGTCTAGTGAACTGACTTTAAAAAATTGTAACCTCCTGAGACCTACCTTAGCTTTCTTGGCTTTTATTTTTGATTGAAGCAGGTCTGTGGTTACTTGGGATTTTCTTCTGCTTTTTTCTTCTTTGTGTGAAGACATTTTTCTGCAATATTGCATAAAATATTATTACCCACCCCGGGTACTCCGTACCCTCCTGTCCCCCATGCACTCCAGACAACCAAAACTTGGGTCAGTTTTGGTGATTCGTCTGCTTTATGGCCATTTTGCCAACGCTTTCTTGTTGCAGGTGGTCTTTCCCACCAGGGTTGTATCCCTAATTCTTTACATCTCTCCCCCCCCATTTTTTTTATTTATTTTTCCTCCACCTCTTCTGTCCCCCTTCCCCCATTTATCTTCTTTCAATTCTCCAATGACTTTATTATACATTTCCAGCAATGCAGAATGTGAAACATACATTTTAAAGTACTTTGAAAGCACATTAATATGCATTATCATTTGGAAGATGCACTTTGGGCACCAGACAGTCCCTTTAATGGGAAAATATTTGAACTTAGTGATCCATCATTCTGTCATTATTCACCTGCATTCAAGAGGTTAATATACTGAAACTGATCCATGTGTCATTACTGCACTTTTTTTTTATTTATAACTACCATGTGTATATAAGGGGATTTTTATAAGTTTGTGAGAACCCTCACAGAAATGGAAAAGAATGTGAGGTTGAATGGTCTAGTTAGCACTTGAATAGGCATTTTTGAAGACATAACAAATGCAGAATAGAATCTGGCATTATAATTAACCTTTTTATTGTGTACAAATAAAATACAACATAAAAAAAACTTCATCCTGCCATGACTGGCTTTACCCCCTTAGAGGGCACCCCCCCCCCCCCCCCCCCCCAACTCTCTTATATCACAATGATTACTATATAAGCTGTAGACAGCTGTTATCTCCTTATACATACAGAAGATTAAAGCAGTGCCCCTGCATAGGCTCTTTTACCTGCATTTTCATTGAAAAGAGATACTGACAAAATCCAGTAGCATTTTATTGAATATTGTTTTTTTTAATTCTGCTTGAAATTCTGTAACTACTGAAAGAGGAGCAGATGCAGTGCACACCACGTGCTTACCTGGTATTCTCCATGTGCTTTGCAGAAAGATGTCCCCTAGCATAGAACTTCCGGTTCCCTCCATGGTAGGCAGTACTAGACAGGAACGTTTGTTCCTACCTCCCTAATACACTCTAACCAGATCTCTGATATTAGAGTGATCATATGAAGCCTGTAATACAATGACATAGACAAGTATAAAACTGCAAATACTTTACCCATTTGATGTAGAGGGAATGTGTATAAAGAGTAATTCTGTGACATGGAGTGAGCACCTTGCATGATCCAGTTTGCTCTTTAGAACCTTGCCCCAGAAATGCTCTTTATAGAACGTTTCCTTATTCATTCTGTAAAGCTTCTCCATTGTCAAAGTTAGAAAAGGGTAATTAAAGGGACTTTATCAACTAAAAATTGCTAAACTGTGAATGTAGAGAATTAAAAAATGATTGAACATGATCTATAGTTTGTGTTAGCAAAACTGCAAATACGTGCCTCTATTAGGAGAAAAATGTGATTTAAATGGGTCTGTGGAATCTCCTGTTTATGACATCACCCATGGCTTGATATGTAAATTACACATTTACCATTGAAAAGCAGGTCATTTGCATATCAAGCCACAGGTGATGTCATAAGCAGGAGACTCCACTGACACATATTAAACACATTTTTCTCCTAATTTAGGCATTTGCTTGCAGTTTTTCTAACACAATGTATAGATCATTTTCATACAATTATTATCTACATGCACAGTACAAACAAAGTTTAGACGATACAGTCCTGCTGTGCACTTTATAATCTAAGCCATGGTTCGGAAATGTAACACCTTCGCGACAAAGGACGTGTCAGGCACATCCACCGGGCAACTCTGTTGCTGACAATGGACGTGCCTGACACGTCCACGGAGCGATCATGGGCGCCATATTGCAGGAGAAGCACGGGTGGCAACCCTATTTCTATCCTATGTCGGATCGCCATCCAGCCAGTATTTTACCGGTAAAAATTTGGTTTGTGGCTAGGGTTGCCTGCAAAAGTTATATGTGGGCATTAAAAAAAGGCCGAGGTGGCAACCCTATTTGCAGCCACCTATGGAGGCAATAGCAAGGCCCATATTGTTTGAAGAAATGGTGGTGGTAACCCTATCTAAGACATTTGCACTATCCCTGCACTGACACCATCACATGTAATGCGTCTTATCTTTATTAATGGGAATGGTCTGTGCCTGCAGTGTGGGTATCCCAACTATCTGCCGAAAAGATGAGAGTAGAGGCAGATCTATCAGGGAAGAGGCAGTACAGTGACCATGGAAAGAGGATTGGGTAGAGTGGCCCTAGGCTCGGTGACTGGTGAGAACATTTCGATCCAAGTAAGTAAGATTGAGGACAAGTTAAAGGGCCGGATTCTACACAGTGAGATTTTACCCATCATACCTTTCTGAGTAATAGAATATTAAATGGCCTAGTATTTAAATCAAATATCTCGGCATTAAGCAGTTAATTGTTCCTGCCCTACAGAGACCACACCCTTGCAGAGGGTTCGTTTTAGTATTGCTTGTCCCAGACTGGTTATATTTGCATGCTGTTTGTCATAGCCTCAATCTTTGGTCTTACAGCACAATGTTGGCTGCCAAATAATTCCACCCTAAAAAAAACAAATGTTCTCACCCAGGAGTAATATGATAATTGTTACTGGACCCGAATGCAAACTGCATGTAACCAGAGCGCAGTAGAAATTCTAGATCTACTTCATTATGATTGCGCTCTTTCTGTTCTGCTTGTTAGATGCGCATTCTAGTACAAATGTTGTATACTAAAGCGATAGAAAAGAATGCTAGAAATTGTATAGTCCTTACAAATTCCTATTCTGCGCTTGTGGTACATTATGTTGAATAAACAGAGTTTAAAGAAATCAGATAGTCCTTGGGTGCATATAATCTGAATAAGTATTAATTTATTTTACTGGTCAGGAATGTCAATTACAGGTAATCAGAGCATAGTACCTTTCAGAAGAAACTATAAAGGTTTTTTTTTTTTTTTTTAACTTATTCACATGCATTTGCTAACGTAGCTGGGGAATTCAGCAAACCTCAAAAGCCTTTTTCCCTGCCTATGCTGATACCGTCAACTCTTTCTTTATCTCCACCGTCTTAATGTTTATTTATTCCTCTCATAATTTTCCAAGCCCACCTCAACTAAATTACTATCCTTAACTTTTCCTACATCCAGAGGGCAAGGATTGCTAAATAACAACTTATAAGAGCTATCCTTTATCATGTCTGTGTCTGACAAACTATATACTGAATGGAGCTGTACTGTACCCAGTGTCTGGCTAACTACATGCTGATAAAAGCTATATTATTATTTGTCAATATCTGGTATATTTTGGCTCAGTCCCTCCTTCACACTGAGCTCACTAACAAAACAAAACTCTCCATGTGACAGACTGGGTGCGCATGTAGGTGTGAGTGATAAACTGTGTGAGTGTGTGTAAGTGACAGACCATATGTGTCTGTGTGAGTGACAGACTATGTGTGTGTGTGTGTGTGTGTGTGTAATAGATAGAAATAAAGAGGTTACATTCTCTGAAAACTGCCCATCTAGTAATTAGAGGGTTTAAATTCTCTGAAACGGCCTATCTGGTAATCAGAGGGATTAAATTCTCTGAAACTACCTATCTGGTAATCAAATGGGTTAAACTCTGAGACTGCCTATCTGGTAATCAAATGGGTTAAATTCTCTGAAACTGCCTATCTGGTAATCAAATGGGTTAAATTCTCTGAAACTGCCTATCTGGTAATCAAATGGGTTAAATTCTCTGAAACTGCCTATCTGGTAACTAGAGGGGTTAAACTCTGTGAAATGTTCCTGTCTTATATGTATGTATGTATATTATAAATATATTATTCAATATCTACATGGTTCCCAATGCATCCTAATAATTTATATAATATAAAATATAATTATGTCTGCCCTGAATGGGAGAAATAAAATGTGGTCACCCTAGGTATGCGTACTAAGTTTCTGTTTGGCTGCAGTACTGCAGCATACCATTGTCTGGCCAACTACATGCTAAAGCCCTTGTCTATAATGGAAAAGTTGTATATTAATGAGAACTATATTGTAACATCATCAGTGACTAACCATATGATCATGGAAGCTAAACTGTACCACCATTTTAGTTCAATTTAAATATATGAACTGGATTGCATGTGGAGCTAAACTGGAACAGGTTAGTAAATAATGCGGTCTAGTTTATCATACGGTTGCACGTATGGTTTAGGGTGGTCTCAGCGCTGTCATATTTAGGGATGTTTATGAAAAATGCATGGTTTGGGGCTGCACAGGAACCCATGAAGGCTGCAGTATGCATTTATCACAAGCCCCCAGAATAAAACAGCGATGTGGTCACCCTAGTCTAGTTATGTGATGCTGTAACTATGCTACCCTGCACTGAGTATTTATTATAAGATATCTCATTTTAATATATCCTGTTGTTCAATATTATCAGCCAGTGCACTGCCTTCTGCATGCAGACCCCCGAAAATGTTTTGTCACAATATATATCATTTTATATCATATATATGTTTTTATATATATATATAAAAAATTAAATATCTGACAATATAAATTCAAAGACATTTGTATTTTTATTCAATCAACGCCATTTCACTTCATGCCTGGCAATGAACAAGTTAACCCGATCTGCTAATTCAGACAAGTAGTAAAATGAGGAAGAAATAGTAGCTCGGGTATGGGATGGATGGCCCCGCCTCCTTTCCCATCATACACCGCGAAGTCACAGTCAGCTGATGTGTGAGCGAGGGAGCTAGAGATCACTCATGTAGTTTACTGGTGGGATATCCTGGGTGCCAGTCCTATACACTCCCCAGCCACTGCCATGCAGGTGAGTTAACTACTTCACTGCCAGGGCAGGGAGGGACCCGCAGACATGTCCTGCCTGCCTGTCTTTCATGCCCGCTTGCAGTTAACCTTTTCCTTCCTAGGACCAAGTTGGAAATGAGTAAGTCTTAAACTTCTATGTAAACAGACATTAGCCTGCTGTCTGCTAGACAGAGATTAATCAAATCATGGTGCTGTCCCTTTAAAAGGGCTGCACAGTGCAATGTGTGTGTGTGTATATATATATATATATATATATATACACACACACACACACACTGTCAGTGTTGGATTACCCCCTTGTTTGTCAATAGTGAGATTATAGACACAGGTGTTACCCCATTTTTTTTGTAAGGACATAGCTGGGTAACCATTATTTAATAAGGGATATATAATGTGTCTGCAGATAAGAACTATTCATCTAGTAGGCCCAATTTTCTGAATACTTCAATTAGTATACTTAGTATATTAGTATAATTAGAATACTTCTCTTATATCTAGGATAACCTTATGCCTATCCCACACATGCTTAAACTCTGTCACTGTATTAACTCCTCCACTTCCGCTGGAAGGCTGTTCCATGCATCCACTACCTTTTTAATAAAGTAATACTTTCTAAAATTCCTTCAGGAATTTAAGACTATGTCTTCTTCTTGTTAGTCTTTCTTCTTTTTACATATACTCTCCTCCTTTACTGTGTTTATTCTAATTATCTATTTAAATGTTTCTATCATATTCCACTGGTCTCACAAGCTATACATGTTAAGATCCTTTCAAAGGACAATGAAACGTTTTTTTTTTTTTTTAACCCTTAAAGGTCCAGCAAAATCCCAACTTGTATTTTAATAGATACACACCGGTTTACTCTCTGCTGTGTCTCACATGCGCGACACGGCAGGTCTGGAGGCTGGTGCATGCTGATCCCCCCCCAAGCCCCACATGTCTGATTGGGTCACTAAGGTACTAGGTACTTAACCTAGTTAAGGTTCCCTCTACTGATCTCATGCAAAAAATGAGGGGCTCACTCTGCAGAGCCGGTGGCTTTACTTTATCCTTTCCCGGTAAGTTTTATCCTGCAGCCCATGCACCAGTTTAGTAGCCCTTCTTTGAACGCTCTCCAAAGTATCACAACCTTCTGGAGGTACGGTCTCCAGTACTGTGTACAATACGCCAGCGACCGTTGCAAACACATTGACCCCTTTCCCTGGGAATGGCAAGGATTTAACACACTGTCAGCTGTTGCATTTGTTAGCCCTCTGGCACACACTTGGTTAACAAAAGGGCTTGAAATCTTTATCATGCCAAACCGGCAGCTATAACCTTTCCCTTGCTGACCACATGACATAACTATACAGGACCTGCACATGAGAAATTAGACCAATTCCTGACCATGGTGATCTGCTGAAACGCGCTAGTTTTTGTTTTTTTCTTGCTGCAGATGTATTTTATCTTCTCCGAGAATCTGACTCTACTGTTTGACTTCTGGACGGTTCACACGCTTGCAGGTATGATGTATACATTACATTCACGTGCCTTTTCCCCAAGCTCCTGATATGTTAATGAATTTTATATCTCACCAATCCCTTCTCTCCAGAGACTTGTTGTGTTATGTTAACCCCGATGTGACATGAATTTTTGGCCATGACATTTCTGTAGTTTTCTTCTTTCTCATTTACTGTACCCAAAATCTATATTGGTTTTATCGCAATAGATACCATTATTCTCATCATTTCCTACTGCAAAAAAAAATCATAAAATATGATGGAAAAAAATGAAAAATAACAAAGTTTTTCTAACTTTTACATGAAAAATTGTTTACACTATTGCAAATGGGGGAAAAAAGACCCTGTCTAAATATTTCCTGTTGTTTTTTTGCATGTTAAAGGGTAATAACTGAAAATAGTGTTTTTGTTTTGTTTTCTAACCATTGTCTCCTACAGTGACCTTTTGACTCCAATCCTGATCCTAAATGTAACCCTAACCCTAATTTTATTCTAACCCGAACTATTATGCTAACCCTCTAGGTTTGTTTTTGTTTTTTTGCCTCTAGGAGCAGTCTAGCAATAGAGCAGCCGAAGTGATAATTCATCACTTCCGTCGCACTTCCCACAAGGAGCATGCTGCTATCCAATATGGCGCCTGCGATTCGCTCCGTTTAGATGTATACATGATAAATAATGGCCACCTCGATTTGCAAACTTAGCCTTTTCCCAACTGTGTTTACTTGGATTAAAAGCAAATCTTGCGTGGGCGGTCACTTCAGATACCTCAGCGCCATATAGGGAGGAGGTGTGGCCTGGGGTGGGGGATCTGTCTGTATGACCACACATGGTAGCGGGGATCAAGGTATGTATGTCCAGACTGGTTTCCATCCAGTGAGTTGACAGTCTTGTACGGAGAGGCAGCTCTATAGATAATCTCACCGCCGGGCAAGCTTCCTAGGCGAAAATTGCGTCTTACATTTGATGGCCGAATGTAAGATGTCATCGATTCTAAGATGCACCCTTTTCCCAGATGCTGTATAAAGGTTTCCAACTTCTACTGATGTACATTCCCATTTGATTAGAGCCTTGGGGTGATGGAAGGGGGGCAAACAACCAAAGTGTCTTGAATTATAACTCTACTTAAAATGTACACTTGTGTCAGACATCAGCATGTACAAAGTCCACACCTGCATGCTTTTGCACAAGATGTACAGCTGTACACATGGAATTATTCAGATACCTAAAGTGGGTGGAGTTAAAATCTGATCTGTTCAGCCTGATTGCAAGAAAACTGTAACAAGTCAGGAGTGGGTTTAAGAGAAGGAGGGATGGGGAGAAATATCAGTGGAGCTTTAATGAATGGGTGTCTTGCTAGAAAATGTTTTGATATGTATTTAATGAGTGAAATATTTTACAGCAGTGATGGACTTTATACTTGTTAGTTAGGAATCGGTTTGGATGCAGCCCAGCCAGAGACTGGTTGTGTGCACTGGACCAGAGCATTGTACAGAATGGAAAAGCTGAAGGCCATAGTGATGGAGGTTGAGGCTGTCAGCACAGTTTAAAATGAATGGTACAAGCAGAAATCTCTGGGAGCAGGCAGAGGTCAAAGCAAATGCTTTGACCAATGCACCACATTGTTCTCAATATTACTGCATCTTGTCAGGCTTGTGCAAGTATTGGCATTTCTTTTAACTCTTTAAAAATATGTTTATTAGGTTTTTTTATATAACACATATATCAGTACAGTTTATACATAGAAGTAAAAAACATTTAGCATATAATGCAAAATAATAGTATCACGGATATATAAAAATGTAAATAAAATAATGTAACACAGAAAAAGGGTGAAAAAAGGAAAATTAGCACACATCAAATATAAGTAACAAATAACAGAGAAATATAGTTGTGCTACCAGCAATGACATCCGCTTACTGGTGATAAAAAGGTTGCCGCGTAGGGGGAAGATTCAAGACCAAGGAATACATTGAGCGTTGCAGTCCACATCAGGCCTGAATATAAGGCGTCCAGGGGTTTAACTGCATCAGTTTTATCTACAGCAGTCCACCCCCCAGGAGAGACTGTAGGTCAGACAATAATGAAGTGCCCGCCAGGTGAGTTGCCCACAGACAAGTGGAAGATAAACCATCACCTTAAGGGCTAATTATAATCTGCAACTTCCACACAAGTAGGCAATTGGTGTTACAAAGTTTGGGGATAGACATTTTGGTTGAGTTTAAAAGTGTTTGTTTGTGTGAGAGAACGTTTGTACTGGGTGATTGGAATGGTAGCATAATGTAACAATGCAGGCAAAAGTTCTTCCCTAAAAAGTGGGGTCTGCTACTTTTTTTAAATACTCTGAATAACCCTAGACTAGAAGGGGTGGAAAACTGGGCAGGACCACCACGTAATCCCCCTTTATCAGGGAGAAATCACTCCAGGATTTAGTGGCTACTCTCCCATGCAATAAGCCAGAAGCAAAAAGAATTAGGAAATCTTCATTACCCCCCCCAGCCCATCATTACTAGATTAGAATTCACCAATAGAACATGAATTTTGGATGTAATATCGTACTTCTGCTGTAGTGGGCAGGGGGGCAAATAAATCTCTTAAAGAGAGAATGCTTGCAAAATATACATGTTACTAGTAGGATCTTCAGTTTGAGTAAAAACTGTATGCACTTTATTTTTCTTCTACAAGCAAGAGTAGTTGTGAAAAGTAATACTCAGAAACAAACGAGTTGTTGTGGTGGCTACCTCACGCGTTTTGCCCCGAGAGGTGCTTAGTCATAGACAAACTAACAAACGGCAAACATATGCTAGAAATTATGTACCACGCCCCTTAACTACAATTAACCAATGCAAGTGCGATACGCTGTATTCAGAATTCACGGGCATCCTCGTTACCAGATGAAAAATCCAATACACCTCTATTTTATATAGTGCCTGGGTTCTCATACTGTGCGCTTACAGGGGAGCCGTGATCCAAATCCCCCACAGAGCAGCAGGGGATCTGGATCCTCCCCACAGGCAGTCAGTGGATGTCTGCACACTGTGCATCCTCCGATGCTGCCCGACACTTACGCCTGCATCTTCTAAGACGACACGGTGACGGGACCTCCTGGTGTTTCGCCTCAGAAGTTCTGGCGGAAGTGTCGGGCAGCATCAGAGGATGTCTGCGCACAGTGCATAGACATCAACTGACGCCAGGGAGAGCACTGGGAACAATCAGCAAGTGTGTTGATGCCTTGGCAAATAAAAGGAAAATAAAAAATGCATTTAATTTTTCATCAGTGTCACCCCCTGTCCCTAAACCAACCTAAACGCACCAACTGCAACTGTTAGATATATGTTCTGACTTTGGGGAGCACTAAGAGAGCTGAAAAAGTTTGGGAACCGTTGACATAGTGTATTGCAGGGGCAGTAAGAGCATTGTGGGAGATGTAGTCCACAACATCTGGAGGGCCGAAGGTTGCCTTCCACTGGTATATTGCGTCTCCTCTCCAAGCCTTGAATAGAAAAGTAACTGAAACTGTCTTTATTATACATTAGACAGTGATATATTGATTGATTGATTGAATAAATGATATATTCAGTCGCACAGTTACAGGTCTTTAATATCAGCTTGTCAGATGCATTATATGGGTCACACACAGTGGCGTCCCCAGGGGGTGCGGACCGCACCGGGTGACACCTCCAGCAGGGGCTCTGACTGGCACAATATTACTGGGCTCTGACTGGCACAATATTCCTGGTATCTATAATTTTACAATCGTCACCTCGTGGGGCTCCTGTGTGTTGCATAATTAATGGCGGTCCCATGTGTGCATAATTATGGGGCGCTTGTGTGTGGCATATTTATTGGGACCCATATGTGGCATTATTAAGGGACTCTTTTGTGAGGCATAAATAGTGGGGCTCTGGTGTGGCATAATTATGGGGCACCTGTGTGTGTGTGTGTGGCATAATTATGGGGCACCTGTGTGTGTGTGTGTGGCATAATTATGGGGCACCTGTTGTGTGGCATAATTAATTGGGCAGAGGTGAGGAAGAAATAGTGGGGCTCTGGTGTGGCATAATTTATGGGGCTCCTGTGTGTGGCATAGTTATGGGGCTCCTGTGTGTGGCATAGTTATGGGGCTCCTGTGTGTGGCATAGTTATGGGGCTCCTGTGTGTGGCATAGTTAATAGGCCATCTAACTGGCATTACTAAGGAATCTGTTTGGCATTGTATTGGAGGAAATCCAGGGGGGTGACACCAACCCTAGTGACGCCCCTAGTCACACATCAAAAAGTGTATGAGGGATCATTTATCAGATATTAAAACTAAGGAGGATTTTATAATCTATCTATCTAATCAATGCCTTGATCACCACCATCCATACCTGCCCTCCTAATACTGCTAAAACTAATACAGGAACTGGGGATCATTTTTGAGGTAAATGGATAATTTATATTTTGGGTTTCATAGTATATACTGTACAAATGGATGGATATATACTCATAGAAAGAACGAATTAATGTGCAAGCAAAGTGTCCAGACAGATTCTATATGGAATCCTTATTTATTAACAATGCATGTTCCAGCTCAGCTGTCTATATTGTTTATTGTCACTGTGTTTTTACCACTTATTTTAATTGCCCTGATTAGGTCCCCCGGGGATTTGCCATCACATGGACACAGGCCTTGGCTTACAGTAATTAAGGGGTTTGGTACGTAATTGAGGCATTTTTAGTACAGGCTGAGTATCCCTTATCCAAAAAATGCTTGGGAGTAGAAGTATTCTGGATAATGGATCATCGTATTCACCTATATTAAAGCCTCTCAGCACTTGTGTATTAGCAATGTAAATACTGTATAGAGCAAACAAATCACTGTTATTGTGATGTAGCTGTGCTGTGAGGCATTGCTGGGAACCCGCCATCAGCGCGTCAGATCTGCACATGTGCCATTTGTAGGCGTGCTTGTGTGGGGGAATCTGGGCAGGCATGGAAAAGCTATATCGCAGCTTAAGGGGGCTGAAGGCTGAATAAACTGCTGTATGTTTGCATTGTGACCGGTGTGGTGAAATTGGGAAAACATTTTAGATTCACGGATAAGAGATGCTTAACTTAATAAATGTATATTTGCAGTTTGTAAGTTTGCAAAACGCGTGGGGCAGTTGTTTTTTTGAGTCCCAGGGACACATTGGCAAGTCTGGGGGTGCAATGGCAAGTATGGGGGTGCACTACAATGAAGGGGAACCGAGAAAGGAAATAAAAAACAAGAAATGCATTTCGTTTCAATCATATTTTTATTAAATAAGAAAAACGTTTACATGTGAAGGACTATTTACTAGTAACTTTCCTCCTATAGGGTCATCTTATATATAGACTTGTCTTTATATAAATGATTTTTCTTCCCCCTAAATTAAGATCCATAGTTTGGGGGGGGGGTCAACTTATAATTAGGTAGTCTTCTATTCGAGCAAATATGATCGCTAAATCAGTGTGATGAAATGTTCCTCTCACCATTAAGTGAATAGCCCCCAATGAGATATTTTCATTAGATAGTGGCATGTGACTGGCAATAGCCAGGCATTCATACAAAAATTCTCCAGCTTTCTCCAATCTTTACCACTCGGCTATTAATGCCTGAATATTGCAGTTCACTTGTTACTGAGTGCACCATACTGCAGCGCACACTTGGTAACCCTGGGTCTGCCGTCATCCTATCGGCAGATAAAGAGGCGTCTGCTTTATGTAGTTCCATCTCAACCTATTGAAAGTGCTGTATATACCTCATTACTGTCAGCTTTTCCCCTGTTGCTAGCGAGTGGGCTGCAAGCAGTGCATTGTGGGTGCAGACAGAACAGATGGAAACAAAGCTATAGATAAAAATAACCAGTAAGATATGTTTTTGCTCTTCGAGGAGCGCCAGCATTATCCCCGCTCCCTGTCAGTAGTGCCCCTACGAGCATGGGATTGACTTATTAGTTATTTTGCAATTATTTCCTTTCTATCCATAAACACCGTTAAGTCTAGTATAAGAGTGTAGTGTAAATACGTAGTTATTTTTGATAATATTATGGAATGCCAGTCCTCATTATAGGACCTCCCAATAAAGCACTGGGTATACCATCAGCTGGGAACTCACCTTAGTGAGTAAACACTGCTAATTGCGAAACGCGTCTGGCGTTTCACGCCCCTCCTTTTGGAGTCTCTCTTCTCCTGGTCATGTCCACATTTAAATGATTTTGTCCAAAGGACCATCCAATAAATAACCTAGATTTGCAGACGTTCCTTCTGGTAAGAGGTTTAGGCCGCCTCATGCTTTCCGCGTTTTGGATATTTTCTACTTCATATTTATTTTTCACCTTAATTGCAGTCCTCTTTGCTCCGTATAGCTCTAACAGGGGGCAGACATTTTGTTTAGAATACTGAATCAGAGCTTCCTCCATCAGACCAAACATGTCAGCCCCCTGTTCGTTATACCGAGCACAGTAAGGTATTCTTTTATTAAAGTAATTAAACATACATCTTTTTTGCTGACCGCTGTCCTTTACGACTTCCAATTTGACTTATTCCTCTCTTGCCGCCTTCTCCTTAGGTCTGATGCTATCGTTCCTCGTTGTCTTACTCCTTACAATTCTGTACGAAGTCTCCAAGGTTTGGAAGTCCAATCTTCTCACCCGAGTCCTGCAGACATTGCCAGTGACGCCCGATCTTGCTCCTTCCACATCCCTGAGCCCAGACTCTGAGGACGACTTGGTTGTAACCTCTGATCCCTTGCTGGGCCATGATACGCTGTCTTACCAGAATGTGGATACAATAGAATCTCCCTCTGATGGACAAACCTGCTCTACTTGCAGGTAAAATGGCTTCCAACGTGCATGTGACTCCATATCTTGGATGCTAGGTGTCCAACTGCAGCCCTCCAGCTGTTCCTGGTCTATAACGATCATAGAAACATACAATGTGTCGGTAGATAAGAACCATTCGGCCCATCTAGTCTGCCCAATTTTCTAAATTCTTTTATTAGTCCCCAGTTCCCTATCTTATAGCTAGGATAGCCTTGTGCCTATCCCACGCATGCTTAAACTGCTTCACTGTGTTTACCTCTACCACTTCTACTGGAAGGCTATTCCATACATCCACTACCCTCTCAGTAATGTAATACTTTTAAACCTTTGCTCCTCTAATTTTAGAAATCATGTATTCTAGAAAGCTAGAGAGGAAGTATGGGATTAGAAGTTGAGCAGCAGATTGGAGGGCCACACTTGTCCTGGGTCTTATTCTCCCCAATTGTGACTTCTTCTTCCAATCTCATTGAATGAGTGTAAAGCGTATTTGTTTGTGTTTAGCCCCTGCACATTGCTGTTATTTGCCTGCTTTAGACTTCTCTAGTATCTGACCAGTAGTCAATTTGCACTTTGCATTAACCATCCTTTTCCTCCATAAACATCTCCTTGGTCTTGGAGCACCTTAGATGACCTTGTTTTATTAAGGGGTGTGTGTGTGTGTGTGTGTGTGTGTGTGTATATATATATATATTATATGGTGCATGTAACAATGCAGGCTTATCATAAGCTTCTCTGCCGATATTGTTACCCTGCTGCGGGCCCAGAGCTAATACCCACATTGTCCATCGAATAAGAAGGCCCTGCTAGAGGTACATTATCTATTGAATAACGTTGGTTTCTGTTTGTAAAACTCAGGTGTCTTGTTCTACGTACTCGATCCAGTTCTGCTTGTACATTGTGCGAGGCCTCGTGTCTCCCTTCTGAGACTGGACATTCCTCGTATTGACACCATGCATTTCTCTACACACAGGTGGTGGCTCCTTCATTCTTCCCTCGCCTTGCTTCACACCAGCCAGGTTGCGCTTGGATACATGCTGATGCTGTGCGTCATGTCCTACAACGCTGCAATCTTCCTGGCCGTCATCATTGGGTCAGCCCTCGGTTATTACCTGGCTTTCCCCCTCCTCTCGCGATATCCCAAACCTCACGTACTGTAGGGTTCGGGGGGGTTACCTGGTCAGCTGCTCTGGTCTATGGAAGACTCACATTTGCACATGTGGCTGCCTCTTAATCTTCCTTGTGGTCAGAACCTGTGCTCAGTGATAAACACTCATTGCTCAGTCATACTCTCCACACACACTCATGTCGGCCAGGCCAATGTTTGCACGGTCTGGCAGTCATACTGCGGCGAGGTTGGTTACCTCTAATACAGCTTTAAAACAAACCTGTTGTAAATAAAACCCAGTTTTTAATGTTTAATTGAGTTAATGTACTGTTTATTTTTTTTTTTTTACAATGTTATAAGACTTCTTAAAAGTTTTATCTACCACATGGCACCTTTTTCTGATCAAATGCCCTTTTAATTGGGAGTGATAATGCTGCAATAATTGTAATTAAAGGATCCCTCCATGCCACACCCGCATAACAAAAAAAAAAAACCCTAATGCATATATAAGCTAACATTCGTTCTTGTATTTACATCTATTTTAATTGTTGGAATACTTCTCCTGCTGCCCAGTATTTCAGTCCGCTACATGTCCTCCTCCAGTCTCCTCTATTACAGTGCAGACAATCAGACGGCATGCCCTAGTCCTAGTGCAGGATGTCTAACCTTCACTCTGCTGCTCATGTTCCAATATGCAAAGCACTGACTTGGAGTGGACCTCATCCAAGTATATTGGGCATGGGTCACCTTTATTTAAATAAACAGTAGACACAATATTATTATTTGCCGCATGCTCACACCTGGATTACCAGGATCATTTAATGGGTTGCTCTTGAGCTGTTCAACCACAACTCCCCTGATGCTTTGCCAGCCTGCAGGCATCATGGGAAGTGTAGTTCCATACCAGTTTGTAAACTACCCCATACCCTTTAGGAATCCCTAGTAATATCTTTAGTGGATTATATTTTTTTTGTATGCTCATTTCCACTGGATTCAAGATGCTCACCGATCTGATTGGTGGAGTTTGAAACAAATCTGCTGTAACACTATGTCAAACATAAGTGGCATGTAACTTTTTGCACACAAATTTCTAAATGACCGTATCTCGATACAATTAAAAAATAATGTAGCCAAGACTGTTACCTTAAAAGCTGGCTCCTAAAAAGCACAAAATGTAGAATGCATCCATTTTTTTTTTTTTTATAATAAAGTTTATTTATTATAATTAAAAGCTTTTTTATTTTTAGACATTAAGTTTTAATAAAATATATTTTGGAAAGGAAGTAAGCTGATCTGGTTTAGAGATAATAAAGGCACTGTTTGGTCTCGAGAAGGGGGCTGCCCTCTAGAATCATGCGATAATGTGTATGGAATGTATATCATAGGTTGGATCAAACACAAGCAAGCAGGTCTGTGTGTGTGCTGCTTGCACACAGGTGAAGATATGTAGTTTTCCTTAGCGTGCCACGTGCTGCCTCACACAGTGGGATATTCTTTAATAGGACAGTGTCACACACCTTGGCAAATGGGGGTGATGTAGTTCCGCAGGGGTTACCAAATACAAGCAGGGCTAGCTTACACATTCAGCTGGGTAGGGATTTTACAGACACCGTCACATAATATAGGCAAATGGGAGAAGCCGTAATCAGTATCCCAATTAACACAAAAGCAGGACACATCAGAAAGGTCAGTGTCACACATACAAACACACAAGGCGCTTCTTCACCACAGGCAACAGCAATGTGATGCTAGTGTATCATTTAGTTAGTGTACTTGTTTCAATGCAACTGCTGGATGTGCAGTGCATGATATACTGGTTGGTGCCAGGCAGGCATGGTGCAGTGACACATTCAACTGGTAGGTGGCAGTATTGGGAAAGGACAGATTATGGTATATGATCTGGAGCAGAGAAATATAAAGTAGTGGGCATGTGAAATTAAGGTACTCTGAAATCGCTCAAGCAGCTACGAGGTATGGTAGCGGGGTTCGGTGAATGCAGTACAGTGGATTTAGCAGTACAGTTGCGGCGAATGGAGAAGTGAGATTTCTACAGGCGGGATTGAGGTGTGGTGACTGAGTGCCAGTGAGTCTGAAATAGAATGTTTGTGCAATACTGTGTGAAGGAAAAGTAAGGAATGGGTGCAGTGTAAGGAAAGGGTCAGTTCTGGCATACAGAGTGTAGCAGAGCCACAAAGCATTTAAATAAGTAGTTTTGTGCCAAGGGAGGGAGAGTCTGGCCGTGCTTCTGCCCTCCACAGGAGTTCATTAAAAACGCTCCCCTCCCTCTCCAATTTCGATTTAGTCCCAAGTTTAAATGGGGGAAGGGGGCTCAGAATGGGGTGATTACTTCATCTCTCTTTCGTGGCGCAGGCACCGGAATCTCCCTGTATCCTTCACCTTCCTCTTCCTCCTCACTCATGGGAGATTGAAATCCGCTGTCATCAGGTGTGGAATGTACCGCGTGTGCTGGCAAAGACTGGCTCTCTGCGTCTGGGGGTATCACTAAGCTGGTAATGGTATCTCTTTCCATCTGACTAGGATGGTTTGGAGTCTGGCATTGTGTATGTTCTTGTTCTTCAGATGAGCTCTTGTTTGCCGTCCTTTCAGGTGTCTTATGGGATATATGATCCACCTCTTGTGCCATTTCTTGATCTCCACGTGCCACCTCTTGAACATATTGAGCCACAGCCTCTAGTGCCATCTCTTGAACATACTGTGCCACTCCCGGATCATCATATGCCACAACTGCTTGGTCCTCCTGGTTACCATGAGCAGTTTCTGGGTCATTAGATTTCAAAACCTCAGCTATGTCCTCTGCGTCATGAACATGCTTCTCTAGTGGCTCTGCAAGGTGGACCTCTTGTTGGCTGTTCTGAGTCGTCCATATCTGTGTGTGATCCACAGAGTCTGCCAGCCGGCTGATACCCGATATATATTCTTCCTCCGGGACTTCTCTTTGGGTTTGATGCTCTTCTTGGTCAGCAGGTCTTAATTGTTCTTTTGGTTCCTGGTTAATTAGCACCACCCCTTCCTCCAGCACAGGTTCCTCTAGCATTTGTTCAGGGGGGACTTCTTTGGTCGGAATCTCCACGTCAAACTCTTTGACCAGCATCCCTCGGATTTGATTCACATCGCTGGACTCTGGCTCTTCTTGGATTTCTTTGATGGCCTCATTTGCTGGTGGTTCTTGGCAGGAAATCACCGAATCGGGACCTTCATCCTCCTGAATGAGAGACACCACCTGCCGCATCCTCCCACGACGGCCTTCTGTTGTGACTTCATTGGGATCAGCATATTGTTCACTCCAGTCGACGGGTGGCTCATCTCCCAGTAGATGCAAGTTGGGGTCACTGTTGTGCAGCACCATGCTGTCCCGGTACAGGTTGTGTTTACGTTGAATGGCAGCTTCTTTGACCGCTGTAAAAAGAAAAAGAATAGAGTCAGCATGGGAAGCTAAACTACTTTTCATGTCCCCACAGTAAAGATAGAATCACCCACCCATTGGACACCCATGAGACTCACCTTGTACAATGTCTCTCATGACCGTCTGGAGCACAACCTCTTCGTAGACGTTCTCAACCAACACAAACCGGGAAAGCTCCTCAAATATAAGTTCCTGGTAACGAGGCAGCTCCTGGAAGAAAGAAACTAGGTAAGTGGGAAGTTACCAAAAAAATAAAACTCTTATTGCTAAAAACATGTTTTTACAAAACCCCATCTCATTGGTAGTAGACCGTGATGGCTAACCTTGGCAACTACATAAGTCCAAATTAGCTTCACAGGTCTCCCTTAAATGTTTGCTTCAGGGGAGCAATCTGCAAAATAACTTAGCTTTGCACAGCGGGTAGCAGCAAAGTTTAAGTTCAGGTTCAAGGTCCTTGAATATGTTCAGTTTAGCTGGCGTCTAAAACAGTGCTGGGCCCAGGTAAAAAACTAAGTAACCAATAGCAATCCTGACCAGATATGTGCTATATACTATCCCTTCTATTAAAGGAGAACTGTCGGCAAAAGTGAAGTTCTGTTTAACTAAAAGATCACATCAAGTGTAGACATATTCAATAGGAATGTTTTAATGAAAGAATATAAATAAAGCACCTTAGTGAGCCCTCTCTGCTCAATATAGCTCAATCTGGGGGCAGACATCTTTAGTCAGATCTTCCTTCATCTGACTCAAGATTCTAAACAACATGGCCACCACCTGATAGAGCTTTACCTGCAAAAATGGCTCACTAAAGTACTTTATTTGTATTCTTTTATAAAAGCATTTCTATTTAAAACTCCTACACATGCGATCATTCAATTAAGCACGTTGGTTGTTTGCGGACCTTTAAGACTAAAACTTTCACACTGCCCTTATTCTTCCTCAAACAAAACCTCTCACCGCTTTGCATGTAGGTGCCAGCTTCTTCAGTAGGAAGGGGATGATGATTTGAAGTAACGCTTCTTGGAAGAACTTTTTTCTGACACTGCTGCTGTCGTAGTCATATTTCTGCAATAGAAAAGACATGGGATGGGAAGAGTGGGCAGCTGGGGAAGCTGTATATATGGAACAAAAAATATAGGTGCTCTTCAAGGTATTGAGGCCAAGTATTGAGTATATCAGCTGCCATCACAATGCTGGCATTAAGAGAGTGTATACTGTGAGAATAACATTTTTTTTTTACCTATACATTGTGGTAGCACAATTGCAAGCAAATGTATAGGTTAAAGAGACTGTATCACCTAAACAATTTTTTTTTTACAGCGAATGTAGAGGATAAAACATGAGTGAAAATGATCTATACAATGTATTAGCAAAATTGCAAGCAAATGCTTAAATTAGGAGACAAATGGGTTTTAATTTGTCTGTGGAGTCTCCTGTATTTTAGAGTGAGCCATTTTTTCATGTAAAGCTCTATCAGGGGGGCGGCCATGTTGTTTAGAATCTTGAGTCAGATGAAGGAAGATCTGACCAAAGATGTCTGCCCCCAGATAGAGCTATATTGAGCAAAGAGGGCTCACTAAGGTGCTTTATTTATATGCCTAAATTAGGGAAAAAGTAGGTTTAAATGTGTCTGTGGAGTCCCCTGTTTATGACATCGCCTGTGGCACGGTATGCAAATGAACTGCTTTTCAATGGGAAATGTGTAATTTGCATAGCGTGCCACAGGCGATGTCATAAACAGGGGACTCCACAGACACATTTAAACCTACTTTTTTTTGCTAATTTAGGCATTTGCTTGCAGTTCAGTTATCGCAATGTATAGATCATTTTCAATTATTTGTTTTATTCTCTACAGTCACAGTAAAAACAAATGTTTAGGTGATACAGTCCCTTTAAGAAAAATATGGATAACAATTGTGTCTGTGGCTCGATAGGCAGATTGATTACTTTCATTTCTAGGAAACGTGTAAACTAGATGATGGGGGTCCCTTTAAGGATCCAATTCCAAAACGGGATGCACCGTTTGCAAGGGAGCCGGCCCGATCTTTAAAAATGGCTGCCAAATCCATCCCATGAGATGGACGGAGATCTTAATAGCCAAAGTCACGTCTTGCTAGTGCCAACACGAATCCGGAAGACCTGGCCTAGTCACTCAATATAGATATATACTACGAGGACTATGGTCCTTCCTCTCTTACCTTTAAAACACGTTCTAATATCCGTTGAATGTCTCTGCATAGGTTCTCCCCCCCCTGAGACTTGCTCAGCTCCTGATGGACCATCTGTCCAAATGTAAAGACTGCATTGTCCGTTTGCTGGGGAGAGAAGAGGAAGATCATTTGATGTATGGTGTTTCGATTGCAGCGCTTAGCAAAGCGTTACATTACATAACCATTTATTTATATAGCGCCATAAATCTAAGTAGCGCAAGGTGCAGAGCAACGTACTACATACTAAGTTAGACAAACTAGAACAGACTGCTACGTGAGGTAGAGAGCCCTGTTAAACATAAAACAGCACTGTGTTGTAGCATCCTCAGCACCAGACAGGCTTGGTGTTTTTTGGTTGGCGGTGGTGGCACGGGAGTAAGGCTGTGGCATATGTGGTGCCCACGCCTACTCTTTGTCAGGGGGCGGAGTTGGACATTGGCACACACTGTCACAGCGACAATTTTTAGGCACAATTAACGCTCGAGTCTTCTTGATAACAAGTCTCGCCATTCTGTCCGCCACTAAACCTAATTCTGGTGGGTTTTACAATAATCCCCAAAAAAGTACTACCAGGGCATTGTATGAATGTTAATCAGGTCTCAGGGTACCACCATCAACACAGGGGAGTTGATCAGGCTCAACCATGTTGATATAGCTTAAACAAACGTGTAGGTTGGGAGGTACACATCCCCTGTAAGAGGCACAGGTCATGTCATTTTAGCCCTATGTTAGTCTCCCGTTATAAAATGTTGTAGTTAAGTTTTGGCAGCATTTTTAATACACCAATATAATTCATTTATAAAAAAATATATATCACTGGTCACCACATGAGGGCACTGTTGCGTCATATTTACATCTGGCATTCAGACTACGTCGAACAGAAGACTCCCACAGTTGGGCCTGTAAAGGTTTTACTTGCTTTCGCATCATCAATTTAGGCCATTAACGTGGAGCAAGTTACGCGTGACCACGCGGCGCCCTTTTGTCTCCCAGGCAACGCAGTGGTAAAATAACACACTTAACAGACTTTACCCAATCACACACACACACAACAGAGATACTTGCTCACCTCCCTCATGAGGATCTGCGCTCTCTGTCTGAAGACGGCTGGGCTTCCCACGTCAAACCTCTGCTGTAGGCCCTCCAGGTTGAGCTGATCCATCTTTTCGTAACATGGCTGCATCTTCACTGGGTGATAGGCCAACTGAGATATTTTCTCCATGGTCTGGTGGGTACAAAGAAGGGTGGACGTTGACGTGACTGACCAATTGAGAATGGTCTTCATGTTGGGCCCTTTATAACCCCTCTTCAAGTGAACCAGTTACTGAATAGGCCACCAGAGTTCCTATGACCACCATCTAAGCTGTTGAGGTCAACCTTGACAAAAAAAGGTCTTTCTACAGACTCTTGCCTTGACCCACACGACCCAGTGTCTCCAGTTTAAGAGCTCCTTACCTCTCCCAGCTTCTCTCGCCCTCCTTCGTTCACCAGGTTCATATTCATTTCTGTGGTCTCCCTGAAGAGAAGATCTCGAACTTCAGTAAAGCCCTGGCTCGTTGGCACCATCAGAGCCTCCAGGATGGATGGGATGTGAGACTGGACGTGGTTTCGGACACAGAGCTCGGCCTTCGGCAATACAGAAGCTGCGGAAGGAGAAGAGGTTCATGTTAGAGACCAATTCAGTCATTAGTACAACTCGCCACAATTTAGTGCTTATTTGATACAATGCAATATATTTTTAAGAATCTCCTGGAGATCTTTCAATGGACCTTGTAGAGTTTTGACGCTAAAAGTAAACTTGTTCGCCAACATTTTAATTTCTGTATTTTTGTGCAATTTACAGTTCCCCTGTAGTTTTACATTGAAAATAATTTATCCGGGGATTCTAAATTCAGCGACTGGACTGTTACTATAACAACAGCATTAAACATAGAAACATAGAATGCGTCTGCAGATAAGAACCATTCGGCCCATCTAGTCTGCCCAATGTTCTTAATACTTTTATTAGTCCCCCGTTCCCGGTCTTATAGCTAGGATAGCCTTGTGCCTATCCCACGCATGCTTAAAAATCCTTCACTGTGTTTACCTCTACCACTTCTGCTGGAAGGCTATTCCATACATCCACTACCCTCTCAGTAAAGTAATACGTTCATTAGTCCCTGGCCTTATCTTATATCTAGGATAGCCTTGTGCCTATACTACGCATGCTTAAACTCCTTCACTGTGTTTACCTCTACCACTTCTACTGGAAGGCTATTCCATACATCCACTACCCTCTCAGTAAAGTAATACTTCCTGATATTACTTTTAAATCGTTGCCCCTCTAATTTAAGACTATGTCCTCTAGTTGTGGTAGTTTTTCTTCTTTTAAATATACTCTCTTGCTTTACTGTGTTGATTCCCTTTATGTATTTAAATGTTTCTATCATATCCCCCCTGTTACGTCTTTCCTCCAAGATATACATGTTAAGATCCTTTAATCTTTCCTGGTAAGTTTTATCCTTCAACCCATGAACCAGTTTAGTAGCCCTTCAGCAGTACATTTGTTACACTTTATTAGCGGTTTTTAAGAGAAAGAAAGAGTTGAGGAATAAAAACGGATGAGATGTTTATTATTGTCGTGCTTCTCAACAAACAAAGTTCGGACACTGTAGGTGCATGTGCCTCTTTGAAACGGTGAATGCCGTACAGTGAGCGGGGCAGTCACTCTGATAATCTGCTCGCTTTATGTCTCTAGAAATGAATATCCTGCAACAATTATCTGCTAATACAAAGATTTTCCTGCATAAAAATTTTTTGAGAAAAACATTCAGAGAATGGCTTCTGCGACACCACCTTCCAGGCTACCGGAGATGTAAATCAAACATAAAATAAAAAAAAATAATAAAAATACAACCGTCCCTGATGAAATTTATGTTTAAATTATATTTCAATCATGTTTAGTTTCCAAGATATCTCTGGTTATGTAAGCGATAAACCAAAAGAGTATTAGATTTCCTTCCTACAATCTGTCCAAGGGGTGTGTGTCCAGTCACCATGAGACACACCCTCCTTCTTATTGGTCCGTTAGTCGGACAGTTTTCCAACGCCCCTTTTGGTATGTGTAACAAAAAAATGAATAAAACAAAAAGGCAATAGGTCTGAAAAAAAGGGCTAGTTACTAGTTTTAGAATTTTAATTACTTCTGGTTTACTTTTCAACGCGTACCATCATTAACCAATTACACTGGCCTTTAAGAAAATAGTCCTCAGCTTTAGAATAATCTTTACATTTTCCTGCAATTCATGCATACGGATCATTTTCCATTCTCTGCATTCACTATGTTTAAATGACCGAGTCCTTCCGTTCCTGCCCTCACCTCTGATCTTGTTGCATACATGTTCCTTGCATGAAATAATCTGGTCCATATCCGTCCGAATCTGGCTCTCCATTTCCGCTCTCTTCTCGGCGCATCGCTTCTCAAGCCCCTCGTAAAACTGTCGGGTCTGCTCGTGAACCATTCGGTACACCGTGTCGGAAATCTGGCCGTGGGGGGGAGGGGGAAGCAAAGTGTTTACAAAACTGTTCTTTTAACATAATGCATACCAGAAAAATCGTCTACCCCTCCTCCCCCATGGTGTCCCACCTTAAGGAATTCCTTGTGGGGTGGGGGTAACTATAAGGAAGATGACTCTAGGTGGGTAATTAATGCATGGTCTGCAGACTCCATTATCCTGGATGCACCCAGTAAACTATGCACAGATGTATAGTGCTGCATGGCAATAGAGGGTGCAAAATGAGCTCTGAGTGTATCAAACAGGATGTGCCACATGAATTATGCCAGGGATCTTCAGCAGAGCAGGATGTACCAAGTGATCTGTACATGAACAAACAAAGGATGGGGAGGGGGCACTGACAGAGCTGCACACAGACAAATAACATGCACAAGATTAAAAAGGTCACTGAACAGTCCTCCCCCCCCTTTACAAATCCATTGATTCCAGTCTTGGCTCGACCTTTGCACTGAAGATGTGTAGGGACTACATATCCCATGTTGCTCCCGGGAGGCTGCTGGAGCATTATGGGGTATGTAGTTCCCAAACAAACATCGGCAGTGCCCAGGTTGTCCATCCCCGATTCTACCAAAGCCATCAGAGGTCGTTCCTGTTACACAAAGGACACGACAAAGGCAGCAAGAAAATGCAACGAAAAAAGAAAACTGCTTCTGCTGGTTCCAAGTATTTTAAGAAATGGCACGAGCTGTGCAGGGGACATTATTTACTCTAAAAGGGACACTATCACCAAAAAATGAAAAGTTTTTTTAAAATGTATTTTTATTTTGCATTGTTGATTTCAGATCTGTCTTTTGTTTTTGTTATGCGAGTTTATTTTATTAAATATTTTACGCCTCCATTTTGTGAAATATAGTGTATTTGGGTGCCACCCCCCAGAGACTTTACAGCACTAGTATCTCACTTTGGGGCTGGGGACACAATGCAGTCAGAATTCGGATCATAGATGCATTGAATGGGAGGGTAATGTAACTATTACATCACAAGGGGCCGTGTAATTTGATAAACTCAATCTCCTCTCTTTGTGTTGGAGAGAAAATAAAAAAGGTTATACACAGCCACCTAGTCCTGCCCACTATGATACACAGGAGCCATTAAGAGAGCAGGAGTGTATCTTAGGACATTATTATGCAGGCTCTGGCAACAGTTGTAAAGTGAGACTGGCTAGAAGATTTTGGAGAAGGTAAAATTCTCAAAATGGATGCGGGAGACAGACCCCAAATTTTATTTTTACTTTTATATGCAATTAATTTAAACAGAAAAAAACAGTGGCATATGTCTTATATATGTGTTTGTTTTAAATGCAGATGTGATCTAGTTACATCTTATGTAAGTGGTAGTATCCCATTAAAACAATTACTGTTATATATACTCAATATTTAAACTGAAAATGCTGATCCAAGAAGGATAGTTGCTTTAGCAACAGCAATACATCTATTGCATTTTATTTGCCTTTTCATGAGATCAGAAAACCAATAAGGCAGATCTTTTTCTTTACTTTACATGGGGCAGTATCCCCCCCCCCCCCCCCCCCCCAAAAAAGAAAACAACAACATAAAACACATCACTTTGGACACTAGTGGAGCTCACCTAACCAAGTGCAATGTAATTCGTTTTGTATGTGGGGGGAGCTGCATTCTTTGAGAGCAGTGTGTCTCAAGGCTTTCTCAATGGAGAGTGCTTGTAAATTAAGTGTTTTCTTTACTCTTATCTCAGCCTGTACTTTTGCAAGAGCCGATAAGGGCTCAGCATGTTGAGCATACAGTGATATCACATGAAAGGCAGCCAAAAAGGAAATCTAACCCGCCCAGCTCTTAATAGGGGCAGTATTTGAAAAAACCTTTACCCTGCAAAACCTCTAAAAACACATGTGAGAGATCCATCTGGTCACCGTGTGTCTATTCATTAGATCCGCTCAGTTTCCTGCATCCAGCACATGGTATACTGTGACTCACCAACAGCCAGGTTCTCTGTTTCTCTTGGGGCTTCCCCCTCAGTTTGGGGCAGATGATATTTTTGAGATCGGGGATGAGGTCATCCATCACCAGGTTACTGAGTACCTGTGCAGTATGGGAAGGGAACCAGTTAAGTAAAAACAAAATTGCATATTATTTTAAAATGTTATGAAAAACATTGTTCAACATGTGCAGTGGTATATTTAGAATCTGTGCTCCCCTGGGCTTGATTAAACTCATGCACCCCCCTTCCAACCCTCATTTGTTGCACCCATATTCGTATAACCATCCCACCAGGACATATTGCCTCCCCATCCATGGCCACAGCACCATTTACCCCCACATTGCTTGGCACAACATCAGATAGCTCCCTGGTGACCTAGTGGGGGAGACAGGATGTATGTGCAGGCAGCACAAGGCAGTGGGAGATAATGTACCACCAACAATGGTATTGCTGGCGCTACCATTGCCACCTTCGGGGGGGGGGGGGGGGGGGGAGCACTTGGCCTAGGCAGAAATACAACACTCCATATATGTTATCAGCAATTGCATGTGAAGGAATCACCATGTAAAGGTTTCTGCTTATTGCTCCACATTAAAAAAATGGCTGTTCATACGTAACCCTCAAAGTTCTACCATTGGAACAAATCAACAGGAACATTCCACTGGTTTCCATAGAGATTGCACCACTTTTAGATTCCCCCCCCCCCCCACACACAATTGCTCCTATACAAGTAATCCGGTTCCTGTCGTGAAGACAGACACTGACCTGTACTTGGTTTCCGCACAGCATGTCATACGTCCCATACTGATCCCGCGCTTGCCTGTAGAGCCGCACAGAGTCTGTGAAAGCGGCCGATTCCACTCGCGGTTCCTCTGGGATACCTGACGAGCAGATACATGTGTTCACACCGCTAGCAGACAACCTCTTATAACTGCTCCCTGCACCCAAATACTATTCCTGGTTACCCTGCTCACACCGCTAGCAGACAACCTCTTATAACTGCTCCCTGCACCCAAATACTATTCCTGGTTACCCTGCTCACACCGCTAGCAGACAACCCCTTATAACTGCTCCCTGCACCCAAATACTATTCCTGGTTACCCTGCTCACACCGCTAGCAGACAACCTCTTATAACTGCTCCCTGCACCCAAATACTATTCCTGGTTACCCTGCTCACACCGCTAGCAGACAACCCCTTATAACTGCTCCTTGCACCCAAATACTATTACTGGTTACCCTGCTCACACCGCTAGCAGACAACCCCTTATAACTGCTCCTTGCACCCAAATACTATTCCTGGTATGCTCATGGGCCTAGTAGCATCTTTATTCCATGCGTCTGGATGCTGCAGTATATCTGTACATTACCACCTGCTTCGTGTACAACTCTATACGCACTGCTGCTAAGCAACATGCAGGCTCCTGCCAGAATACATGAAATCTGGAGCCTTGTAAGCAAAATAAATAAATAAATAAAACGAGCAGCTTTCAGAGATTTCAGATAACACTGAGCCAGAAATTATTTTTGATTCACGACTGTGGGAACCGTACCTAAGGCTACTGATCATCTTTAACCCCTTCACTAGATTAACTCTACTCCTGGTTCCTCGGCCTGAAGGGAGAGGTGGTAAAAATGGGCAGTAGGATTTTCTGTATGTTGTACAAAAATTCTAATACATGTGGCATGCACTTATTTTTACTTTAAAAGGGACTGTATCCTCTAAACATAGTGAGAATAAAAAAAGGACTGAAAATGATCTATACATTGTGTTAACAAAATTGCAAGCAAATGTCTAAATTAGGAGAAAAAATGTGTTTTAAATGTGTGCGCGGAGTCCCCTGCTTATGACATCACCTGTGGCTGCATATGCAAATTAACTGGTTTTCAGTGCGAAATGTGTAATTTGCATACTGTGCCACAGATGATGTCATAAGCAGGAGACTCCACAGACACATTTAAAACACATTTTTCTCCTAATTTAGGCATTTTCTTGCAATTCTGCTAACACTTTCAAATCCATCATTTTGTATTCTCCACATTCACAGTAAAAAACAATCTTTAGACGATACAGTCCCCTTTTTACAGTGTCCATGTAGCTCTGCGCTGAAAAACGAAATTTTACTGGGCCCTTGAAATTCACGGACATCCAATAAGGAGGGGCTTAGAGAGATGGGCAGGACCGCTGCTATGGCAACGGCAATAAATACTACAGGTTAGTAGGTCTAGCCATTAATGGGCGTGAGAGGGGTCGAATTTGTATCCCCCTGCCAAAACATATGTGAGACAAGAATAGGCACCCAAAGTTATTTTCATTGCCCAATGTGCCACCAAATATTATTTAGGCTGAGTATAACTTAGAAATCCGAAATTTGGGTCATTTGGGATAAGGGAGGGAGGGAGTACCATGCACCGTGGAGGCAGGTAATTTCACCAGCTTTACCTCTATAAATGATTAAGCGCACCCAGTGCGAAACGCGTCATGCTGCACACCCTCATTGATTGAACTTTTGCCATTTTTTTCTGCTGTGATGATTTGTACTATGTTTTCACTTAAACATCACTCCTTTTTTCACCTTGCTCCGTGAGTGCCGTGTTTTTCTGCTATTTTTTCTACTTGCTAAATACAACCCTAGCAGATTGCGCAGACTGGATTTAGGTCATGTAGGCCAGTGCTGCCGGAATGATCCGCTGGCCGAAAAACATCCGTCGTCCGAAATGTTGCCGATCCCAAGATTTTCAGAGAAGCGATACTCAACCTGTAGCAGTAACTGCTCCCACCCGGGGGGGGGGGTCCCGATCTGCAGTTTTACTTTTAATACAAACGATTGTCTCTGCTGTAATAGCATTGCGACAGTCATGTCCTATAATGTTTCTTATTCAATGTTAAAATATATAAACAAAAATCAACAGCCAGCTTCACTGGATAAAAAAACCTAATAATATATATTTATGGAGTCATCAGTCCGTATAAAAAGTCAATTTACCTTCGTTATTAAGGCCACTTTCTTCTATAATACAGGCACGAGTTAAAAAATTAAAAAATACAAGTCTACTAATGTCCCTGTAAAGAGACACCTGGAAACCTCACCCAGGTTCCTTAAACAATTACCTACTTAAATAACATTTACAATTTTACAATGAGCCCATCACCACCTGTGAAGGTCTAAGACAGACACTGGGATTTGTAATAACAGCAGTGTCAGCCGTGCTCTATAAAGGTGTAATTGTGTGTGTCTATTGTGTAGGTGTTGTGCTCGCTTGTTTGAGGAGCACATGGTAGGAGAATAGGCAGACAGAGAAAAGCCTATGAAGTACAGAGATATTAAGTACATTTGTAAAAAAAGGATAGAGAAGGAGAAACAAAGTGTGAAAAATACAAAACACACAAAAAATGGCGAAAAAAAAAAAAGATTAGTCCTTAAAGGGGAAGTTCTACCTAGATAAGCACTGTATCATGTGAAGTAAAGAAACAGACCTCCCTTATCAGGTTTTAACGCCTAAAAACGGCAAATTAAAAGATTACCGCTACTGGTACAGTCCTGCCCATCTCTTTGAGCCCTCCTTATTGGATGCCACGGAATATAAAGAACCCTGTGACATTATTTTCAATATTAGTATTTTCAAACTACAGGAGAACTGAGATGTTTTAAAGAAAAAAATAAGTGCAGATCATGTACAACATACAGTAAATAGGATAGATGGAACTTTGTGAGCCCTATTTGCTCCATACAGTGCTATCAGGGGGGGAGACGTTGTTTAGAATCAAGATCTGACTCAAGTGCAATCTTTCAGTCAAACAAACTTATTTCTTCCCCCGACAGTTGCTTTTTGATTAGCCGTAGCATTACTGAGGGAACCAATCTTAGCATATCAGACTAATCCCACTCAAACAGGGCTCGGCCTACTCCGTCTTGAAGTCTTTTCACCTTTTAATGGCCTCCCTCCCTGATAATTTGCTCCTTATCTTTACACTGCCTTCCTGCACTGTAACTCCTTGTCTACATACTGTACTATATGCTCCCTCCCCATTATTAATCACTCTTTTTTACCTATTCATGCAACCTTACCTGGTGCTGTGATTATGGATTGCCCTGTGCTCTACCCATAACCTTTTTATCCCGTAGCGTGCACCCCTCCCTGCATTGTTGTTTAGCTATCTGGCCCCATCATATCTAGCTACTACAGTGCTTGCACACTCTCTCTGCCCCTGGTCATACCGTTATTGCAATGACGGACGCAGTCTTGGAACACAGCGCTCCACCTCTCCTGCTCCCTCTCGTTCATTACACAGAATTGATAATGCTGGCAGTACGGGTGCCACAGGACGACGGGGAATTGAGTTGCGCATTTCATCTGCCCGCTGCCAGCCTTTACCTTCCCACCTGGTCACCACAAAAAGAGTAAAGCATGTGAGATTAGCGGGGAACGTGCCAGTACCATAACAGTGTCCGCACATCCTATAAAAGGGGCAACACGTACCTGGCACGCTGGCATTCAGTAGTTCAGTGTACTGATCCAAAGACGTCAGCACTCTGTACCCCGCGCAGCTGATGCCGGCCCTTGGCTGCAGACCACGTTCGTATGCCTGCGAGAGCGAGAAATAAGGGGGGGAGTGAGCAACATCTGGAGACAAAGAGTTAATTAAGTCATTTTTTTCCCCCCACGCAGGAGACTCACGATCTTGTTCTCGTAAAGCACCGGCCCGTAGTGATGAGGAACAAGACAGAAGCGGTTCCTCCATTTCTTGGTGTCGTCCAGGTACTGAAAGAGGTTCCCCGAAAATATCACCCGGTCTTTGAGGGGAAGCTAAGAAAAAGAGAGAGGGAAAAAAAAAAAAGAATTGTAAACTAAAAAGTTTTTAATGCATATTGTGAGCCTTCTGCCCTGCTCTCACCTTGTTGCCCCCGTTAGAGTCTTAAATTAGAGGGGCAACGATTTCAAAGTAATATCAGGAAGTATTATTTTACTGAGAGGGTAGTGGATGTATGGATTAGCCTTCCAGCGGAAGTGGTAGAGGTAAACACAGTCAAGGAGTTTAAGCATGCGTGGGATAGGCACAAGGCTATCCTAGATATAAGATAGGGAACTGCCGACTAATAAAAGTATTTAGGAGATTGGGCAGACTAGATGGACCGAATGGTTCTTATCTGCCGACACATTTTATGTTTCTGCCCATCTTCACCCAATACAAGGCCCATCATCTCTTGTTCCCCAGCATTGCCCATACCACGTGTACGGCCAACAAACTCCTCTTTATCTCCCATTCCGTCCTTTCTGCCATCAAGTCATCTAACAAAAGGTCCACTGTCCACCAACTCCTTTTCCATTCAAGGTTTGGGCAGCAGCATTGCATTCAGGGTGGACATTTCTGGACTTTATGACAATATAATGATGTTCTAAGGGCCTTCAAAGATCTGGTCATAGATACCAGTGGTTGTTGCTTATTCGTGTTCCTTCCCTATGGTCCAACTATGGTCCTTTGCCATAATAGGTTTAGGTCTATCAATCTTAAGTTCCCTTACCATGCTAGCTTATTTCTCCCTCCCCAGTATATGGTTGTCTCCTTCCATATAGCTTCCCTATCATCCATACTTCTCCCCCCCCCCCCATGCAGATTCTGTGGCCTACCTTCCGATGCAGTAGCTGCGTCTGAGGTCCTCCATTGCCTTCAATCTCGTAACGCACATTATTAAAAAGTGCGACCCCATACTGCTCCTCATATAGCTTCCCAAATTCGTTCAGCAGTTTTCCGGTACGTTCTGAAAGATAAGAAAGACCGTCAGTCAGACAAGACATGTACAACACCCAAGAAGATACAAGAGAAAAAAAATAAATACAATCAAACAATAGACATACCGTTTAAACAAAAAAAAAAGTTTAAAAAAAATAAATGAATAAATATATATATATATATAATCAGTTGGGGGGAATTTTTGTTTTTTTGTGCTTAAATGCAAAACAGCAAGATACAAGCATAACTGGTGTATGATCTGTGGATTTATACTGACCAACAAATGTATAAATTATATTCACACAAGTTTCATAAAAAAACAAAAAACAAACAATAGAAGGCACAGGAAAACCAAACTCTTCCCTGAATCCATGATACCACATAAAATTCAATGGGGAGATTATATTTACACATCCATAAAAAGCGGAGTCAGTGACATTGTTTTGCGTTTGATTGGAGTGGAGTGAAACGCGCCAGGGTTTTCAATATCCAGTACTTGTACAAGAATAAGTGATAACTACCTCCGACATACAAAGAAGGTGATTTATAACACCGCTTGAAAAATAATCGCAATTGTCGTATTTAAAACAGTGATTGTACCTTTGCACCTGAAATTGGATTTTTAGTACAAATGTAGGCGCCCTATTATGTTGTTCCTTTTTTACATTTTTTTATTATTATTTATTATTGCAAAGCGTACCACAGCAGAACTGGAGGTTCCAGACTGGCACAGGTAGCATAAAAACACCTAAGTTTTTATCATATACATGTTTATATTGATGCAGGGCTGTGATTGTGCCACCGCCAGACATTCCCCAATGGTCTTGATTTAAGTGGCACAGTCCTGATTTGGGACCACAATCCTGATTTTCATTGACCTGCGCCCAGGGAAATAAAAAAGGAAAATACTGCGCATGTGTAGTAGCGCTGCCCCTTAGAAAGGAAGCTCTATTGCGCTGTACACTATTCCCCCAGTTAAATTAGTTTGGCTCGTACCAATATACAATGTTCACTTGTTGGTAAACAGACCCGATTAATTCAGTAAAGGCAGCAGTCGTGGACAGGATGTCAGAGCTCTTCCTGCATAGATGGCTGAGACGCACATGAGTCACTCTTGCAAAAATAAAACTGGTTGTACAGTGCAAAGAGGAGGGCTGCCAAGCGTGCAGAAAAATATACAGTATTTCCAACCATGACACAGAGCTCAGCGGTCACTGTGCCGGGAATTTGTTGCTGGTGCTAGCATTCACACTGTCCCCCCTTGCCCTCCTTACTCACCATGCCCAAAAACCATTACACATTTTTATTGCCCTATTGAAAAAAAAAAAAAATTGCATTAGCACTTTTCAGTGTTCTTCATTCCACAGCCATTAATCATGTAGTACACTTCCCAGGATCCAATTTCCACTCCAGCTCTTTCAGTATGCAGTATGGTTCACACAGCCAGAAATCTGGCATCAGGGGGCTTCCATTTTTTTTTTTACATTTTTTATTGCAAGGGACTTAATTAGAAAAAGCAGTGAAAGTTGACTTCAAGGCCTTGAAAAACCTCAGTTACTGCTACCATGAAAGACGCATGAGCTGCCCCATGCAGATCTCTCTGACATACTTCAGGGTTTCTAGTTTCACCAGAAAAACATACGTGTAACCGATGTCTTTTAACTCCTACTGTTACATGTGACACGCAGAACTTCGAAGTGAAAAAAAAAAAAAAGAAGAGAGGATTGCTAGCTGTGGCCTTTTGAGAGAATAGCAAAAATCTCAGATGTATATGCAAGTTGGAGACATCATATAAAAAGGAGAGAGAGGGGTGGTGTATGCACCGAGCGGCCTTCCAGTAGAAGTGGTAATACCGTGAGAGAACATGAATGGGATGGCCTTGGAAATAAGGGAGGGTTTAACATTTTTACACCAGGCCCTTCTAGTCTGCCAATTTATCTCCCCAAATTTGAGGAAAATGTAGATTGTGATCTTCCGAACAGGACTCTCTAATACCATGTATCGCTCTGTTCTTGTTCGTCTAACTTAGTATGCAGTCCTGCCTCTATTCTTTGTACCTAGCGCTACAGAAATTTATGGCGCTATATAAATAAATGTTAATGTAATCTTTGAACCCCCCCCCCCCCCCCAAAAAAGGAAATTACAGACCACGTTAGACAGACTGATACAGAAGGTCCTGCTGGCCAGATTACAATCACAAATGCATTCGTTACTAAAACAAACAAAAGTATGTTTGGTCTTGTGTTGAATGATTCAGCTTAATTACAAGAACTAGACAGGAGTATATATAAAAGTAATGAAATCTCATCAAATAAAATCGAGAGATCTCTGTGAACGCCCTTTTGCCCTAGCTAGCCAGTCTACAACAAGCATTTCTCCCGTGGCCATCTGAAATAGAGGCTATATTCCTTTGCAACACCTGCATGTAGGATGTATGTTATTATAGAGGTACAATTTTTTGTTTTTCTTAAAGGTCAAACAGCAGTGTAACATTTTCACTCATGTTGAGACAAGCACTCATTGTTTTGTTCATAGCTTGTGCTAAAAATTAGATGGTAGGTAGATATATATATACACATTTGAGTGTCTTAACTATAAAACAGAAAATCCTTGTGCCAGTTTGTTTTGTTGGAGCAGGGAAAACAAACAAAAAAAAAATCTTCACAGCCGATCTCAGCAATTATGAAATTTGCACAGTTTATTCTTGCTGGAATTTCTAGGTCACCAAAATAATTTTCAGTTGCATTGGTAAAAATATGGCAGAGCCTATGCAAATTTCAGATTTTTTTGTTTATAGATCTCAACATGCTGAGAGATTATGATCTCACTGGTGATGTAAAACAATGACCCATCAATTTCACAGCACTTGCAAGATTTGTTAGCTAATTGGCCCTAAGTTTGGAAATACTCAGGGTACATACTGGAAACGGAATTTCGAGCTACACAATATGCTGTGATGTGACCCTAAATAGCCTTGCATATCGCCCATCATGGTAGTAAAGCTACTTGTATATATGAAAAATAGAAAATACTCAGCACTCCAATTCAGTGAGAAAAATGTATTTAATCCAAAAACGCCACCGGCAACGTTTCGACCTGTCTGTCTTTCTCAATCCACTTGTATATATGACGCACAGCATTCTCCCTTTCTAGAAAACCAGTCACAATCTTATTTAATTATTGTATAATTAAAAAGGATTTTAAAAAAAAAATCCATTTATCAATCCATATTTTCATCCACAGTGGCCTATCAACTGCATAACATCTGTGCAAACATTATGATTAAAGAAAACGATGAAATAAGATCAAGCTGCAGTTTCCGGCAGAGAGTTGGCAGACACATAATTAATTAGTTAGCAGGCAAGCAGAAAATAAGTATTTAAAAAACAAACAAAAAAAAAACCAAACAATTTTCTTGCAGTAGAAAAGCTGTTTTTTTATGAGCAAAAAAAACAAACTTTATTTGGTCATAATAGTGTCATTTGAAATGGAAGAATCAAAAAAAAACACCTTCATGAAACTGAAAATTTCACAGAAAACAGGAATTTCCAGTTATAGACCCCAAATCACATTTAAAACAATCGTCTATTTCCACTGACTAACTCGTTTGGTCTCTAGGCACTGTTGCAAATACACTCAATTCTATCTTGGGATGGGCCTGCCCACCACCCAACATTTCAAATGTCCAAGGAGGGTGTGGCTATATCGGAATATTTTCAGTGACTTTTTGTGTCATTTGACAAGTCATTTAGAACAAGAAGTAAGTATTATATTTACACAAAAATAATATGAATTTTTTTTTTTTTTTTGCAGTCTAAACTCACTTTATTGCTGTGGAGCTCTGTGATACGAAAAATTCTGAGCTCCCAGAAAAGAGAGAGTGACAATAGAGGAGGAAAGAGGGACAAGGGATTAGGGTACAAAATAGGGACTGTCCTTCCTGAATAGGGAAACTCGGGAAGTATGGGCTTGTTCAAACTGCACATGACAGTGTAATATTTCCTTCCCATAATCCATTGCAAGAATGTTTAGACACTTTGTTTTCTTACACTAATGTGCAAAATGATGATGACCTTAAATGCTTGTTTTGCTCCACCCCCCCCCCCCCCAGAGTATACAACCCTTATGGCCTTTTTAGCAAGTGGTTAGTCATTTTATTGGATCTGTACACAGAAGCTCCATTGTCAGGTTTTTGGACAGCCTAAATGTCCTGCTTCTCGTAGGAATGTCCAGAAACCATGTTACGATTTATTTGGGATTGTACAATTCTTAGAATGGTTATAAATTTGGTCTAAAATAAAAAAAAAAACGACCACAGATTTAAATAAGCAAAAGCATACTAACCCACATTTCCTGACATAGAATACAAAAACTGTTCAGGGACGCGTGACATAATGCAGCTCGCAAGAGGTATAAACACACTGGTAGAAGAATATTTAGCACGCTACCATTCGGGGATACACAATGTTTAATTATTAATTAGATCACGAACAGATAATGATACCCATTCTACACAGGATGAAAACCTTTCCACACAATCCCAAAATATATGATCTCTGCTAAGATAGACACAAGGGGTCCATGTTTAACCCCTTCATGACGCTCTATGCCGGGATTATCAAAGGGCCCACCAATTGGTAAAAAAAAAAAAAGTTACTATGACCTTGGACGAGAGTAGCTACATTGTATGCAGAAGTAAAACAATACAATTTTTCATCTTTCCAGTTGGGTATTGCTGTAAGAATTTTATTTTCGTTCCTACCAACATCAATGACTAGTCTATTATTCAAGATCCTGTGTTACGAAATAGCCAAGATCATATTCGTCACCACTTTGTTATTCCCAAAACATAAAAGGCCTCATAATGCATTAGTCATTCCAGAATCGTAACAACAGTCTACAGGGTGCTATGCCACATTCTACACCCAGAATCCCTTGCAGTGGCGGTAGCACTGACTTCTGGGGGAGGGAAACCAGGCTTGTTTGGTGGGCATCCCCACCATCCAATGGGCAGTCTAGATTTGAAAGTGCGACATACCATATCTTTAAGAAGTGATTTGGCCGCTGCAAGATCTCTACAGCAGAGAAACCAGAATTAAAGTATTCCAACATCTTCAATATCTTTTGTTTTTAGCATTCCCTTTTGTGGCTTTTATTTCCGATCACAAATAGAAAATCTATTTCCAGCCGTGTCTGGTTTATTTAAAAAACAAACAAACTCAAGTCTAGTTCGAGCAATTCCTTGCAGCATTTTTACTCTGAGAAATGGTGTAGACCCACCCATCCGCCACTAAAAAGGACCATGCCTCAGTTCTGTGACAGCCACAATAGTCCAGTGATGTTACAAGGGCTTATCAAATGTTTTGATTCAGCAAATTTTACCCCATCATTTCGGCAATACACAGCCGATAACGAGAGAGTTAGGACACTTGACCGACAAGACATCTTCATTGGCTTATCTTGGCCAAGAGAGGACTGTCTTGTAGGGCAAATGTTGCATTTTAACCAGCCATTCAATAAAGAGCTGTCCAAACTACAGCCAATGATCTCTTTGGTGGCCCCTCACAACTCTTCCTTCCACTACCTACTACCCAAGGATACATACGAGGACATTGTCCATGCAAAGGTTTGGAAGGTCCATAGAACACCATAAAACTGCCTACCAAGGACACCAGTAAATGTCTACAATGTTGGACAACTGTTGGCCCAGAGAATAAAGACTATATAGTTGGTGCCACTTCATCAGCCCACCGGAAATCATCACAGATGACAACTGGGGCATATCAGGAAGTATTACTTTACTGAGAGGGTAGTGGATGTATGGAATAGCCTTCCAGTAGAAGTGGTAGAGGTAAACACAGTGAAGGATTTTAAGCATGCGTGGGATAGACACAAGGCTGTCCTAGATATAAGATAGGGAACTGGGGACTAATAAAAGTATTTAGAAAATTGGCCAGACTAGATGGACCGAACGGTTCTTATCTGCCGACACAGTCTATGTTTCTATGTTTATAGGAGCAGCTAGCTAGATGAATGTGCTTGTATGATACCTTATTACAAAAAATTCCCATTGTTAAATTCACAAAATGTTGACATTGAAGGACGACGGGCATCACCAAAACTCCTTGAATGAGAATATTTCCAAAATGTGTACTGCAAAAAACAATATATATCCATGGTTATGAATGACCCAAAAGAGCAATATGGCAACATGTCTTTGCAGGGCTTGACAAATCCCAGAGCCAAGAAGCCATGCCTCCCTATCTAAAACCCCTACTGCAGACATTACTTCTTTATAATTATTATATAATATCTCATTGCTTTCCATAGAATTAAATGGGAAGTCACATTTCCCTGGCTCCTACATTGGTCAGTTTGGCTCCCAACGCATTTCATGTTATCAATACATTAACTCGTAGGCTTAACGTTTCAGTAGAGGTTATTTCTATCTGTCTTGAGGGCCCACTGCCAGGCAGACAGAATAATCAGCATTTTTTTTTTTTTTTTTTAAAGTAATCTCCATTAATTTAGAAATTACAGATAAGTAGGGATTTGCAGGCTTTAGACAGCCATGAAAAATGGACATTCCTATTGGAGAGACTGTGACCATCTGGAATCCTGGCAACAGACCAGTTGTCTTCTATGGGAAAATATGTGTAATAAAAGCAATAATGTATATGTGAAAGTCTACCAAGGAATGTGTTATACATTGTGATGTCACTATTGCTTAACATAACAAATTGAAGAGATAATGTGAATATTTATGGACTAATTAAAGGGAAAGTATCACAATTTATTTCCAATTTCTGTTTTAAACCTTTGGGATGTAACAACACAAAATAGGGCTGGTATTTTACCGGCAGGCTGGCAAAAAAAAAAAAAAATTGGTATGAGGTCAATGTTAAGTCTATGGAAACAATGGTATGGCCGGTATTTTTTTTTTTTTTTTTTAAAGGTGGGAGCCCATAAAACCAAATCATGAAAACTTTTACATTACACAGCATTATGTGCTATGTTCCAGGAACCTTGTACTTTTATGCTGTAAAATATTTTTTTTAAAAATTAAAAATAGTATTAATAAAAAAAAAAAATCTATTCTGTTACTATGAAAACAAGGGAAACTTGCATCCATATTTGTCCTTGACATTATTATAGCTTTATTTGTAGAAAGAGCCACGCCGTGTCAGGGATAAGCATAGTGTCCGTCCAAGGATAGCGTTGCCCTTGGCAAGGTCCAGGAAAATCCAACAGAACATCGTTCAATTGACCGTCACAGATCCCAGTAACAGTCTACTGTGTACAATGCTGGTAAATCAGCCAAGAGAATAGAAGCCATGTACGCTCTACGGAAAACATCACAAAAAAAGCGCAACGTATAACGCTTTTTACGCAATGAGTAGTCTTTTTTTTGAGACGTGGGACTAGGTGGGCTTTGCTGATACAGAATGCATGTCAAATTAAAGATCTGTCTTTTTGTTATTTTAGCATCTCTCTCACTCCAACGGAGTCTGTACGTTGTTTTAGAAAACACAGAGTTCAAGCAGGTTATAGCATACAAAAGCCCCTCTCATTTCCCACCTCCCCCAGAATTACAATGGTTTAGCCATCAAAACCACTCTTTACACCACCAGATAGTACTAAAAAAAAAAAGCCTATACCATGTGCTCCATATTTTTTTTAAGATTTTGGACTATTAAAAATCAATTATAGATTTGTAACAAACCTGAGCATCTTGTCAGTTTTACTTGGGCACAGAGGGCATTCTGAATCAGCCAGTGCTTACACATCCCTTTCTTGCACAAAGGAAGCTTTACATATTAGAATACGGTCCAGGGATTGCTTTATCTTCTCATAGCAATTACAAATAAGTAAAGAAGTAGGCTCTTCTTGGTAGGCTGAAAATAATCTGCTGGAAGGATTGTGGGCGATACTAAATAGAAGCGCACTTCTGGGTTGCGCTGGGCAACAGAGCTGCTGCAATGTATAAATAGACGCTGGAGTATTTTTCAGCATCTGATAGATCACGAAACCCTGCCAAACACCGTTTAAAAGGAAGATTAAGATCCTTCACACTCCATAAAATCAGGGTGCGTTCGCCATTACACATAAGAAACCGCGATTGTATATTTTTTATCTTACACGTAGTGTTAAAACAGAGGTATGTAAAGAAAATTAAATGACATTAAACTCAATGACTTTAAATGCTATAGACACTATAAAATAACACGTAAGGTCATCCAATCACTGGCATACCCTAATGCTTTCGAAAAAGCAACCATCATTAAGCATACAACTGCCTGGGGGGAGGAGGCGTGAAAAAAAAAAGAAAAACTATAGTGCAGTGTAGGACGATCACGATCTGTTCATTTTTGGTCTTCTATTGTTTGGTTTTCTTTGTCTACTAATGTAGATGTCTTCGTTACAGTCAATGATGGGATATTTAGTTACAGCGCTCCAATGAGAAATCTCACTGTACTGACTGTTTGTGGGACAGCCTGTTTGGTTTTTCTCCTAACGTAGGCTGTTCCCCCCCCCCCCCCCCCCTTTCAACAGAGGGCATCAAGATAAAGGGAGTTTTGCACCCCCCAAGATGCACATTTCCAAGAATATTTTTTTTCTACTTTTTTTTTTATTATTGAATCAAGGTCGACCTTTACAATATACTTTCCCGAAAATAGGCCAGGATCCAGTAGTGACTGCACTGGCAGCCAATGTGAATAAAGCATTATACTCCACATACTAAACATAAATATACATAAAAAAAAAAAAAAAAAAAAAAAATCGGACATTAATGAAAAACAAAGTAAATGGTGTTCTGTTAAACCTTTAAAGGAATTTGGTTATAAGAGTTCAATCTCTGACCAAAACTAAAAATCTCCTACTCGTTTCGCAATGGTGGGGCTTTACAGACGAATTAGGACATTCTATAGGAATATTTAGGGGGTTTTTTTTGCTGAAAGTGATTATAATTTCTCTCTAAATTTTGGGGAAATGGTGGATTGCCTTACTAAGTTGACCTACAGAATCCTGCAAATCTGAAAAATAATCTCCAAAAATTAAGGTTGATTGCATCTGAAATACAACCATAAGCATTCATGCTACGGACTGAAACTGGTATACATAAAAGGCAATCGTTGAATTATTGGTGCAAGATTAAAATGACAGTGGAAAGGGAGGTGGGGCCATTCTGGAGAGGAAGGGGGGTGACAAATGAGGGTTGGGGGATGCATGAGTTAAGTCAGGCCCAGAGGAGAAAACCTAAACACACCAGTGCTTATAGCAGAAAAATGTATGTATTAATATTTGTGCAAATTGTCTTTTTTTGTTGTTGAATGGGATTTCAACTTCTGGCTTCAGGCTAATGTTAAGTCTATGGAGACAGTACCAAGGCCGGTATTTTTCTGAAGAAAAGGTGGCAACACTACTTCTGTCGCATTAGCTAAGTGGACCTATGTCCTGCTTGTAGGGTTGCCACCTGGCCGGTATTTTACCGGCAGGCTGGTAAAAAAATTGGCATCAGGCCAATGTTAAGTCTATGGAGACAGTACCAAGGCTGGTATTTTTGTGAAAAAAAGGTGGCAACCCTACCTGCTTGTAGAAAATAATAATTAACCTTTGGAGAGCACGTGGAGGTGGGAAATTAGCCTTGACATTCACTAGCTGGGTTTGGAAAATACTAGTCTTGGGGGGTGGGGGGTGGGAGAGGTTATACACACAGCACATAGGTTTCTATGCTATGAGCTTAATTCGGGAAGAGAGAGAACTGAGAAGGGAATTTAAAACTTAAAAGGCCAAAAGTAGCAGAGCTGGGGGGGAAAAACTCTACCATTCAATGGTTGGAAATGCTCTTCTCCATTCTCTGTAACTCTCTCCTTCAGGAATAAAGAACATTATAGGATATAAAACATTTTGGGAATTGACTGATCCTCAACGGCTCACCCAATCCCCCCCCCCCCCCCCACGGCCAGTACTTTTTGGGTGTAGAAAAGACCAAATCATTAGCCAGTGAAATGGCGCAATCCCAAAAAATTAGGAGCCAGCAGTATGTGAAGATTTCCTGGCTCCTTGAATTTGTCCAAATCTGCCCCAGCCACTCTCCCAAAACCTACATGTGCCTCTTCGGCCATTTGGAATTTCGGAACGGAGGATATGCACAGGCTTATAACCCCATTATATTATTACGCAATAATGTGTGTTGGAATTAATAGAATAACATGCTTATTCATACAGTCACATTTTGGCATTGGGTAGGAGCCAGCTGCAGTCACAGGGACTGTATCCAAGTAAATAGACTGGCGGCAAGATCATTTCTGTATTCTACGCGTATGATACACATACAGCTCTGTGGTTAGAGAAATGAACGATGCAGGAAGAGGGTGGGTAACAGTCTTAAATGATTCACCAACACCCCCATCTGACTCACCAAGATATCTGCTGCCGATCCCATGACCAGCCAATGGGGGGTGGGCCCGATATAATGCATAATATTGAAACCTGTATTGTGGTACACGGTTTCGATTGCATTACACGCACGGATCTGCGCAGTTTCAAAACGCGCACGGTGACAAAAGACATGGACGATTGCAGACGGTAATAGGAGGTAACAGAGGTTGTGTGCCAATGCGATTTATTCTGTATTGATTAAACCACATTTGCTTCTTCTAAGAAAACCTCAAACGATGTGACGATTGCCACATCACAAGGCTTGTCAGGTTGTGGTTTGATTGTGTCAGCTATCCTCCTCTAGGCAGGTGTGGGAGAAGCAGAATGCTTTGCTGAACATAAGTACCAAATAAGCAAGGGGTCAAAGTGCAGGTGTTGGAAGACTACATCTCCCATACTCCCCTGCCAGTCCTATTAGCATTATAGGAGATGTAGGCTATCGGCAGCTGGAGGGCCACAGTCAATCACCACCCCCCCACCCCTGCTTGAGCTTGGTGTATTTCCAGTCAGCTGGTCATGTGGACCGCGCACATGCAGTAGACCTTTGGTGAACAACCACCAGTGTTACCCTACAGTTAACTGCACATGCCATGCATGCCCAGGTGGTGGGGTAGGGAGGTGCATGTTCAATGTGTTTAAAATGGACTGTCTGGTGCCCAAAATGAATCTTCCAAATATTAATGCATAATAATGTACTTTACAATGCATGTTTTATATTTTGCATTGCTTAAAATATAAAATACTTACAGCTAGATGAGATTGTGAAATTACAGCAGTTTGCAACAAGCCAGGACTGCCCACACTAGCTGAGTAAAAGTAAATTTCCTTTTCTTTTCTTTTTTTTTTTGCTGCAGGAACCAATGAGAATAATTTCATTCAAATGAATGGAATTTCCTGTCTCTCTAGTGATGTCATCAGACACTGTGTAGCAGTGTTAAGAGATCCTACTGTGTACAATATCAAGTCTTTTAAAGTCCACCCCATTTATGCTATACCAGCAGCACAGGAAGTGACTAAATGCAGCAAAACACTTTATCTGCTCAGTGTCTATATAATCAGTGCTGCCGCACCTGCAGTAAACATGCGGAGTAATCACTGGGGGAGGGCTTGAGTCAAATATTAAAAATGTGATGTGCATTATACAAGCAGTGATCTTCATCTTGTACCAAAGTGAGTTTGGGGACTAGACTGTCCCATTGGGTCATGGGATCGGCAGCCAGATACCTTGCATACAGGATTTTATACTAACTATGCTAGACCCACCGATTGTGCACGCGATGCAGATACATGTGTGTATTTGACAGTGCAGGTCATCAGGCACTGGGAAAGTACAGGTAAACACGTGTGAGCGGATGGAGAGGGGGGTATCTGAAGGGCAGTCGGGACGGAATGCTAAGAATGTTAGCAAGTAGCAAGAGGTCAGAATGAAAGAGAGAACATAGTGTGAGCGGAGGCACAGCGGCCTCACCTTAGTAAAATTCCACTTTCCCAACTTGTATCTAGGAATTTTCGACGATTGCAGTTTATATAGACTTGTCCCGTAGGCTGCTGGAACAGATCCAACTAATTTTTTTTTTCTTTGCGAAAGTTGAAGACTCAATATGATATATTAGGCGATTAGAAAGCCTTTCAGCTGTACAATGTGCGCGCTGACCTCTACCCCAACTTGTATTTTATGCCTCATCTGTGTGTCTGTATAAAAGTTCCACTTTTAGAACTTTGCTGAAGAATTGACACTTATATATAATAACCCTTAATACTCCTTTTAAATATTCAATGATCAAATGTGTCAAAAAAACAAAAAAACGTAGGTGCTGGCCAACTAACCCAGCCATTAAAGGGTTAAACCTCAATAGTAAGGCTTGTGACACTGTTGAAGACTTATCAATAAACATCAGCAAATACTTGCGTTTGATTCAAAAATTGTTGAATGGATAAAGAGAGTTGTGGTCCATGCAGTATATTTGGAGCAGGGTCTTGATTTAATCGTGATCTGTACTTGGACCCATTCTCTTTAATATTTTTTTCATTAGTGATAATGCAGAAGGTGTTATATTGGTGAATATTTGTGGCTGCCATCTGGTGCAGTGTGGGTTCTGCAAGGTATTGTGGCAAGTTATGTGGGTGCAATGGCAAGGGATGGTGGGAGCAATAATGAAAGGAGGGCAAGAGAAAGGGAGTGAAGTGTCAGAAGGAGGAAATAAAAACAAGTAACACAAGAACATTTTTTTAATTTTATGATAATTGTTTCTTACCACCACCTGTGACTGGCAGACTGTGTGTTTCTGTGGGGGATAAGGAGTCCTATGTTCTTTTATACGCGTCTTATCTATAAACCGTGTAATTTTCGAATGTGCTTTAAAAATATTCTGGAAAAAAATAATACGGTAATAATAATGTCTTGTATCATGATTATTTATCACGCAGGGAGAATTATTTCTTTAAAACATGCCCTGCTGCAGTGTAGGCATTCCTTAATTCCAAGGCCCTGACCAAGCAGATTGTTCCATTCTTTCCCAGAGTCACAGAGTGCAAACAAATATGTATATATAATCATCATCTCACTTAATGCAAGCACAAGAGCAGAGAAGGAGAGGCAAGAGTCACCCTGGCCAATTGCAAGGTCCTGGGCCTCCAGGCTGTAAGGGTGTGCTCCATCTCTACATTCTACTCCCAGGCACTTTTCTCCCCAACTCTTCTGGTGGCCATGGGAACCAAAGTATGACAGAGAGGCTGACGAACAAGAATGTTCGCTGTCCCTAAGAGTCTGTCTTTCTTTGCTGTAATGTCACAGAATATACTGATCACAGCCAGTAGATGCTTGTGCCCAAAGGACTGTAAAAGATGAGACACAGATCCTTAATAACTGGACTGAACTCTAGGAAAGGGTCATCAAACCTGTATCTAACTCCAAAAACAAACATATGCACTAAAAAAAAAAATTAAATGGGGGGGGGGGGGGGGGGGGAAAGCATGAAGAGTTCCACCTGCTACATCCCCCACAAAAAAGTACTGTGCAATGCAAAAGTAAAGAAAAGATATAGATCTGCCTTTCCCTTCAGTACTTCCCATGTCCAAAAAAAAATGTCCATAAGCTGCAAATTCCACACATACGTGTCACCGGACATTGAGGTCCCTACAAAATAGTTTTCAACGTAAAACTAAAAGGAAAATTGTTTTAAAAGTTAAAATGCGTAAATTTCACATCGCTTCTAACATTGTCCTGTGAGTTTGGCCCGGTGACCTCCCCGGTCACTCTCCCATTCGGAGCCGGTCCTCTACCGTCGGATCTGAAGAATTCTGAAGGTCAGAAAATGTGCCCCTTTGTAATGTGTGCCGAGGGAATATAAACATAGCTTTACTAAACTCCTCATCAAACAATGGGGTGAACAGGACGGGTATGTTTTTTTTCAGCAAACTGGAGAAAAGAATCCCATTGTAATAACCTCAGGGAGGTTCAGGCAAGATGAATGGACCTCATGTAAAAGGACACTGTTCAGGCAAGCAGAAAACTTGCTGAGAGTTCTTGTTCAAGTTCTGTTTGAGATATCTCTCTGAATGGGCAAATAGTGTATAACACAGGGAAGGGTTTGTGGGAAAGCAATCACCGTAGAAACCAAACAGCTTTTAGAACAGAAACCTGAATTTTATAAATAACAAACTGAAAAAAAAGAAGTCCAAAATTCCAAACAAGTGCATCTGAAACACCTATATACCTCTACCAGTACCTGTGTGTTACAAAATGTGTAAAATATGTGCTTGCATGTACCCTCAGTCTGCCAGTCTAACATAACACGCAGGCACCTGCTAGATCACATAATGTAACCCAGAGAGCAGAGGGAGAGCCACTGGGAACCAAACTCTGATAATTCTTTTTAATTGGTAGATTTCTGTAATACAAGCAAAAGGTCTGGGTAAGGTGTCTGGGCTGATGATACCAATGAATGTGCCTAAGATCAGGGCTGCTACTAATGAATGGTCTAAGATCAGGGCTGGATGTCACAGGCTCAGAGATGGTAGAAGGAGGCCACAAAATGCTGATCAATGGAAATTCAACAAGCAAGACCTCCACAGACATCCAAGAGACACCGCAAAGCAAACCCTTCCCGACGCGTACGAACACCGGTCCTGTTGCGCAGCATATAGCATCGTTTAGTGGTGCTTTGCGTTTCGCATGGCTCTTGCGTATCAAATGAGGAGCAAAGATGTCTGGGACTGGAAGCCCAGATCTTGCCGTTTACTGGTTCTAGAATAAAAGGGACAAAGGGGCAGAACCATGGGCCCCTTGGGAACACAACGACAATACTCTAGGGCTTGACACATTTTTGAAGACTGTAGAAACCAAAACATAAAAAAAAGAGGAACCAGGTCTAGTTATTTTTAGAAGTCATCACGTTTTATATTAAGCAAAAAAAAGGTAGTAACCAGCAACAAGGATTTTTAGGCTCCCAGGCATATCAAGACCTGTAATATACATTGCCAATGGGGTGATGCTTAACCCATATCTCCAGTAACCTGTTCCACCGGAAAGGCTTACAAACAGCTTTTAGAGATCAACAAACTGACCAGCCAATGTTAAATACATGCTAATGAACTCCAGCTGCCCCTAGCCACATTATCTCACTTCATCCTGAGCAGATCTACGGTATTTATTTTACAACACGAAAGGTAAACCAAAGCTCCCAGAATGCACGGGGGCGAGCCAGGCTAGGGAACTCTGCAAGAGACAGCTGACATAAGCAGTACTTTCTGTAGCACCGACTCTAAAAGATTAAAATAAATACTAGTCATGGTGAAATTAACCTATTGTGACACCTTCCTGTCTCTCCCACAGGCTTGTAGCGTGTATTGCAGGCCCAGATCTGTTTCAATTGTCTGGCCTGGGAGGTAACGCCTCTTAACACCTTCACTACCGTAAGTCCCATAGAAACGATCTAAAATAACCACACTGGGACCAGGGTGACAGGGCCCGGACCACCAGGACCTGCAAGATGGAAGGCAATAGACAGAGAGCAAGCCAGTTGTGGTGCTACTACATGCGTCAGGGCCTGACAAATGTTTGTGGATTTTAGGAGCCAGTCTAGTTATTTTCAGGAGATAACCCTTGTGAAGTAATGATCGGATTGGAGCCAGATTGCAACATCAGCAACAAGGCAAATAAATCAGGGATGCGTCCTCAACCCTGCACTCCGAGGTTACAACCTTACGTGCTTCGTCCATGTACTGGACTTACTGGTACAACATAATATTGCCTCCCTACCCCCCTTGAAAACAACCGGAGAGGGAGGAGGCATGAAACGCACCACCACCACCACAAATATAACAAATAAAAAAAACATGCATTAAAATAGAAGTCTAAAACCAATTTGTACGATTCGGACATTGCTTAAAAGGGACTGTCTAGTACCCAAAATACATCTTCCAAATATTAAGGCATATTAATGTGCTTTCAAATCTACTTTCAAATTCATGCTTTACATTTTGCATTGCTTAAAATATAAAATACTTACAGCTAGATGAAATTGTAGCAGTTTGCAAGATGCTAGGACTGCCTACACTAGCTGAGTAATAGTAATTTCCTTTATTTATTTTTTTTGCTGCAGGAACCAATGAGAATAATTTCATTCAAATGAATGAAATTTCCTGTAATTCTATTGATATCATCAGACAACGTGTTGCACTTTTAAGAGATCCTAATGTGTACAACAGCGACTCTTTTAAAGTCCACACCATTGACTCTATTCCAGCAGCACAGGAAGTGACTAAATGCAGCAAAACACTTTATCTGCTCAGTGTCTATATAATCAGTGCTGCCGCACCTGCAGTAAACATGCAGAGTAATCACTGGGGAGGACTTGAATCAAATATTAAAATTGTGATTTATGCAGAATGCCTGCATCAAATCACACTGGAAAAAAGCCTGTACATTATACAAGCTTCATCTTGCACCAAAGTTAGTTTGGGGACTAGAATGCCACTTTAAGTACCAAAGAATTGTTGCAAATAGATTACGTGCAACACAAAGATACATGTCAAGCCAAACTCCACAGCACAAAATGTAACAAGACACATTATATTGTAGATAATTTTTAGGAGCCAGGTAAAGGATACTTCCACAGACAAATACAAATCACAAAAACGGTCTCCACTGCAAATCAAGAAAAAGCTTGCAAGCTTTATGGAAACAATGTAAAAGCTTCCATAACAGAGTCCAAGCACCGTGTGCCTCAATGAAGCTTCTCCAACATGTGGTTATCTATTACTGCACCGCTGGAGTCCTGGGGTCTTGCTCGTTACTTAGAGTTCTTTGTAAAACAATCAAAAAATTTTAGGAGCCAGAAGTAGTTAGTTTAGGAGCGATGGCTCCTGGAATTTGTAAAGCCCTGAGGGAAGACCACTGTGGAGAGGGGGATTTCTTTCCCCCTTTTTCCCATCACCAAAAACCTAGAACCACCCCTGATTATATAGGCATCGTCTTGTGCCCACTGGGCATACGATACCACTGTTTAACCCCTGCAATGCTATAACTTATATACAAAGGGGGTAGGGAGGTGTTCATTGGCACAGCTGATGTCCACATTTATAGCCTTCATGTGGATTTGTGCCAGATACAGCCAGACACCGTCATTAAGAGATCAACTAAGGCCTGGTAGTGTGGACATAATGGGTGGAGACTGGCATTACTGCTAAAATTATCTAAACCTATGGAATGATACATGGGGAGTCTGGCACCTCGGCTGTGTGCATTGGACCAGTCTCACTGGATTCCTATACAAGGTGTGCATTTATAGTAGGCTGGCATTGCCCCTACCAGTTTGGGTATAAGCGATATGCCAGTTTCTACAGCACAAGCACAAAAGACACTGTGCAATTTAAGATCAAAAGCATTGAGCATACAATGGGCCTGATTCGAGACCGCAAAAATCTTACTTATTACTGGTTTTTAACTCAAATTTTTGTCTGCGGGATTCAATGACATGAGATAATTGAACTCAAGTCATTGTGTAGAACCCAATGTATCTGCCGCATAACGTATGTACAGTGTTGGCCCTAGGGAACGGCTGAACTGGATCAGCAGGATCCGTATTACTGCCTGATCAGTATCATCGTAATCACTACAGCATACAATGTCACTATATAGTGTTACAGATACTGGTAACAGAGCCACTCTCCTGGGAAAAAAAAACTTTTGCCTTATTACATTAAGGTGCTAATTAGTTCCCCCTATTTAATTTCAACAAAAATCAAGAGTCCCTCACCCCACTGCATTTCGCACAAATTCTGACTTGATTACAGGCAGAGTTCTGAATGCCAACGCAGCAGATAGAGAAAGGAAGAAGAAAAAAAAAAAAGTACTAAAACACTATACAAATGTATGTAAATGGCACATGTTTATTTTTTCATAATATATATAACTTGGAGAAAACTTTAAAGCTACCATAAAATAATGCACAAATAAACCATAATAAAAAATAAAACAAATTGGTGGTGAATGGAAAACAAAAAAAAAAAGTTTTTAGATAATAAAAAAAAAAAAAGAAAAAAAAAAATTTAAAAATATATATGTTTCACATAAAATAAAAAAAGAGAGAGTGAGGTGGCAGCACTGGCTGGAGGAGCTCTGCAGTGGTTCAGTCCTCGCTGGGACATGCAGAGCAGGAATCTTACCCAACCAGACCAGGAAGAAAAGAAATAAACACAGAGCCAAGATCAGCTCTCCACCCTGAATCCTGTCACCGAGAGATGAAAAAGCACATTCTGTGCCAATAACCAACCACACGCTCATTAAAGTGACGACAGCCCTCAATTATAACACACACCCAAGCTGGAGGGGGGGACGACCATGCTATCCATTCAGAAATCCAGGGAGGCTCATTCCTCTGCACCGAGAGAAGCCGGGCGATTACTCCAATATAAAGATAGGGACAATATATCAAGAGAGAGTTTGATGCATTACCCCTAGATGCCAGTTACTTTGACTTGGTAAGGGGAGAATTGGTTTATTGTTCCTGCAAGTCATGTAATAATGTCTATATTACCCAAGATGAGGTAATATGTCACCGATACCCAACTGTCCTAGCGGTCTCTGCCAAGACAACATAACTGTTGGCAAGTATAACCCAGGGCTCGACAAATATTTGTAAACTTTCAAAGCCAACAAGACCAGTACAGGAGCCAGCCTTGTTAATATGTAGGAGCCAGGGAAAAAGCGCATGGAATTAGATTTAACCCTTTCCCATAGTGCCATATAAGCCCTTTCCCTAAATCCCCCATTGCACCATACACCTGGTTTCCTTAACTCCTCCCATTGCGCCATATACCTAATTTCCCTAACTCCTCCAATTGCACCATATAGCTTGTTTCCCTAACTCCTCCCACTGCGCCATATATATAATTTCCCTAACTCCTCCCACTGCACCATATATTTAGTTTCCCTAACTCCTCTCATTGCGCCATATAACATTGCCATAACTCCTCCCATTGCACCATACAATATCTATTGGGTCACATAACCTCTCCTTACGAACTCCTCCACTTGCGCTGTACAATTACCCATGAGCCCCTACCATCGCTCCATATCACCTCTCCCTTCACAAACTGTAACACACACTCACTATAGCCGCATTCATTCTGCCTGGTATGTGAATATATATTGCTTTACACACCCTCTGTGCTGCCAAACTATGTGTAACCGTCTAACAGCCTAGATTTTTCCATACGAACCTTGACTAGAACGCCTTCTATATTCCCAAATAAAGCCTCCATTAAGCGGCTCTATTGCATCACACACCTGCCTCAATAAACGAATACATGCACTGCTCCTGTCTGCAACAGAGCTGTCATTGTGACAGGAGCAGGCAGGACCCAGGATGTCGCCTCCCCCAAATATGTGAAGGACTGAAGCACTGGCAAAACAAACAGAACCAGTTTACACCAAAACACAAGGCCCACGATTAACCCTTACACAGGCAGAGAGCAGATAAAGCTGCATAGAACTACTTCAATGGACCTATGAGCCACGGGAAGGAAGGCCGCCCCAGCCCTAGAAAAAAAAAATCAACACCCATGATACCTTTTGGCCCCCTCAGTCCTAGACAGCGCAGTTATAGATCACCATGCACTTTTATACATTAAATACCACCATATCGCCTTAATGAAAAGTCTAATTAAATGTTTAAAAAAACTAAAAAGTTGCAAAATATACAATATATATGTAGCTCTTAGACCTTGCACGTCTTATTGTAAGGAACCAGTACATCCACGGGTTTTTATTTAATATACAAATCTTAGGATAATAATAATAATAAGTATTTATATATCGCCCTTTATCTTAGTGAGATTTACAGAGCTTTTTAACACAAGCTCTCAGAATTAATTGAATCGGCATATAAAAGATATACAATCGATGCTATTATTACCCAATCAAAAATAATTTTTCCACCTTGGAAGGATTCGAACCTGGGACCTTGAGGCGTGTACAGGCTCTGTAGTCAAGGCATTTACCAACTGTGCATCTCATTGGCCAACAATTAAACTCATTTGTGACACATCAAAAATATGCTGTGCGCTGGGTAGAAGCACCGTTGCATTTAAACTATTATTGTAAGACACACACAGGGTGAACGCTAGAGAAGTGAGGTCCAGACACCTCTATCCGCTAGACTGGAACTGAATGGTGTAAGGTCACATAACCCTACCCCCTTTTTGGCTCCACTCTCACAGCTTCCAGGGACCTGGTCGCTGGATGTTTGCAGGGAGAGCCAAGCTGCTTGCCACACGCCACAGCTGACATCCAACAAATCATTTTTTATTTGTGGTTCATGGCACAATCATTGAAGTTAGCCGGCACGGTTGTATTTGATCACTATTTAACAGACCTGAGCGATCATCTTGCTCCAGCAGTAAAACTATTATAGAGAGCGCAGTTTTTCATGATGACCATGCTCCAATCCACAGACAATGTCTGGTCAGACAGCAGACTGAACTTTGTCATATATCTAGGGCCATCACTGTCCTGTGACCTGACTGTGGGGAAAAAAACCTATGGGAACTTCTGGAGTCACGTCTCACAAAAGGTCGTCGAACAGTCTCAGTTCCCCTGCTGCCGACGTCAGACACTGCTGAGACTCTTGAGGTCACATCCCCTTCCACGTTTCTAGCCTTACTGGCTTGAGCGTTATATAGATACCCCTCTATCAACTGAGCTTTTCGGTTCTTTACTTTCCCTCACGGCCTGACGGGAGTGCACAAGCTTGTTAATACATGCCCACTGCTTCCCGTTTATCCAAGGCACAGGGAATACAGTCTAGCAGGTTGCAAGACTCGCTTTTAAGTGTGCGTGTAGACTCCCACATCTGAGTCACCTTGGCTGTATTAGTGTAAAGAGAATGGAAGTAAATCGTCTTGCATTAACATGTTGAGTGCTATACCAGCAGTCAATCCATCCCAGGCTTCTGGTAAGCGAAGTTAAGGTTAATACCAGTCTATTTTTAGTAACCACCTGTATCAGCGCTACGAATGGTACATTCTTTACCTCTACGCAACGAAGATGTCCAACTTCTTAGTGCATATTTACCAAACCATTCCGAAGAACAGAATGGAATGCTAGACACTCAAATTACTTATGTAATACAGCAGAACTTGTTGCGCTGGGGTGTCAAACTGCGCCCCCCCCCAGCTGTTGACAAAGAGGTTGGTGGGAGAGTATGGAAAATGTAGTCCTCCCAACAGATGGAGGCCCTGAGTTTTCAAGCATGCTGGGGGTCACATCCAACCTGCAGTCTGGATAAGGATACCCCTACAACAAAAGATTCGTAAGCCCGGTCAGGTTGGAGACATGTGACCACCATTCTTGTCCAAGGATAGGCAAAGTGACTGTACAAGGTCAGCAGTGGCAAGGTGGGCGAAAGTCCACAGAACTTCATTAAAAATTGTCCAATGCACCACAAACAACCTGCAACTGCATTGGTGTCTCCTGTACAAGACCTCCAATGCCCACCAGGATCCTGGAAGTTTTTCTCTCTCTCATAATCTAGCCTTTAGAAAACACAGGCCAACAGAGCATCAGTCTCCCATGCATCAGCAGGGTCTTGATGAAGGTTTTATAAACACAGTGCGGGATGTTGGTTTATACACATATATAGTGCAGGGTGGCTCTATATACAAAGATATACCATATGGTGGCTCAATTTACACATGAAAAAAAGATAATATACTAGATTAAGTGTATGCTTATATATAGGACAATTGTTGGTAAATAATAATTAAGGTATGTGTAATTGAAAGATTGCATCAAGTGTAGGAATTTTAAATAGACATATTGAATGAACATATACAAATAAAGTAGCTTACTGAGCCACCTCTGCTTCCATAGCTCTAGTAGAAGCTTGGGTTGAATGAAGGAAGATAAGGAACAATATGAAAATAAATAATTTAATTATTTAATTATTATTTTATCATAGAAACATCACTCATAGCATTATCCCATATACTATGTATTTTTTTCCCATTTTTTTTTAAAGTAAAAATGTATTTTTACATGTATTTTAAATACAGCCGAATGCCAAATGACATTTAAATGAGGCTGTGTACTTTAACATTCATCAACATCTGGATAGTTCTCTGTATCAGCAGGGGACATATAACCCATCCAGGTTCATGCAGCCCAGTGTCAACAGCAAATAGTCTCCCTTATCACCAGACAAGTGTTAAGTGTTGCTACAGACCGCAAGACTTTCCCTGCAGCATTTTTTATTGAAACAAAATAAAAAGTTAACCACCCCTCCCCATCCATACCCTCGGCATTTCCGTCCTCTGCATCCTGCCCTAGACCGTGTAAGTGTCTGGCTCAGCTGCTCCCCCTCCCTCTGAAAGCTGTGACTACGTGGTACAGTAAAAGGAAAAAATAAATTCCTTTTCACCAACCCCCCATTACTAAAAGGCATGAAGAGTGGAGCGCTCAGTATTAAAAAGAGACAGTCTTGTACAGCAAAATATTTAGAATTTAAAGGACAACTGTAGCACAAAATTATCTTATGTTTAATTAAAAGATTGTGTCAAGTGTAGATGATTTATAAATAAATTCTTTAATGTAAGAATACAAATTAAGTGCCATTTTAAGGCTTCTTTACTCCATATCGTTCTCTCGAGGGGCAGACATCTTGTTTAGAATCTTGGGTCAGATCTTCACTCACCTTGGTTCAAGATGTGACCCAAGATTCTAAACAACATGTCTGCCTCCTGATAGAGATATATGGCATAAAGTACTAAAGTACTATTTTCTGGCACCCAAAGGTAACTTGGCTGGCTCCTGTTAGCGCTATATGGCATATTTTCTGGCACCCAAAGGTGCTGGCTCCTGAACTGGCATTCTTGGCTGCTAAAGTCTGCTAGCATTTGTCAAGGCCTGGATTGACACGCCAACAGATCCCACAGCGAGGAACATTGGTTCAAATCTGCACATAGGAACTTACAATCTAAATTCCAACCTCTAGGTCACCTCTGCTGACAATCAGCACAACACAAGCTTACATTATGATAGGGCTCGACACAAAGAAGCAGAGGGTTATATTTTGGGGGTGTTGCATGGCAGGATGGAAGGGCAAGACATCTGCCATTATAAACTTATAGATATCATAGAAAGGTTATAGAAAGGTTAAAGCATCTTAACATGTATAGCTTGGAGGAAAGATGTAACAGGGGGGATATGATAGAAACATTTAAATACATAAAAGGAATCAACACAGTAAAGGAAGAGAGTATATTTAAAAGAAGAAAAACTACCACAACTAGAGGACATAGTCTTAAATTAGAGGGGCAACGATTTAAAAGTAATATCAGGAAGTATTACTTTACTAAGAGGGTAGTGGATGTATGGAATAGCCTGCCAGCAGAAGTGGTAGAGGTAAACACAGTCAAGGATTTTAAGCATGCGTGGGATAGACACAAGGCTATCCTAGCTATAAGACCGGGAACTGGGGACTAATAAAAAGTACTAAAAAAAAAATTGGGCAGACTAGATGGACCTAATGGTTCTTATCTGCCGACACATTCTATGTTTCTATATCTTATATTAAAATATACATATTGTGAACATTGAAATAACATATCTGCACAGCTTTTCTGGGTGGAGAAAAACATATGGCAGTTTAATAGAGTTCATTGGGAATCTTTTCTACTTCCGCTCTATGTAGAAGACACAGAGTATGTTTATATGTACAGCTTCAAAGAGCTCTCGTCCTTGGAGGACCTTCGATTATACACAGCACATCGCACATTAGGTATACCCACAAATATCCCACATGCTGTGGGCAACCACGCCCCAGCCACAGATAGTCCATCCACTGCTGCTCCACAAACAAGTGTCGTCACAGCTGCTTTGTCTATTCACAAAAAGATGATCCACAGGTGAGTTGCAATAGTCACATTCCATCACCCTGACTTAACTATGCACCGTGCAAGGACAAACTTGGTAAAGCTCCTCCGGCAAGGAGAACAGAATTGGCCCTGGGTAATGCATTGTTTTAAAAAAATGAAAAAAAAAATATATATATATATATTTTTTTTTTTTTAAAAGTGCGTTTATTTTTTTACTATGCCTTTTCCATGGCCAGCTAGGCTCATCTAGCAGGAGAAGCTGACCTGCACACTGTATAGTTAAACGCTTTTACTGCGCATGTATTGGAAATGATCTATACATTGTATTAGCAAAACTGCAAGCAAATGCCTAAATTAGGAGGAAAATGTGTTTTAAATGTGTCTGTCTCCTGCTTATGACATCACCAGTGGCACGGTATGCAAATTACCTGCTTTTCGATGGGAATGTGTCATTTGCATGCCGGGCCACAGGTGATGTCATAAGCAGGAGACTCCCTTCGCTTGCAGTTTTGCTAATACCATGTATAGATCATGTCCAATCATTTGCTCTGCATGCACAGTACATACAATGTTTGGGTGATACAGTGCCGGTTGATGTTGATCTCACCTCAACTCACCATTGAGTCTATACAGTAGACCCCAGAGTCTATTGACAAGGTCATAAATCACAATGATCTTTAAATCAGACATTCTCTTAGCATTAATGTTTCTCCTTGAAAATCTCTTCCGAATTAAATCCTATAAAAATGATTACGCAAGCTCGGGCGGCCCTCAAGCTATTGCTCAACTACATGTTCCCACGATGCAAGCCTTCGGCTCCCTCTACACCATTGTAGTCGCCTCTTGACTTCATAGATTGAGTAGTGTAGTCCTAAAGAAATATTTGTGGTCTGTATCTCATAACTCAACATAACTTTTCTAGCCGACTACCTCTAAATGATTCTAAGGCCTAGGGATCCAACTGTGGCCCTTCAGCTGCTCTGGAACTACACATCCCATAAGCTCTCCATTTGCTTTCTGGCAAAGGATTATGGTACCTGTAGTCCAGAAACAGCTGCACACCTCGGCGCTGAGTGATACTGTCTCAATTTAAACACAAAGCTAAGTTTTTTTGAGAAAGCATGAAAGGGGTTTGCGTAATGTAGAAATCGTAGGGGTAATGTGAAAATGGCTATTCTGGAACAATCAGCGGGAACGTTTCACCGGTTCCCATAGCGATTGCTTCACTCATAACTTTGACATAAAATTCCTCTTTACGCACCAGCCCATAGTTGAAAAAGTATTGAATAGACGTGCGCATTCTCCCCCCCCCCCACCTTCCCAAAAAAAGAAGAAAATTGTCTACTCCCAATAGTTTAAGTACAATATCACTGCACCTGCGTATACAAATGGCGGCATCTAATACTAGTATTGGTCGTTAACTTGAAAATCAAGAAAAAAAAACGTTTAAAGGTGAAAATGTCCAAAATTGTGAAAGAAACCCGTTTCATCTTTTTACGGGTTTTTTTCCCCATTGTAAATCTTTTAGCTGCCGTTCTGCCAGTATTTGGTCCGAATCCTATATTAAACTCTCCTAGTCTACATTGTGTAGGATGTTAGCATACATTTCGTCTTAAAAACTCACCAGCCCCTGTGCAATAAAATCAGCACCTTATAAAAACCAACAATAAAAAAAAAAAAAACTTTGTTACAAGACTCGAAAGGCATCAAACAGGTCTGGATAACTCCACCTAAGTAAACCGTACGCTCTTCTATAATCTCATTAATAAACAAAACTGGCTTCTGCTCGTTTTAGGTCTATCTACACCCTTTTCCAGACCGCGAAATGTGTTGGACAACGAGGCATCCCTTGCCATTCTGCTCAGATGCAATACTTTTTCAAAGACATGTTGGGCGTTTGGGTATGGGAGTTCACTGTTCAAGATCAAGGTCATTCAGGTGGTTCTTGGGTTATATGGTCTTACCTGCGATGTAGTGGCGTCTGCTTTCATCCAGGTGACTTGATATTACGTCCCCCATGGCCTGATAGAGACAGTGGCAGGTCCTGCCTGGGAGAAACAGTGGAGATTAAGAAAGGCTGCAGCGGTGAGCTCAGTGGGTGTGAGAGAGGAGGGATTAGAAGTGTGGTAAGAAGGGGGTGCGAAAGAGAGGGTAGAGCGGGTACAGGAGGAGAGTTGTCAAGGAGTAAGGAGAGAGATATGGCATGTGAGTGATAATAATAGACAGGCAGAGAAAGAAAGGGGGGGAATAAAAATGAGGATGGGAACCGTAGCAGAGATAGGCATGGGCATTAAGAGGGGCACCAGCCTGAAAAGATACAGATGCACTGATGAAGGGGGGGGAAGGCTGTACTGGGAACTGATTTGAGGAGGACTTGTCACTATAGAAGGGGGGGGGGGTTATATGGAACTTGGCATCAAAGAGGTATGCTGGATGGCATGACAACATGAAGTGTGTGATAGGAGAGATGTAGCAAGAGTCTGGCACTAGTGAGAAACATGATTAACCCCATGACTGCCATGCAATGCACACTTCAACCCTCTGGCACCCAAAGGAGTTAAACAATCTAGCTAGGGCTAGACTAAATAATAGACCCAAAAAAAACCATAGGGGAGTGGGGTCTGGCAGAGTCCCAGGGAGACTGAAGGAGCAGTATGTGTCTGACCTCCCCACCCTGACTGTCTCATTCATTGTCTCACTCTTTCCTTCCCCCTCCCCTCCAATCTTTCTCCTAAAGCATTGATGGGGCTAAGCTTTGCAGACTACAGCTCCCATGAATGTCATGTGCAGTGCATATCAACCAGAGCCACAGGTTGCAAATCACTGTCACCCTCTCCCCCCCCAATGTATATATTACACGGGATGGGAAGCCTGGCACTGCTGCTCTGGTGTCTATTTCAACTATATATCACATTAGCCCCTCACACCTAGTATAGTGTCCCCTCCCTCTGGTGTTTCTGTATCACAGTCTCCCCTTTGCACATATGCACTGTGTCTCTGCCCAGGTGTCAATCTTCCATTGCTCTGATTTAATACCCAATCACACATGTATTACCTTGTGCTTGAAGCCTGACTGTCTCCTGTGCTCTTCCAGTGAGTGTGACACACCCAGCAGTCTCTGCACTCCCTGACTGTGTGTGCCTCTCTCTGCCTCCTCCCCTGACACTCCCTCACCAATACTACACCCCTCCCTGTTCCTCTCCACAAACAGTGTTCTATCTTTTCTCTTTCTCCAAATCTCAAGCTCACCTTGGAGAGATTTAAGAAAGGTCATCAAAATGTCTGAGGTGAACCATGGCCAGGCTAGTGACTGACCCAGTGTGTACCAGCTATAATAATAATAAAAAAATCTTATGTACATTAGAGATTACAGATTAGTTTATATTACTAGATTGCTGTGACGTGGCTTGGGTTCGATCCTTAGGGGGTTAATGATAGAGATACAAGACAGCAAATGTAATGTCCACATTACTTCCCACTATAATCTATACATTGACATTCTATACCAGAACAGGGAATTTAAAGGTACAGTCAACACTTTTTTAATGGCAGTATGGATTGCAAAATCGAATATTAATAAAGAGTCTCCAATGAATCTCCTAATTAATTAAAATGATATACATTCCTTCATCACTGAAGGCTGTCTGTCCATCCTTTTTAGGCAAATTACAGTATATAAAACACTGATTTCTTGCATATCATCTGTAAATATGTTTCCTAAAGAGCTGTATCACCTAAATATTGTTTTTACTGCGCAATATAAAAAAAAAGGATTGAAAATGATCTATACATTGTGTTGGCAGAACAGAAGAAAATGTCTAAATTAGGAGAAAAATGTGTTTTAAATGTGTGTGTGGAGACGCTTGCTTATGACATCACCTGTGGCTTGAACCTGTTTCCAATGGGAAATGTGTAATTTGCCCAGTTTATTCTGTACATTCACAGTCAAAACAATGTGTAGGTGACACAGTCCCTTTTAATTTTGCCTACTTATCTATACATTGTGCAGGGCCTAACTTGGTTAGACTTGATACAATTTCCATGTGTTCTACAGGCATGCTCCCCCTAGTGGCCAGTGGGTATATCAACCATTGTTGTCCGATGATTGTCTCTATAGATATTACCCCTGTGGCATAATACTGTCATGAAGTCACTTCTGCAATGGGCTGTGCCTTTAACCAGTTAGACATGTCAATCAGCATAGTTTTGCTGTATTAACTCTTTAGAAGCACAGACTAGGGTAGCGACTTAACAAGAAAGACTGCATAAGAAAGCACTGGGTTGTACCATGACGTATTAACTTGATTGTTGTGTCAGTGTGTGGAGAGGAGAATTTCTGGAATGAGGTTTTAATGATGAATTAATTCAATATGTGTGATGACATCACGGTGGCTGACACTCGTAAGAATGTAGTATGACATATCAGAGAGATACTGCACACAATAGACACCAGGAAACATCAAAAAGATAAAAAGATTAACAGCCAGACTGCAGACAGAGAAAAGAAATAATGGAAAGATTACAGATAATCACCAAACCTGCTGTTTTACAGCTCTCTCTTAATGGCTAACCTGTCTCTCTCATAAGCTCTAGGAATTTAAGGGCAGGCTAGATGGGTCGAAGGGTTCTTAATTGCCGACCCATTCTATATTATGTAGAATTCTAAGGGCCGGGGTCTAAGTCTTGCTGACCTTGGTCCACTCCTGTACACAACATGACCCCAGATTAGAGAGGTGGGCTACAAGATTCTAGGAAACAAACACTGTGGCTTTTATTGTGCTTTTTTTTTTTTATGAGATAATAAACTAAGTTTAATTAGCGAGGACATCACAAGTTTACTTTAAACCTTTTTTAACACTGACAAACGCCAACCACCCCGCCTTATCTGTCAGCAGCCAACCTGCAATTTAAAACTTGCCGTTCTTTAAACTCTTGTCTCACAAGCAGACAAGAAACTAGTAATTTCTGATTGACATGGTGTAATAAATATATATATAAATATAACTTTAAGACCGGGATGGGTTCAGGAGATCAGGATTATGTCCCCTCCCTTGTCCTTTTCATGGGAAGTGCTAGTATTTTTTTTTTTAATCCTATTTTGTAGTTTCTCCTGCATTTGTATTACTTTTCTCCCCAATTGTGACCTTTTCTGCCCCCCCCCCCCCCCCTCATGGTTTTGAATTCTTTAAGTTTTGCTTGATCCTCCCCCTTGTCCTTTTTCCCTTCCTCTATATGTTTCTACCCTTTGTTTTGTTTTCTCAAATCTCTATATTAGCATGCCTCACAACTTTCCTGGTTTTGAGGTTCTGTCCCACGAGGCGCTGCCTCTGTCCCACTTTTCAGGTAGAGCTCATCAGGATACCTTTTTTGTACCCAATGTCACCCTTTTATTCCCCTCTCCTTGATTTTTTTCCCCTGCTCTCCTCTGTTTTTTTATGCTATTTCTACAATTTGTACATTCTGTCAGGGCAATTACGGGGCTGTGGTGACTGAGGTGACTTTTTGAGAACCTCTGTGCGAAACGCGTCAAGCATAAGCCTGTCAGCATGACTGCATAATGCATAATTGATCTTTTTAGGTTCTATCTTGGTTTCTGTGGTTTTTTCATGTCCATCATTTTAATGTGATTGAAGCCCGAATAAAAATATTTTTGCAACTTTTTTTAAAACTATATTGTCTGGGGTGCCGCTGGATACTTTTTTTTTTGTCTGACTGAGGCTCTAGCTTAAGATGCACACAATTGAGGGGGTGCAGGTATTGGAACTATGTTATGAGATATTTTTTTATGCTTGGCTAACTATATACTAGTGTGAGCTACCCTGTACCACCAGGCTAACACTATACTGATGGGATCTATTACTGAGCATTCTTGTGTTTGGCTAACTATACTCATTCTTCCTATATGGTATAACCATTATTGTCTAGCTAGTTGTATTACAGCAATACTTTATTACTATTTTTGGCTAACTATATGATGATGGCAACTATGATATATCACTGTTAATGTCTAGCTAACTATATAACGAGGAGAGCTAGGAGTACCACTACATGTGCCTCGCTAACTTTATACCCATGAGAGCTGTACACCCTCACCAATATGGTATGACCAGCTATTTACCGACAGGAACTATTAATTATCTATCATTCAGTCAGGAATTTTCAGGTTATTTAGGTACCTGTTTCTCTACAATGTCTCCTGGTGATTTCATATCACCTATGGACACTTGTTTGTCTATTGAAATGAAGCTACTTCCACACTACTCACTGCCAAGCTGTCCCTGGATATTTTATTTAATTGCAGTGTAAGAGCTACAATGTGTAGTAATCTGTGTAATTTAGATGCATGTTTGGGAGTTTTCCCTGTTTCGGTTCATGGTGATTCCCCTTGCACATACCTCAGCACCTCTATGACTCAATGTAAACACATCTAAGTATGCAAAGCTAAAATCACAACAACTTATTAGAAATGACCACACTACACACAAATCTGTATCTGTGCACAGGACAGTCCCAGTGTTGGGAGGCTGTCCTGCAGTTCAGCCGAGCTCTGTCCTGCTTTTCAGAAGGAAGGGTCAACATTAGGTTTTAGCTGCATGACTAGGTCCACTTGGAGTCCATACACCCAATTATGTTCAATGAAAAGCATATTTTATGGAACTTCTTGCTGATCGGTATGTAGAAACATAGAATGTGTCGGCAGATAAGAACCATTCGTTGTACCTCATTTTTCTTATCTTTATCTTTTCTTATCTTTGTACCTCATAAAGCACAATTTATTTAATAAATGTTTATATCTAGGACGGCCAATCCGATTGGATGATATCTCGCACTCTCTCTCCTTGCTCGCCGTCTGGTCCAGCATGCAGGAAGTGAGATCACAGCCATTTCCTGCATGCTAGCTCAGTCTGCACAGACCTGAAGGGAGAGAGGCAAGTTATTTAGAGGCTAACATGGCACAGGGAAGCAGTTTGGAGGCTAACATGGCACAGAGTAGCTCTTTGGGTGCTAAGATGATACAGACAGGGCTAAGAATGCACAGAGAAGATGTTTGGCGAAACAGATGGCACAGACAGTCTGTTTCGGGACAAATATCGCACAGCAAGGCTGTTTGGGGGCAAAGATGGCACAAACAAGGTGTTTGGGGCTAATATGGCACAGACAAGCTGTTTTGAAGCTAAGCTGGTGCAGACAAGCTGTTTAGGGGCTAAGATAGCACAAACAAGGTGTTTGGGGCTATGATTGCACAGTTACGCTGTTTGGGAACAAATTTGGCACTGACAAGTTGTTTTGGGACTAAGTTGCTTCTAACTGTTTAGTGGCAAATCTGATACTGTGGGAGGGAGGAGACATTTGTTGCTCCGGGGCCCTCTGGTTTCTAGTTACACCCCTGGTTGCTCACTTTGCATTTTACCTTCCGTATAACGTGTATCTACCATCTACCAAAGGCAACTGATTTGGAGTACAGCTTATCAATAATTTTGTTACACACCCATTTACTGGGTCTGCATTATAAATCCACCCTTATGTATCAATTCAGTTTTTAAATTTAAATAGAAATTAGAAAGAAAAAAAAAAACCCTGCTGAACAGGCTTAGTTGCCAAAACCAAGGAAAGAGGCCGAGTCACGTTCTTTATATAAAAAAAAAATGTTTTCACAGAAATATAATAGAGAACCCTGGAAATAATGGAAAATAAACCAGAAATCTTTATTCCGTTCATTTTTCCATTACAAAAGAATGTATGGGCTGAGCGGTGTCAAAGATGACATTGTTCACCATAGTGTATTGAATAAGAGAAATATTTGTATTCTGTGGTTCACCGTTCCCAGAAGAAAGAAAACAAAAAAAAAAAACAGACACAAAAAACAAACAGACACAAAAACAAACAGACAAGGATCAAATAAACAAACCACACAATTACCTAAGACTAGTTACCAAGTAGCAAATCTAGAGTTGTCAGCCTGGCTTTATATTAGCAATAGGCCGGGAAGAAAATGGCTCGGGCCCTTGTTACCTCTGTGGAGACAATAGCATGGCTGGTACTGGTGTTGAAGAAAAAGGTGGAAACCCTAAGTGTTTGCGTACTCATTGACTAGAGGGTCTACTCGATAAAGAGGGAATTGAGATGGGAATTTCAAACTTTAGGCCAAAGTAGCTGAGTTGGAAACATTCTCCAATGCAGCTGAAAGGGAGGATTTTTCCAAGTCGGCTACTTTGGCCTTAAGTCTGAAATTCTCCTCTCAGTTCCCTGCAATACTCTCGTCATTGAGTAGACCCTTTAAAATCCCATCTAAAGACCTTGCTAATCCAAGGATGGCAAATCGGTTAAAGGACAATTAAAAAATATATATTTTTTTAGCTCTGGAAGAAGCAAGAATTAAAATGTCTCCCCTTCCCCAAAGTACAGCTCCATGAGACAAGGGTTTACTCTGAGCTCTGCCTCTCAGCTGAGGCTGGAGCACACTGACAGTACCAGCGTGCTTTCAGCCAATCAGAGCGGAGGCTCGCCGAGCTAGCTGATATAGGGGTCTAAATGGTCCGGGGGGGGGTCTTTCAGCAGTCGCCGACCTTACCCATAGAAAGCATGGCAGCTGCCGGTCAGAGAATAAATATAACAAATTTAGTAAAGAGACTTCAGATTATTGTGTAAACATTACACCAGGGATGCTTTTTTTTTGTACTGCCTCTTTAAGACCACACCAGACACACCAGGAGAGTCCAAGAACCTTTCCCTAGTGTAGGAGAATAATAAAAACCCTTTTTTTATATTCCAGTGATACACTGAGTGCATGCTTACATGGTGCGGCAGGGGTTAAGCCGTTCTCTAATTATAGACCGTCTTCTCTCACCTCCTTTATATTTGTCTCTAGGGGGACACTCTGGGTGGCATGGCTACAATGAATAGCCAATAGGCATCCTGTTAAGGATCCTGCTCATGGAGGGGAGCCTATATAAGGAGAGTTTTCCTGTTTTGTGTATGTTACTTTGATGGGATCATGTGGTACTGCGTTAAAGAGAATCGGCATGGAAACCAGCTGGAGGGCCTGGTGTGTTTTTATTCTAGCAAAGTTACTCAGCTAAGACAAGGCTGGGCTTCAGGACACAAGGAGGTGCCATGGAAGCTTGATGGAGAAGACCCCCTCCGCTGAGAAATGTTATGCACAAAGAACAATCCTATGGCAAGGTTTATATCTAGACCCCACAGCCTTTCAGGGGCGCTAAGTGCTTTTGGCATCTGCTACACTGCCTAATGCGCTTCCATTTTAAACAATGTGATATATCCCTATCAGAAACTGTGGAGCCCCTTAAGGAACAAATGGCCTGGACCCCCACTGCATTTCTCCTGCACTGCTTTTGTTATTGCCCCCACATCACTTGCCATAGCACCATCTTGCACAACCAGGACATACCCCAGCACCCAAATTGCACATCCAGGACATGCCCCACTGCCCACATTGCCGACCCATATCTTATCTCAGCACCTCAGGACATGCCCCAGCACCCATACTGCACACCCAGGACATGCCCCAGCACCCACATTGCATACCCAGGACATGCCCCAGCACCCACATTGCATACCCAGGACTTACCCCAGCACCCACATTGCATACCCAGGACTTACCCCAGCACCCACATTGCACACCCAGGACTTACCCCAGCACCCACATTGCACACCCAGGACTTACCCCAGCCAGTACCTACAGTTGTTCTACTAGTAGGCAGTTTGACATTTGTGCATCTGGAGTGTGCCCTCAAGTTCGAGTGCCGACTTCAGAACAGGCATGGGGAGCACGAGATGCTGCATGGGATGACGTCCCCCGGTGAGGGGAGATGTTTTGATTTTCCCAGTCAGTGCCTCTGCCAGCAAGCTTTCTTTTTTTTATTTTAAAGGGGCCTGTAAGTAACAAGCCTGTCACCCACTGATGGCAGCCCTTTGTCTTACAAGGTGTATGCTAACCAGAGACAATTGAAGGGAATTTAAAACTTTAGGCCAAAGTAGCTGTGTTGGAGAAATACTCCAATGCGGCAGAATGGGTGAATTTTTCCAACTCCGCTACTTTGGCCTTGCAATTCTCTCTTTATTGAGTAGACCCTGCGTTACAGGGCTTTTTCTGTGGTACTGATTCATAGACATCAGTAAAACAAATCAAGAAAGAACAGCTCTGAATGGTATCTACTCACCACCGAGTTCTCCGTCAGCCATTTCCCGGCACTTTCTACCTCAATCCACGAAATATACCACATAAAACAAGAAAAAGTCACCTGCCAATTACTGGATCAAAGGAATTACATGTATCTATGTCTTTCATTTCCATTTACAAATGGCGCCAGCTGATTGGCTGGCAGATATTCCGGTATAATTCATCCAGTGGTCCTGTTACGCACCCTCCCATGATGCACTGCCTGCGTCCATTGAGGCTTGTGCATTGATGCAAGATCCAGTTTCCCAGTCATCCTTGCTGACAATCGTATCCTGCCCCTGAGCTCAGGTGTGCGCCGCACTCTGTTGCCAATTCGACCAGTACGAAAAGTATACAAAAATTTGGCAACAGAGCGAGTGTCTCTGATGCCGAATTAGCTGCTGCTGTTGGTCTATTGGATGTATTTTGTGTATTTCCGAGGGATTTGTGTGCAGTCTCTTCGAAGCACACAAACCCTGGAAATGTGCGGCGCACACCTAGCACACACGGAGCATCCGCGCCTGGTCAGATCTGACTGTCGGTGTACACCATATAACACGCTAGGGTTGCCACCTGGACAATATTTTACCGGCAGGCCGGTAAAAAATTGGCTTCAGGCCAATGTTAAGTCTATGGAGACAGTACCAAGGCCGGTATTTTTCTGGAGAAAAGGTGGCAACCCTAATAACACCATACCTTGCAACTTTAGAGACAGCCACAAAGGACAAGAAGCCAGCCATGCATGCACAGCTGCTTATAAACACACACAACATGATGGAAAGAGATTTCCCCTACAGTAGTGGAAAGGGATTTTTACCGTAAGTAATGGTAAAGATTTGGAACTTCCTACCAAGAAAGGTTGACACGACTGAGGCCTTTTTTAAAAAAAAAAAAGGCAAAACAGGGCTTAGAAACCCTTAATAATTAAAAATGTTTTGAGAATTAGTAGCTTGTTGATCCAGAGATAAAGATGATTGCCATTTTGGAGTCAGGAAGGGATGTGATCCCGTCTGAAGTATAATTGATCCATAGATTATCTGGTTGTAGACTCCAGAAGCTTGACCGTTTAAAGCTGGATAGTTGGGCCATACGGGAATACCCGAGGATGGTATCAGCAATAATTAATAAAATACTTATTGACGTACCATGAAGATCATAAAATGACATCATGGTATTTAACAAACCGGAAACAAAAAGCGGTTAAAAGATTAGTTATAAGGCAAGTAAAAAGGAGAAGCTTAAAATACAAAAAACAATTCTTTTTTTGCAACACTAATTTCCCCTTAAAGGGGACATTAAATGTACCTTTACAGTGTACTAGATAGGTTAACCGACTACGGGTGCGGAAGTTGCAATGCATTGTGGGACTTTGAGAGAGCGCATTACAAGTCTGAATTACATAAAGGCACAGTTGGTGTTTAATACCGAATATAGATGTCAAAGAAAACATTTTCCTGGCAAGTTGGCTAGCAAAGTACAAATCAAAATGAATTCTCATATAGCATTTTTATGGAAGACTGACTTAAAGGGACTTCATCACCGAAAAATTGTTTTTACTGTTAATGTAGAGAATAAAAGCAAAATCTTAGGCAAATGCCTACATTTGGAGAAAATTGTGTCTGTGGTGTCTCCAGTTTATGACATCACCTTAGGATTTATATGCAAATGACACCTTTGCCATTGAAAACCAGCTTATTTGCATATTAGGCCACAGGTGATGTCATAAGCGGGAGACTCCACAGGCACATTCAAAATACATTTTTCTCCTAATTTAGGCCTTTGCTTGCGATTTTGCTAACACAATGTATGGATCATTTTCAATCATTTTTATTCTCTAGGTTCACGGCAAAAACAATGTTTAGGTGATGCCGTCCCTTTAAACAAACAAACAACACCCCAGACTAGGCAGTAGACAATACGCTATCACATGGAGACAAAGACAATATTTTCATTTAACTGTAAAATATGCAGCAATGTCAATGTTTGTTGACAGAGTGATACCAATAAAGACAATACAATGTGTGGTAGTTCCAATGACTTTTCATAACATTAACTTTTAACCCTTTAAGGACCAGGGGTTTTCCTGGGCCAAAGACCAGAGCGTTTTTCAATTTTTAATATGCGTTTTTTGAAACATAATTTTCCTCTCTCTCATTTAACGCAAACATACAAGTTATATGTTGTTTTTTAAAGGACAGTTAGAGCTTTCTTTTGATACCCTATACATAAAAATTATTTACATTTTAGTATTAAAATAATACATATAAAAGAGGAAATTTTGGGGGAAAAAATGTTTTTCCCCATTATTTTCCCAGTAATAACCTACATAACTAGTGCAACACTAACCCACTTATCCCACCTAATTAACTAACTAATAAAAAAGAAAAATATTGGTTCCCAAACCCCCCTAAACAAAAAAGACAACAAAAAAAAAACTCTGAAGAGTCAGATCCATAAAAATCAGATCCATAAAAATCATGCAAAAGGCATGCAGGGTTTACATTTTATTAAATAAATATATTACAATTACATTTATTTATTAAAAAACTTTATAAATTGCAAAAATAAAAAAAAATAATGTAAAAAAAAAAACAACTAAATGAGGGCCATAAAGTGGAAGGAAACTGATCACAGTTACAAACTGTGATCAGCAATGAAAGGGCTAATAATTCCCCCCCCCCCTCATACAACGTTTTTTATTAATTTATTTATACTTACAGGTCACTTTGTGCTTCACTATAAGAACGTGAAGCACAAAGAGTGAATTATAGGCAGTGTATGAACACACTGACTTTGCATCTAATTTGCATGTTATCACGGTGATCACGCCCTCACCGCGATCACATGCCCGGAAATCCACCGATCGGGTCCAGGAGCTTTGCCTCGGGTGCGAGGCTTAGCCCTGGACCCGTTGCAGACTGGCTGGCTCGTCATTAACTCGTCACTCGTCATAAGGTCGCTAATGCTGCGGCTCTTATGACGAGTTCGCATTGCCTACATTTAAAGGACCACTGTCACCAAATATATTGTTTAAAGGGACAGTAAACTTTATGTTTCACTTGTGCTTCTAATGTAGAGTTGGAAAAATCCACCCATTCGGCTGCTTTGGAGATTTTTTGTTTCCAACTCGCCTACATTGGCCTAATGTTTGAAATTCCCATCTCATTGTACATCCAGCGGACAGTCGCTCGCATCGGCTGGGCGAGGAGACTCGAAAACTGGTCCCTAGCCAATCAGCAGTCTGATTGGTCAGAGACCTGCTGGCTATCCAATGACACTACAAAAATATCGAGGCTAGTGTCTCTTTAAACAAGGATCCAGTTGCCGAACCAGATGGTTCCGGCGGACATATTCACCATCCCCAAATAAGCTATTGTATGTTGTGCCCCAATCCTCTCCTCACCCGTCCCTAAATTTTGGAACTGATTACATCATCATCAAATCCTGTAACCACCTTGGCGTGCCATGATGAACATCTAGGGATGGCTGTACTGACCAGAGCAGGATACTACTGTCAGCCATTTTGTCTCAGAGTCAGGCTACTCTACGAACTGGATTTAGAAAGGGTTAGATGTGTCTTATCCCTCTCTCGCTCTCTTCCTTTAGGTCATCAGACGTCACGAGTGCTCGGTGTTCTTGTAATAAGTGGCTTATGTAATTAGTGTCATTAATCCCTGAAAAGCCGGTTCCTGTAAGGAACAGCAAAGATAAAAACACATGTGAAGGCCACAGAGGAGTTTATATTCCACATGTGCTGTATGGTCACTATTTAGATTTATTCTAATCTGTCTCAGATTTTGAAGGGACCTCCTCCTTAGCAGATTGTTACAAGTAGTTGAAATGTCTCCTACACTTGTTGTGAAATGACCATCACCAGAGCTGACCATTAAAGGGACTGTCTAGTGCCCAAAATGCAGCTTCCAAATATTAATGCATATTAATGTGCTTTCAAAGTACTTTAAAATGCATGTTTTACATTTTGCATTGCTTAAAATATAAAATACTTACAGCTAGATGACATTGTGAAATTACAGCAGTTTGCAAGAAACCAGGACTGCCCACACTAGATGAGTAAAAGTCATTTCCTTTTTCTTTTTTTTTTTTGCTGCAGGAACCAATGAGAATAATTTCATTACAATTAATGGAATATCCTGTCTCTCTAGTGATGTCATCAGACAATGTGTTGCACTGTTAAGAGATCCTACTGTGTACAAGAGCAATGTCACTCAATGTATTCGAACAAAAATTTGAAGGACAGGAAGTGACTAAATGAAACAAAACCTCCGTCTATATCATTTACTAATAATTATAATTATAATAATTACTAGGGGAGGACTTGAGGCAAATATAAAAAATGTGATTTATGCAGAATGCCTGCATCAAAAAAGCTTGTGCACTAAGCACATCAGAGTCTATCAGAGTCAGTCACAGAAAGCGCAGTGTAGACTGTTGACAAGTTTGGACCACGGATGACTACTCCATGGCACAACCCCAGCAGTGGCACAAACTACTTGCTCAGTATGCTGAGACATGTTTAGGGCTCTTTCTTTTTCTATAATTTAATAGGACCCGACCCTAACTAGTCCCTTCTCATGATGATGTGTAAAAACAAGGTCCTCTCATTGACTTAGTAGAGAAAGATTGTCAGAAGTAATAGAAAGCAGTCAGTGGCAGAGTTATACTAATGATCAGGGCCGCTTTAACCAGGGGGCAAAGTGGGAACTTGCCCAGGGCCCACTGGTTAAAGGGGCCCCTGCTGGCCCAACATCCCCCCCTCTGCGGATGTGCTCCGGCTAACTCTTAGTGTAATACTGGGGCCTGAGGAGTGGGGATTATTTTATTGGGCATACTGGCTGTGGCATATTACTGGGCACACTGACAGTGGCATATTACTGGGCATACTGGCAGTGGCATGTTAATGGGCAAAGAGTGGCATGTTAATGGGCATACTGGCTGGGGCATAGTAACGGGCATACTGGCTGTGATATATCAATGGGCAAATTGGCTGTAGCATATTAATGGGCAAATTAACAGTGGCATATTAATGGGCATACTGTCTGTGGCCTATTAATAGGCAAATTGGCTATGGCATATTAATAGGCAAATGAACAGTGGCATATTGCTGGGCATACTAGCTTTGACATATTAATGGGCATACTGGCTGTGGCATATCAGTGGGCAAATTGTATGTGGCAAATTAATGGGCATACTGGCTGTGACATATTAGTGGGCAAATGAACAGTGGCATATAAATGGGCAAATTAATTGGCAAATTGGCTGTGGCATATTAATGGGAAAACTAACAATAGCATATTAATTGGCAAACTACCAGTGGCATGTTAATGGATAAACTGGCTGTTGCATATGTTCATGGCAAACTAATTGTGCCATGTTAATTGGTAAATGACTGTGGATCATTTTAATTGGCAAAGTGATTATGCGGCATCTTCTGTGGGCAAACTAAATATCATGTACTAAGGGGCAAAGTGACACTGTGGCATGTTCTGCAGGGCCAGTTCTGTGAGGGAAAGTGACACTGTGGTATGTTCCGTGGGGAAAATTGGCACTGAGGCATGCCAAATCATGTGGGTGCAGTATGAGTGCAAGTCAAGTGCTGTGGGTGAAATATAAGTGCATGGCAAGTGCTGTGGATACTGTATGCAGGGCCGGCGCTACCGTAAGGCAGCACAGGCGGCTGCCTTAGGGCGAACCAATGGGGGGGGGCCGGAAAATCGCCCGCTCCCCCAGGCCCATTTACTTACCTCCATGCTGCTGTTCAGGTCCGTGGCTGAGAGGGAAGCGCTGTGCGCTCCCCTCAGGCCGTGCGCATTCAATAAAGTGTGTTGAAACTTTTTTTTTCAACACACTTTATTGAATGCGCACGGCCTGAGGGGAGTGCACAGCGCTTCCCTCTCAGCCACGGACCTGAACAGCGGCATGGAGGTAAGTACTGGGGTCTGGGGAAGGGGGGAGGAGCGAGGTATAACGAGCACACTGGAATGGCACAATATTCCTGGGCATCTGACTGGCACAATATTCCTGGGCATCTGCCTGGCATAATATTCCTGGGCATCTGACTGGCATAATATTACCTGGCTCTGACTGGCACAATATTCCTGGGCATCTGACTGGCATAATATTCCTGGGCTCTGACTGGCATAATATTCCTGGGCATCTGACTGGCTTAATATTCCTGGGCATCTAAATGGCATAATATTCCTGGGCATCTGACTGGCACACTATTCCTGGGCTCTGACTGGCATAATATTACTGGGCTCTGACTGGCATAATGTTCCTGGGCATCTGAATGGCATAATATTCCTGGGCATCTGAATGGCATAATATTCCTGGGAATCTGACTGGCACACTATTCCTGGGCTCTGACTGGCATAATATTACTGGGCTCTGACTGGCATAATATTCCTGGGCATCTGAATGGCATAATATTCCTGGGCATCTGAATGGCATAATATTCCTGGGAATCTGACTGGCACACTATTCCTGGGCTCTGACTGGCATAATATTCCTGGGCATCTGAATGGCATAATATTCCTGGGCATCTGAATGGCATAATATTCCTGGGCTCTGACTGGCATAATATTACTGGGCTCTGACTGGCATAATGTTCCTGGGCATCTGACTGGCATAATATTCCTGGGCTCTGACTGGCATAATATTCCCATTGAAATACTGGTAAGTTTGTTGATTTAACTTTACTTCATTTTAAATATTGTATTTGTTCCCATTTTGTTTCTTCACTTCAAAATAAGATATATGCAGTGTGCATAGGAATTTGTTCATAGTTTTTGTTTTTACTATAGTCCGGCCCTCCAACGGTCTGAGTGTGAGTGTAAGTGGTAAGGGTGTCTGTGTGTGTGACTGCAAGGGTGTCTTTGTGTTTAAGGGTTTCAATGTGTGACACATTTAGAGCATGCGAGTTGAATATTTAGATGTATTTATTTTCTACACTATACATTATTCATATATATATATATATATATATATATATATATATATATATATATATATATATATATATATATAATGTAAGGAGGCTTAATGGTGTGGGAGGCGGGGCGGATCAGAGCAGGGGGGCACCAAAATGCACCTTCGCCTGTGTAGACGAAAATCCTTGCACCGGCCCTGACTGTATGGTGTTGTGATAAGTCCTTTTGGTGCAATGTGGGAAAACCAAGAAATGTAATTTTTCAATAACATGTTTATATGAAAATAGTTGCATATAATATTAAAAAGTTTAAATTCACGTACAGTTTTTTACATTGTGATTCTAGAGGGAGGCCCAGACTTTGCCCAGGGCCCACTAGAGTTTTAAAGCGGCCCTGCTAATGATAGAGGGCAGGGGTTCATGCCACCCTTGGTGACCTCCAATAGGGGTATCTAACTGATGCACCTGTGACATCCCGGCCATCAGACGCAGGGTAAATGCGCAATTAATACCTGTCACCATCTGATCTAAGAATGAAGCCGCTCAGTCAGTGTGATAAATAAGCAAATGTAAAACAACATAGAAAGCCAGTACAAAAATAGAGCAGACATCATCTGACGCGTTTGGTCTGATACAGCAGACTTAATCGCAGAACTACAAGTCTGCTGTGTCAGACAAAATGCGTCAGGGTTTTTTTTGTACAGGCTTTCTGTGACTTTTTTTTTTTTTTTTACTATGCTAAGTTTTATTTATCAACGTGAGAGTAAATTATTACAGCCCCAGCCAATTGTGCTAGAGGAGAAAGCAGCACGGAGGGGGGCAATTGCCCCTCTGCTCCCTTACTCCCCTTGCAAGCCCACCCCGGGTGTCTCCACACTTTTTGTCATCAGCATATACACTTATTGTCTACTTTACTGTAAACCCTCTCACTTCCTGCGCAGTGTCGTTATCCCATCACAGAAATCCGGATCCTGGTCTCATCCGTCACTTTATCTCTGTGAAGGAGGACCTGAGATAATAAAAACCAAGTGTATTACGAGGAAGGGCACCTTGATATATTTTCTCCCTGTAAAGTACGGCCTGGAGATGTTACTATTACCCAACTTCACGGTACTCATTTTGTTAACCTCATAAGGATGAAATGCTGAGCTCACTAGGAATCAAACCTGCGACTCTGAGGTTTTTAACAGATTTTTACAGTTGGGGCACTGACCAACTGAGCCATCTCACCAGATCAAAGTGCTAGATCAGGATCTGCCTCACATTCTCTAAAGTGTTAGAGTGTTAGAATTAGAATTTTAGTATTGGGGTTTAGGGGGTTAATATTAGGGTTCGGGGGTTAGTATTAGGGTTTAAGGGGGTTAGTATTAGGGTTCGGGGGTTAGTATTAGGGTTTAGGGGGTTAGTATTAGGGTTTGGGGGATTAGAGGGGCAACGATTTAAAAGTAATATCAGGAAGTATTACTTTACTGAGAGGGTAGTGAATGTATGGAATAGACTTCCAGCGGAAGTGGTAGAGGTAAACACAGTTTAAGCATGCGTGGGATAGACACAAGGCTATCCTAGATATAAGATTAGGAACTGGGGACTATTAAAAGTATTTACGAAATTGGGCAGACTAGATGGACCGAATGGTTCTTATCTGCCGACACAGTCTATGTTTCTATGTTCCTAGAGTGTGCCTGAAGGTCAGGAGTACAGAAGCCTGGGGTGCACGTCATAGAAAGAGGCATAAATAAAATTAAAAATGTGTTGTTTTTTAAAAAATTGATGCAGCGATTTGAGAATATGAAAGAGCTGCATACTGTTCTACTGTGTCCTGATTGGTTAGTATCAATAGACCTACAATAGGATTAATGGTACCTTCTTATATTTGCATCACCTGCTGATTACAGAAATACTTGTACCGTGTGTGTATTGCTACTATGGGAGGTATTTGTTAAGATATGATATTGGTATCGGCAGTCATTCATAGATGGGTCTAACAATAATCCAGTGCTTTAATGTAGGCTGTGACTCTTCCAGCTGAAAGGTGACAAAGCCTCAAACCAGTTCTGTCTGATGCTTGGGTTTCAATGTAATATTACAACTTTGCTTTCTAATGCATGCAATAGATTCCCTTGCAACATATAGGTTACATCATAAAAACTGATGTCATATTAAATCTCTGGCAGGGTAACACACCTCCCAATGGTTCAAATGGTCATAGGAGCGCTGCCAAGGATTTGAAATTCATGACCTCTTGATAGTTACTTATGTAACTGGGACAGGCATTAAGAACAAGAACAGAGTGATTTATTGCTCCTTGCTAATTTAATTGCAATGTAAATATTCAATTAATGAGCTCTGTAATGAATTCATACATAACAAACATTCTTCTTTAAAAAAAAAAAGAGGCACAAAAAAGTTTGGACACATTGACATAAGGTTTGCAAAATTAAAACAAATACCAGCCATGTTATTACCTCTATATACTTAAAAGGAACAGTATCACCTAAACACTGATTGTACTGTGCAAGTAGAGAATAAAAAAATATTGAAAATGATCTATACATTGTGTTAGCAAAACTTCAAGCAAATTCCTAAGTTAGGAGAAAACTGTGTCAGTGTAGTCGCCTGTTTATGACATCACCAGTGGCTAGATATGCAAATGGACTGGCTTTCGATGGGAAATGTGTAATTTGCATATTAAGCCACAGGTGATGTCATAAGCTGGAGACACATTTAAAACACATTTTTCTCCTAATTTAGGCATTTGCTTGTTTTTGGTTGTTGTGTTAAGACATCACATAAAACACAGCGCTTCTCTACGAAGATTACATTGTGTTCTTTCCATCTCCTATGACAGGGATCCGATGGCGAACCTATGGCACAGGTGCCACTTTTGGCACTCAGGTACCTCGGAGGTGGCACTTAGCAGCTGACTGCATTGTCACCTTTACCATATATGGCATGAAGTGGAGCACTGAGATGGAGCAACTAAAGGAAAACAAAAAAAAAAACAAGGAGAAGGGCTAACTAAAAGGAAGAGAGTCTGGAATAAAAATGGGCACTTGGGCTCAAAGTGGTCTGCCATCACTGTCCTATAAGGGCAGGTGACAGACCTGCTTCACTATGCAATGTCAGGACCCATCTGAGTGCTAATTCAGGTCACGGTTTCTCCCTGTGTTCCAGGCTCAAACATTTCAAATAAATAAAAAGGCACACTATTGTTTCTGGGGGAGCAGTTGAGGATGTGGCAATGGGTTGGAGGTTTCAAGTGACTGCAGAGCCAAAGTATGGCTATTAACCCCTTAGTAACATTACCTTTTGACCTTGTTGTTCTCTTGGTGACAAGGGCAGTTTTGACATTTCTGGGGTGTTTGTGTTTAGCTGTAATTTTATTCTTTCTCACATACCGTACCCACACAAATTATATGTTGTTTTTATCACCATAAGAAGATTACAAAACTTGTTTACTGCGATTTTTGTTGCTCTGGAGCTCTGTGATACACTTACACACCCCTTATGCACCACATATTTTGAGCTCCTAGAAAAAGAGGCCTTGTAGGTATGGCTTTTCGGCCAATAGTCTTCCTTGAAGACCACTTCTAACCAGACTTCTCTGGACAGTTGTGTACCTGGGTCCCACTGTATCCAGATGGAACTGCTGGACATCTTCCTATTGTGAATGGAAATAAGTATGATGTGTCTTAAGTTTCCTTGGCCGACCACCGTGTCTACAGTCCTCAACGCTGCCTGTTTCTTTGTGTTTCTTTAAAAGACCTTGGACAGCACTGTAAGCCCTGTCTGCTTTGACTTTTCTGATGGTCTTCAGCAACCTCACCTTTGTTTGTTCCTCACCCAGTTGTATTCCTCCCACACAGTTATTGTCTGTTTCAGCTGATAATTGTGCTTCAACCTACGTCTTAATTTGACGATCATTTGCAACTGGTGTAATTGTTTAATCATACACCTAACTTTATACCTACAAAATCTCTGATGTTGTGCATTTGCACCTACAAGAATGGATGCTGTTTTGAAGGCAAAGGGTGGCCACACCAATATTGCTTTGATTTAGATTTTTCTTCTGTTCACCACACTTTGCATTTTATTAATTGATAAATATAAATTATTAACATTTCTATTATTTTAAGAATACTTAAGCAATTTTTACACCTGTCTAAGACTTTTGCACAGCACAGTATATATCACTGAGTTTAGCAGCAATACACCCAGAATATTGTGTGATGTGTACCAGAGTTCCACAGCAATAAAACAGTCATGTGCAGTTTGTGAGTGTATGAGACTCCACAGCACTAAACTCACAGTATTGTATGATGTGCACTAGTGTTTCAAAGAGTTCCACAGCAACATAATTCTTGGTAATGGGCAGGGAGTGTGAGTGTATGAAAGCACTCCACAGCAATACATCTAACTGTGTGTGTCTGTGTATGAGAGAGCTTACCAAGAACTCCACAGCAATACATCTAACTATGTGTGTATGAGAGAGCTTACCAAGAACTCCACATCAATAAAACTAACTGTGTGTGTAGGAGAGAGCTTACCAAGAACTCCACAGCAATAAATCTAACTGTGTGTGTGTATGAGAGCTTACCAAGAACTCCACAGCAATACATCTAAATGTGTGTGTATGAGAGAGCTTACCAAGAGCTCCACAGCAATAAATCTAACTGTGTATGTATGAGAGAGCTTACCAAGAACTCCACAGCAATAAATCTAACTGTGTGTGTATGAGAGAGCTTACCAAGAACTCCACAGCAATAAAACTAACTGTGTGTGTATGAGAGAGCTTAGCAAGAACTCCACAGCAATAAATCTAACTGTGTGTGTATGAGAGAGCTTAGCAAGAACTCCACAGCAATAAATCTAACTGTGTGTGTATGAGAGAGCTTACCAAGAACTCCACAGCAATACATCTAACTGTGTGTGTATGAGAGAGCTTACCAAGAGCTCCACAGCAATAAATCTAACTGTGTGTGTATGAGATAGCGTACCAAGAACTCCACAGCAATAAATCTAACTGTGTGTGTATGAGAGAGCTTACCAAGAACTCCACAGCAATAAAACTAACTGTGTGTGTATGAGAGAGCTTACCAAGAGCTCCACAGCAATAAATCTAACTGTGTGTGTATGAGATAGCTTACCAAGAACTATAATAAAAGTCACAATAATGTAGTGTCTACGTGTTCACAGAGTCGAAAGTACTTTAGCTCACCATGTATAGTGGAATGTAACACACTTTACTCATATGGGTGATTCACTAAACAATGATCTGACCATAATAGGATCAATTCTGCAAATAATCTATTTTTTATTTCGGCCTGATTTTTTTTCTTCCAGTTGTGTTATAAGTTCACCCGACCTCACTGCTTAGTGAATACACTCCTTGTATGAGACTGGATTTTAGCACAAAAAAACAAACTGGTCCTTGCAATCAGAAGCCACAGATAAACCCCCATAATGAGCAAATTAGCACAAGAGATGATTCCCAGGAACATGTCATATTCACCTTGGACACGGTCTGTGTAAGAGAGTAAAGTACTTTGTTATCTGCTATGAAGGAGCAAACGACAGATCCAGAGCCGCTGCATTCAACACATCAATACCTCAATGAAAGAAGCCCCGGGGAACAATTGAAGACCCCACTAATAAGGATTTCTGAGAAGTGTTGTGCAAACTGTTAATCAGATGGGCTGCTTGAAATCCAGAAGCCAAAGTTGAAGGTTTGACTTATATTTCTCTCTTTATTGAGTAGACTCTTAAAGGGACACAACTTTTTTTTCCCACTTGTGTTTCTAACATGCTAGCGCAGCAGGGGGGACCTTAACTAGCCCTCCCTGCTGATCCCATGCAAAAACGAGGGTCTCTCTCTGCGCTACATGTGGAATTCAAATGAACTACTATTCAGTTTGAAATGTGTCATTTGCATACCGTGCCACAGGTGATGTCATAAGCAGGAGACTCCACAGACACGTTTAAAACACAATGTTCCCCTAATTTGGGCATTTACTTGCAGTTTTGTTAACACAATGTATAGATTATTTTCAATAATTTTGTATGCTCTACATGCACAGTAAAAACAACGTTCAGGTGATACAGTCTCATTAAATAACGTTTAGTTTAGTTATTATTGGTAATTTACTGGTTTGCACGACAGGCAGGGGAAGTGGCAAGTTGAATCTTTTTTTTTTCTTCTCCAAAGACTCAGTGACTCACAGTCCTGTGTGCGTTTGGAGATGCGCAAGTAAGATCACTCAGGTCTCTTCTTCCCCATTCCTGGAAAACGAAACAAACAAAATGCATCAAATTGTTATACATGCACAGTGTCACATACAGAGGCGTCGCTAGGGGTGGGCTACTGGGGCTATAGCCCCGAGTCCCCCCTTCAAAAATCCCCCGGTGAGCTTTCCTCCATCTGGGACATGGTCCCAGAATCGGAGGATTAACCTCACACGGGGGTAAGGGCCGATCGGGAGGAGAGGCTGCTATAGGGAGCTCTCTCCATAGCCTCTCCTACTCGAGGTGCGTCCACAGGCATGTGCCTGCGGTGACCGCACCTCCTGACCAAAGAGACCACAGCTCCGCCCCTGTCGCGCTGTGAGAGCTGCTCGCCAGATGTCAGGTGACATCAGGCAGAAGATCCTGGATAACGGACCAACTGTAAGGTAAGTAAAAAATAAAAAATGATGTGTGAATGTGTGTGGGGGTCTAGGTGTGTGTGTCAGGGTGTCTCAATGTGTGTAAGTGTGTGGGTGTCTCAATGTGTGTGTGTGTGTCTGGGTGTCTCAGTGTGTGCCTGGGTGTCTCAATGTGTGTAAGTGTGTGTCTGGGTGTCTCAGTGTGTGCCTGGGTGTCTCAATGTGTGTAAGTGTGTGTCTGGGTGTCTCAGTGTGTGCCTGGGTGTCTCAATGTGTGTCAGTGTGTCTGGGTGTCTTAATGTGTGAAAGTGTGTGTGTCTCAATGTGTGTGAATACCTCAGTGTGTGTGAATGTGTGTGGGTGTCTCAATGTGTGTGAGTGTGTGTCTCAATGTGTGCATCTGGGTGTCTACGTGTGTGTGTAAGGGTGTTTGCGTAAGTGTATGTGTGTGAGTTTGTCTCAGGGTGTTTGTGTGTGAGAAAGAGAGAGACGTTGTGTGTGAGAGAGAGAGAGAGACAGTGTGAGTGTGTGAGAGCGAGACGGTGTGTGTGAGAAAGAGAGCGATGGTGTGTGTGAGAAAGAGAGAGACGGTGTGTGTGAGAAAGAGAGAGAGAGACGGTGTGTATGAAAAAGAGAGAGAGAGACGGTGTGTATGAGAAAGAATGAGAGACGGAATGTGTGAGAGAGAGAGACGGTATGTGTGAGAAAGAGAGAGACGGTATGTGTGAGAAAGAGACTGAATATGTGAGAAAGAGAGACGGTATGTGTGAGAAAGAGGGACGGCTAGTGAGAAAGAGAGAGAGAGAGACGATGTGTGAGAAGGAGAGACAGAGATGGCGTGTGTGAGAAAGAGAGACGGCGTGTGTGAGAGAGACGGCGTGTGTGAGAAAGAGAGACGGCGTGTGTGTGAGAGATACAGCGTGTGTGAGAAAGAGAGACGGCGTGTGTGAGAAAGAGAGACGGCGTGTGTGAGAAAGAGAGACGGCGTGGGTGAGAAAGAGAGATGGCGTGTGTGAGAAAGAGAGATGGCGTGTGTGAGAAAGAGAGACGGCGTGTGTCACATATAAACCTTATAAAGTCATCTACCATATTACACATGCAGAGTGTCACATATAAACCTTACACAGTCATTTACCGTATTACACATGCACAGTGTCACATATAAACCTTACACAGTCATCTACCATATTACACATGCATAGTGTCACATATAAACCTTACACAGTCATCTACCGTATTACACATGCACAGTGTCACATATAAACCTTACAGAGTGATCTACCGTATTACACATGCAGTGTCACATATAAACCTTACACAGTCATCTACCGTATAACACATGCACAGTGTCACATATAAACCTTACACAGTCAACTACCGTATTACACATGCAGTGTCACATTTAAACCTTACACAGTCCTCTACCGTATTACACATGCACAGTGTCACATATAAACCTTACACAGTCCTCTACCGTATTACACATGCAGAGTGTCACATATAAACCTTATAAAGTCATCTACCGTATTACACATGCACAGTGTCACATATAAACCCTACACAGTCATCTACCGTATTACACATGCACAGTGTCACTTATAAACCTTACACAGTCAACTACCGTATTACACATGCATAGTGTCACATATAAACCTTACACAGTCATCTACCGTATTACACATGCACAGTGTCACATATAAACCTTACACAGTCATCTACCGTATTACACATGCACAGTGTCACTTATAAACCTTACACAGTCAACTACCGTATTACACATGCATAGTGTCACATATAAACCTTACACAGTCATCTACCGTATTACACATGCATAGTGTCACATATAAACCTTACACAGTCATCTACCGTATTACACATGCATAGTGTCACTTATAAACCTTACACAGTCAACTACCGTATTACACATGCATAGTCACATATAAACCTTACACAGTCATCTACCGTATTACACATGCAGAGTGTCACTTATAAACCTTACACAGTCAACTACCGTATTACACATGCACAGTGTCACATATAAACCTTACACAGTCAACTACCGTATTACACATGCATAGTGTCACATATAAACCTTACACAGTCATCTACCGTATTACACATGCACAGTGTGACATATAAACCTTACACAGTCATCTACCGTATTACACATGCACAGTGTCACATATAAACCTTGCACAGTCATCTACCGTATTACACATGCAGAGTGTCACATATAAACCTTACACAGTCATCTACCGTATTACACATGCACAGTGTCACATATAAACCTTACACAGTCATATACCGTATTACACATGCACAGTGTCACATATAAACCTTACAGAGTCATCTACCGTATTACACATGCAGAGTGTCACATATAAACCTTCCACAGTCAACTACCGTATTACACATGCAGAGTGTCACATATAAACCTTACACAGTCATCTACCGTATTACACATGCATAGTGTCACTTATAAACCTTACACAGTCAACTACCGTATTACACATGCAGTGTCACATATAAACCTTACACAGTCAACCACCGTATTACACATGCACAGTGTGACATATAAACCTTACACAGTCATCTACCGTATTACACATGCACAGTGTCACATATAAACCTTACACAGTCATCTACCGTATTACACATGCTCAGTGTCACATATAAACCTTACACAGTCATCTACCGTATTACACATGCACAGTGTCACATATAAACCTTACACAGTCATATACCGTATTACACATGCACAGTGTCACATATAAACCTTACACAGTCAACTACCGTATTACACATGCACAGTGTCACATATAAACCTTCCACAGTCAACTACCGTATTACACATGCAGAGTGTCACATATAAACCTTACACAGTCATCTACCGTATTACACATGCACAGTGTCACATATAAACCTTACACAGTCAACTACCGTATTACACATGCACAGTGTCACATATAAACCTTCCACAGTCAACTACCGTATTACACATGCAGAGCGTCACATATAAACCTTACACAGTCATCTACCGTATTACACATGCATAGTGTCACTTATAAACCTTACACAGTCAACTACCGTATTACACATGCAGTGTCACATATAAACCTTACACAGTCAACCACCGTATTACACATGCAGAGTGTCACATATAAACCTTACACAGTCAACTACCGTATTACACATGCAGTGTCACATATAAACCTTACACAGTCATCTACCGTATTACACATGCACAGTGTCACATATAAACCTTCCACAGTCATCTACCGTATTACACATGCATAGTGTCACATATAAACCTTACACAGTCATCTACCGTATTACACATGCATAGTGTCACATATAAACCTTACACAGTCATTACCGTATTACACAGGCACACTGTCACATATAAACCTTCCACAGTCATATACCGTATTACACATGCATAGTGTCACATATAAACCTTACACAGTCAACTACCGTATTACACATGCATAGTGTCACATATAAACCTTACACAGTCATCTACCGTATTACACATGCACAGTGTCACATATAAACCTTACACAGTCCTCTACCGTATTACACATGCAGAGTGTCACATATAAACCTTATAAAGTCATCTACCGTATTACACATGCACAGTGTCACATATAAACCTTACACAGTCAACTCCCGTATTACACATGCATAGTGTCACATATAAACCTTACACAGTCATCTACCGTATTACACATGCATAGTGTCACATATAAACCTTACCCAGTCATCTACCGTATTACACATGCATAATGTCACATATAAACCTTACACAGTCAACTACCGTATTACACATGCATAGTGTCACATATAAACCTTACACAGTCATCTACCGTATTACACATGCATAGTGTCACTTATAAACCTTACACAGTCAACTACCGTATTACACATGCATAGTGTCACTTATAAACCTTACACAGTCAACTACCGTATTACACATGCATAGTGTCACATATAAACCTTACAGAGTCAACTACCGTATTACACATGCACAGTGTCACATATAAACCTTACACAGTCATCTACCGTATTACACATGCATAGTGTCACATATAAACCTTCCACAGTCATCTACCGTATTACACATGCACAGTGTCACATATAAACCTTACACAGTCATCTACCGTATTACACATGCAGAGTGTCACATATAAAACTTACAGAGTCATCTACCGTATTACACATGCACAGTGTCACATATAAACCATACAGAGTCATCTACCGTATTACACATGCACAGTGTCACATATAAACCTTACACAGTCAACTACCGTATTACACATGCACAGTGTCACATATAAACCTTACACAGTCATCTACCGTATTACACATGCACAGTGTCACATATAAACCTTCCACAGTCAACTACCGTATTACACATGCAGAGTGTCACATATAAACCTTACACAGTCATCTACCGTATTACACATGCAGTGTCACTTATAAACCTTACACAGTCAACTACCGTATTACACATGCCGTGTCACATATAAACCTTACACAGTCAACCACCGTATTACACATGCAGAGTGTCACATATAAACCTTACACAGTCAACTACCGTATTACACATGCAGTGTCACATATAAACCTTACACAGTCATCTACCGTATAACACATGCACAGTGTCACATATAAACCTTACACAGTCATCTACCGTATTACACATGCACAGTGTCACATATAAACCTTACACAGTCCTCTACCGTATTACACATGCATAGTGTCACATATAAACCTTCCACAGTCATCTACCGTATTACACATGCATAGTGTCACATATAAACCTTACACAGTCATCTACCGTATTACACATGCATAGTGTCACATATAAACCTTACACAGTCATTACCGTATTACACAGGCACAGTGTCACATATAAACCTTCCACAGTCATATACCGTATTACACATGCATAGTGTCACATATAAACCTTACAGAGTCATCTACCGTATAACACATGCATAGTGTCACATATAAACCTTCCACAGTCAACTACCGTATTACACATGCAGAGTGTCACATATAAACCTTACACAGTCATCTACCGTATTACACATGCACAGTGTCACATATAAACCTTACACAGTCAACTACCGTATTACACATGCACAGTGTCACATATAAACCTTCCACAGTCAACTACCGTATTACACATGCAGAGTGTCACATATAAACCTTACACAGTCATCTACCGTATTACACATGCATAGTGTCACTTATAAACCTTACACAGTCAACTACCGTATTACACATGCAGTATCACATATAAACCTTACACAGTCAACCACCGTATTACACATGCAGAGTGTCACATATAAACCTTACACAGTCAACTACCGTATTACACATGCAGTGTCACATATAAACCTTACACAGTCATCTACCGTATTACACATGCACAGTGTCACATATAAACCTTCCACAGTCATCTACCGTATTACACATGCATAGTGTCACATATAAACCTTACACAGTCATCTACCGTATTACACATGCATAGTGTCACATATAAACCTTACACAGTCATTACCGTATTACACAGGCACAGTGTCACATATAAACCTTCCACAGTCATATACCGTATTACACATGCATAGTGTCACATATAAACCTTACACAGTCAACTACCGTATTACACATGCAGTGTCACATATAAACCTTACACAGTCATCTACCGTATTACACATGCACAGTGTCACATATAAACCTTACACAGTCCTCTACCGTATTACACATGCAGAGTGTCACATATAAACCTTATAAAGTCATCTACCGTATTACACATGCACAGTGTCACATATAAACCTTACACAGTCAACTCCCGTATTACACATGCATAGTGTCACATATAAACCTTACACAGTCATCTACCGTATTACACATGCATAGTGTCACATATAAACCTTACCCAGTCATCTACCGTATTACACATGCATAATGTCACATATAAACCTTACACAGTCAACTACCGTATTACACATGCATAGTGTCACATATAAACCTTACACAGTCATCTACCGTATTACACATGCATAGTGTCACTTATAAACCTTACACAGTCAACTACCGTATTACACATGCATAGTGTCACTTATAAACCTTACACAGTCAACTACCGTATTACACATGCATAGTGTCACATATAAACCTTACAGAGTCAACTACCGTATTACACATGCACAGTGTCACATATAAACCTTACACAGTCATCTACCGTATTACACATGCATAGTGTCACATATAAACCTTCCACAGTCATCTACCGTATTACACATGCACAGTGTCACATATAAACCTTACACAGTCATCTACCGTATTACACATGCAGAGTGTCACATATAAAACTTACAGAGTCATCTACCGTATTACACATGCACAGTGTCACATATAAACCATACAGAGTCATCTACCGTATTACACATGCACAGTGTCACATATAAACCTTACACAGTCAACTACCGTATTACACATGCACAGTGTCACATATAAACCTTACACAGTCATCTACCGTATTACACATGCACAGTGTCACATATAAACCTTCCACAGTCAACTACCGTATTACACATGCAGAGTGTCACATATAAACCTTACACAGTCATCTACCGTATTACACATGCAGTGTCACTTATAAACCTTACACAGTCAACTACCGTATTACACATGCCGTGTCACATATAAACCTTACACAGTCAACCACCGTATTACACATGCAGAGTGTCACATATAAACCTTACACAGTCAACTACCGTATTACACATGCAGTGTCACATATAAACCTTACACAGTCATCTACCGTATAACACATGCACAGTGTCACATATAAACCTTACACAGTCATCTACCGTATTACACATGCACAGTGTCACATATAAACCTTACACAGTCCTCTACCGTATTACACATGCATAGTGTCACATATAAACCTTCCACAGTCATCTACCGTATTACACATGCATAGTGTCACATATAAACCTTACACAGTCATCTACCGTATTACACATGCATAGTGTCACATATAAACCTTACACAGTCATTACCGTATTACACAGGCACAGTGTCACATATAAACCTTCCACAGTCATATACCGTATTACACATGCATAGTGTCACATATAAACCTTACAGAGTCATCTACCGTATAACACATGCATAGTGTCACATATAAACCTTACACAGTCAACTCCCGTATTACACATGCATAGTGTCACATATAAACCTTACACAGTCATCTACCGTATTACACATGCATAGTGTCACATATAAACCTTACCCAGTCATCTACCGTATTACACATGCATAATGTCACATATAAACCTTACACAGTCAACTACCGTATTACACATGCATAGTGTCACATATAAACCTTACACAGTCATCTACCGTATTACACATGCATAGTGTCACTTATAAACCTTACACAGTCAACTACCGTATTACACATGCATAGTGTCACTTATAAACCTTACACAGTCAACTACCGTATTACACATGCATAGTGTCACATATAAACCTTACAGAGTCAACTACCGTATTACACATGCACAGTGTCACATATAAACCTTACACAGTCATCTACCGTATTACACATGCATAGTGTCACATATAAACCTTCCACAGTCATCTACCGTATTACACATGCACAGTGTCACATATAAACCTTACACAGTCATCTACCGTATTACACATGCAGAGTGTCACATATAAAACTTACAGAGTCATCTACCGTATTACACATGCACAGTGTCACATATAAACCTTACAGAGTCATCTACCGTATTACACATGCATAGTGTCACATATAAACCTTACACAGTCAACTACCGTATTACACATGCACAGTGTCACATATAAACCTTACACAGTCATCTACCGTATTACACATGCACAGTGTCACATATAAACCTTCCACAGTCAACTACCGTATTACACATGCAGAGTGTCACATATAAACCTTACACAGTCATCTACCGTATTACACATGCAGTGTCACATATAAACCTTACACAGTCATCTACCGTATAACACATGCACAGTGTCACATATAAACCTTCCACAGTCATCTACCGTATTACACATGCATAGTGTCACATATAAACCTTACACAGTCATCTACCGTATTACACATGCATAGTGTCACATATAAACCTTACACAGTCATTACCGTATTACACAGGCACAGTGTCACATATAAACCTTACACAGTCATATACCGTATTACACATGCACAGTGTCACATATAAACCTTACAGAGTCATCTACCGTATTACACATGCACAGTGTCACATATAAACCTTACACAGTCAACTACCGTATTACACATGCAAAGTGTCACATATAAACCTTACACAGTCATCTACCGTATTACACATGCACAGTGTCACATATAAACCTTCCACAGTCAACTACCGTATTACACATGCAGAGTGTCACATATAAACCTTACACAGTCATCTTCTGTATTTGCTGGAATATAAGACTTTTTTTTTCAGAGCAAATTCTCTGATAGTCTACTCGCCTTACATTCGAGCTTCCTCTTATATTCAAGCAAATATGGTAATATACATATTCTGATCTTTTTCCATTCAGTCCTGTGTCAGGGGTGGATCCAGGGATTGATCTCGGGAGGGGGCGCTGCCAGACTTTTTGGAGACAGCAGATAATGTATTGCATGCAAAACTCACAATATGTTATTTAATGTATAATACAGTTCTAACATTGTTTGAAACAGGGTCATGTATGCACCTCATTCCCTTCCACAGTGCCATGTATGGGGGTGCAATGCATACTTCCCAACTGTCCCGCTTTGAGTGGGACAGTCCCGATTTTGGATGTCTGTCCTGATGAACTCTACCTTTGTCCCACTTTTTGGGATTAGGAACCGCAATACCACGATCTTGAGATGGATCTCCGGTGTCTGGAATAGGGTTGCCACCTTTTCTTCAAAAAAATACCGGCCTTGGTACTGTCTCCATAGACTTAACATTGGCCTGATACCAATTTTTTACCGGCCTGCCGGTAAAATACCGGCCAGGTGGCAACCCTAGTCTGGAACCAGGCAGAGTGACAACAGCTCTACCGCACACTTGACCTCCAAAGCTCTGCCCCCTTCGGTGACCTGATTCAATGGGGGAAATGTTGGAAGGTATGCAATAGCAGCTCAGTGGGTGCAACCTTTTTTGAGATTTTGGGTGTTCCTCAGCCCGGCTGAAGCATTCCCAGATGTTCTGACAGGAAAGTTGGACCAGAAGAACAGGTCATTATGCTTGTAAGGGATGTTGCTTCCATAGAGTTGACACTGGCCACAAGCCAATGTTTTACTGGCCTAGCAATAAAGTATCGGAGTCATGGCAGTCCTGTTTGTTACTGTATTTCCAACACCAAGGTAATAGTTAGAAATTGCAAAAAAAAAAGACAATAACTTTGTTAATGGAATAACATCAAAGGATATTTTATATTCTAAAAGCCTGTTTATAAACTTTTTTTTATTGTCCAATGTTACATTTCGTTACAATCAACTCACCTCACCCCATTGCACCCACGTCCAACAAATAAAACAAAAGATTTAAAAAAATCACCTGGTCCCTCCTGAAAACTTACACTGGTTTGCACACATGCAAGGGGAATTTGGAACATTACAAAATACAGTCTCAAAATAAGTAAATACTGTAATACATATTCTTTTTAAATGCTCCTTTCCGAACGCTAGCTGTAACTGAGATGCATTAAGACATTATTTGGTTTTCTTTCTAGCTGTTTATTCACTTTATTTGTTAATATAGTTATTTTAGCTCAGTTTGCTAGAAAAACAGCCAGTGGATCTACATTAAGCTAAACACTTGAGGACTAGGCCTATAGAACAACTATTTGAGGTATGAAGGTCTCAGAGGACCGGCCTGTATGGAGGAAGAGCTTTATCATAAATTAATCTGCTCTGTGCTATCTACTAGCAGTAGGCCATATACTTTGGTGTGTTAATTATATTGTCCCAAAGTAAGTTATCTTCGTTAGTTATACTCGTCCACTAGAGCTTACACTTATATTATCCATGTTTCCAGCGACACAAATAGTGAGGCGCTCAGATAATACGCTTGTGAGTGTTTGACTGGGAAAGGGGAGGCTATTTCACATATTCTGTTTTAGGTGTTTAATACATATCGCACCATTGGTGGATATTTAAAGGACAATAGTCACTGTAAGGTTACTATTAATAAGCAGTATTCATATAGCACCTTTCTCAAATCGCCTTTTAGCGCACATTCTTGGGGAGGGGGGGGGGGGGGGGGAACGCCATTGGTATTTGATGTCTTGGGTTCTGAGTTGTCAGAGGGGCCAGAGATATTCTCCAGGGGATTCAGGCTGGAGGTCAGTCCTCATGAAGCTCAACTGAATGGCTCCTCAGAATCCTCAGGGGCGGTGCAAGTAGGAACGCATGTCGCCATTGGACAGCTGAGGCCTAGTGCCCCGATGTCCGGTCCCGTTAAACGTTGAGGTGTATATTTTTTCTTTGCACCTCATGTCCACAAAGAGTAATCTTTGTGGAGCCCAATCCAGCATATTTTCCATTATGAGGGCGCTTGTGTGTTTTTATTCTCTACATTCACTGTAGAAAAATGTGTCTGGTGACAGTGTCCCTTTAAGAGGAAAATAATTACATCCCTGCACAGGTTACTCTGTCTCTCTGTGTCCTTTTATAAAATTCCTTAACCATTCCATTGTGTTCCTCAATACCAGGGCAGTGGCCCTCAGTGCAGGAAGTCCTCGCCCCTGGGCTTATTTGTGACATTTTTCTTACAAAGAAGCTTAAAGGGCTAAATATAGGTCAGCCTGGCAACCATGGCTGACAGCCAGGGATCTGGGTGTGGGGCAGCTGGAATGAATAAGAATGAGAACTGCTGCCCTCTTGTGTCATTTCACTGTATTGCAGCCAGCTATATTATACATAGCTAGGGGAAGACTATTTATAAGTGTTATAAGTGTTGAATTAATTTTCTTGTTTTCAGGTATGTGCTGAGAGGCATGTACAGTAGAATAAAACACATGTAAGCCTATGAAAACAAAATACAAAATACAGTTTCATACAAATAAGTTCTGGAGAGACCTAATAACATAAAAGTACACATTACAAGGGATACAAATGCAGAAAGAAAAGTCCTGCGCTCACTCCCATCACTGGGCGGCTGCAACGACTACAGTACACATCAGCCTCAATATATAGTAAAAACCAAAGAAAAACAAGTTACCTGCGCTCTCTCCTTTATCCCTATGTATTTTTAAAAAAAAATGGAGGTTTTTTAGTTACCTCCAATGGCCATGAGAGGATGAGCCCACCTGCCAACGTCAAGGCAGACCCCCCTAGGTGGGTCCTAACTCTAACCATTCACCTTGCTTCTTTGAGCCTCTGGCAAAAATCTCTAAAGAGACAGAAAGGGGTATTTTTTATATACACCCCTATACATTATTAACCCTTAACACATGGGATGGGCGGCTCATTGTAACAAGGCTGAGTAATACAAAAGATGGATACAAATGCAGAAAGAAGGGACTTTATCACTGTGGTTTTTTTTTTTTTTTAACTATGTAGAGCATAAAAAAATGATTGAACATGATCTACACATTGTATTAGCAAAACTGCAATCATATTCCTAAACTAGGAGAAATATGTGTTTTAAATGTGTCTGTGGAGTCTCCTGCATATGACATCACCTGTGGCACGGTATGCAAATGACCTGCTATTCAGTTTGATCATAGATTTATATATATATATATATATATATATATATATATATATATATAGATTTATATAGTTTTAACCATAGATTTAGTTTTGGACAGCGGCTTTCCCAAAAAGGTTAATACACTTGAAACAAGATGTTCTGCAGCATCAGATACCGCGTACTCTTCACACAAGAAGACTTGTCACATCACGGTAATGTTTCAATCTGAGATAGGTAAATAGTTCAGAACTATAATTGTACCCCAGGAAAAGGTGTCTGTTCTTCTTCCATTGAAGTAAGTTAAAATCTTGCACATAGATAGATGGCGTCCTTAATGGAGTAACCATCCAGACAAAGGAGATGGCTCCCAATGAATTCCTCAATTTACATTCTTAACAAGTGCAGTGACTATAGAGCTATCAGTTCCAAATGGCTGATGGCATCAAGAGTAGACAATAGACATTATATATATAGAAATGCGTTAATGAAAGAATATTCCTCTACCAGGAGGCAGACATTTTGTTTAGAATCTTTGGTCAGATGGGTCAGATCTTTGTTCATCTGAACCAAGGTGAGTGAAGATCTGACCCAAGATTCTAAACAACATGTCTGCCCCCTGAGAGAACTATATGAAGTAAAGAAGCCTTGATATGGCACTTAATTTGTATTCTTTCACTAAAGAATTTATTTGTAAATCATCTACACTTGACACAATCTTTTAAATAAACGTAAGAAAATTGTTTGCTACAGTTATCCTTTAAAGATCCTGGAGAGACCCACTACAACAGGAATGGATCTAGGCCCCCGCATTTCTCCTGCTCAATATTATACCAAGCCATTTGGGTATTCTTATCCAAACCCCATGCCAAAAAATGTGCAAGTTGAGTAGCTCTATGGAGATTAAACAAATCTGGGTGGCCCAAACCCCGACAGTTCAGATTTATTTTTTAAACTTCCCATACATATCTTGGGTTTCCCTGCCCATACATATCTTGGGTTTCCATGCCCATACATATCTTGGGTTTCCATGCCCATACATATCTTGGGTTTCCGTGCCCATACATATCTTGGGTTTCCGTGCCCATACATATCTTGGGTTTCCATACCCATACATATCTTGGGTTTCCGTGCCCATACATATCTTGGGTTTCCATGCCCATACATATCTTGGGTTTCCATACCCATACATATCTTGGGTTTCCATACCCATACATATCTTGGGTTTCCATACCCATACATATCTTGGGTTTCCATGCCCATACATATCTTGGGTTTCCATGCCCATACATATCTTGGGTTTCCATGCCCATACATATCTTGGGTTTCCCTGCCCATACATATCTTGGGTTTCCGTACCCATACATATCTTGGGTTTCCATGCCCATACATATCTTGGGTTTCCCTGCCCATACATATCTTGGGTTTCCATGCCCATACATATCTTGGGTTTCCATGCCCATACATATCTTGGGTTTCCATACCCAAACATATCTCGGGTTTGATGCCCATACATATCTCGGGTTTGATGCCCATACATATCTTGGGTTTCCATACCCATACATATCTCGGGTTTGATGCCCATACATATCTCGGGTTTGATGCCCATACATATCTTGGGTTTCCCTGCCCATACATATCTCGGGTTTGATGCCCATACATATCTTGGGTTTCCATACCCATACATATCTCGGGTTTGATGCCCATACATATCTCGGGTTTGATGCCCATACATATCTTGGGTTTCCATACCCATACATATCTCGGGTTTGATGCCCATACATATCTCGGGTTTGATGCCCATACATATCTTGGGTTTCCATACCCATACATATCTCGGGTTTGATGCCCATACATATCTTGGGTTTCCATACCCATACATATCTCGGGTTTGATGCCCATACATATCTTGGGTTTCCATGCCCATACATATCTCGGGTTTGATGCCCATACATATCTTGGGTTTGATGCCCATACATATCTTGGGTTTCCATGCCCATACATATCTCGGGTTTGATGCCCATACATATCTTGGGTTTCCATGCCCATACATATCTCGGGTTTGATGCCCATACATATCTTGGGTTTCCATACCCATACATATCTCGGGTTTGATGCCCATACATATCTTGGGTTTCCATACCCATACATATCTCGGGTTTGATGCCCATACATATCTCGGGTTTGATGCCCATACATATCTTGGGTTTCCATACCCATACATATCTTGGGTTTCCATACCCATACATATCTTGATATCAATTGCTCAAAATCTTTTAGTGTCGCTATTGGGATCGGGAAGGGCATTGCCCTAAATAGATACAATATTTTGGGAATTACATATGCTTTCACAACATTAATGGGCACCATCCAGGAAAGTCCAAGCCCTTCCATTCATGTAGCATGTCCCGTATCTCCGCTTCCTCGCGAAAAAGCTGTTGAATTATTTCATCGAAACGCGTCGGGCTGGCTATTCTCCATTGTTCATTTTGTGTGTTCGGACTGAATTCCAGTGACCGCTGCTTTCTATTTTATCCAATCTGGTTCCCGGGTTGTTTGTAAATGTACACTCACATTGAGAGATACTCCAATTCGTCTCATTTTGATCACACATTTCACTTCAATTTATTTCATTAATTTACCATCAGCGTGTTTATTGCATTTATTCCAGACTGTCTGCACCATCGCCTGCTTTTTTTTCTTCTGCCCTATTTCTGACACCAAGGAGGAGTTTTTGGGAGGCGGCATCTCAATACCGTTGCCACCCCTCCCCCGTCTATACGGTACAATATTATTTGGTAAATATGTTTGGCGATCACAAATATGCTAAGATGCTATGGTGTAAACCTTGGAGGAATACCGAAAATGTATGGAGCAAAACTCTGTGCTTCACTAATAATATAGTACATAGGTAATGATTCAGGTTCATTTAAAGAGACAGTACCAGACAAATATTTTTAGATACAGATACTGCATCATATACAGTAAAGAAAAAGGAACAGCACCGTCTTATAATTTCTTTCCTCAAGACTTCCCATCTCCTACACAGTGTAAGAGTTATTTGCTGTTACTATAGGAAATACCTTATCCTGCTCTACTCTGCAGAGCCTCATGGTGGCAGCATATACCTGGGTTGGCACACACTGGTACACCGTGTATATTACAGGTTGCTGTAGCAGCATTACATACAGATTAAGAAAAATAAATAAATATCTGCTGTCTCCATGACATCACAAAGGAGAATAATTATTTTGCAAACGGTGCTAGGTTTGACCTGGATGCTCCATGTTTCACAGCTGCCTACAGGTCCACCAGGTCACGGGGGACCACTTTCAGGTGGTGCCATCTTTTTTTTTTTATGGTCACCCCCCTTCACAGCTTCTCAGACCCTGTCCATTTTTAGTTTAGTGTCCCACTTATGTTTAGGGACAACTGTAGCACAAAATAAACTTATGTTTAATTGAAAGATTGCATTAAATGTGTTCTACAGATATTATTTAAAGGGACATTGCACACGGGTTTACTAACGGCTGTGTCTCACATGCGAGACACAGCAGTTCCTGGTTGTCGTCAGCACGCGCACAGCCAATCCGAGCAGGGGCTCTTCTGACTGCTGAATGCGAGGGTCTCTCACTGCTAATGCACAGAGAGACCCTCGATCTTGAATGGGATCAGCAGGAGGGACCTTAACTAGGCTGATCCCATGCAAAAACTAGGGTCTCTCTCTGCGCTAGCCTTCTTTGCTCCAAACTGCTGTAATAGGGGGTGGACATGTTTAGAATCTTTTCCTTCATTGGATTCTAAACATGTCTGCCCCAGCTCGAGGTTTATGGAGCAAAGAGTACTCGGTCCGATATGTTATATAGGTTCTTCACATCCCAGCTTAATTCAATTTTTCAGTTAAACATAAATGAATATTTTGGTCCGGTGCCCTTTACTTGTGTGCTGTTATGTTTTTAAACCCTACCAATGCTTATAAAAATATCACAATAACTTTTAATAGTTCAGTTCCGACTGAAACTCTGGCCAGGTGCTCTGCTTACCTTCTCTAGTAATGTGCCTTAAAAGTATAGAAGAGGCACCTATTAGGGTTGCCATTTTTTTAACAAAATGTATTCCACATTATATGGAATATAAGCCCCATAGCCCCCCAAACAGTCTCTGTAACACCATAGCCCCCCAAACAGTCTCTGTAACACCATAGCCCCCCAAACAGTCTCCGTAACACCATAGCTCCTCAGTCTCTGTAAAACCATAGCCCCCCAAACAGTCTCTGTAACACCATAGCCCCCCAAACAGTCTCTGTAACACCATAGCTCCTCAGTCTCTGTAACACCATAGCCCCCCAGTCTCCATAACATCATACACCTAGTCTCTGTAACACCATAGCCCGCCAAACAATCTCTATAAAACCATAGCCCCCAACCAGTCTCTGTAACACCATAGCCCCCCAAACAGTCTCCGTAGCACCATAGACCCCCAAAGAGTCTCTGTAACACCATAGCCCCCCAGTCTCCATAACATCATACACCTAGTCTCTGTAACACCATAGCCCCCCAGTCTCCATAACATCATACCCCCAGTCTCTGTAACACCATAGCCCCGCCAAACAATCTCTATAAAACCATAGCCCCCAACCAGTCTCTGTAACACCATAGCCCCCCAAACAGCCTCTGTAACACCATATCCCCCCTAACAGTCTCTGTAACACCAAATAGCCTCTATCCCTAATTTACCTGTGCAATCTTTGCCTTAAAGCAGCTTGCTGTGTCCCTCCCTCTGGGTGGACAGATCCAGCATGCAGGAAATGGCTGTGATGTCACTTCCTGTATGCTAGATATGACAGGTGCAGGGAGAGAAATCATCTGCTCTCTTCACTTCCTGTGCTGCTATGCTGGAAACACTGGTAGCTAGCGGCATTTAAAGGGGCAGTCTTGTATTGCCAGTATTTTACTACTGTTGCTGAGCAACCCTAGCACCTATTAAATAATAGCCATATTGCCCTAATGTTTTGGGGGAAACTGAATATGACAGTGGTGGGCTCCCTTTAATGGTGAGCCACAGTCAAATACTCATTGGATAAAGCAGCTCTGCACATGCGTGTTCCTTCATTTTACAAAACTAGAAACATAACAGGACACTCTAGGCATCAAATTAATCAGGATGCATCTGGTAGTGTTTAGTCTGTACATTGATCTGTTGTTGTTTTTTGCAACATATAAACACATGCAGGGAATCCTTGGGAATACCTTTTTACTGCTCTAGTTCTATTTTTGTTGTTTAATACAAAAATGAAATGTAGTCATTGCAAATGAACAGGGCCCTCTTTCACAGAGCTTGTGCAGTTTTCATTCATTAATGGTGTCTGGCACACTGGAGAATGAATACTGCACATGCTACCTCGCCCCACGGTGTACGTGGCATTAATGGGGGAAGAAGCTGGGGATATGCTGGTGACATCACTAACATCTTGCACATCATGTGCCGTGGGTCTCACAATGTACCACTACGGTATTATCGCCAAAAGTTCTGGATTCCGGGTCCTGTTTTGAGAATGCAGAGCATACCTCCCAAATGTCCATATTTAGGAGGGAAGGTGCCTATTTTGAACTCAAATCGCCCTGACCCTTTTTTCTAGGAGCTCAACATTTTTTATTTGTATAACTGTATCACTCGGTTACAGAAAAATAAAACAAACAATAAAGTGAGTTTCAACAGCAGTAAATGAGTTTTTATATTAATCTGTGTAAATTAAATACTTAATATTTGTTCTAAAAGACTTCAAATTGCATAGTTACCTATGTTCCAATAAGGCTGTGCCGCCAGCAATACAAGTCACAAATATATCAAAGAGTTTTAAATAGAAAAACACATAAAAAACCCCAAAACACATTATAAAAAAAGAAAAACAATAACCGAAGGGGGTTATATGAGGTCCATATAAAGTATATAATTCACCCAACATAAAAAAAACCTACGTGCTTTTTAGGAAGGAGAGAGGGCCACACAAAATTGGTTGTAGGCCACAGGATTTCCTATACCGAACAGTGTTTAATTTCTTGTCATTGTTGTTCAGAGGTACTCATTTCATAACATCGGTCATATTTCCTCAGATATATTTGTGGTCCATATGATACAGAAACAGCTTGTTGCAGCTCTGCGGTATGAGGATGGATATACGCACAGACCGAGGCCAACTATCCATGGAAGTATTGGGGCTGATGTGTACTGTAGTCGTTGCAGCCGCCCAGTGATGGGAGTGAGCACAGGACTTTTCTTTCTGCATTTGTATCCATGGAAATGTCTATGTGATCTGCACCCCGATGAATTAATTGGTTTCTATCTGGAACTCCAGACACAATAGACATGTAGTAAAAATATACATTTTTTTTTTATTAAGACCGTAGTCTTACTTAAAATAACAAACGCCTGAAAAAAATAATACCGGTATATTCAAAAATCTGCATCAAATACATGCCATAGACATAGAAGCCATTTATACACATTGGGGTAATTACAGTTAGTTAGCAAATTGTAATAAAGTTGAAAATCCTTCTTTATCCTGTGTGTAATCCCTCACCATCCTAGTTCATGGACAGAGCAGGAGATCCTAATGTAAACCCAGTGTATAAATAAAACATTACAAAAAAAAACCAAAAAACACCCACTGCATTGACATCTGAGGATAAATAAGCCAAAATAAACATGAATACTATCAAAGATTAATGAGGGCACAATCTCCCTTGTGGTGATACAGGGTCCTGGTCCTGCTGCAGAAGGCAGAGAGGTGGTGTGATAGAGTTCTATGGATGTAATAAGCATCTAGGTGCAATATGCACAGGGAGGTGTGAATAAACAGGGAGAAGTGTGCCAAGGAGGCAGGGGGTGCTGGTGCAAAGTACTGCCCCCTCCTCTACCACAGAGTGTCCTCCCCTCTGCAAACAGCAGATCTGTGTGTGTGTGTCTCCTGCAGCACCCCCCCTCTCTCTCTCTCTTGGTGTCACTAGCTGTCCCTCCTCTCTCTCTCTCTTCCCATCTCTCCTCCTCCATCAGACCCTCCTCCTCCTCCCTCTCCCCTGCAGTCAGCTGATAGCAGCCCTCTCTCTCTCTCTCCTCTTGGATCGGATTTAGCTGTTGGACCGGTTCAGGATGGCACCAAGCGGACTCAAGGCAGTGGTGGGAGAAAGTAAGATGGGGGGGCAAGAGGAAGACTGGGGTGGTGGTAGAGTTTCTTGGGAGGGGCAGGTGCCTTATTGCCTCAAGGGGTTCATGTCTGTTTTTACTCCAGACCCCTCCCTGTGTCCTGCGGATGTGCATCTGCATCATGCACCATCTCCATCCTTCATCCCTGTATACCTTCTTCCACCCATCCTTTTTCACCCTCTTCTCCCACCCATCCCTCCATTTGGTCCCTGCATCCTTTCAGCCACATCTAGCTGTCAGGTCCTCCTGGCTGTCAGGGCCAGCTTTCCCCTAACTGTATATTACTGCAGGATCCATCACTCATTGCTGCTCCTCCCATCACCCCATACACCCCTCTCTGTAATTCAACTGTGCATCCTTAGAAAAGCTGTAGGTTTCTATAAAAAAAAAAAAAAATACATATATATATATTAAATCTAATTCCATATGCTGTCTCCATCCATCACTGATTTTAATCCCTCCCTCTTGACACCCCGCTAGTCCTGTATTGTGCCTCCCCCTATAGTAAATAATAATCAATATATCCCTTCTCACTAATACCCTTCCATGTCTCCTTACAATTGGTTTGGAACCCTTTAATTATTCATGTACCCAGCTTAGAAGAATGTATTTATCTCTCATTGCTTTTTAAGGCATACTATATATATTACATTCCTATTGTTATTAACCCTACACCCCTGGGACATATTGCACAAAATACTCCTCTCTATTTAATGAGAAACTATCTCTCAAATTTTTCCTTTGAAGGGTGGAGATGGGGGGCACTTAAAACATGGACTCTCCTGGGCAGTTAATTTTAAATCATCTCTGTAATAACCTATATTTTCTATAACTGACACCTGGTCACTTGTGTAATATATCGATTTAGATATATATTCAATAAAACAAGATGCTCACATATTTATAAATAATACATTCATTCAGCATCACAAATTGACAATGAAAAATTAGCATTGGAAAGTACATTTGCAAGCAGCGGGATTAATTTCTTTGTATCAGTTTATTTTGAAATTAATTAATTTTACCTGCCCCTAAATATTCCCTAAAGTTAAGATGTCTGCTATTTTTGTTACGTGTGGTTAACATGCTCATCAATCTCACAGGCGCTGTGATGTCAGATTATTATAGTTTTTTTTTTTTTTTTTTAGTTCTTTGTGAATGCAAAGCTATCAGTATGTGCAGGGTACAGAGTCAATGTATGCATTATATATGTGCCGTGTGTAGGTGATCAGGTCGATCTGGGCTTCTGTGGTTCGTACCAAAGCTGTGCAGAATTTACTATCACACACTTGTGACGTTTACACCTCTGTAGATACACTTTATATGTTATACACTTACTACGCACCCACGAAAGTAGAAATGCATAAATATCAGACATTTTGGGGGATATATTGTTTATTCACACAGTGTATGGGATCTGTTTTGTCTGTCATCTGTAGACATATATGATCCCATATATCGCTGGAATGTAAATATTGATCTATATTGTGTGCTAGCAGAATTGATAGCAAAAGCAATGATCATAAAATCTTGGTGCTGGCTGCAAAGGTTATTTAAATAAATAATTCAAACCCTTTTTTTGGGGGGGGGGGGGTTATGTGTCAAGAGCAAATTGGGGGCTCAGATGTTTAAAAGTAGAAAAAAATCGTAAAGAAACAGTTGGTCTTCAATGCTGCTTGCTCCACTATTAGCCATAGAATTGTGTGTTATACATTACTCCTTTTTTGTTTTTTGTTTGAAGGAACCAGAGAGTGCCAGCAATGATGCAATACAGGCAATTGGGCAGGATAGATGAATCCTGTTCAGGAGCTGGGTCTGTAATTTGAATTTTGCGTGTAAGGAAGGAATACTAGAACAATAGGAGGAGTATATGGAAGCATTATAAAAAATATGTTAGAGATAGAGATTAGCATAACTCCCATCATGCCCTGGCAACACTGGGGGGAGTGGCACAATAGAGTTCCGTTGGCACTGTAAGATGTAAAGTGGTATTAATATGTGAAGCTATAGGGATGGGGATGTATGGAACAATAGAAGAAGTTATTGTGAGAGTTTAAATGGAGGAATATATTGCATTATGAAAGTGGTTAAATCTGGGAAAAATTGGAGTTATATGGAAGGTGTATTCACTAAGGGCTTTACTCAAAGACCTCCAGTTATCTTTAAATTGGGACATTCAGGCATTAGGGAAATGAGCCCAAATTCTCCTGAAATCGGCAAAATATAGCTGTATCGCCTCCTCGCCCCCAAATTCGGCCAAGGTAAATTGGTAGCTTTGAACATCCTATTATTTCCTATGGGGTGTTCGAGGCTATCAATGTGTAATTGAAAATATAGCCTCGAACGACCCAGTATTTTCTATGAGGCATTTGAACCTACCTTTTTCATAAAAAAAAAAAAAAAAATAGCTCAAACCCCCCCCCCCCCCAAAAATACCCCTGAATAAAAATTAAAATAATAATTCCCCTATTTATGAATAAATGAATAATTAAAAATAATGTTAATGTAATATTAAAAAAAAACACTAAAAAGAAATATATATATATATATAAAACATAATGTAATAAAATATATTATAAGATAATAAAGTGTATACAATAATATCATAATAATAAAATAAACACATATAATACATATTATTAATATATGTAACTAAATATATATATATATATATATATATATATATATATATATATATATATATATACAACTTACAACATTTAAATACAATAATATAAAGTAATACAACAATGAATAAACATGTATATATCACATATATTTCATAATCCAAGTATGTATTGCATTTAATTTAGTACAGTCTCTGCCTGAAGAGGTGGTGCTAGCAAATACAATAGATGCCTTTAAAATGGGTCTACATACTTTTTAATGTATGTTAGTACAGATATTAATATTTATTTAGTGCTTTGTATCCAAGGAGAAGTCTGATTGTCTTGGATTTTTTCCCATTTGAAATTGATGGAATTAGGTGGGGGGTTTTTTTGCCTTCTTTTGGATCAACAGCGGTAAACAAGGATTAGGAAAAGTCTTTTTCGAACCTAAACTAATATGTAACTATGTAACACATGTATTTAGTATTTATTAACCCCAATACATGTTAGGGAGTTGCCACATACAGGTTTAGTATACCTTATCCCAAATTGTATTATTTTTATTTTATAAGTAGCATAGTCAGAATACAAGCCCACAACAGTCTATTTATCGTTCAGCCCCCTTAAGCTTTGATATAGCCTTTCCATGCATGCTCGGATTCCCCCATGTCCAGAAATGGTCATACAATGGCACGTGTGCAGACCTGACACGCCAACAGCAGATTCCCAACGATGCCACACATCACAGCTACATCACAGTAACAGTGATTTATTAGCTCTATACAGTATTTGCATTGATACTACTGTATTTCATGAGAGCTGAGATGCTTTAATATATCTTATTATTGAAAATGATCAGTTATCTGAACTGACCCGTTATCCAAAATACTTGTTGTCCCGGGCATTTTGGATAAGGGATACGCAACCTGTATATGGATATACAGTCAGCAACATATATTATTTTTTTATTACACTGCAACATAACAGCTCTTCTTGTGTAACAATACCGGTGATATCATGCCAGCTATAGGTCACGTGTCACATGTATTACAGTACCATTTCATGTCCACAGTGTGGATGCCAACATTGATAGGCAGTTAACCATTGCCCACTGTGGATATAGAAGGGTACCTTTACTTATGTGAGTGAGTTAAGCAAAGGCATTACTACAACCAACCGTGAACCGTTAGTAAAATTGGCACGTCGGCCCCTGACCACGTAGCAGATCAGCACATGATACCATCATTGCAATAAACTCCCACTGTACACAGTATCAGCATTGTCCCCACATCACTTCTCAGTGCAGCGGTTGCAGACTACACATTGTCTGATGGCATCACTAGAGAGGCAGGAAATTCCATGTATTTGAATTCAATTATTCTCATTGGTTCCTGCAGCAAAAAATAAAGGAAATTGACTTTTACATAGCTAGTGTGGGCAGTCCTGGCTTCTTGCAAATTGCTGTAATTTCACAATTTCATCTAGGTGTAAGTATTTTATATTTTAAGCAATGCAAATAGTAAAACATGCATTGTAAAGTACTTTGAAAGCACAGTAATATGCATTAACAATTGAAAGATGCATTTTGGGGACCAGACCGTCCCTTTAAGTTCATCTAATTTTAACTGACCTTTAGAGAAAGGCAGGATAAGTCAAGAAGCAATAGTGAAAGTAAACAGTAAATGCAGAGTCCAAGTGGAAAAGGTTATTAGTGGGACCTTAGAGTGAGACCATCTGTCCCCTGGTGGGAGGCAATGATATTTAGCTATATCCACTACCTACCAAGCTCTGTCCCATTTCTAGACAGAACCACCCATTTAAGTGCTGGCTCCACCTACCGCAAAGTGCTGACCCCACCCCCTCGGTTACGCCAGACTTTCCTCTTCCTGTCTCCGCAGGAAGTGAAATGGGGAGATCACAAGTATGCCGTGGCACTAATGTTTCCAAGTGTGCAAGACTTATAGGGAATTATAGATAGATATGGGATGATGGGGAATGGTTTAGTAGGAGATTTTGTTCATTATAAGGATTGCATGGGCTTTATGTGAAAATTAAATGGATTGACCATGCACCAGAGCATTGTTTCTTTAATGGAAGCAAAAGCTAAAAATACTTTTTCAGAGATTCTTAACATGTATGTTTGCACGCCGGTCTCATACTCGGCTCTGTCTCTCAGAGGCAGAGCTGATCTGGCTGCAGGTGCATGCTCAGAGCAGGTGCTCACAGCTTGGTCCTGACATAGTATGATGGATGCTGACCTAGTTAAGTTCCCCTCTACTGATTATACATTCCAATCAGGGTCTCTCACTGCATTAGCAATGAGTGACAGTCGGGGACGGAATCAGCCTGCAAGGTTCACAGCGATTAATGGAGACTGCCGGTCAGAGGATGAACTGGCATGTATCTTAAAGGGAGCTCATGCTAAGAATATATAGAATTAAAAAAATGATGGATATTGATCTATACATTGTGTTAGCAGCATTGCATGCAAACGAGAAATGATTTCAAGAGACATTGTTTGTACTGTGTACGAAGAGCATAAAATGAACTGCTTTTCAATGGGAAATGTGTCATTTGCATACCGTGCCACAGGTGATGTCATAAGCAGAAGACTCCACAGACACATTTTTCTATGAATTTAGGAATTTGCTTGCAATTTTGCTAATACAATGTATAGATCATTCCCATTCACTTGTTATGCTATATATTCACAGTAAAAACAATGTTTGGGTGATACAGTCCCTTTAAATGAGTCTGTGGTGTCTCCTGTTTATGGCATCATCTTGTGGCTTGTGGAAATATGCTGATTTGCATATCAGCCTGCAGGGTGATGTCATAAACAGCAGACACCACAGACACATTTACAATATTTCTCTTATTTTAGGCATTTGCGTGCAGTTTTTCATCCTTTTTTGTTCTGTACAATCAAGCAATGTTTAGACTGACAGAGCCTCATCCTAGGGCAATGCTGGGCCATTCTCGTTTGTGCTGAAAAACATTATTTTAGTGGCCTGACCATATTCCTGCTCCACACAGGCCCTGTGGCCTCCCCCAGGCACATTGCTGACAGATTGCAGCCTGTTAATCAGCTTGTGTCCAGAGGATACAGCGATTAATCACTTATCTCTGGATCCTTCCTACTTCGTCACTTCAGTTAATAATGGATAAACCTCCTTCCCACTTCATCACGTCAGTTTATATGGCTAAACCTATTTATTTGTTGTGGTCCGCAGATGAGGACATGAAGAGTCATGGGAGTTGTAGTTCACAGAAGCCGATTTTAGGTCACCTATCCTGTTAAGACATAAGCATATTGCATGACCCTTTGTGCCTCTCATAGCACACAAACAACACTTTCTTATTTTATTTTAAATATTATTATTATCTTTAATTGGTAATGCATCAAAATGTTTAATATTGCAAGAGGGGTGCATAAATATGTACATAACAGATACAATTGTTTATTTAGTGCAGATCATTCACCACTTTTATACCTAAATGCCTTTTCAATGCCTTCTGACACTTTTTCCAAAGAGGGACACTTATTTTTGTGGGAGTGGGTGGAGCATTACTGGATCTTTTTCCGCAACTTTATGGTCAAATGAATTTTATTTATGTAATTTAGTACAAGAATTAAAGGACAACTGTAGCAAAAAATGAAGTTCTGTTAAACTGAAAGATGGCATCAAGTGTAGCATTTTATAAATAAATGTTTTAATGAAAGAATACAAATAAAGTACCTTATTGACCCATCTTTACTCCATATAGCTCTACCAGGAGGCAGACATTTTGTTTAGAATCTTTGGTCAGATCTTTGTTCATCTGAACCAGGGAGAGTGAAGATCTGACCCAAGATTCTAAACATGTCTGCCCCCTGTGAGAACGATATGATAGGATGGCCCTTTGCAAGCCACATGCAGCTCCCTGGCCACTTGTGGGAAATCAGTGGTGTAAATAATATAAAGATTACTCAACGGGATATTGTACTGCTGTTTAGAAGAAACAGAGAAAGTAAGCGGTGTCTAAATTGAGAGGAAGAGGGCAGGAACAGGCATATAACGATCCCAGTGTCCGTGGCAAGGACTTTAAAGGTCCATAGAGCATCATTAAGTTAAAAATCCCAGAAAATATTTACCACGATGATTATTGGGAATATATTTTATGATAAGGACATGATATTCATTTGAAGTTGAGTGAGTGTAATTTGAGGACTGCCTGTATTTGTTCACTTTATCAAAGGGCTAATTTTTAGACTGTACCGGCAGAGGTTGGTTCTGTAAGTTGAGCAAAGATTTACGACCCAACTTGTATACACCTGCCTCACCAGGTCCTAGATAATGGTTTTCCTCCAATCCTGTAATCCTCAATCACATCCTGTGCCCATATAATACAGATTACCTGCCAGCTTCATTAAGGTTGTTGTCGTAATTAAGGCAGGTTTTGTTGGTGAATTAGTGTGTACATGGCATTTAAGGTCAGTGTTGTTCAGGCTTAAAATAGGAGTCTTAATTAGTTGAGTATACATTTAGTTAGGTTCATAAAGTAGAGCAATTATACACAAGTGGCATAACATGATCCATACTGTTGCTTACACAAAACTGAATTTATGTTAAATTAAAAGATTACATCATGTGTAGACATAAATTGAAATTGTTACTGAAAAAATATAAATAATGTATCTTATGGATCCCTTTTTTTTTTTTTCTGTCCATATAGCTCTATTATGGGGCGGACATGTTGTTTAGAATCTTGGGTTAGATCTTCCTTCATCTTGAGGATTCTTCGAATCCAATCTTCATTCTACAGTTTACTGGGATAAGTTGCTTTCGAAAATAGTTTTTAAAATGAATTGAGTGTATCAGGAATTATTGCAGCATTCCGTAAACAGAATGATGGCTACTAATGTCTAAACAATAAAGGACTGAACTCTGATCTTCAGATGGACATCTGTACATATATGGAGTAAATAAACCTCCTGTACTGGGGGAGGCCATCTTGGAATAATTTGCATCATTTCTCCTCCCCATTCATTTACCCCACCCCTCGTGGGATGGCGGAGAAGACGTTGACTGTGTAGATGTGACATATATGGGGTACTTGAGCTTTTTAATGGTCGGAGGTGCCTGGTGTACCAGTCTTCAGGTGTCAAGAGCTGCCAGAGAGCCCACCAAACAAAGAATAGTGGCTATAATTCAGGCCGTCAGTGGTCCTGTGTTGGCGTGGGGGGTTGTTTTGAATAATGCCTCATGCCAGATTGGTGGCATTTTAAAAAAAGCAAAAGTTAAAAAAAGATAATACTTTTCTTGCCCACTTCTGTCTGATTGAAAGGAATTTGAAGATGTGCCTAGGGAGATAATGACTTTTCAGAGTAATAATAAGTTTTTATAGAATGCAAAATGTTGTTGCTAAGCAATCTAGACGATAATGGTATTAACCTCACAGCAGCATTCTTAAATTATAGAGAAGAATCCTCTGTGTAGGAAGTTGACTGTACTTTGCACAGAATAGCTCTATCAAGGGGCAGACATTTTGTTTAGAATCTTTGGTCATCTATCCAAGATGAAGTAGGACCTGACCGAAGATTCCAAACAACATGGCAAACCCCTGATAGAATTATATGGAGCAGAAAGGCTCAACAAGGTACTTTATTTGCATTTTTTTTCAGTAGCCAGGATTAACAGAAGCAAAAGTGAAAAAATTAAATAAATGTGTTTATGGTTGTAAAAGATGTAAGTACATAAAGTTGTGGTAGGAAACAGGTTAAAGAGGAACTAAACCCTCCATATTAACTGTTAATAAACAACATACAAAGCTTGCTGAACGATTCTCCAAAGCAACTCCCATATATTAGTGGGTGCCATATTTCGGAAAGTGTTCTCCTCAGCCTACCAAGGATTTCAAGGATTTCAAGGATTTTTTCAAGGATTTTAAGCATGCGTGGGATAGACACAAGGCTATCCAGGCTATAAGACCGGGAACGGGGGACTAATAAAAGTACTCAAAAAAAATAAAAAATTGGGCAGACTAGATGGACCGAATGGTTCTTATCTGCCGACACATTCTATGTTTCTATGTTTCTACCAGCACTTAGTGGTGTGTGGCTTCTGTGACGTTGAACGCACATCCAGGGAATTTTTTATGTTGGATGCTGCTCGATTGACGTGCACGTCTCCCCCCCCCCCCCCCCCACAATGACTCAGAGAGATGCTCTGTGAAATTAAAGCTGTCTAGTCATACACATTACACTTTTGATGAGGCACAAGGGGCTGCCTACCTCATTAAAAAAAAAAAAAGGACTCTTTAAAATATAAAACCTGTACTTTGCCAGACCAAAAGCCGTGGGATCACATGCAGGGGAAAGAAGAATACGGACAAATGAATAGATGTATAAATGGTGAAAGATTCTCTTTTATGGAGAGAAAACTACTTAAGCAGGAGTTTTCCATTATGCTCTCATTACAACAGGGATGATTCACGTGTTCCTGTCAGACTGTCATGTCTCTCTCCACGAAATGCTCACACCAGCTGTCATACACCAGACATTTTTTTTGTGTGTGTCCCTCTTTGTACTGATTAAATATTTAGGTCAGAATTGAGGACTTTAAAAACCGATACAGACACCTTTCCTTCAAAGTAGGAGGCCAAGATTTTTTTTTTAAATGATAGTTCTTTGTAATACTGGCGCAATTCGGAAATAGGTCTTTTAGCGGTGCTATCTCTGAATGTGCGGTGCCAATATATAACACAAACGCCTGGCAATTGTATTTACACAAAATTTATACATAAACCCCCATTATTTTCTTTCCCAAATTAATACTTCCTTGCCTGCATAAATAAGATTTTTTTTTTTTTAGTTAAAGCGAAATCAAATATCATAACTTTATTGCTCCTGCACCATTCTATTGCGCATCTCTTCCAGTGGTACTTTCCACTACGTATGTGTATCTGTGGATTCGCTGTGTGGCAGGAGTCAAGGCACTAACCATTAACTCTTTAACCCCTGCATTACAAGTGCCGTTTCCTTAGACTTTGCATCCGTTGCAAATTCACCATGACGATTGATAGCTTTTTGAGCTAATCCACCAGTTAACCATTTGCATGGGATTCCCTTGGTGCACAAAGTGTTTTGAGATGTACAGCTGTATATGCATGCAAATTTAAAACAATTGACACAATTGTTGTGTGGGGCTATGTATAAAAATGTTATAGCTTGAAAACTGCATCAGTGCAACAATAACTGCAACGCATAAACCTGTGTTCTAGTGATTATTTAACTATTTTCAAACAAAATTCAGATTCAAAGTTTTTTAACCTGTCACTCAATGAAAACTGACCCAGAACTAACGTGTTAAGAGTACAGCGGTAAGGGAACAAGGGGTGTTTAAAAATAAAAATGTAGTTATCCCCTAAAAAAAAAAGCTGATTTAGAGATATGGGACTGGTGGTGTAATAGTCACCCCCCCCCCCCCAGTACACTAGTGGTGTGTCGCCCCCCCCCCCCCCCCCAAAATAATACCGGGCCTGGGGGCTTGGAAATGGCTCCCCTTTTTATATATTGGGTTAGGGGATGCTCAAATCCCTTGTGCCCCCCTTTTTATAAATAGGGCCAAGGGCTGCACTTCTACATTGGCCTGGTAGTGGGTGAGTGGGTGGAGACCTAAAAATATTATCCCTCGATGATCCTCAATGCCCCAGACTCCACACAATCAAATTAATACACCTATGCAAGTAAAAATAATGTGCTGCCAAAATATTGTGAGATTTCCAATAGCTACAGAGGCACCTTATTGGACGAATCTTCCAGCCAATCAGAGGCTTCACTGCTTGAAGGCCAGCCAATGGCTAGTTTTGACTCTTTCAGAGTCAGCCAATCTGATGCCTCCTTAGCTATTTTAAATCTCTTAATTTACTACTAGCAGCAGTTTATGACTTAAATGGCAGCATTGGATCTAAGTGTAAGCTTTTTAAATAGAAATGCTTTCATGAAATTATAAAATACAAATAAAGTACTTTATTGAACTCACTTTGCTCTGTATACAGTGGCAAGAAAAAGTGACCCATTTGGAATTACCAGCAATTGGTAATGTATACATTTGTCTTAAAATATGGTCTGATCCTTATTTAAGTTAGAACAATGAACAAACACAATGTGCTTTAACTAATAGCATGCAAACTATTGTATTGTTATCGTCCATACTGAATACATAATTCAAACATTGACCCACATGTGGGTCAGAATAAGTATGGGAACCCCTAGGGCATAGGCGTCCAACTGCGGCCCTCCAGCTGTAGCTGTACTACAACTACCATAATTCCCTACTGTTCTCGGAATCTGGTGGGGAATTATGGGGTTTGTAGTACTGCAGCTAATTGGAGTGAGGAGTTAGCAAACCTGGAGTCTAATCAATGAAATTAAATTGGCGGTGTGTTTTAGAGCTAGTATGTCCTGAGTCTGCTATCCAGAAGAAGAATGGCTCACAAAATATAAATCTCAGAAGAACTACGATCAAGAATTGTTGGAAAGGGAAAGGGTTACAAAGTAATCTTGAAGAGTTTACATATTGATTAATCCACAGCTACACACATTATTTATAAATGGAGACTATTTATAACTCTGGCTACTATCCCTAGAAGTGTGCGCCCAGCCAAGATGACTACAAGGGCACAACGCAGAATGGTCAAGGAGCAAAAAAAAGAACCTTATAGTAACCGCTAAAGCCTTGAAGCAATCACTGAGTATATCATACCCACATCATTGAGCAGGCATGGCATCCATGGCAGGACACCCCGGAGGAAGCCGCTGTACTTCCAAAAAATGGCTGCACAACTGAAGTTAGCCACTCCATAATGCATCACTATCTGGGGCTATTTTGCTGCCTCTTGGCCTGGACAGCTTGCCATCATCAAGAAGACAATGAATACCCAAGTGTGTCATTCAGGATAATGGCAGGGTGGCTGTCCGACAGCTGTAGTGAAGTACAAGTTGGGTGATGCAGCAGGGCAATGACCATAAACATCGAAGTAAATTTACCACAGAATGGCTTCAAAGAAATAAAACCCTCCTTTTGGAGTCGCCCATGCGGAGCCCAGAACTTATCCCATTAGAGATGCTATGGAATGACCTCAAGAGAGCCGTTTACACCAACCATCCTAAGAATATGGCTGAGATTAAGCAGTTCTGTAGCAAAGAATGGTCCAGACTTCCTCCTGAACATTGTGCAGGTCTGATCCCCTGCTACCGGAAGTACTTGTTCCCAGGTGGCTTGACCAGTTGTTAAATCCGAGGTGTCACTTATTTTTTCCAATAAAGACATGAAAGATTAGCATTGCTTGTGTGTTATCCGCTCAACCAGGTTGCGTTTGTCTATATAAGAGACTTAGGTGTAGGTCAGATCACATTTTATGACCGATTATTGCTTTAAACCAGGTAATTCCAATGAGTTCACTAACGTTTTCTTGCCACTGTAGCTCTTTTCGGGGACGGACATGTTGCTTAGAATCTTGGGTCAGTTGAAGGAAGTTGTGACCCATCTGACCCAAGATTCTAAACAACATGTCTGCCTCTGAAAGAGCTATACAGAGCAAACATGGCACACTATTTCTAGTCTTTCTTTAAAGCATGTGTATTTAAAATGTCTATCAATTATAAACATAACATAATATTTTGCAAAAACTGTCCTTTATGAGCACTAGATAAAAAGTCACAATTTGAAAATGATGTTGCAATGTGAACATTCAAAACAATTACAGTTAGGCCTTTTTTTGTTCGACATGTAAAGCCTATTTATACATACAATGCACAACGCACAACCTAAGCATTTTTTTAGCTGTGTCAGACAACCCTGAGGACCAGCGTGAAAGTCATCGTTGTCCTGTTCCATTTATAAGTATTTGAAACATGAGCGTTTTCTCCCACTGTCTTACAGAGATCATGCACGATGTTATCCGGAAGGTCAAAAAGAAAGGAGAATGGAAGGTAATTGCATCACTGTGTGCTTTGTATCTTGGTTTGATGACCTCTGCACAAGCCATTGGAACATTGTGTTATTGTGTCTTCTTTTGATGATGTCATTGGTGTTTGTCACATGATCATTATGTGTATCAATGCATAGGTGCTGGTTGTGGATCAGCTCAGTATGCGCATGTTATCATCATGCTGCAAGATGACCGACATCATGACAGAAGGGATCACAAGTAAGTGGCAGGGGAAGGTGATGGGTCGAGTCTGGATTGCAATGCTGGTGTTGCGCTGGTTGGGCACATTGCATCTTGTTGAAAATTTACATGCTATGTTTGTCTGATTTGTCTCTTTACAGTTGTCGAGGACATTAACAAACGGAGGGAACCCATTCCCAGTCTGGAAGCTGTCTATCTGATCACACCTTCTGAGAAGGTAACTCCGGTATTACAAATACCCCGCAGACCCACAATGCCATGCAAAACCTGACAATTTTCACACTGCAAAAACAAAACAAAAATGAGGGTTGTCTTTAAAGAGAAATCATGGGGCAAAGTTTTAACAGTGGAGCAATCTCTATGGGAACTAGTGGTAGTGCGAACGGAATGCACCACAATTAGAACTTTACTGCAGGCTTGTACTTTATAAATAACCCAGGATATTGCTTAGAAACACTTTCGTGCAGTATCTGAGTGAAAAAAAAGGAAAATAACTAGGCCAAAGTAGCTGAGTTGGAAAAATTCTCCAGTGCAGCTACTTTTGCCTTAAAGGAACATTAAACATCTATATTTCACTTGTGCTTGTAATATAGACATACAAGTGAAATGTTAGCTGTTTCTAGTGTGAGGATGAACTGGCGTGTACTTTTGATAGTACACGCCAGTTTATCCTCTGACCGACAGAGTCTGATCGCATGCAAAAACGAGGGTCTTTCTCTGCGCTAGCAGCGAGAACCCCTCTCATTCAGCAGTCAGGGCGGGGCAGCACGTGACAACCTGGAACTTCTCTGTCTCTTATGTGAGACACAGCAGATAAATTAAGATTATTTAAGATGATGTCCCATGGGGTCAAAAAATTTAGTTGGCATCTAGAAAAATATAATCCATTACTATTAGTCTTGTCAGACTTACTGGTCTGTAATTATCTGACACTTGCTTTTAGGAATTCTACTTTTTAACTAGTTTTTCATGTACTGGTCAGTAAGTTGCTTACAATGATTAAATACATAATTATATTTTGTCATTTAGTTGCAGTGCTAATCCCTATTAATATGGTGTATTATGCCATATTAAAATAAATTCTGCAATAGTTTTATATTATAAGAATGCAAGAGTTTGTATAGTACAACAATATGTCTGTTCATTTAAAAGACAACTGTATGAAAAATGTACTTATATTTAATAGATTTAATCAAGTGTAAATGGTTTAAATGGAAAGGATTTAATGAAAAGAATTAAAAATAAATTCAATTATTGAGCCATTTTTTGGTCCATATAGCTCCATTATGGGGTGGACATGTTGTTTAGAATCTTGGGTCAGATCTTCCTTCATATTGGATCGGATGTATGCAGACCTGACCCACGATTCCAAACAACATGGCCGCCCCCTGACAGAGCAAATGTGACTCAGTAATGGACTTTTTGTCTACATCTGTCCACGTACACAAACCTCTTCTTATTTCTTACATTGTCTCTCACACACCTTCTCTCATTTTATTTCTCACCCTAGTACTGCACCCTAGCCATCCTTCCCTGGCACGTTCTGTTCCTCTCTTTTGTCTCTTACCCACTTTCTCTTTCTTGCAGTCTGTTCACTCTCTCATCAGTGACTTCAAAGACCCTCCTTCAGCTAAGTACAGAGCAGCTCACGTCTTCTTTACTGACTGTAAGTGCACGTACTGCTACGCCTACCGCTTCTCTGCCTCTGTATTTCCATTCTACCTGGTGTTTTCCTTCTTTTTTTTACCCTTGTGTATTTAGCTCCTGAGTGTTTTCCCTCTTCCCCCATCCATGTTGCCATTAACAAAAATGCTCAGATGGTAACTACACTTCTTGTTTCCTCTCCTCACAGCTTGCCCAGACACTTTGTTTAACGAACTGGTCAAATCCCGGGCCTCCAAAGTCATTAAGACCCTGACTGAGATAAACATTGCATTCCTTCCATACGAGTCACAGGTAAGAGGTCATGTCACAGGAAGTAATCACTGGCCTAGATTTTTAGTTGTTCAGAATTACTTGAAAATATGCCCTTAAAGGACAACTGTAGGCAAAAATTAACTTCTGTTCACCTGAAAGATGGCCTCAAGTGTACATGTTTTAAATAGAAATACGTTTATGATTGAGTAGAAATAGAATAGAAATATCGAGCCTTCTTTGCTCTAAATAGCTCTATCAAGGTGGCTGACATGTTACTTGGAATCTTGGGTCAGAGGAAGTAAGATCTGACAGATCTGACCCAAGATTCCAAATAACATGTCAGCCCACTTCATAGAGCTATTTATGGAGCAAAGAGGTCTCAATAAATTACTTTATTTGCATACATTCACTAAAGCATTTCTATTTAAAGTAATCTTTCAGTTAAACATAAATTAATTTGTACCTGCAGTTGTTCTTTAAGAACTGTGTGACTGTACCTAGGCTTCAATAGACCCTAGATATTGGTCTGTATTGTGTTCTGGAAGCAATTATTCTTCTTTGACAATTCCTTTTCCTTAATCTACAAGGTACAAATGTATTTTGGTAGCTGATGGTGTAATCTTGCCTTATCTGTTGGAATCCCACGTGCTATTAATCCTTCCTGTCCTCCAGTTTGTCTAAACCCCTCTGTAAATAAGAGACTTTATGTACTGAATTTAATCCCTGGGCCTCATTGAGTGTGTCATCAGTAAATACTGAGTAACCGAGATTGATGTCCACTGCAAGGTCATCAAAGGGCTTTTTTGCCTATTTCGACAGAGGTGAACTCCAAATAAAAAAAGAAACTCAGTAGTAGGAATACGGTGTAGTATTTTGTATACAGAGTGTGGCTTTCAAAGATATAATTCCCCACTTTGGACCAAACTCACATTTATATGAGCCTCTTGGATCTAGGCTCAAAGATATTAGGTTAAAGGTTACAATTGCCTACCTACCAAGAACGGCATTTTCGGGGACATCATGGCAACACCGTCTGATTGCCTCTGAAGCTATTAAAGATACAGCACATACTCATGAAGGGGTTAGGAATCATGTGTGCGGATATTATTATTGTACAGTCGGAGAGGGTTTTCAGTGTTGCCTGATGCCTCCGCATTGAGGCATCATGGCAACACCGTCTGATTGCCTCCGATGGTATTAAAGACACAGCACGTACTCATGAAGGGGTTAGGAATCATGTGTGTGGATATTATTATTGTACAGTCCAGCGGATTGGGAAAAATTAATAGTCAACCCTGTACCCATCAGATTGGTATAATTAACCCCTAATTTCACACCCCAGTCAAACAGGAAAATGGGCAGAACACACTGGCCTCCTTGGTTGTTTAAGAGTACAAGATACTCCCTTTTTCTGTTTAATTTCATCACACCCAGGGTTAGAATAATTAGGGAAGGTAAGTACCTGCTCCAAACCAACTGGGACCTGGCTGACAATACCACCGTTATTGGATTCCCTCCTTATTTCTATGTGTGTATTCAGTGTGACTGTGTGCAGTATATGCATTATTATACCTTGTATTGTATTTGGACTGTTTGTAGGTGTTTTCCTTGGACTATCCTGACTCCTTCCACAGTTTTTATAGTCCTCACAAGGCTCAGATGAAGAACCCAATTCTGGAGCGCCTCGCGGAGCAGATTGCCACCCTGTGTGCCACTCTGAAAGAATACCCAGCTGTGCGCTACCGCGGGTGAGTGGGAGGTCCGCATGTGCAATCATGGGAGGAAGGGAAAGTGCAGTAACTGTAGTAGAGTTGTAAGTGCAGCCAAAAATGAGGTTACTAATGTGTGGAGTGGAATTCTGGTAGGAAGAAGGGCTGTCTTATTCTCGGGCCAGTGGGGCTTTGTGGACCTTAGTTCCTTCTAGAATGGCCAGTTCCAAGCTATTTGCAAAGTGGTCCTAGTCAGAAAAGGTTTGAGAGGAGCTACATGAGGGCCTGTGGAAATGTACCATGAATGCCAGCCTTCCCTCAAGGTTTTACTCACGCTTAGGAAAATTGGTTGAGGGAGGGATAGCATTTTTCGGGTGACAGGAATGGGCAAAGAGAGTAGGGGGAAATTTGAGGGGTAAAAACAAGTCCTTGACTGGTGCCCCCTAAGGCTTATTCCAGCCCTGTCCATGCCTCTTATTAGGGAAAAGGATACAGAATAACTACCCAGGTTGTTTTAGAGTAGGGGAGGAGATATCTGTTGATTTTCCCTGGTTAGGGGTAAATCGGTGAAAATGAAGCCAAGTCGAGGTATTAATTAACGCGTGTACTGTTCCACAGAGATTACAAAGATAACGCTATGCTCGCACAGCTGATACAAGATAAATTGGATGCTTACAAAGCTGATGATCCAACTATGGGAGAGGTGAGTAACATTGGGTGATTATTAAAATATCAACAAAAAACGGAACAACCAGAATGCACATTCCATTGGTTTCCATGGCGATCGCTCCATTTATATACATTTTACTCATAACTGCTCTTTAGATAGATTACACTTTAATAATGTAATGTTTTACCACAACCGCCACCACCCCCTAACAGTGATGACAGCATCCCTCAATGCCTAGCATGTGGGTAACGTGTTAGCTACTGTGGGATGATGTCACCATTTAGAGGCGGGCTGTTATGTTTGCAGTTCCTGCTTCCATTTTGTATCTTTTTGCTGCACCAATGGAAAGAATTCTATACATTTCGTAGCAACTTGATAGTTTTACCCTAAATGCCAATGGTTAATATGTACCTCTCTTTCTCCTTAGGGTCCAGACAAGGCTCGTTCACAGCTTATCATTTTGGACCGAGGTTTTGACCCTGTCTCACCCGTTCTGCATGAGTTAACCTTCCAGGCTATGAGTTACGACCTTCTGCCTGTGGAGAATGACGCATACAAGTAAGTCAGAGAGGCGTGAGAAGCAGAACATTTTATTAGACATATTAGCAGTTGTTTTCTCTGAGTAAGAAATCTATGGTTCTAGCTAGGCCTCAACACTCCATTTGCTATGGTTTAGAATCATAGAAACTATAGTCCACATCAGCTAGAAGGACACAGAATAGGCATCACTGTTGTACTCTATGATTAAGATGGATTCATAGGAATCAGCCGTATTCCATTTAATTTGTATTGTGGATGCCATGTGACACATGCTCAGATATGTGGCCAATACTATGTGCCTTAGTTAATATTAAAGTATCGGAGGGTGGGTATAACATATTATGAGTTAGATACACCTTGGCATCCTGGGTCACGGTTACAGTTTATACTGTACTGGATCATTGAATGAAATGTACCTCGTTGGGACTTCCCTTAGGTACGAGACCACCGGTATTGGTGACAACCGAATGAAGGAGGTTCTTTTAGACGAAGATGACGACCTATGGGTGACTTTGCGCCACAAGCACATTGCAGAAGTGTCTCAGTACGTATTCCTGCTTCAATGACCTTCCTCAAAGCTGAGGGCAGCTGATTTGTATCTTCATCCTGTCACAGTTCGTCGTCTGAAGGTCTGATGGTCTCTTCTCTTGTTTCAGGGAAGTTACCCGCTCCTTGAAGGACTTCTCCTCTAGCAAAAGGATGACCACCGGTGAAAAGGTGATTGTCCCATACGGACACAGGTCGGTGTTAATACAAAGGGCGAGAGATTAATTATCACTGGCTCTTTATTCCTCTTTTAGACCACCGTGAGGGATCTTTCCCAGATGCTGAAGAAAATGCCTCAGTACCAGAAGGAGCTTAGCAAGGTAAGAAGAAAAATAAGCACTTTCCAGTTGTGTTACCCTCCAAGGCAGTGATGATAAACCTTGGCACTGCAGAGGTTTGGGAACTATCAAATCTCATGATACTCTAGCATCCTTTTGACAGGTTAGCTACCACTAAGGTGAAGAGTTTAATATGAACATCTGTAAAACAGGGCTCGCCATGGAAAATAAAGTTTTTTTATTATTGCATAAAAAAATAGTAAAAAAAAAAATATATATATATATATATACAATCCTGACGAGGATGGCAGTGAGTGGCAGCTACCAGTGCGTGAAAAATATTTTTGTACTATTTTTTATATGTAGTAACTAAATAATATTTACATTTTATTGAGTGGAGCTTTTTTTTTTTTGTGTTACTGGAGGAGATGTGAAGTTCACTAATTGGTGAAACCCCTCTGTGTGTTTAAGGGTGGTGCAACAACGGGGGTGGCACCTGCGGTCCCATTATTTAGCATTTTGTAAACTCGCTATGAAAAAGGCAGGCGTTATATGCATATGCTTCTGGGCTGTCCCATTGTCTATGTACTGACGTGCACGGCCCTCATGTCCTAGAGTTATAGGTCTCACTTTCTCTGTAGTACTCCACCCACTTACACCTGGCTGAGGACTGCATGAAGCACTACCAGGGAACAGTGGATAAGCTCTGTCGTGTGGAACAGGTGAGAACTATGATGTCTATAGATTAAAATGCCAACTGGCGAGAGTCTCTATAGCTGGACAAACCCACCCACAATCACATACCTATATATATATATATATATATATATATATATACACCAAAAGAACATGTTCGCCAGTATCCAGCGATGATAAAAAAATTAAAAGAAGTTTCCTCCCCCATCTGTAGAGTCTGTTTAATCCTCAAAGTCGCAGGTTTGATTCCTGGCAGGGTTGACTTGGAGGAAGATAAATTGAGTAAAACCAATGTTGTAGTGGTAAGCTTTGCGCAGAACCCCACTACTCAACTCACAAGGTAGTGAGTCAATAAAATAGACTGGCAGCTACTGAGCACTACTCTTAGTGCGAAATGCATCAGGCATTTGTTAATGAGGACCCCCCCCCCCGTCCTATTTCTCTGTTGACACTATGGGGGTCATGTATAAATGGGGCAAACAAGCAAATTGCACCAAATAATGGCACCATTTGCATGTACGCCTATTTATAAAACAGACTCCCGAAATGTGTGCTGTGTCCTACGATTATGTACTTTCTAGTTGTGCCGATGCTCGTTGGCACAGACAATGTATAAAAAAAACAGGTGCTGAAAAGTCGGGATTTATAAAAAGGCACAATCTCCATTAACACTTAACAAACGGCGATTGCACTTCTTTTATGCCTCACCCGACACTTTGCAGTGCGGTAGATTTGATACATGACCCCCCTCTATGTTTATAAACTTCTATATGAATCTAAAGATGTTAAACTTGCATTAATAATAAGACGGGGTATTTTATTTGTAGAAAAAGTGAGTAACCATTAAATTGGCCAATAGAACCAAGCCCAGAACGTACTTCCAAACGAAAGACTCAACATACCTTTTGTGGTTAAATACTTTGTTGTTATTATTGTGGGACACGTGACTGCATAATAAAATAAAAAGAGACACTTTGTAATTACTGTATTTATCGGCGTATAACACGCACCTAATTTTAAGAAGGAAATTTCAGGAAAAAAAACTTAAAAACTTAAATTAAGAACTTTGAAGCCCAATATTCCATTTTAATATGCAGGATATTGCCCCCAATATGCCATTTAATATGCAGGATATTGCCCCTATTATGCCATTTAATATGCAGGATATTGCCCCTAATATGCCATTTTAATATGCCAGATATTGCCCCCAATATGCCATTTAATATGCAGGATATTGCCCCCAATATGCCATTTAATATGCAGGATATTGCCCCCAATATGCCATTTTAATATGCCAGATAATGCCCCAATATGCCATTTAATATGCAGGATATTGCCCCCAATATGCCATTTAATATGCAGGATATTGCCCCCAATATGCCATTTAATATGCAGGATATTGCCCCTAATATGCCATTTTAATATGCCAGATATTGCCCCAATATGCCATTTAATATGCCAGATATTGCCCCAATATGCCATTTAATATGCAGGATATTGCCCCCAATATGCCATTTAATATGCCATGATATTGCCCCCAATATGCCAGGATATTGCCCCTTAGTATGCTCGTTATGCCACCCTCCTCCCCCAGACCCCAGCACTTACCTCGTTCCTGCTCTGTCCCCCGGTGCTCTGAAGCTGCGTGGCTGTGAGGGAAGCATTGTGAGCTTCCCTTCAGCCGCGCGGTCAATAAAGTTTGTTTTTAAAAAAAAACAGACTTTATTGACCGCGCGGCTGGAGGGAAGCTCGCACCGCTTCCCTCGCAGCCACGCAGCTTCAGAGCACCGGGGGACAGAGCAGGAACGAGGTAAGTTTTAGATTTTTTTTTTTTTTTCGGCGTATAACACGCACACACCATTTCCCCCCTATTTTCAGGGAGAAAAAGTGCGTGTTATACGCCGATAAATACGGTAACAGCATTTTTTTTAAAATGTCTTTGTTAAAAATAATCTGGCTGAGAAAGACTGACCTCAAAATCCTGTATACTCTTCCATATTTATTATATGTTTTATCTTCTTGTATGGTGAAGGATTAATGGCTTCTGTGTCTACTCAAACGGTGACAAGAGACTCATATTTATTTGTGTGACTTGTCCTCAGGACTTGGCAATGGGCACCGATGCAGAGGGGGAGAAGATTAAAGATCCAATGAGGGCCATTGTTCCGATTTTATTGGATGGGAATGTCAGCACCTATGACAAGATCCGCATCATTCTCCTCTACATCTTCCTGAAAAACGGTAGGGGAAAAAAGAATGAGGAAGGACAATCGGAGAGACCAAAAAAAATCAGAGAGACAGAAAAAGTATCAGACACAGACAGAGGGATTAAGAGATAGCGGGACAATATGTCCATCACAGACCAGTAGGAGAAATGTATCATTCACAGAGAGTGGGCATTAAACCATTATAATAGCAGAAATAAGCGTTGGGAAAGACTTAAAAAAAAATGTCATTGAGGGGAAAAGAAGGAAAATGCTTGAGAGCGGTAAAGGAATAAATGTTCAGAAAAGTTATGGGTTCTTTATACAACTCAATTTGGGGGCAATGCTCTAAGAGTGGAGCAATCACCATGGGAACCAGTGAAATGTTACTGCAGTTTGGTCTACTTTAGCCCTGAATAGAGTTTTATAAATAGCCCCCAGTAGAGTTAAAGCTCCTGAGAGGACAAAGACGTGCCCCGGCTGAGGAGGGGAATGGTCCGTTAATGGAAGTAGTCAACAGGATGAATTTTTTTTAGGTGCTAAAGAGAAATAATGTTTGAACAGTATAATGAATAAGTGTGTTTATGAGGAAATGTAGGGATGGAGGAGGAAGGGAACATACCAAAAGGGACAACTATATAGACTGAGAACTATAAGGCGGATAATTATTATATGGCGATGAGAGACAATGAACTGGAGAAGTGGCTGCTTTAGAGGAAGATAACAGATGGGGTCAAAATGGCGGAGAAAGGCAGTGACAATTACGAAACAATGCTGACTAACTTAGAAAGGACAATTAATAGAAGATAATGACTTAAAATGTTTTTCCCAACTGGGAACAGAGTTCTCCTTATCCAATAGGGATGTGTTCAAGTATCTTAGGATCAAGGGATTTATATTAACTGAATTTAAAAAATAATAATGGACAATTGTTAATACAGTCCGATGTAGAAATTTTGCTAACAGCTAATCCAAATTTGACTAGGATTAAAAAATCGGAATTACTAAATAAAAATCCCCGAAATAGTAGCATCTCAGCCAAAGAAAATTGGGAAAAAGACATATCTAAATAAATTACGTTAAAAGAATGGGGTCTAGCCATGACAAACTTTTCCAAGGTGTGCCACTGCTCAATTCTGCTATAGTTACAATTCAAGATAAATAATAGTACCTAGTCCAAGACCGACTGAAGAAGATGTATCCAACATCTTTAGACGTCTGCTGGAGATGTGAGAAGGCGACACATTTGGTGGAGTTGTACAGGTCTCAAAGATCTATGGAATCTTGTAACGGACGTATTTACAAACCTAGAAATAGATATAGATACCCCGAAACTTGAGAATTATTTATTACATCTAAACTGGTCGCGGAATACCCCAATAAAAGAATACCTAGCCATCCGCATTCTTATTTCATCAAAGATGTTATAAGCCAGACTATGAAGACAAACACAGATTTCGTCATGGGGTCAGGTCAAAGCTCAAATTGAATTACAATTACAGATGAAGAGGCCTAATCCAGGGCAAAAAGGCACATATGGCAGAGGAAGCATGGGAAAAGTGAGTCCAGACATTTGGTCCAGATAATGGTTAACTACTAGGCAATAGCTAGCATTTCCAAAAGCGGAGGGACCAATTAGGACAGGATGAAAAGATATAGAAACATATCTAACAATCCCGGTAGGACGTATACAAGTTAAAAATATAAAGATAAAGATCAGTGGAAAGGAAAAAGAAAAAAGCACCTTCGAAGCGACTTAGTGGGGAAAAAAAGGGGGATAATATAGTATTATATGTTTGTTTTTTAAGTATGTTATTGTTTGTAGTCTGTACACCCCTCATTTAATTGGAACAACTTGAAATAAGCATGAAGATGGGTGGATACAGATATGGCCCGTTTCTTTTTATAAGTTTTTTGTATACGAAAGAGAACATTTTGTACAAAGGAAAGATTTATGTACTAAAAAGAAAAAAAATGTAAAAAAAAAAAGTAAGGGCAAACTCTACTCTCTCTTTCAGGGATCACCGAGGAGAATTTGAACAAGCTGATCCAACACGCCCAAATTCCACCTGAAGACAGCGAGATCATCACTAATATGGGTCATTTAGGCATCCCCATCATCACTGATGTGCGTACTGGCAGCACAGTTTGGACGGGTGGTGGTTACTGGGACTGTTATAGAGCAGAATGTTGTGTTACCAGTGATGATCAGTCAGTTGTAGGCATAATAACATGATAGGCCATACGTAATGGGGCATGATTAAGACTGTGACTTATCACCAGGGAGAGTGCTTGTGATTAATGGTGCGCATGGTGATCTTTAAAAACTGTCATGACTTTTTCCATAAAATGTTTATTGTAATACTCTACAGTACTAGGTCAGGCTCTCTCAGTAGTTGTCAGTGAACCATAGTCAAGGTCAGCTGATACAAGGAATTAAAATGGAAACACAAGCAAGACAAAATATATGACTTTACCTGTATTTTTGTGTATATCATACTAATGTCATACACTCAGGTAAATACAATGAACTTGATCTGCAATGGGAAACTGGTTTATGACAGTCTCTGTCAGCTGATTGTCTGGGTTCAGAGGTCATCTAGTTGTGGAGTAACTCCAGTTGTCCCGCAGGGGCTTTAATATTGGCACAGAAAGGTCATGGTGGAGAACGAGTGATACATAAGGGGTTTATTCATTGAAAGAGGGAATTGACCATCGAATTTCAACAGTAAAGCCAAAGTAGCCGAGTTGGTGATTTTTTCCAGCTCGGCTACTTTGGTCTTAATTTGAAAATTTCCTTCTCAACTCCCTGCAATTTTTTCTTTTTGTACGGGTGTGCTAGGTCATATAAGAACTATTTATATAAAGGTATTCCGGTCACTTTAATACTTTTGGGGAGCTCACAATCTCCTTGTGTGTCTACGTTGTCTGACTTCCTCCCTGAGTTGCTAGTGGCAACAGGTCTCAGACTTGTTCACCACTGGCTTTTCACACAATAAGATGGGTACAGCTTGCAATTGGTTGGCACGTGTTAGGAAAGGTGAGTGATTGGACCAAGCTTCCAGTCTTCTCTAGCTTGTTTCAAAGTGGTCCTAGCCATTTCTAGTAATGTCTTCTAATCTCTCCAATGTCACGTGTTTTACATTTAGTCCACACTCCGTCGCAGGAGCAAACCAGACCGCAAGGAGAGGATTAGCGAGCAGACCTATCAGCTGTCTCGATGGACCCCTGTTGTCAAAGACATCATGGAGGTAAGAGCACAGAGCAGGACCATGCCAGAGCATCCGTTTTCATTTTACATACCCAAATCCTTCATGAAAATAATATAAGCTTATAAAATTTTCCTTATTAACATTTGTGTCGGGCCACATTAATTCTACCTTGTAGCCATGTGACTAGGGGGGCGGTGCTAGCTTGAATTCCTTTTTTTCCCACAGCAGTTTAAAAACGAAGGACCGGAGAATAAATTTACATAAAGGCTTTATTTTATTTATTTAACATGATAAAGAACTCAACTTAGTATTTTGACTATGACAGCATCTTAAATAGTCTCATTTTAATTCCATTTAATACTATCTCTTTCTTTTCCTTCCTTTGTTTCAGCTCTATATTGCAGTCTCCCTCCTCACCATTCCACTACTTTAATCACCCCCCAATTATTTTATTTTAAACCACCCTCCCCCCCCCCCCCCCAAAATCCCTGTTTTTAATTCTTCTCCTTCCCTCTCAAAAACAGGGCCCTATTCTATAAACAATGAACCTGTGGTGAATTGACAAGGGAATGACAACAATTCCAGGCCTTACTTACTGAGTTGGAAAAAGTAGTAAGCTGGAGAATTTTCCAAACTCTTACATAGAAACATAGAATGTGTCGGCAGATAAGAACCATTCGATCCATCCAGTCTGCCCAATTTTTTTTGAGTACTTTTATTAGTCCCCCGTTCCCGGTCTTATAGCTAGGATAGCCTTGTGTCTATCCCACGCATGCTTAAAATCCTTGACTGTGTTTACCTCTACCACTTCTGCTGGAAGGCTATTCCATACATCCACTACCCTCTCAGTAAAGTAATACTTCTTGATATTACTTTTAAATCGTTGCCCCTCTAATTGATCTTCTATCAATGCCTGAGGTTGGCCATTCCCTTTGCCCTTTACCAGAATTCACAGTTTAGTGAATAGACCTAGGGTTGCCACCTTTTGTTCAGAATAATACTGGCCTTGCTACTGTCTCCATAGACTTAACATTGGCCTGATGACAATTTTTTACCGGCCTGCCGGTAAAATACCGGCCAGGTGGCAACCCTAAATAGACCCCAATCCATTGAAATATTTAACTTTTTCTCTGTATCTTTCTTACCCCCTCATTTCAGGACACAATCGATGACAAGTTGGATACCAAACACTATCCCTACATCTCTACTCGGTCCTCTGCTTCGTTCAGTACAACAGCTGTAAGGTTAGGATCATTCCAGTAACCCAATTCTCACTATGGACACAGCCATACAGGGGTCATTTATAACGCAGGTTCAGACAGCAGCCCGAAGTTCAGGACCAGCGCAAGTAGCCTTTGTCAGGAGATAGCTTTATACAGTGCCCAAAATTCGTCTTCCAAATATTAATGCATATTAATGTGCTTTCAAAATACATTAAAATGCATGTTTTACATTTCCCACTGCTTACAATATAAAATAATTACAGCTAGATGAAATTGGGAAATCTTCGCAGTTTGCAAGAAACAAGGACTGCCCACACTAGCTGAGTAAAAGTCATTTCAAATGAATGGAATTTCCTGTCTCTCTGGTGATGTCATCAGACAATGTGTTGCACTGTTAAGAGATCCTACTGTGTACAATAGCAAATTTATCACAGTCCACACAATGTATCCTATTCCAGGAGCACAGGCAGTGACTAAATGAAACATAACTTTATCTGCTCAGTCTCTATAGAATCAGTGCTGCCACACCTACAGTAAACATGCAGAGTAATCACTGGGGAGGGCTTGAGTCAAATATTAAAAATGTAATTTATGCAGAATGCCTGCATCAAATCACACTGGGGAAAATGTGCCCCCTGCTGGTGTTTGGGGCCTTTAACCCCCTTGCTACGTGGATGGGCCTATACACTGCCATCACACACACTTTAGTCAATGTTCCGAATTTCCGATATCCGTTTGTCTCCTCAGCGCTCGCTACGGACACTGGCACAAGAATAAGGCCCCTGGAGAATACCGAGCAGGCCCCCGCCTGATCATCTTCATCCTGGGAGGCGTGGGCATGAGTGAAATGCGTTGTGCATACGAGGTGTCACAAGCGAGTGGCAAGTGGGAGGTCTTAATAGGTAAGTGATTAGTTTCCAAAACCTGCCCCTGAATTGCACAGGATGCTGAAATGGGATCTGTTGTTGTAGAAGGACAGAGGCCCTCTGTGTGCCACTTTGCCTGTGTGTCTGTCACAATGTGTGTGCTCTGTCTTCTGCGTGTATATATTAAAGGCTATATATGTTTGTGTGTCTGTCTGTGCATGTATGTAAGTGTTTAACCCTGTATGTTTGTTTATACATGTTTATTGTGTGTTTTTGGTATATTTTGATATATATGTGCGTGTTAGTGTCTTTGTGTGTGTTTATATGTTTGTGGAAGAGTACATATATGTGTATTTATGTAAGTATATATATGTATACATACATAATAAAAAAAAGGCAGATGCTCATTAAAGTTAATTAAAAATAAAAAGTTGATCATATTTTGCAATACAAAAGGCATTGAAAACACTGACGCTCCTAATTTAATAATACCATCTGAATGTTATTAAAGGGCAACTCAACTTAAAGCAAGCAAGTTAGGGTTAAAATATACAGTTTCCCTTCATTTAGTAATCCCGATGTATATCTTTACAGATGCACACTGATTTACTCTTGGCTTTGCCTCAGAGCTGAGGCAGAACCGCTCTGGAGGCTGGAGCATGCTGACAGTGTCAGAGGGCTCACAGTCCATCAGAGGTACAGAGACAGACCCTAGTTTTCAAAGAGGTTCAGCAGAGGGGCGCTAGTTAAGGTCCTCTCTGTTGATTCCCGTTGAAAATGATGGTCGAGCTGTTCACTAGCATACAGAGCTAGTCGTTGACCAGACTGGTCTGCCTGCTACCCGGGAATAATGGCAGCTGCCGGTGAGATAATATGTCATGTCAAAAGTACACGCCACTTTATCCTCCTACAAGGGGCACTACATTTTTCACTTGTACTTCTGTATTAGAAGCACTAGTAAAACAAAAAGTTTTAGTTAGCCTCTATTTGGGTACGTGCTTGTAGTTTTAGTTAGCCTTTAGCCAGGTACGTGCTGGTAGTTTTAGTTAGCCTTTAGCCAGGTACGTGTTCGTAGTTTTAGTTAGCCTTTAGTCGGGTACGTGCTCGTAGTTTTAGTTAGCCTTTAGTCGGGTACGTGCTCGTAGTTTTAGTTAGCCTTTAGTCGGGTACGTGCTCGTAGTTTTAGTTAGCCTTTAGTCATGTACGTGCTGGTAGTTTTAGTTAGCCTTTAGTCGGGTACGTGCTGGTAGTTTTAGTTAGCCTTTAGTTGGGTACGTGCTTTTAGTTTCAGTTAGCGTTTAGTCGGGTACGTGCTGGTAGTTTTAGTTAGCCTTTAGTCAGGTACGTGCTGGTAATTTTAGCTAGCCTTTAGTCAGTTACGTGCTGGTAGTTTTAGTTAGCCTTAAGCCAGGTACGTGCTGGTAGTTTTAGTTAGCCTTAAGCCAGGTACGTGCTGGTAGTTTTAGTTAGCCTTTAGTCAGTGCGTGCTGGTAGTGTTAGTTAGCCTTTAGTCTGGTACGTGCTGGTAGTTTGAGTTAGCCTTTAGCCAGGTACGTGCTGGTAGTTTTAATTGTGTTTCCTTTCAACAAGGTGGCTTAGATCACAGATTAAGAAGTGTTATCCAGGTGTTGTTAATCCACTCCTATTATCCTCAGCCATCTCATCTCATGGGCTGGCTGAGAACCCTAGCAAGCTCAAGAACTGGTAGCTCCCCGAAAGAACATAATGGACAACAGAGAGCGTGCACAAGGAACAGAATTGTTAAGCAATCCCAATACTCCCTGCCATAGCAGAAGTGGACACTCCTTATTCAATAGTGATCTCATAATAAGGGAATTTACATTCCAGTGGGGACGATAGCGCATCTTGGTATCCGTAGATGCTCGGTTTGAGCAGTGGCCCAAACATTTACTCACCAGGACATCCATAAAATATTCAAATTCCTAACCATGAAAGAAATTGTGGAGCAGGATGCAGCCAGGGTCAACACGCAGCGTGGGAGGGATGTATAACTGGTTGGGATGTGGTCTGTTGTGATGTAAGAGTACCTATTTAGCTACAGAGGGATAAGCGGCTTTGACAAAAGGGACCTGGGGAGGCGAAGCTTGATAGGTCACTTGTAAGCATGAGTGGCAGGAAGCTGCTTTGGCCCGAGGAGAGAAAGGGATTATGGGAATGTTTAGACGTAGAGCCCCTGCTTCCTGTCTTGGGATTACATGTGTTTATTGACACCATGCAGGGATTTGCTAAGGAGAATATCAGCCGTAGCAATCTTTCAAAATTAAAACTAACAAGCTGACAGCCATGACTATTGCGTTACTAATGTTTAATATTTAGAGCGCCATATCTAGTTGGCTAACACGGGGGGCGACTTTTCCCTTTTAAGAGCGGGAGAAGTGTTCATAGAAAAATTAACTTTTATAAAAATTTAGGTGGCGTACATTAGAGGCCTTAGAGGAAAAAAGAGGAGTAACTTGTGAGCTAAATGTCTTACTCAAGCTGTGCTTTTTTTTCCCGTTGGAGCGCGGAGGAACCAAACAACCAAACCTTAAAGTAAATTTTAACCTTACCAGTGCCAGAGCCACGGACAATGCATTGGTAAACATTTCATATGTACGCGTAGACACATTTGGCGTCATGGAAATACTTTTTTTTTTTTTTTTCAGCACGCCACATCTACCCCACATATATGTGTGTGATTATATGTGTGTGAGCGTGCTTGTAAATGTGCTTGTGTGCATCTTGTGTGGTATTCCTGTACGTGTGAGTGTGCAATGGTGAATGGGTGCCTGGATATCAGAAGTTGCGTGCTTATAAGTATGTGTGTATGTTTATATATATGATGCGGTTTCTGTCTGTCAGTTTGTCTTTTTCCCTCCAATCCGTCTCTGTCTTTACTTTCTTACCTTTCTATATCTCTATCGCTAAGCTTCTTTCTTACAGCCTAGATTTGTCAAGAGAGAGAATCCTCTGCACCCCCCCCCCCCCCCCCCAAAATTATGTCTGTCTCTCTGTGTGTCGTCATACGTTACCAAGGAATTACCAAGCATTTTTCAAAAGCATTGCGTTCTCTCACTGACAAATCAAGGCCTACTTACCTGTGTGCATTTTCCTCTCGCTCTCTCTTTCACTGATCATCCACTATGTCTCATCGCTGCTTTTTTGGTTTTATTTAATTTTATTTCACCAAGGGGGCCGATTTTTATCTAACAGGGACACATCTACTTAAACATCTACCCACTGTAGATTTATTTTCTTTTTTATCTTAAACTGTGCAGTTCTATCAGCATCACGCCCTAATGCTAGATATAAAATATCCATTTGTACCCCATTGTTTCTAAGACTATTCCCCTAACATTAATTTTAGTAACAAGAGGTGTTTAACATGTTTGTTACAAAACTGCATCAAAGAGAATAAATAATTAAAGTCATTTTTTTTTATTTATTTTTATTTATTTTTTTGTTAAATCAATTTTGACTAGAAAAATAGATGGTGCGCTTTTAAAGAGGGAGTAATAACGTATTTTAAAAGTTATTAATCATTTGGCCTTGTTCTGATTTAATAGTTTTTTTAAAGAAGAGATTGAATGTGATGTAGGTGAGGAACTATGAGTTGGAGGTTTGCTTCGTGGAACCTGTCTGTGGGGCCATGGCCTGTCGCCGACAGATACACCCACTTATTGGTCTGTCAGACTATGAAGCCTTTGTTAATGGGCCCTTGTACAAGCAGACTTGGACGAATGTAATTGTTCAAGTACTTGGCTCCTCACCTGATATAACAGTGATATCTTTGAAACGAAACATCGTAGAAAGATAATTTGGCAACTGTGTCAGAAAAAGACGAACTAACATATTAAATTACTCACTCTTTAAACTTGGTCACCTTCCAGTGTGGGTTCAGATAAGGCCTATTTGTGATTTTAAAGATGATTGAAAAATGTACCTTGAATTATTCTTTACTAGAAGAAAACTCTTCTTGATATGAGGTAAAATGCAGATTAGATTTAAAAACTGAATGCAACCTAATAGTATAAAATATTATATATTTATCAAGGCTGTAGGCTACTTGTTAATGTTGGCCATTTATCCTCCATGTTAGTAGAAAATGAGTTTAAATGTAGAATGATCGGCTTCCTTGTGTGTCCATTTACTTGCCTCTGTCTCTATGTAATGTGCACCATGCCTCTATATGTCTCTTACTGTGCCTCAGTGTCTTCCTTTATGCTCATTCCTGTGTGTCTCCTCACTGTGTCTGTAATTTCTGTCTCTCCTTCACCCTGTTTTGCTGTTTAGCCTCATGTCTGTCTCTTTCTGTTTATCTTGGGAACCTCTGGTCTGTCTCTTTTAATCATGCTTAAACCTCTGTATCTCTTGCATAGCCTCATGTCTGTCTCTTTCTGTTGATCTTGAAAACCTCTTGTCTGTCTCTTTTAACCGTGCTTAACCTTTGTATCTCTTACATAGTCTCCTCACTGTGTCTGTCTGTCTCTTGTTCTGACTGTCCCTTCTGTCGGTATCTTTTGCTAAACAATCGCACTCTCCCATTTGATTACCTCACATTGCCTACCCTCTCTTCTGTCTCTTAATGGGCTCCCACTTCTCTGTCTATTGTTCTGTGCTTTTCATGGACTCTCCTAACTGTCTAAATGGCCACTTTTCTCCTGTCCTTTCTGACTTCCTCTCTCTCTGTCGGCCATGTTGCCCTGCCTCACTTACATGTCTTTGAGTTCATTTGTTGAATTGTTTCCCGATTACGTTTTTTATGTGTCCTGCTTAGTCTCCCTTCTATCCCGACCCCAATAGCTAATCATTCACTTCCTGCCCCCTGATGCCTCTCCTGCTTGTATCTCCATCTCGAAGAACCTTCTGGGGTATATTCATTACTAAAACTTGGCTAGAGTAGGGCCTACTCAGCCTAGTTAAAGCAGAAGCCTCTGCTCGTAGAGCAGCTCCCAGTCTTCATAAATTGAACTCAAGAGTCCAACCTTTGCGATATCGCTGAAGCCAAGTCATGGGAAGTATGGCAACTAGGGGGTAGGTTTCTCTATCATTGCTGGGTACCGTAGAAAGTCTAGCTAGCAAGTTGGTCCTGAATAAACCAGAATGGTGGTAAAAAAAACTTGTTTAAGTAACCTTAGGGCCTACTTTGTGAATAAACCTCAAGGTCTTTGTCTCCTATTGAACATACTGTCTCTTTAAATGCATGTCCTGTTTCCTTCTCTCTTGCTGTACCTCGTCTCTCTTTTGTGTACCATCTTCTTGTCATATGTCCTATTTCACTTGCATTGCCTTACCTCTCATCTCTATGGTCATTTCTTGTTCTGCCTCTTGGTCTCTCATTACATCTCCTATCCCTCTTGCTCCTCCTCCTGTATATCTTGTATTAGCCCTATGCTATCTTTATGTACCTTTTAACTTTGGGTTTTTTGTCCCTTTTGCTTCACTTGCTTACACTGAGTACCTTCATTGCTCTATGTTACTCCTACTGTGACCCAATCTGGCGTGGGGTCTTTCTCCCTCTCTTCTCTTCCTGACTTTTTCCTCTGTCTATTGCACCACTTCAATTAGTAACTCTTCAGCGAGAGTCTCGTTCCATCACTATATTCTTTGTTCTCTTCATTTCACCTCTGCATACTCTTAATCCTCTTTCTCGTATTCTCACTCTCTTTGGCTTGTGTATGACAATTGTTGGCCCCTCTCTTTCTCTGTGCTCTCCTCCTGTGTCTTCTCTTGTTGTCTAAGTCCTTTGTCAGTCCCTACTCTTCTTTTTACCCCCCCTTTACTTTACCTGCTACCCTGTCCGTGTTAGGCCTTTGTCAGCCCCCCTCTTTTCTCTCATAGGTTCCACTCACATATTAACACCCATCAAATTTCTTGGAGACCTCAGACACCCAGACTTCAGAGACAGCAGTCGGGTGTCATTCGAGGACCCGGCTCCCATCATGGAGTGAGGTCTAACGAGCTGGGACAAAAAAGTAAAGAGAGACTTTAATACCCCCAACAAATTCCCCCCACCCCACCCCTCGTGGATTTCTCTGCCCCACTCACCCTCAGCTCGGACATCACCAATTAATTTCTCTCGTTTTTTTTTTTTTTTACTAAAAAAAAAAAAAATGCTTGCTGGTTTTAATTTTTGTTGGAAATGTCATTTTTAGGAACAATTGAAAATGTGTCCCTCCATGTCACTGTCATTTCAATCATCTATTGCCCCCTCTCACCTAATTTCCCTTTTTAATTTGCCGATCCTGCTTATGTATCTTCAAACTCTTTCCCGGCCCAACAGCAGTTTTCCTCTTCCGCTGCCATCTCACTATCTCTTCCCGTTCTCCATCCCTTCATGTCTCCATCCAGCCCTATACCTACCAGCTGCTGAGGGCAAGGCTTGACACGTCCAGAGATCCCAGTTCTGGCTGTAAACCTTTTTTTTTTGCTTATTGTATATGAAACTCAAGGGAAGCTATATTTCCCAGGCCGCCGAAAATTAACTAGAATTGGGCTTTTCGGCTCCTAAAGTTTACTAATGTTAAGCTGTGGTCAAGTGAGGTACCTGCTGGAGACCCCAGGTGTAGGATATATAGGTGAGAAATATTGAAAGCACACACAGAGTGGTGCCAACCACGTCGGTCATGGCGAAGGCACCATTTATGAGTTACATTTCGATATCAGCTTGTCATGTATTGGTAATGACTGGTTGGGTAATGTAGCCAGTACAAGGCCTTAGAGCATAACGTGTGGTGAGAGACAAGAAGACAGAAGCTATAGAATTGGTAAGGCCCTGTCTAATCTCTGCCCTCTTTGAACATCATATTTCTTCAATTTATTTTAACCTATGGTGGAGATTTAGGAGTTAGTCTTTGCTGATACAGAATGATGCTCCGTGGATGTAATTCGGATGATAAATCTCTTTAGCTGTAACAAAGTGTGTCGTCTAGACCCTTAATCATGGCCCAGGGCAGTAAAGGTCCGTTTTTTTGTGTTTTTTTGGGGCAGTCAGCTATGCTAGTGTAAGAAGCAGCTTAATTCATATTAGAGAGATTCTGGGAGGTCTGAAGGAATGACTAAAACCATAGAGTATTACTCAGCCATCTACATTCTTTCCATTGTCATCTTCGCCACCCTTCATAAAACCCAGTGACCCCCCTACCCCCACGGGACAAACATTTTCAAGCATTTTGCTCTGCAAGCGGTTCACCTGTTCAGCCCCACAACAATCTTTGTAAGTTTTAATTTTAAGAGAGGGGTACATTTTAACATCGCCACTGGTTGCATGAAGCCATGAGTTCACCAATCAAGGCCAAGGACACTCGCTCTGACCCCGCTATGGCGGCTGAAGAGGTTAAAAGCACAGTCCCCCCCCCCCACACCCACATGGGACCAGTTTAAAAAAAAAAAAGGGTCCAGTGTCACAAAATCCATTCAAGCTCAGTGAAACAAAATCCTGTCCCGTTTTTCTGAGCACCGAGAATTGAATTGCATAGGGGGTCATTGAACAGGGACGACTTGACCTTTGGTGCTCAAGCTATGGTGGACTACTGAGCATTATGGGATATTTAGGCCACCTCAGCTGCAAGGTCAAAGGTCAGGGATCACTGCGATAGAAAGACTAAGATGTTTTAAAAGAAAATAGTAACCTTGCTTTGCTAAGCGGGACTGTGCCATTAACCGCCTCATCCCAAGGGGGATCAAGCAGGGATTGGGGTATACCCCTTTCCCAAGCGCACCTCACATTTTTGTTTTAGTGCTCGTTCACAGGATCTGTGCATGTCATGGATTCCTCTTCAGCAAGCATTGGTGTGGGGAATAAAATAATGGCTATGATGGATATCTCTGGTGGGGGTGCGGGGCTGGGAGGGACATCCAACAGGGACATTGCATGCTGGGGATAGGGGAGCAGATGTTGTTTGGCTTTATTATATGGATACGTTTATGCACTGTTTTGTATTTATGAAGTATTCAAGGGGGGAAATTATACTCAAAACACAAGGGGATTTGTATTATCCTTAAAAAAAAGTAATCTTCCTGGCAGCCATTTTGTGTTACGTTTCCCATCCTGTCTAGGAACGGACATATTGCTTTTGTTGCAGGCCTCACTTGAGTCAGCTGCTGCAGTTCCATTACTTATAGAACAGGGGTGTTTTCAATAGCTGAAATATTATAGAAAGATCAGCTGTGGGTAATTATGAGGGGAATAGTAAAGGTCAGGCATTAATAGCAGAGTTGGAATGATGGGCAAGTTAGCATCATTTTTCCAACTCCTCTATAAATACCTGGCTTTTGCTACTCCCTGATCTCTAAAGGGCCTATGCAGTAAAGAGGCAAATGAGATGGGAATTTTCCAACTTTAGGCCAAAGTAGCCGAGTTGAAAAAAAAAAGCTCCAATGCAGCTGAATTGGAGAATTTTTCCAACTCGGCTACTTTGGCCTTAAGTTTGAAATTCCTGTCTCAATTTCCTGCTCTTCTCTCTTTATTTACTCATTTAAGCCATTTAGGACACCCCTGCTCTACAAATAAACCTATACCAAAAGCTTCCTCAAGTATGGCCTGCAAAAAAATCAATAGGACCTCTCTCCATGTCTATATATTACAGGACTGGGAGCAGAAAACAAAATGGTGTGTGACTCAGGGGCACATAATGTTCATTATCTTATTAGCTGTTGACTCCCTAAATTCTCTTGCCCCAGGATCACAGAACCTGGAATTTCTGGGTCAAACAAAGGAGATGAGTTTACCAAATATTATGATGTAGGAATTGATAAATGATAATTATCTCTGGTACACGATACAATTTTTTTGGGGGAAAAGCCAGTGTGGTTAGCTGACTTTATGGGTATAATTTCCCTTAAAGACATTAATCTGTCCTATAACCAAGGACAACATATTACTGCCACTGACCTATTTAAACTAGCTGAAGGCCAGAGGCCTAACAGAGAATACTCCAGTGTCACTAAATATTAAGGAGTATTTATGAATAATTTGGAAACACATTCTAAGTGTGGTATGTCTATGGTGTTTCACAAAATTGTTTTTGATACAGGACAGCTGGTTTAATTAGAAATGAAATTAATTTAATTAATTCATTATTATAAATGCCTTTTTAATACCGGGTTAGAAAAGAAGGCTAATAATGTTTGATTTGATTTTTTTTCCGCTGTAAGAATGTACTTACTGTAGCCAAAAATTATATTTAACTGAAAGATTGCATCAAGTGTGAGCATTTTAAATAGAAATACCTTAATGAAAGGGTACAAATAAAGTACCTTATTCAGCCCTCTGTGCCACTATAGCTTCATCAGGGGGCGGACATTTTGTTCAGAATCTTGGGATTAGATGAAGGAAGATATGACCCATCTGACTCAAGATGTCTGCCCCATGAGGTCTCAGTAAGTTACTTTATTTGTATTCTCTTATTGAAGAATTTCTATTGAAAAGGTCAAAACCTGAGGCCATCTCTCAGTTAAACATAACTTGTTTTCTGCCGAAGTTGTATTTATACGCACATGTACAATTTATCTGCATTGAAGTTGTAAATTTATAATTAGTGATGCAGATACAGATATTTGGGTATATTATCAAAGTATTTGGGTATATTATCAAACGTTGGAGTTAGTGCAGTGCTGTATAATAATGCTAATCAGATTATACAATAACTGACTTTGTTGATTCCAACACCTCTCCAATGTTATTTTCCTGTGTAGCATTAAAGCCTACTCAAGCAAAAAAAAACAAATATATATATATTAACCTAAATAGTTATTACCTTAACTCTACCTAATGTTGGTATTCGAGCATACAGCTGTATGGTCGGCCATTTTTCTGAGGGACACATAATAACATTTATAATTTATAATTCATAAGTGCTCAGAGGGAAATTAATTAATCATGGTTGTTCTTATGAGACTCCAGCCTTGATTAATTGATTGACTCTCACTGAACATACGTGCATTCTAGATTTTGGAGGGGAATATATCACATTTTTATATCCACCAAACAACTTGTTGACCAGACAGCCCTAGATGTACAACTGGTGGGAAAAAGCCTGCAGATGTGTGCTCTCTACAGGGTCCTGTGCAGTAGACGTATGCACACATTGCAAGTACAGTTATCATTTGGTAAACTATGTTGCATTTTTTTCCCCAGACTCCAGCCACATTTGTGGATAAATTACAGATATTCAAGACAGTACTTTTTCAACTTAAAGGGACTGTGTCACCTCAATATTGCTTATTCTGTGTAATATATTGTATTAGCAGAATTGAAAGCAAATAGCTAAATTATGTGAAAAATGTGTTTTAAATGTGTCTGTGGAGTCTCCTGTGGCTTAATATGCACAATTCATTGATGAGACCTCACTTGGAGTATTGTACGCAGTACTGGAGACCGTATCTCCAGAAGGATATTGATACTTTGTAGAAAGTTCAGAGAAGGACTACTAAACTAGTTCATGGGTTGAATGATAAAACTTACCAGGAAAGGTTAAAGCATCTTAACATGTATAGCTTGGAGGAAAGACGCAACAGGGGGGATATGATAGAAACATTTAAATACATAAAGGGAATCAACACAGTAAAGGAAGAGAGTATATTTAAAAGAAGAAAAACTACCACAACTAGAGGACATAGTCTTAAATTAGAGGGGCAACGATTTAAAAGTAATATCAGGAAGTATTACTTTACTGAGAGGGTAGTGGATGTATGGAATAGCCATCCAGCGGAAGTGGTAGAGGTAAACACAGTCAATGAGTGTAAGCATGCGTGGGATAGACACAAGGCTATCCTAGCTATAAGACCGGGAACGGGGGACTAATCAAAGTATTCAGAAAAATTGGGCAGACTAGATGGGCCGAATGGTTCTTATCTGCCGACACATTCTATGTTTCTATGCATGTCACACAATTTCCATTTAAAATGAGTTAATTTGCATATTAATCAGCAAGTGATGTCATAAACAGAAGACACGTTTCTTCTCATCTGTGCATGTGCTTACAATTTTGCTAAAACGATGTATACACATCATTTTCCGACATGTTTGTTCTCTACATTTGCAGTGAAAATACAATTTAGGTGACATAGTCCCTTTAAGTGGAGTTGACATCATAGAGCCCACTTAAAGAATAGTAAATACAGGTGGTCTGCTCACCAAACAGTGCACTGTGGTGAATTTACAATCTGGTGACAAAGAAATAAGATTAAAATAGAGGAAAACAGATGTATTTGAACTTCTCTTATTGGAATAATTCATCTACGATACATTTTACTTTAATATAGCATTGTTATGGGTCTTCGTACAGTGGATAGCTAGACCTTTTTTCTTGGACTGGGCGCAGTTCTACCCGATACCTGCGGTGAGTACTGGACTTCCTCCAGTGGCCTATCATTCTCTTATCTCCTGATGCATTGTGGGATTGTTGTGCCAGTGTATCTAGAGCCAGAAATGGAATGTGGAATTCTGGATATCGGATTGCGGAGTTTTATTCAGCCATAGCGTACTAACACCCTCTCTTTGTCTCATCCAACTACCCTTTTCCTGTTGCAGGGTCCACCCACGTTCTTACCCCTCAGAAGCTCTTGGATGCTCTGAAGAGAATGAACAAAACAGACGAGGAGAGCAGCAGTTAGATTTCTTCTGCCCCCATCCGCGATAACGCACCCTACCCATTGACCCAATATTACCCCTTGTCCTCCTCCATGACAACTGAAAATCAACCTTATTTCAGTTCCTGAAGTGCATAATTGGAGCTCCCTTAATGCCCCATTTGCATCATTGGCGCTTCCAAACTGCCCCTCTGCCTTCTTGCATTCAAACCAAATCAGCTCTCTGGAATTGCAAAGAGATTCCTTAACATTAGGGCATGGTGTACTTTTTGGCCATTTTGTACTTCGCCAACATTTAAATTCTGCATTGTGGATGCTGTATCTGTTTCATTTTTATTGACTTTGTAACGATTCCAGGGCATTCTGGGTAATTTTGGAAACGTCTTTCATGCAATGCCTCCTGGGAAGCACGGTCCCTTTAATGCACCTTTTGTAATATCTGTTTGTCCACATTGCTATGCAGTTTGGTCCTTTGGGTTTCATTGAGTCACTGTTGCCCTTGTTTCGAACCATTAATAGTTTAGTAGTCTGCAGATTTATGTTGGCACTTTTATCAATGATGCTTCATTTGTAGTCCACCGGCTTTCTAATGACCTCACCTGCTTTCTAGTGACCGCCCTACGTCTCTGTTACCCACAGTGCAATGCACTTCTCCTGGGCCTAGATGATTATAAGAAGCATTCTATCTATGAACCTCCACCTTAGATAAAATATATAATTACGGTGGGAGGAGTAAGGAATATTATATTTTTCTGTGTACGACCATTTATTGTCTCAGGAAATGCACGGCAAAAAGGAAATAGCGAGCAACACAACCGTTGAGATGTAACAAATCTACAAAAAGTAGGGGGTACATCGGTCCTCTAGAATGTTCTGTGCAATGTATAATTTACATAATAGAAAGTTACCCCATTTAAAGGACAATTGTGAGCAAAAAATAAGTTCTGTTTTAATTTTAAAAAAAATAGGCATTTTAAATAGTAATCATAAAAGAATACAAATAAAGTACCTTATTGAGCACTCTTTACTCGTATATCTTTCTCATGGGGTTCACATATCGAGTCAGATTTAGGGATTGCACAGTTGTGTTTAAATAAGAATACGTATAACACCTGGTATGGTTCCCTAACGCTTAGGGTATGGTTCCCTAAAGCTTAGGGAACCACACCAGGTGTTAAAAATATTCTTATTTAAACACAACTGGGTAATCCCTAAATCCTGGTGGTCCATGAGGACAGGCTTAAGAAGCACTGCTCTAAACAACATGTTCAGGGTCTGATAAGTGGTAAGCAAATATGGATCAATAAGGTACTTTATTTCTATTTAATGAACATATTTTTATTAAAAGGAACAGGTTTTTCTGCCGATACTCGTCTTTTAAGCATCCTGAAAATTCAAAGGACCTTGATCGTCTGTCTGTAGCTCTTCCGTAATCAAACTTCATGCCTTGCTATCTGTTTCAAAAAACGCGTACGTGTCTGTCTGAGCGACCATGCTCTCCCCCATCGTCTCCTCTTTTGATGTTCCTCTGACATGAAAGCTTGCATCTTCGTTGTGTGTAGCAATCTAGTTGTCTTAACTTGGCTCTGTCTTAAAAATGGAAAAAAAATAAAATATTTATGTTTGTAGATCGGAGGGGTGAGGCTAGGCCCTTGTACAGTCTGTGATCTTCATGGCATTGTTTTGACCGGAGAATTATTTTGTCACCAGCTATTTATTATTTATTGTAAATATGGATACACTTTATTAAATTGCAGTTATACACTAGTCTTAATTACCCATACGTAGGTCAATGACGTGCAGGAAGTGTTCAGTGTCTTTGTTCTGGACCAAGAAGAGAGATTTATGCCAGTGCTATTGACTTAAAAACAGCTGGAATGACGCACAAACTGAGGCGGTGGCCACATTTGTCCCCCAAGGATCGCCCCATGTTTGACGATACGCTCTCTTTAACCAGATAACACTTCTTTATCCTAAAGAACGGTTTATTCTGTCCTGAAGTCGGCAGCTCGCTGGGCGACACCATTAGTCGTTTCCCCTCCTGCATTGACCTTGTTTGTGCTTTACACACTGCCTGCGAATGCCTCCTGTATTTGTGTTTGTGAAGGGTCATGGAATCTGTGAACGTGTTTAGTAACCTGTGAGATGACATCACCTCACTTCCTGCTTCCTCCCCAGACATGGCGATGGTTGACGCCTCTGCAGATTGATTGTACATGTCCAATGTCCAATAATCACATGACTCTATGGGCCTAACACTCCCTGGAAGTCATTAGCCTCACACCTCAATTTCCTGGTTAAAAAAAAAAAAAAAAAATTGTTCTGTGATAAAGTTTGTCATTTTTGCCTGCAAATAATAAAAATATAAAAAAATATGATTGTTGTGGTAACTTATATTGGGGGGATAAACCATCCAATATCATCAATGGCTATGGAATACTAATGGTTGAGAGAGCCGCCTCCAGTACCTTTGATTTGGTAGTGAACTTAGGAAGTAGCGAACCTCGTAAGAAAGAGGCCTAACCTCTGGTGTGCACTACTTTTGGCAACCAAACGCAAGGACAGGATCACCTACCTTACCTTGTAGGATGCAGTTTTTGCACTGCCACATACAAACCTTCACGTTTTGCCTACACGTAGATCATACATGGGTCCTCCCATGACCGCAACATGGCTAATGGATTGATGCTACACTTTTGACATGATCCCAACCAGAGAGAGTATGCCGGGCAATTGATCCTTGGTAGGCCTCAGGCACAGAACAGCAAAGGGATTCTTACCACTGATGGAATAAGGCCATTACAGTACCTGGTGCAAGAACAATATCTAGTCCTGCCACAAGGCCAATATTTTTCTTCCATTCTAGCTCGTTTTCGAAGTAGAATTTTATTTTTAACTGTTTCAATAAAAATAAGTTTGTGTCGAAAGAGGGCGCTTGCCTGACTGAGTAAAATGGTAACTTTAGTCCTAAACGAGTGATGTAAAAATGGCTAGCTGTGGCCGCGATAGTGGACAGAGCGTCTGTCATGGGTCCCTTTGGAAGGGGTTGGCCTGGGTGCAATCTGTCATGGGTCCCTTTAGAAGGGATTGGCCTGGGTGCATTTGAACCCTGGTTTTTCTACCTTCCTGCCACACTGATATAGGACATATTTCCCCATCCCTCACTCCTCTACCTGGGGAACTTTGATTTTGCTTGGACCGGTGTTCTGACAAATATCTCGAGCAAATTCTACTACACAGGCGCAGTAGAATTTGCTCGTTGCACAGCGCAGTGTAGCATGTCACTGAGAAGTTTTACCAATTGCTTGCTACGCTAGTAAATGACAATAATCAGTAATACACTTATACTTACCTGTCGCTGCAGCTGATCCAGAGGGGGCGTGAGGTGGTGTGTGTCCCTCGCGCAGGCGCACTTCTGCCAAAGTTACGGCTGATTGACAGCCATAACTGTGTGCACATGCGCTGTGGTGCACAATAAGCAAATTCTACTGCGTCTGTGCATATATTAATATCGAGATATTTGATAGAACAAGCTCTCCATGGAGCTTGATTGTTTGACAATTCACTTGTAATTGTAAATATCTCAAATATAGATTTAAAGCCCTTTTGAGTTCTATTGATGCAGGAAAACTCCTATATTTGGAGCAATTACCATGGAAATGAGTGGAATGTGTCTACTAATTGCTCCAGACGTAGCACTTTGCATAGTATTTAATGTATGCTTTAAATTCATACACTTATATTGCTTTTTCCGTACTGAGAAAGTTTTTATTCCACGTTACTTTAAAATCAGACATTTGTTCTCTGTGGTATTGTGTGTTGTAACTCCCAAATATAATAACAATTGCATTTTTTGACATTTTTATTTTCCAGTCATTCTTTCTTTATTAAATTAAATTGGTTTGTGCACATTTTTTCCCACAAAACTAAAAAAAAAAAACAGTTATGTGAAATATAAGGAATGTCTTCTTGCAAATTGCTAAGTCACAGCATTCTACCTTCTCAACGGTAAGGTTAAAAAGATTCCATTGGAGTAATGAAAAATGAACTGTATCAGTTACATTGTAGACACTTTACCGCAGGCTCTAGGCCTACAGGAAGTAAATCAAGTTTAACACAAAGGATTGGGGAAAAAAAAAAAACATCATGTAAAAATAAACAAGATATTAAAGGGAAATAAGAGAAGCAATAAATAAATGAGAAACTACATTAAAAAAAAGTTGAAATGTCATTTCCGTACCAAAATTATGGATACAAAAATATATATAAATATGTATTGTAAAAATACTGTTTATTTACATAGTGGATACTATAGTATTAGGCTTGTGGATACGGAGTTTGGAAATCTAGATCGGACATTCTCAGCCGCCTCGCTGTTTGAGTTAGAAGGTAATTATTGCATAATATTAGGGATTTTTTTCCATGTTCACTAGTGGGTCCAGGTATCTGACAGCGATACCTCGACAGTTCACCAGGCTTTCTTGGATCACAATATGCCTTGTTCCCTGCCCAATGTTTGTGACCTTGTGAAAGAAAACTTGGTCAAGAATATTCTGATCTCTGTTTGAGCCGTTAATGTGCAGTTACACGTTTCAGAAGCATCTTTAGGCACTTTTCTGTGTTGATTGCGTTAGAAAGGTTATTGTAGCATTTTAATTAGCTAGGAGTGGTGAGAATTCCACTGCTCTCTACCTGGCTGGACACTATCCTGCTGCTGGGGACAGATAAGAAAGAGGCTTTCTACAAGAACAAAGTATGTTTCTAAAACCTGGTATTCAAAATCAATAGGACTTTTTGCAAGGGAGCCCCTTATTCCCATTAAGTAGGCATTATAAGCTTATACAAAGGCATTCTCTGGTCATCTTCCTGTATTATAATGTTGCTGGAGCAGCGATTTAAGCAAAGGCACTCTGTGTGCAAGGTATGTTTACCCATGAGTTGAGGTATTGATTCGAGAATAGGACACAAACTCCCTGTATCCAATCTATGAATATTCCAACAGCTAACTTTAAAGGGACTGTATCACCTAAACATTGTTTATTCTATACATGCACAACAAAAACAATGATTCAAAATGATCTATACATTGTGTGAGCAAACCTGCAAATGCCTAAATTAGGAGAAACAAATGGGCTTTAAATGTGTCTGTGGAGTCTCCTGCTTATGACATCACCTGTGGCCTGATATGCAAATTTACCATTGAAAACGAGTTCATTTGCATATTGGGCCACAGGTGATGTCATAAAAAAGAGACTCCACAGACACATTTATAACTAGTTTTTCTCCTAAATGTATCGATCATTTTCATTCGTTGTTTATTCTCTATATTCACAGGGTTAGCAATGTTTAGGTGATACAGTCCCTTTAACCCATCACACAATTCTGTCTCCTCCAAAAAAAAACCACCGACCTTGACACTAGTAAGGTTGATCTTGGGTTGTGCTGAAGAGCACAGCTCACCAGTTCCACCTTGAAATTTGCTATCCATTGAGTTGCATATGTAAACTCTGGGGCAATGCACCCAGTGCTCCTAAATCCCCAACTAAAAAAGACACGATCCTCGGAGATTGCGTTGCAAGCTAAGGTCATGGGTCATAGAGCGACACATTCTCTTGCTTGTCACATGCAGTTCCTTGGCTGCTTCCAACGCCCGATTCAGGGGCCAGTGCAATTCATCCAGATCTAGAGTTCTCAGCGCGGGTGGTGGGGTCAGGGTGCGCGGAGGACGTATCTGAGCCACGTTGTATCCCATGGGAACGTAGAGGCTGGGCGATGGTCCATATCTGAGGAGACAAGTGACAGTCACTATGAAGACCAGATAAACAATACAAATGTGAATTTTATGAAGCTAGACATGCATGGATTGTGAAATTTCTCCATTACAGAGGTCAACATATCTTTGGTAGTAGAATCTTGACCTGGGCTGGAAAAGGACATCATGGAGACAGCTAGGTTCTAGCTAGGTATGCACATACACATATATACCGCTTGGCAAAAAAGCTACTTACATAAGTGGAGGACTGTATGGGATAACAGGCGGCTGTACATAGGCCACTTGAGGAGTCTGATTCAAGACCCAGTGCCCGAAAGGAGGGACCCTCGTAGGCCTTGGGCTACGCCTACTTATATGATGGCGGCACAGTCCTAAAACAAAATGAATAGGAATCAGCTGGACTTAGAGATGGTCAGAGTGTCCGTCCAAGGAGGCTCTGTGAAGGTTCCATAGAACATCATTAAATTGTCCATCACAGAGCCCAGGAGATGTCCAACAAGTTAGGACCAGGGACTCGTTTCCCATCTGTGGAGAGTTATTTAAAAAAAAAAAATTGAGCTGCATGGGAGTTTCACCAACTTAACTATGCATTGTGCAGGGCCAAGTCTGGTGGGTTTCCCCTGCTGGGTGAGCTCAGATGGTGAGATGACTCATTGGACATCAGGGTTGCAGGTTCAGTTTCTGGCAGGATGGACTGAGTCCTTCATCCTTCCAAGGAAGGTAACATAAACTGGGAGATAGTAGAATCCCCTGGATGTTTGTCTCTGCACAATGTATGGTCGATGAGAGGGAACCTTCATATCGCCTGCAGCTCACATGTATTGAATAGCTTCCCATCAATAAAACTCACCAGTACTCTGAATATCTGCAGAGTCATTACTCTCATCACACAGAGGACATGCGGCATGAACGGGGGTGACAGAGTCATCATCAGCTGAGGTTCTCTTGGGCCCTGAAAGAAATACCAGAATATGAGATAAGGAGAAAACATCAGATTTTTCTCTGCATGGATAATCCTATTGATTCCTATTGCAAGATGTATATTGAGAAATGTATGTCTGGGACTTGTATCCAGGCACTGCTAGCGTCTCATAGGTTTTTATGTTGTATCATATTTTTATATGGCATAGGTTTGTTCAGTGTTTCTTTTTTTTTTTTTTTTCTCTAGTAATAGATATTGTAGTACCTTTGGCTTCACTTTCGGATTTTAAGGACTTTTTATTGTTTTTTTTTTTTTTGTTTTTACTTGCTTTTATTTGTTCCTGCACAGACCGTCAGAAATATACTGCTGAACTGTCCATCTGGAGCATTATATGTAAGATACTATTTGTTTCCTATTAAAAACTTTTCTACATTGTTATACTCCCTTTATCCCCTTCAATCTTTCCTATATACACCATTGGATGATTGAGGAGCAAGAAACAAGTGCCTGCAATAGATGAGCTCTACATTCATGAATGTTTTGTGAGTGCAATTATCCACACTTACTATTCCACCTAGTATATTGTGGCTGTACTACTCTATGCTTTTTGTTCTTCTTTTTACATATGCCTTTTTGACATCTGTGATCACCCGTTCTGCACAAGAGCGATCCTTATTTAAGGTAAATATCAGCATTCCCTATTGCCATTCAGTGGTGGTTACTGAGCGCACCTTCCTTCTTTTCTGTATAAGATTTTGTAGTATGGTTCTGGGATATAAAATAATTGTAGATAAAAAGATCTAGGGTTACGTGGTTTTTGAAATCAATAAGTATTCACTATAATAAGTACATTTGTAAAAACATCACAGAAATATACAATATACATAGACAGCACAATGTACAGATTCTTTGTCTACAGTTTTTCTCTATACATGTGCATATACCAAATCCATACCACAATGACTTTTTCTCTCTTTTGGACAAAAGGTAGCACCGTCCATTGGTATCATCCAGCTGTTTATGCTCTGTCCTTCCCCCTTTTCTATCACTACACATTTACTGGGGCCGACTTATACTGATTTCCTGCTAATAGATTTTACTCAATGTTTTTTTTTTAACAACTGGGAACAGTCAGGACCCTATTTCTGCCTATTTTCCCAAGTCCTCCTTCTTGTATTACACCACAGCGTACAGAGCTGGCTGAAACCACACCTCTTGCATTCCAAGTACTTGAAAGAGAGAGGCTGATTGCACAGTAATAGCTAATGAGAGTTCAGAGGGGAGCAGGATAACTGCTGTAGTGAGCTCCTGAGTAACCCCTATGTACTCGCCTCTCATTGCTGTCACTGCACTTAGACTCCTACGTGAAATTTTGTTCAATATAAAACTATGGGAGAAGTGTATTTTTTCATGTATAAAGACATTTACAAAAACAAGCTTTCTAGAACTTGCCCCTTTAACACCAGGGGCAGCATAACAGCCCAGGAACCACTAGGTACCAATGCTACTCTAGGAAATTTCTTAGTAAATCACTCCCTGCCCATTGTCTAACTATCTGTATGAAATGAGCCAAGCAAACTCAATATACCGTATTTATCGGCGTATAACACGCACTTTTTCTCCCTGAAAATAGGGGGAAAATGGTGTGTGCGTGTTATACGCCGAGAAAATAAAAAAAATCTAAAACTTACCTCGTTCCTGCTCTGTCCCCCGGTGCTCTGAAGGTCCGTGGCTGTGAGGGAAGCGTTGTGAGCTTCCCTCCAGCCGCGCGGTCAATAAAGTGTGTTTTTTTTTAAACAAACTTTATTGTTCCGCGCGGCTGGAGGGAAGCTCACAACGCTTCCCTCACAGCCACGCAGCTTCAGAGCACCGGGGGACAGAGCAGGAACGAGGTAAGTGCTGGGGTCTGGGGAAGGGGGGGGAGGAGGGTGGCATAACGAGCAAACTAAGGGGCAATATCCTGGCATATTGGGGGCAATATCATGGCATATTAAATGGCATATTGGGGGCAATATCCTGGCATATTAAATGGCATATTGGGGGCAATATCCTGGCATATTAAAATGGCATATTGGGGGCAATATCCTGGCATATTAAAATGGCATATTGGGGGCAATATCCTGCATATTAAATGGCATATTGGGGGCAATATCCTGGCATATTAAATGGCATATTGGGGGCAATATCCTGCATATTAAATGGCATATTGGGGGCAATATCCTGCATATTAAATGGCATATTGGGGGCAATATCCTGGCATATTAAAATGGCATATTGGGCTTCAAAGTTCTTTATTTGAAATCTAAGTTTTTTTTCCGGAAATTTCCTTCTTAAAATGATGTGCGTGTTATACGCCGGCGCGTGTTATACGCCGATAAATACGGTAGTCTGTGTTTTTAAGTCAGCGACACTGGAAGCCCCTGGGGACAGCACTGCTTAGCAATAAGGGGCCTTGACATGGTTAGGAATAGGGTTAATGCCCAAACAGTATACTATGGATTGGTGTTAGGAGTGGGACTTAAGGATATAAATAGCAGCTGCCATTTTAACTAGGCAGCCATTTTAATTGAACAAGCTACCTTGATCTTCCTTCGCACCCATCCTTGGGTGGTAGATCACAAACTGGGATGGTAGAAGCATCTTACTATGTCCCTCCTGTTATATCATGTCATGTTTGTGTTTGCAGACCTTTCTTGGTGTGTTATTCCCATGGATGTTATTGGGGGGGCAGGCAGGGTTTTGTTATGTATGGCACATAACAATATTTCTACATATATATTAAAGCTGTGGCCACATTTTTCCCAACATTGATGACGTCTGTCGTGATTGGGGAGTTCTAAAGGGGACATTATGCAGGCATTGACATTACCCATGTCAAGTTACGGTTTATGTTATTATAACTACATATGTGTACTATGAAAATATACCACTAGGGGCTCTCAGTGGGACAGGAGAGAAGCGGGCACATACCTTTAGCTGCAAATAATTGATCTCATTTATTTAAGGTACTAGTTCCTTGGTCATTTTTTTATCATTTTTTTTTTTCAGATTGAGTTTTTATTAATATATATCTTATTTATCCTTTTTTTTTTTTTTTAAATATATCGGGTTTATTTTTTTGTATATATTTTATTTAGTATTTTTTTTAAAAACGGAAAAATATTTTTGGAGTCATATTTATTGTTGTTTTTATTTTATTCCCAAATGTTTGATTTAGATGATCCTTATTCACTGTAAAGGGATTACATTAGTTATTATTATTTATCGCCGGCTCTCTGAAGATTTTTTTGAATACCACTAGGGGGCTCCCTTGCCCTGCTTGTGACATATCCTTGGTACTATTTTTTGTACCATTTTTGTCATTCTTGTAGCCATAGATTTACAATATTCCAAGATATTCACTTAGAAGGTCATACCAGGGATCTGTTTCCTCTCATCATGGCACCGGGGGCAAAAAGGCACAGTGGTCTGTTTAGATCGATGGGTGGAGGATGAGTCTGGGAGATGGTACAAACTTCCTACAAGATGAAGACGGGGTAATTGTTAATTGCAAATACAGTGATGTCACCAGCATTCTCAATCTCACCATCATTAGCCCACACTCACCTGTATAATCTCCGTGGATGACTCTCCCAGGTGATTGCCGAGTGGCACTGTCCTGTGCTACAGAGTTACCTTTGGAGAGATCTGCAGGTAAAAGAGAGCAGCTATCACTGAGCGGCCAGAACTTGTGAATTAACGCCCGGCCCTCTCCATTCTAAAACACTGCTGAATTCAGGAGGGAGTGAGGGGCAAAGATGTATTGGCAGGCTAGACACATTCTATGTTTGCAGGCTAGATAGGCCAAATGGTACTCATGTGCCGACACATTCTATGTTTGCAGACTAGATGGGCCAAATGGTTCTCATGTGCCGACACATTCTATGTTTGCAGACTAGATGGCCAAATGGTACTCATGTGCCGACACATTCTATGTTTGCAGACTAGATGGGCCAAATGGTTCTCATGTGCCGACACATTCTATGTTTGCAGACTAGATAGGCCAAATGGTTCTCATGTGCCGACATATTCTATGTTTGCAGGCTAGATAGGCCAAATGGTACTCATGTGCCGACATATTCTATGTTTGCAGGCTAGATAGGCCAAATGGTACTCATGTGCCGACACATTCTATGTTTGCAGACTAGATGGGCCAAATGGTTCTCATGTGCCGACACATTCTATGTTTGCAGACTAGATGGGCCAAATGGTTCTCATGTGCCGACATATTCTATGTTTGCAGGCTAGATAGGCCAAATGGTACTCATGTGCCGACATATTCTATGTTTGCAGGCTAGATAGGCCAAATGGTACTCATGTGCCGACACATTCTATGTTTGCAGACTAGATGGGCCAAATGGTTCTCATGTGCCGACACATTCTATGTTTGCAGACTAGATAGGACAAATGGTTCTCATGTGCCGACACATTCTGTGTTTGCAGACTAGATAGGCCAAATGGTTCTCATGTGCCGACACATTCTATGTTTGCAGACTAGATGGGCCAAATGGTTCTCATGTGCCGACACATTCTATGTTCCTATGTGAAGACCCTATCATTTACCCGATCTTGATGGCTTCATGGAAGCCCCTCCATTGGAGGGGGAGGTGATCAGATCGCTGGCAAAATGGGGGACTCTTTCCTCTCGTGGATCCCTGGAGTAAGACAGGAATAAGACTGTTAACAGATTACTAACTATACCTGGGTACAAGCAATGATCGGTTTATCTGTATGTACAAGCTGTGTACGGCTGGCAGAGCATACTGAGAAATTATGAGATATTTAAATGATGTTAATTTATATCATATAATGTAATGACGAAACAACACTTTAGAGCAGCCAGGAGGATCACAGCAACCAATCTGGAGCCAGGCTGAGCTTGGTTATAAAATAAGAGCTGCTGTACAGAAGGCAGCTTTGGGAGTTCTAGCTCCTCTAAAAATAGATTTTTTTTTATTCGTTTGTATATTGTTTTACTGATCTTTACCCTTTATAATAGTAATGCTTTATATGTGCTTGCTATTTTGTGTTAAACCAATCATGTCTTGGTAATTGGCCCTATTTGCCCCGATTAACCATTTAAACCCTTGCCGTCCGACTGCAGCCCTCCAGCCTGTTCGGTACTACAACTAATAATTCCCAGCCATTCTAGAAAGCTGATGGGGAATTATGGGTTAAGGTAGTTTTGCAGCAGCAGGGCTACAAGTCACTTACTGAAAAGTGGAAGAATGTAAGGGCTTTGCAGGTTTTTCTTGGACAGATGGGCGGTTCAGGCTGTTTTCCAAGTGGTGTCTGAGCTGAATCACCTCTTTCTGCAGGTCCTGGATGGCTTGACTGGAAGACAAAGGTACAATGGGACAGAAGTTAAAACATGCTATTCCACAAACCTGACCACACACTCTATCCCCTACATACTGTGTATACATATAGAGGATAGAAATGATCTATATCTTGTGGTAGCAGAACTTCTAATTGGGTCTGTGGTGTCCCCTGTATATGACACCACCTTGTGGCTTTATTACAAATGACGTATAATTTGTATATTAAATCAAAAAGTGATGTCATATGCAGGAGACAGTGGGGACACATTGAAAAGGCACTTGTCTGGACGAACAGAGGATGAATTGATAGAAAGAAATAATGACTATTTTGAATCAGCGTATAAGAGACGATATAGATATAAGATGCTTAAAAAGACATGCTATATATTACTTTTAACTTATAAAAAGAAAGCTACCCGCAGATGTACATTCAGTTATTCCTCTCCTCTCGGAGCTGATCTGAGTAAGCGCCCCTCTATTGATTACAGGGGTCTCTCATTCCTCTAGCAGAGCCAAACAGTTGTCTCAGCCGATATGAGTCCCAGTGAAACATGGTGGCTGCCAGTCAAGAGATTAAATGGCATTCATCTTTGTGTATACACATCATTTTATTTGCATACTAGGACCACTATATATTTCACTTCTGCTTCAAGTGGAAATAAAAAGTTTTGTTGTCCTTGAAGTGAAAAAGTAGATACGACACAGACAGAGAGTGCAAAAATATAGAAATCTAGTGACACCCAGGACTTACCCCAGCACTCCAGGACATGCCCCATCACCCACATTGCACACACAGGACTTACCCCAGCACTCCAGGACATGCCCCATCACCCACATTGCACACACAGGACTTACCCCAGCACTCCAGGACATGCCCCATCACCCACACTGCACACCCAGGACTTACTCCAGCACTTCAGGACATGCCCCATCACCCACATTGCCCACACAGGACTTACCCCAGCACTCCAGGACATGCCCCATCACCCACACTGCACACCCAGGACTTACCCCAGCACATAACCCCATTGCACACCAACAATTACCCCATCACCCACATTGCAGGGTGGGGCAATTGCCCCTCTTCCCCCCTCGCCAGACCTCCCCTGATCAGCATGACTGAAATACTGACAGGGGATGCAAAAGAACAGAGATTGTGTCGAAAGTTACAGGAGATGTGAAAGTAGAGAGTGAAATCATCAGTGGATGGATGGAAGACATATGGGGATAGAGAGAGCAAGTCACAGCTTACAGTTATAATACTCACAATACAATGTCACTGGAGTCTCTCATGTTCTAGCAGTGTCAGGGTTAATGTCTATATTTCTGCAGATCCGACCTAGCTATCCGCACATACACACCATACATTAAATGAACATATTCTCTCACACCGTCTATCTCTCTCTTTATACATAAACCCTGACTGCAAACATATAAGTATACACAGCGTATGCTGGAGCCTCAGTAACACCTAGTAACCTGCTCCCAAACATACACCCTGCAGAGAGGAGCCGGGGGAGAGGGAGTGGGCTGGGAGGAGGTAGGGAGGGCGGGAGGGGCAGACAGACACCTTAAAGGTTGGCACAGGGAATAAGACAAAGAGGAAGGGTGGCAGAGATACACTGAGAAAGGAACGAGGAAGAGGAAGGAACAAGCATTTTATTGACCCCTCTCTGCTCCATTTATCACTGTCAGGGGGGCGGACATGTTGTTCGGAATATTGGATCAGATTTTCCACCATCTTGGGTCAGATTAAGTATGATCTGACCCATGATTCTGAGCAATATGTCCATCCCTTGATAGAGCTCTACAGAATAAAAAAAGTACACAATAAATGACTTTATTTGTTTTCTTTCAATAAAATATTTCTATTTAAAATGTCTCCACTTTCAATTAAACAGTTATTAACAGAAAGGTACAAAGAACAAGAGGTCACCCCCTCAGACTGGAAGAGCAAAGATTTCATAGACAGCAAAGGAAGGGATTCTTTACGGTAAGGACAATAAAGTTATGGAACTCCCTGCCAAGAGAGGTAGTGCTATCAACCACAATAGATGCATTTAAAAATGGTCTGGATGTTTTTTTTAGGAAAGCAGAACATACAGGGCTATTAATAATAGAATAAGCATTAATAAAAGAACTTATTGATCCAAGGAGAAATCTGATTGCCTCTTGGAGTCAAGAAGGAATTTTTTCCCCCAGCAGGCAAAATTCGAAATAGCTTCCTTAGGGGTTTTTGCCTCTTTTTGGATCAAAAGCTGATGATGATAGGTAGAAGGGTTGAACTTGATGGACTTGGGTCTTTTTTCAACCTAAATTACTATGTTACTATGTTATGTTAATGTATTCACTTTCTCACTCCCTCCTTCCATCTTCTATTGTGACATCCTTCAGTCTCTCTCTCTCTCTCTCTCTCTCTTCATTCTAAATTTCCCCCTTCACTATATGAATTTATTCTCTTGTTTACCAATAAACAAAAATGATGTCTCGCCAATGCCCCATTTTCCAACCCATTCATGATCCTCACTGTCTCACTAACAACCAGAAAAAATTAAATTCTTAAATAAGACCTTAAAATAATGTACATATAATGTAAAGGGGACACGTGGGCCTCTATCTGCAACTGAGACTTAAAACAAAATGGCCGAGGGCCTGTTTTTTTCACAGTGGTTAAATATCTTTGTATGACCTAACTCTGTCCCTCTTGTATCTTTAGCTACAACAGTTCTGGCGGGTCAGGAATGAAATACTGTGTAAATATGAAATACTGTGGAAAAAGAGAGAGACAAAGAAAAACTAGTGAAAGAGACCAGTTCAGCCTTGGACGGGAGGTCTAAGGAAGGTGAATGAATGGATAAAACACAACAACATGCCTGCCCTAACTCACTCTCTAGTAGTGCGGGTTTCCAGTATGTGTCTGAGATGTTCAGAGGCTTCTTCAAGAGGAGCAAGGGAGGCACCGGCGGACGGTCCACGCATGATGTCCACGCACCGGTCTCTTTCAGAATCTGAATCACCTGATTTGGAAAGATAGACGATTCAGTGGGATGTCAGGAGGACTATAACTAGTGTTGAGCGAACCGCACTGAAGAAATTCTTATGAATGGGGACTCTATTTCGGTTTATAGAAAGCCCATTGCATTATATGCATTCCATAAGCCGAAAGTCTATAAACCGAACGACATTCTGTTTATAGACTTTCGGTTTATAGAATAGCAATAGCATTACATGTATTCTATAAACCGGAAGTCTATAAACCGAATGTCTTTCGGTTTATAGACTTTCGGTTTATGGAAAACATGTAATGCTATTGCTATTCTATAAACCGAAATAGAGTCCCCATTCATACGAATAGGTCAATTGACCTATTCGTATGAATGGGGACACTCACCCACATTTTACTTCATTTTTCAGCCCTCTAGCCCTTTCCAGGACTTTTTTAGAGGCATTTTAGTGGCCAAAAGTTCGGGTCCCCATTGACTTCAATGGGGTTAGGGGTCAAGTTCGACTTTTTTCCGAAGTTCGGCCGAACCCGAACATCCAGGTGTCCGCTCAACTCTAAGTATAACCCAAACTTTAACAATGTTCTGGACTGCAGTCAAAGTGCTCAATGTTCCCAATGTAAAATAAATCTTAAGGGAAAACCATAGGCATATAATGAAAGAATAGAAAGTACCTTATTGAGCCCTCTTTGCTGCATATAGTCCGATTAGGCCGGGATGGAATTCGGAATCTTGAGTCACATGAAAAAAATATTTCACCCAAGATTCCAAACATGTCTGCCCCCATACAGAGCAAAGAGGGTTCTAAAAGGTACATTAATTGTATTATTTCATTAAAGCATTTATGTTTAAAACATCTACACTGCAATCTTTCAGTTATATATTTTGTTTAACTACAGTTGTTCTTTATTTTTGGTTAAATCTCTAAATACAAATGAAGTTTCTGACAGCAGGATTTGAGATTTTAATCAAGCAACAAGACCCATGTAAGTAAACAGATTAGATGTACAATGCATTCAGTACATCTGGAACTCATGGGTACACCTTCAAAATAGTTCATTGGATAAATCTCAAAAGGGAAAATGAAAAGCAAGACAACAATCAAGATTGACTTCCGTTATGGGAAGTTTGTACTATCGGAAAGTGGAGGGCCAGAATGGGTCATCCGTGGTCTAGATGAATAAAAAAAAAAAAAAAAACCCTTACTGGCTTGACTTTGGTCCCTGCTTTCACTGTCAGTCAAGCTCTTAGGACCCGGGGAGGGTGAGCTGGTCTCAGACGGTCTTATCCACTGTTTACCCTGCTGACTTCTCCCCCACAATGCTTCGTGTGTTCCAGATGGCTGGCTTCTCTCCATTCTAGAAGGCCCAACCTCATTCCTCCGGGGAGAAGTTGTGGAAGAAACGTCGGGTGGCACTTCTCTAAAAAGTGTAAAGAAAAGTGAACTCACACCACTGATAACAACACATAGTACAAAATGAGATGCACAAAAGAGGAAAGAAAATTGTTATTAACATTTATCTCAAGACTGAGAAGGCTATAGCTTGACACAAACAAATGACCCAGGTGGAGGCATATTTGGAAAAGAAAATGAAATATGGATATGTTAAAACTACACAATGGTGTAGGTGCTCAGCTCTTGCTACAATATATATTATATATATATAACTGTATATGATTTGTTGGTACCTGCTTTGTTGCAGCTGTTTTGCCTGTTTCCTTAGTGTAGGAGACCGCCCACTCTCGGACCCCAGAAAGCCACTGTCTGTTTCTGGAGACACAATCCTGTCCTGTGACGCGAGAACGAAAAAAAAAATCTCAAAATTGGAAACAGGAGGGAAGTAAACAAGGCAGGAAGTGAGTAGAGAAAAAAAAAATGCGAAAATGGGAATGCGGAAGGGGCGCGAAGCCAAATCGGGAAGGGAGGGGGTGAGAAAAAGGGAAGAAAGGATACAGTATGGACATAGAACGAAAATGGACAAAAGTCAGGCCTTGCATGAATTATCCTTTTTCTAAGCCGGTCATCCAAATTGATTCTGAGTTCAAACTGTGTAATTAGATGTGGATTTAGGTGCTTCTCCAATACAAGATGATGGAAAGAAAATCCCACATATAGGAAAAGAAATAGAAACGCAGAGGGGTATTCCTAAGACTTTATTTCGGGGCCAAAGTTCTAAAAGTGATCTAATCCGTAGGAATATTCCACTGGTGGACTGCTCAATTCTAGACTTCTAATCTACTTAACTTCTACTGTTCTTTATCTCAAACACTTTTAGGCATGATACTGAATTGCGTCAAGATGCACTACAAACCAATAATCCAAGCTTGTGAATAAAGTCTTTATTTTTATTTTTTGCACTCAGGGACAGATGTAGCCAGAAAAGTGTTAGTATGATTGTAGCAGAACCTTTTCAGTTTACACCAAATAATTATCTTGGTTCCTGAACATTTTTTTTTTGATCAGGGTTTTGATGTATACCTTTGTAAGATGCCACAATTCTATAAGGCATTAAGATACAGCTACACATATAAATAATGATATGTGTAACTTAACGATGTGCATTGTTTTTATGGATGGGGCTTTAAGGGGGCAGATCTGCCTATATTGTCCCCCCATGTACAGCATCATGTAAAGCAAAGAAATGTTTTTCTTTTCATTTTTTTCATAAACACTATCTCCTGGAAACTTCCTATCTCCTGGAGACTTCCTATCTCCTGGAAACTTCCTATCTCCTGGAAACATCAAATAAACTGTAAAAGTTCTACTGCTGTTGTTTTAGCAACAGTCCTGCCCAGTGGTGTATCTTGGTTTTGTGCTGTCCTAGGCAGACAAAATTCGTCCACCGCCCCACCCACGACATGGCCCGTCACCCACGTTGCACACCCACGACATGTCCCATTTTTATTATCTATATTCACAGTGTAAGCAATGTTTAACTGATACAGTCCCTTTAAAGACAAGAAAATCACTCACGTGTACAGCAGATCTTTTCTCCTTGAGCTGCTCTTTCTGGGGGGAGGAGCTGACACTTTTGCTGCTGGTGCTGCTCCTCCTTGAATAGGGCTCTCTAGCGTTATCCCCACTGACAGACCGATCAACTGCAAGACTCTTAGGACTATTCTCTCTCCGGTCGGCCAATGGAGGTGAACGCACTGAATCACGCTGTGCAGAATCCTTTGAAATCTGAGGCAATCTGTCCGAAACACACGAACAAATATATTTATATTATGACACACACATACATGCCCCTCATTGCACAGGAGGGGGGGGGGGGGACACATTACACTACTCAATAAATCAAAAAAATGCAGGGAATTGAGACGGGACTTTAAAACTTAAGGCCAAAATAGCTGAGTTGGGAAAATTCTCTGAATTGGATACGTTTTCCAACTCGACTACTTGGCCTTCATTTTGAAATTCGCATCTGAATTCCCTGAAATTCTCGATTTTGAGTAGACCCTAGAGTCTTGGGATATGATGCCAAGGACACTTACTTTACTTAAACATTAGTACGTACAGATCTGACTGGATTAGATGGCTTAGAGAGCCATTCAGCTCATGGGAAAAATTCTTCTGAAAAACTTGGGTACTTGGCTAGTCAAACCTTTTTTTTTTGTTTTGTCCGTCCTTCTCCCCCCACCTGCCAATGGACAGAGTTACCTAGAGAGAACTTTTATGTCCTTCTGTTTGTCTTTTTTTTATGTTGTCTATCTATGTATATATTTTTTTGTGTGATTTTTATCGATTTGAGTTTCTTATATTAACTGCCTTGCATAACGCAATTATGTCTCGGCCTTATATACGGGCCTCGTAAACTGATAAGAAACTTTTTGTATTACAATGTATTGCTAATAAAGAGAATTAAAAGAAAAAAAACGAAAAAAAATATTATATTTTTTCTCTTTTTTCTTAAACTCTTTATTTAGAAAATTTTTATGCTACAAATATAAATCACATAAATACATAAAACTCCAAAGTGTCTACAGTTCTTTAAATGGTTTTGAGCTGCTTTTGGAAGGTCAAATTATAAAATTAATAAATACCAGGAACATACATTAATTAAAGTACGATTATATTATTCAATATCAATTTCCTGTCACCCTATTTCTATGAATTTCCAAAGTCTTTGCCTCTGGCCCGGCTATAATTTTAGAATGTTATACAGTAAACCTTAAGTCTTTCATGCAACGGAAATGTATACATTTAGAATACTCAGTTTAGTTTGTTCAAATAATCCATCAATGGGAAACGATTGTGAGTCTGACTCAAAAAGATTTTAAAAGGTATGGGCTGTTGTGTTACAATAGAACAATGGTACTATTCTTATGATCTGTAAGATTCAAAAATACAGCATATTTTGAAGGAGTTTAATTATGAATTCTGGATCCCTACCCATCACTGTCACTGGAATTACCTCTTTGTCCCTGTGTATCTTCTGGCTTCAGAAGAAATCTGCAATCGTTCCTGTCTAGGAGACTCCCTGGGTGGCCCTTTCTGAAAGTCTGCCTGTTTGGAAGTCACAGAACTAGACGACGGTCTGGTCGCCTGCACATGCTCTTCAGGTCTGGATTTCTGGATCTGGAGAGCAGCAGACCTCGGATGTTCCTGGTTTCTCACACCTTGTTGGTGGCTCCTGGGTCTCACATTGCGTGACAGGTCATATTGTCCGGCATCCTTTGGATGTTCTTGCAGTTTGACAGTCTTTTGATAGCCCTTTGGTCTGCTGCTTTGTGGCTGATCCTTAAATTGAAAATGGTCCTCTGGTCTGGAAGGCTTTGGGTGCTCCTGAGCATCAGCCATCTGAGGAGGGTGGTGAGGCCTAGCATCTTGCTGATCATAATGTGACCATGTGTCCTGCTCTAACCCCAGAGCATCAGGAAGGGTTTTAAAACTATCATACCTGCCATGACAGAAGAAACACTAACATTTATAAACATAGTTTACAAAGTCACAATCAACACAAACTATATAAATTAACAAAAGAATACATACAACACATACAGGCTTCATTGTTTAATTTATAATTGACAATGTTTAACCTCAGAAACCTTTTGTGAGCTGCTTGGAAATAAAAATACACGTTACAACATACTAAACAAAAACAAAAAGTATACAAACAATATTTAATCCACAAAAGGTATATAGTTTTGATCTATCTTGGCAAAATCAGCAGCAAACACGTAGTTCAAGAGATATACTAAGGTGAATTTGCAAGATCGCCACACATCCGCCTGACACCAAGTTCTGACATCACCGTCCCATAGTGCTTAGCGTGGAAGCAGTGCATTGAACTTAGTGGGATGCTAAGGTCAGAGTTTGGGGGGCAGGTGGATATTTGCATAACTGTATCACAATGTAAAGGCATGTTTTTATCCTCTGTAAAGAGATATGATGTCATTTGACATACAAGGTACACTTTAAAGCAAAACGAAAATGGCCTAAACTTTGAATTTAATCAAAAAAGCCCCCCTTCGCCTTAATAATAGCCTAGCACACAGGGAATTCAGTTAACATATTTCATCAGGAAATCACCCGACATGTCTTCTCATACACGTTTCAGAGTTTTAAAAAGGACCAAAACGGATTAATACATATTATGGCTCGCGTTTTAAAAACACATATGCAAAATGTAGAAGCGTAGAATGCGTCGGCAGATAAGAACCAACCCCACGTGTGGGAGGTGCTTCAGGAAACATGAGGTGAAATCTCAGATTACCTCAACAAACTGACCACCAGAATGCCAACGGTCATTAAAAGGACACAATTATTATTGTAATTATAAAATGAGTAGACAGAAACCTTTGACTTCCTCTGTAAGATCTTTCACACATTTTCCTACCCTTAACTTTGCTACAGCGCATTCTGTAATGTTTTAATAAAATGTAATAAATAAAAATTAAACAATACACGCAAGCTTCCTACGTATCTCCATAAACCCACTGGGTCCCCAAGATGTCCTTCTAAGGTTCATTGTTCTTATATATTCCCCTCCCCCATAATAAAGTGTAATAACTCACGTGGACAGTAGAGTATCATACTCCTTCTCCACCTGTATCTGTTTGTGGCGCAGGGGTTGGGGCAAATGCTCCTCTAGATGTGCCTTCTCTTTCTTCACCGAGCTCAAGTCTGCTCCAGCCTGCCTCACGAAGTCTGTGGGAGGGTGTACCTGCAGGGGGCAGCACAGTGAGACACCTGGCTATATGAGGGAACGCTTATAGGATGTTGTGTATCAATCATAGGGACATTGGGTGAGATGTGCGGTTTTAGGCAGTGGTAAGATGTAAGAGGTTTGAGGATGTTTGGTGAAGACAGTGGTGTAAGAACACAGTATGTCCAATAGTGTAAGACCATAGGTTATGGGTATCACTCACTTCTGGGTAAGGGGTCACAAGTGATGGAATGGGCGCCTGTGCTGATGGCACTGGGGCAGAGTGTAGGGATTCTTTGACCATCGTAGCATCCTTGTGTGGGTCCGATCCTCTGTGTCGAGTGGAGTCTTGCACTTTGTCCTGCAAGTCGTCCATGTGAATCCCCAGCTGGAATATGGCTCTTTCGAGACTCCTGGGAGGAGAGGACATGTTAAAACAATAGGCCAATTACGGTAAGAGGACATCTGCTCATCGAGGGCAAGTGCTTCACTAAGAAAGGCTGGGCTCTATCCAGTGAGCTGTTAATGTATCTCTGGTCATTGGATACAGTAGGCTGAAATTTAACGCACTGTGAAGAAGCCATTTGATTGGTGAAACGCGTTGTCTGTGGTGGGAGCGGTATGGTGATGTTTCCATTGATTAACGTGACTATTTTTGTGCATATTTTACTGTTTAATATATTGGAAAAAGACTTTTAAGTGTCACAGCTGTCACGATTCACTATGCTGAAATATAAATATTTTAAGTGACAATTTGACTGGTAGGAAAAATATTACATTTAACTGACCAATGGCTGCTTTAGTATTTGGGTGAAGTACTAAGGACTCTGCTGATAATACCCATGAATTACCTTTCTGGATCTAGCTCCTTTGCTGGGTGAGCGGTGCTGGTAAGATGCTGGCCCTGGCGACACTCTTCTTGTGCCTTTAAATACTGGCGCTCTAACACATCTAGAGACCCACGAAGTTCCCACAGAGCCTGCGCGGGTGTACAACAAAAAGTAGAGCCAAATGATGTCAGGGATGTCCCATGATAACATATATACGAATGCAAGACAGAGGTTATATAATAACACATTAGTATAGGGGGTTAAGGGGTCAAATAACAAGGTATGGTGGTCATAGTCTGTATCTGGATTTAAAGGGTCTAACACCATGAATCTAAGAGAACATAAGAGCCACTGATTACATGCAGTATAATAAAACATTAAATCACATATTCTACGATGCACAACATCATCGTGCAAATATGGCATCTTGGTGCGGGGAGGGGCTGTATTTTTAAAGTACCTGTTTCTGTTCTCCTGGTGACAAATTCCCACCGTTATAGAGCTTCTCAAACTGGTCAACCTGCAGACAACAGTAAGAGAGGATGAAGCAGATGGCCGGAGTATCAATGATACCATTTTGTACATTATTATCATCTTATAAGGTGTGATAAAACACAATGAGAACACACTATTGGTTTCACAACTGGGACAGGGATGTTATTTTAAATATATATATATATATATATATATATATATATATATATACACACATATATATATATATATATACGGTATATGTGTGTGTGTGTTTTGGAAATGCAGTGGTTTTGATTATGCCAGCTTATAGTGTGCCAACGCATTCAGCAGCGCTGTCCATTAGACACACCACACAAGTAGGTTAGTGCCATTACAGGTTTAGACGTACAGGACCCTGCACAATCTACTTGCAGTCTAAAATTCTGCAAACTAGATCAACATTCTCCCCCTATCCTACACTGTATTCCTCTTTCTGAGCCTCCTCTAGATAGCAGTTGATGGTATATATGAGTATCACACTGTACAGCAAGATTATCTTGCTATCCCTTCTCACTTTCAAAACTTCTTTCCTGTCTCTCTGGAGACTTCCACAGAAAAGTCATCTCTCTCTTCCTTACACTCAATTTCCCCACAAACATCACCCTTTCAGACAGGCTTATGGCTCACTCAACTAGAGTGCACCATGTGATAAGTAACTACGGATCCCACCGCTGACACTGTGTTACTCGTCTGTCTAGCCAAGTACGTTGGACACAAAAATCAGTGAATTATGGTGAATTGTCAATGGAATGTCAAATATCAGGGATTAATAGCTGAAATATTATTCCAACTCAGCTATAAATATTTGATTTTTGTAACTTCGGTCATCAAGAGTCTCCTGTGCGGTCTAAATTTCAATGCAATCTCTTTCTGCATTATTCAGTGGTTTGTCTTGGTTTGTCTAACTCAGTTAGTATCACTTTAATTATAGTATAAAGCACTGCATCAATTATTAGTATAATATATATATGTTGCTACAGGGTTTTACCAATATTTGTAGAATAAGAACCAAAACCGACCAAACCAGTAGCAAACCTAGTTATTTTTTTTAGGAGCCAGGGAAGTTAAGCAGCTCAAAAAAGGAGGCAGCAACTGTCCATGGCTTCCAGAGTTTGTTAATCTCTCTATTATTATTAATAATATTGCACAGTGGACTGTTGTCGTGAACTGTAGTTGTATGAGTGTTGTGTAGTGGAATATATGGGCTTCTAGTTAACAATACAGTGTTTAAAATATATATATATATTTAAAAATATATATATATATATAATGCACATAAAATGTAACCCTTTTGTTACCAAGGCTGCCCCAGCTAGTTGGAATATATTGGGGTTTTCAACAAATTCCTCCCTCTGCTGGTGTAATTTGCTATGGTCCTTCTTGGCTGAAAGCTGGTCTCGGCCTACACATTCCTTTATATCTGAGCCAAGTGAGATGTGTGCATTACATCAATCCACAAATACTATATGACATCAGTGCTTGGATGAGGGTTATAGAGGGGCTTGGCCGGGACCTATGTTAGTCTAATATTTAGGAAGTAATGCCAGGAGCCAGTGAAGCAGCAGAAACAGAGTTAGATTTCAGAGCCGGACATGTTGAGCCTTGAGCCGGAGAACTGCAGGGAATTGAGAAGGGCATTTCAAACTTAAGGCCAAAGTAGGCCTTAGAGTTGGAAAAATTCCAGTTACTTTAGCCTTAAGTTTGAAATTCCAGTTACTTTGGCCTTAAGTTTAAAAATTCTATTCTCAGTTCGCTGCAATTTGAAGATCTGTTAATAGAATTCAATATTACAGCCGAAAACATTAGGCATCAGCAACATGCTAATAAACATGGCTACTTAGCTCACTGTGACAGTGACTGTGATTGAGGTAGCTTTGATCAAGGTGACTGTGATCGGGGTGACTGTGATCCGGGTGACTGTGATCGAGGCGACTGTGATTGAGGTGACTGCGATCAAGGTGACTGTGCTTGAGGTGACCATGATTAAGGTGACTGTGATCACGGTGACTGTGATCAAGGTGAATGTGATCAAGGTGAATGTGATCAAAGTGACTGTGATCAAGGTGACTGTGATTAAGGTGACTGTGATCAAGGTGACTGATCAAGGTGACTGTGATTAAGGTGACTGTGATCAAGGTGAATGTGATCAAGGTTACTGTGATCAAGGTGACAGTGATTAAGGTGACTGTGATCGAAGTGACATTGATCAAGACCGCTGTGATTTTGAACATTCTTAGCATAACATTATTTCTTTTTTTTTTTTGTTGTTTTTTTCTTTGTTTTTTTCTTTTTTTGACACTCAGTGCAGTTTGTAGGTTATTGGTTTGTCTCATCATCGTGTCATTATTTTCTCACCCTCTTTCCCTTCTCTTTTTTTTTTTTTGATTCATCTTTATTAATATCACTATATTTAGAACCGAGCTAGGGAAAGGAAATTCACAGAGATATTTACAGAGATATATACAGAGATATATATATATATAGGGGGGAGGTGATATATCTATCATTTGGGGAGAGCCTCCAGTTGTTGGTAATCTGCCTGTTAAAGGCTACATTATTTCTTTTTAACCTATTCTCCAATTTAATTTTTTTGTAGTAAAAGTTACATTTTAACGGACCTTTTTTTAAATAAAAATGTTTGACTATACAAAGTTAAGTAGTTATATAAAAATTAAAACATGGCAACCACCTTCTGGATTTGGTAATCCTGCGTCAGTGGCTGCAAGGAAGTGTATGGTGCAACTGCCATGGCTTGACCCACTGCATCGCATTTTAATTATATTTAATTAAACATAACTATTTTTTTTTTATAGCCCTAAGGCTAGCAACTCTACAGATGACATTAGGAGTATAATAAAATGTTACTTTATCATGTTATGAATGACAGTCTCTTTAAAACAACACTCACCTCTTGCTGAAGGAAACCTATATTAGACGTTAGGGTGGATTCAACATCCTCTTGTGTATGAAGAGGGGAGATAGAGGATGTCAAGGGTAATGGGACATCTTCAGGTGATACAGTGCGACTGGCTGGTGCAGATGACTCTGAAAACATAAAGTTTTAATACTAATTAGTTTTTTTACACAGCTGAACTATTAATATGAAATTTGCTAAGGAAAAGTACCAACGCGTTCCGCAGAAATGGGCAAATAGACAGACAGAAAGGACAAAAGATTACTCAACCAATATACATGATGCATTACACTTGTTGTAATAAACTGGCTTAAAGACCCCTTTACCCCCCCCCCGCCCCCCAAAAAAAAATGTTATAGATACTGAGAAGCACTGGATTTGAAGGAACTGCTTGCAAGAAATTAGCTTGTTTATAAATCTATAAACATCCTGATCATTGTGCAACAATAGATCCCAAACAAGCAACAACATGTGACTGTGAATATAATCAACAAAAGAGTGATGACTGCAACAGTGTGTCTATCAGAAGGAAGTGGGGAGAGGAATAATGATGTGTACACGTTCAGTGTAAATGTGCAGTCTGGTTAATTAATCAATGTATAAATGTAAGAAATATATCTTGTTGACAGTGGTCTAGCTGAGGGTAAGGAGTCACAAACCTCTGGCTATGCTAGCCATATATAAATCTTTCCTGGCTATTAAATATATATAAGTCATAACCTTTGTCACTTACTGGTCTGTCTGAATGGGACGATCGTGGTAAATCCAATACTGGAAGACTGATGCTAGTATGATATGGGTTGAGCTAATCAATTATAACCGGTGCATTTATAGACTATACTAAACCAGGGGAGTCCAACGTGCGGCCACTGGGCCATAGACAGCCCGGGTGACAGCAAGATGTGGCTGACTTAACTGCACATCTGGCATTACACCTATATATAGCCTAGTTTGGTTTTAATAAAGTTGATTTAAAATGTGCTAATACAGCTTTTTTATTACTGTGACTTAAACAAATATATATTTCTGAGATTAACAGGCGGCTCAGATAAAAATCATTATGTGGCCAATACACACTGCATTTCTGATCATGTGGGCCATTTCCTTTTTGTTTGTTTTTTTGGCTACAGGAACCAATGAGAATAATGCCATTCAAATAAATGGAATTTCCTGTCTCTCTAGTGATGTCATCCGACAATGTGTTGTACTGTTAAGAGATCCTATTGTGTACACGAGCAAGGTCAGTTAGAGTCCACACAATGTATTCTATTCCACGCTTGCACATAACACACAAACACATCAATGTGCTGTAAAGAATTATGCAACATCCCTGCTCACAAGACAGAAGGATGACATATATGTAAACTTTACCGCCACCATTAGGGAATATACACAGAGCCATTTGTTTCAGGTGCCTCCCCCACTTTGTGTACCCATCATCTAACTGCGTAACTTGTGATTTTGTGGGAGGGGGAAATAATAAAGACACTTTTGCCAAAAATATATACATTGTTACCCAGCCTAGGCAAATAGTGGGACCCATGTGAATAGGACATGCCAGGGAGAGTTGGCACATTAGCAAGGCCGAAACATTCCACTCTCCAAGCACCCAGCGGCGAGGTAAAATATATAGTGTATTACTATAATTTAAAAAATTGGGCAATCTTGTTTTAGCACGCCTCTAATTACTGAGTATTCTTCAATCCTCAATTTAATTAAGCCCTTAACATAGCTAAAGTTTTCAATTATGTGTCGTCTCTCCCATCATCTCTGTATTAATAAACGTTTTGTTTTTGTATCATGTATGGCTGTCCTGTGGGCAGGCAGATGTATTGTGCAGCCATTTACATCCCTGTTTCAACAAGGTAATATAATTTTTGGCACAAGGCTTTATTTATTTGGGTGGTAATTGACTTTCACTCAGGGGATGGCAGCCGAGGAGGGGAGAAGGGCAATTGCTCTGTAACCTGACTAAAATGGGCTCCACCGCTGTGTAGCACTTCCTGTCTCTCTATCCATTTTTCTTGGCCATCTATCGGTTTCTGTACCTCATGTCTCGCCTGTCTATTTGTGTCTTACCTCTGAGGATAATGGGTGGGCTGATGCACCAAGGGCTCCATAATTGCTTTTGTCCCCCAAGAGCCAAATGTTGTCAGCCCACCCCTCGTCCCACTCAACAAGTAATGATAGTTCCACATCCAGGGGAGACATGCAGTGAAGAAAGTCACACGTACTCATTTAATAATCCACATTATTAATACAACTTGGGTATTAGGAAGCAAGATGACAAACTCTGAGAGAGTAAAAAAAAAAAAAGATTAAATGGGGGATGTTTACAAATGTCAGATATTTCATAGCACTTATAGGTGCAAGTTAGGGTTGACACCCGGCCGGTGTTTTACCAGCAGGCCGGTAAAAAATTGATTTGAGGCACTAGCGTGAATGGTATTTTTTTTAAACTGCCAGACGGACATATTAGGAGGTGTGAGACGCCATTTTAAATGCTCTGCGACACTTCCTCATTGAATGTCCTTTTGTAACTTCCTGTAGAAACACATGTTCGTGCAAGTGACATCCTCTATTTGTGTGTGTGTGTGTGGGGGGGGGGGGGGTTTATAGTTAGACTTTGTTGCATGTTTGCCGTGTGTCGTACAATGCTATAACACAGGGGCATCCAAGTGTTTCTGACAAGCATGCTACATTTTCAGAAATGCATCTGTGTGCATTAAAAATATTAATTAATGCAACAACAACAAGAAGTGCTTTGGGCCCTCCTTTTGGTAGTGGGCCCTGGGCAGTTGGCCCATACTGCCCACTGGAGAAGACAGCTCTGGTCCACAGGACTCCAGTTGGACGCTCTATACTGCTATACAATGTTTATAAAGATTCCGTCCAGTCACTGTTTATACCCCGACCATTCTACATAATTCCTTTTGCAGTTGATTAATGTTAGTGTGATTCGAGACACTTGCACAGATTGAGATTAGGGTTTAAGCCTGGGTACCTGGGGTCACGTCATCTTGGTCGTTCATTGTGCTGAAAGTTGCCGTGTGCATCTGAGGGATGGTAAACTCCATGAACTTTGACCCCTGCAGTACTGATCCCATCTGTACGCTGTGACTGGGCTTCGGGGGGTCTGAGTACAGGTGTATCTAAGGAAGAAACAGAAAGACATGTAGGTGTTTGTCCCGGTCGGGGGGGGGGGGGTGGCTTTGTTAGAGGTGATGGTGAGAGCAGACGTGGATGTAGACAGATTGAGACATGGCTGAGGTGTATAATCTCTTACTTTAGCCCCCAGTCGCAGACGGTCAATGGTATTTTCTGCTTCAGCGTACTTAGTGAGGAGCTTGTGGTAATCCTCCTTCAAGATGGCGGGGGGGGGGGGGGGGAGAGGAAGACATGCATTATTACAATCCGAAGACCGAGAGGGCAGCAGGAAAGGGGAATAAAGGTCTTGTAAATTAGCATTTCACAGTTATATTGCAAGGATCAATATATATATATATATATATATATATATATATATATATATATATATATATATATATGTGTGCTAATAAAGATTGAATTTACCTTCATCTGGAGAATCTGTGAATATATTTAATATTTGGGACTTTTATGTATATATATACATATATTACAAAAAAAACACATCTTGCCCAAAGTGATGACCTGTTTATTAACCTACCTGCAGTTGATGGACTAGTTCAGTGGCTTGTTGGGGGCTCTGAAATTCTTGGGGTACGGTGCGGGGCACAATTGGTTCCTGCGCAGGTTTTTCTGTACTACTTAGCAAGACCTCCCTCACTATCTCAGCTGGTGATTTGAAGACGACGGGGGTCAGTGATTTTGGAACGTCTGCCCTGCGTGATTGAGGAGGACGATAGCTCTGATCGTCGCGAGGGAACTTAACTCGGGGTCCAACTTTGGAGAAGTCAGGTAAGGGGTAATTTAGCTGCCCTCGCCCATACACCGGGGCATTTGAAGGTTTGCTGGGCTTTGTACTGGTGTCATCGGGATGCCATGTCTTTGGTGGTGTAGAGATTGGGAAGGAAGATTTAGACCTTGGGGCTTTCACTGGGATCGAGGTTACCCTTTTGGGGTTTTCAAGGGGAGTGGTGGCTACGCCTTCCCCACTGTCTGTGCATGAGGATTCTGGTAGGGTTTCATCTTCTATACAAGGGGCAATATGCAATCCTCCAACTTGATTAAAGAATCTAGGGTTCCAGGGGCTGGAGACAGGGTGGGGAGACAGCGAATGAGAGAATGTGCTGGGTATGTCTTCCTGAGTTCTTGGATTTTGCGAGAAACTTTCTACCAAAGATGATGAAGGAGGATTGTCCCACTGCTCTTCCCCAGCTGACGTTTGATCATACTCCTCTAACCCGTCAGGACCCAGACTTCCATCATAAGGTAGTTCAGACTGCTGTGGACTCCAGCTACCATCCTCTTCTTCCCATTTTCCCACAGAGCTACCTCTGTCCTGTTCATCTTCTGTCATATCCAGCTGCTGGTCTCTGCTGGGAGGGCGCCAGTCTAATGGAGGTGGCAAGGTTAGGGAACTATCAGGGTGATGCTCAGAGATTAGACCATCTGCCAATGAGAAGAAGACACATAAGGAAACATAGATTGGTGCCCAATGTGGAATCCTGTAACATTTGTGACAAAATATTGATTTTAAGGGCATCACTGATAACACTGGAATTGAGTGAATCATAAGGAAATATATATTGGTGGTAGTAGTGGGATCCTGTAACATGTGTGACAAGCGATTGATGTTAAGGCCATCATTGATAACACTGTAATTCAGTGAATCAGGCAAGTATTAGGATCCCTTACCATGAATGAAATCAGCATTTACACTTAGGAGCTAGATTCTAAAACAACATATATAAGTATGAAATTAACCCACCTGTATCATGCCGCTGACTGATAAGGTCACTATTTCTTAAGGATTCTGTTTCCAGTAGATCGAAGGTCCTCTCTTTGTCCACCTGAGCAAAATGCTCTTCCCAGCTATGCATGCCAGACCTGTCCTCATCTGAAGGGGATTCTTGCTCACCTAGACCTTTAATCAAGGCCTCGTCCAATCCCAGAATCCTTTGCTCCGGCAGCCCAAGAGAATCTTGTTCTTCCAACTCCAGAAACTCTTGCTTGTCCAGTTCCAAATCCTCTTGGTCCTCCATTCTGATGATACCATTCTCATCCATGTATGCTGCAAATTTGTCCTCCTCGTCACCACTACCCTCGTCATGTTTCTGCTGTTTGTGGATGTCCATAGTTAGGGAGACAAGAATTGGCTCCCCAGGGCTTCTCTCTGAGACATGTCACCTACACACATGAGTGACAGTGTAAAGGGTTTCGTACTACAATAGAGGCACTTGAAAGAGTGGTAGCTACAAAGACACCTACTCCAAAAGTTTACAACTCCCATACATCACACTGATTACAAATTTAGATCTTTTTACTCAACAGTTAACTATGGCGACTTGGCAAGTGAATTGCAAAACTCAGGCCAAAATAGCAGAGCTGGAATAATCTGTGATATGTGATATCGGCTATTCCAGTCTAATTTTTAACAATGAACTTGTCCTGTCAGCTTATTATATATACCCCGCTGCCCCCCATTTACTCTTTGTACAGGTCAGTTTCTCTATCGGTCAGCAGTCCCATTTCTTTTTGTTCCATATTTCTTCTGAACTCTCGTTTGTTCGTTTGTCACCGTCCCCAAATCCTCTCTATATCGTCACCCCTCCTGAGATTCTCTTGCTTAATTATTCACTTGTATCTGTTTCTACCAGTCCTCTGCTCTCTCTTTATCCTGTGCCTGTATCTACCATCTCATCTTTATAGGACAGTCTCTCTTCCCCTTCAAGATGTCTCGTTCTCTCCCTCCTTTCACTCTTGCTTATCCTCATTGTATCTCGTCAATCACTCACTTCTCCTACGTGTTCATTACACAACTCTTAGCCTGTCTGGTACATATCCAGCTGTCTCCCCTCTTACCGCTATTCACTCTCTCCTACCTGCTGTCTCTCATAGCACTCTCTTACCCCTGCTGTCTCTCATAGCACTCTCTTACCCCTGCTGTCTCTCATAGCACTCTCTTACCCCTGCTGTCTCTCATAGCACTCTCTTACCCCTGCTGTCTCTCATAGCACTCTCTTACCCCTGCTGTCTCTCATAGCACTCTCTTACCCCTGCTGTCTCTCATAGCACTCTCTTACCCCTGCTGTCTCTCATAGCACTCTCTTACCCCTGCTTCCTCAGACTCTCAATTGCCCCTGCTGCCTCTCATACAGTTATCCTTCTCTCACATGTACTCACTTGCCCCTGCTGTCTCTCATACCCCTGTCTCCCCTCACTTGGCAGTCTCTTACCCCTTTGTCGTCTCCCTCCCCAGTGCTCTCGCTTGCCCTTCTGTCTCTCATACCTCTGTCTCGTTACCCTGGGCACTCTCTTCCTCACTGCCATCTCTGTTAAGTCTCCCGGTTAAGTCAGCTGACCAAATTATAAAAAGCTTCTTCCGAGCAGCCCCCCTTCTCCAGCTCACCCCCCCCCCCCCCCTCCCCTCACTTCCCTTTAACAAACCATCATTGCAAGAATACTCCACCACAAAACCTTCCGGGCCTACAACTAGCAAAGAAGATAGATGTTGCCACTTCCTTTCTGAACTACTAGCCCCCCCCCTCCCCCCCCAAATCTGGAAATTAAGATTTTGGATTAGTTGACTAATTAATTGCCACGTTTGCCTTTCTACATCACACACTCTAAACTCTTTTTTTTTTTTTTTTTTAACAAAGCACGGTCATTAAAGGGTTACTTGGTTAACCCTTGGATTACCAGAGAAATGGGTATCCTGGCCATTTCTGGCATTTCAAAGGGTTAAAAAAACACCCCCCCCCCTACCCCCCCTAGAAGGAAGTGGTGTAATAACACAGTTAAGCATAATGTTTTTAGTGAGTCTTTTCTCCTCGCCAGGAACATAGTGGCTTATTTAGAATATGGTTAATACTGGGGCAATGTTATCAAAGGGGGGCTATCGCCATGGGAACCAGTGAAATCTTCCCGCAGATTGCTCCATTTTTTAGATCTTCCCCCCCCCCCCCCCGCTATGGAATTTTTAGAAATAATCAACACAGCGACTCTGCGAGAGAGGTTGTGTCATCAGACAAAACAAAGAGGGCAATGTATAGGGGAGGCTATTTTTAAAGAGACAAGAGGCATTTTTATGATTGGCCGTAACTATTACAGGGCATACTGAATATAGGCTATTTTGGAATAAACTATAACCTTTATGAGGAGCGGTGTATATATATTTTGAATATGTGAACTAAAAAAAAAAGACTTTCACATTTTTCCATAGTCGCAATCCAGATTTCTGTCGCTAGAAATTTTTAAAATACATATTGTTTTAATAAATACCTGTCTTTCTTGTGCTTTTTTTTTTTTTTTAATGCACAGACACTAAAGGGTCTACTCAATAAAGAGAGCATTGCAGGGAATTAAGACAGGAAAATCCAACTCAAGGCCAAAGCAGACGAGTTGGAAAATGTCTCCCATTCAGCTGCATTGGAGACTTTTTCCAACTCGGCTACTTTGGCCTTGAGATTGAAATTTCCTTCTCAATTCCCTGCAGTGCTCTCTTTATTGAGTCGATCCGTGTTTTTTTTTTGTAAGTTACTTTGTCTTAAAATAGTTAGTGTCCTTAAAATGTACTGAAGTAGATTAACAGCACATTAAATGGCAACTCCCATGATTTCTTAAATAATTAAATCCTATTTATATCTAAATACCATATACCGTACATACATAGAGCAAACATAGCGTTTAGAACCATATAAATGTAATATTTTTTATAAAATGGCAAATAAAAACATTTAAAACGTCTTAACGGACCTGTTTTTAGGTTTGGGTACACCTGATTAATTCTGCTGAAAAAAATAAAAGTTATTAGGGTCCTATCTGCCTGTTTTGCTGTTTAAATCTCTTTGATAATACATTGAGTCAATGAGTCGACGAGCCCACTGTTCTGACTCATTGATATCAGATTAATGAATGAAGATGTTGCACTTCTTTTAGCAGAGTGTAATAAAAAGAGTTAAAATCAAGCAATTTATGGGGGGGAAAAAAAATAAACCTTTCACAGTGAACTGCATAAAAATCTATAGTGATATGAATTTACCCTAATTAAGACTGATCATAAAGCTTTAATGTACTAAGTAGGTCATGGGGTGAATCCCAAGTACAAAAAAAAAACATGTGACCCAATTACAATGTCAGACTTAAATATATCCATGAAATCCCTAATTTACATACACAGTTAAAAGAAAAATAATAGCTTTATAGTTATCAAATTAATTCTCTATAATGTCAAGTGAGCAAAGTTTATAGAAAAGGAAAAATACACACAGTATGCAAGTATTAGAGACTTAACATCTGCTCTGCAGCTTCTGGCAAGGAATGTGTTAATATTTAGCAATTTTAAGAAACAGAGTCTTATTGTACAAACCCCTGGAAGGAAAGAGGAGGACTGGATGTAGGTATTGGTGCTAAAATCAAGTGGGGAAGGGTGATAAGGGTCGGGGAGGGGGATTTAGGGGAGAATTATGGACAGATGGGGTTTGCAGAGGGGGGGTGTAAGAATATCAGGGGGGGGGAGAGAGAGGGGCTTGGGAGAGGGGCTAGGGGGAGCAGAGATAGAATGAGACAAAAGAACATAGTGAGAGAGCAGAAAGAAAGAGTACAAGGAATCTGGTGAGGAATAAGAAGTGAGCAGGATAGAGACAGAGAGAGGGAGAGACAGGGGGGGATCACAGGATGGAAGGGGGGCAGTCACCTCAAACTGCACAAATAAAGTGAGACAATCATAACACAGATCACTGTACCCCAGCAGTGTCGGCTCCCAGTGCAACAGCCCAGTCCTTGTAACCAGGAGAAGCTTTATACAAACCAAAGCTCAGGAGGATTTGTATGTGTAACCACAGCAACCCAGCCACTCACTCACACACTGCACCGTGTACACTAACAGCAACCCAGCCACTCACTCACACACTGCACCATGTACACTAACAGCAACCCAGCCACTCACTCACACACTGCACCATGTACACTAACAGCAACCCAGCCACTCACTCACACACTGCACCATGTACACTAACAGCAACCCAGCCACTCACTCACACACTGCACCATGTACACTAACAGCAACCCAGCCACTCACTCACACACTGCACCATGTACACTGACAGCAACCCAGCCACTCACTCACACACTGCACCATGTACACTAACAGCAACCCAGCCACTCACTCACACACTGCACCGTGTACACTAACAGCAACCCAGCCACTCACTCACACACTGCACCGTGTACACTGACAGCAACCCAGCCACTCACTCACACACTGCACCAAGTACACTAACAGCAACCCAGCCACTCACTCACACACTGCACCATGTACACTAACAGCAACCCAGCCACTCACTCACACACTGCACCATGTACACTAACAGCAACCCAGCCACTCACTCACACACTGCACCATGTACACTAACAGCAACCCAGCCACTCACTCACACACTGCACCATGTACACTAACAGCAACCCAGCCACTCACTCACACACTGCACCATGTACACTAACAGCAACCCAGCCACTCACTCACACACTGCACCATGTACACTAACAGCAACCCAGCCACTCACTCACACACTGCATCGTGTACACTAACAGCAACCCAGCCACTCACTCACACACTGCACCATGTACACTAACAGCAACCCAGCCACTCACTCACACACTGCACGGTGTACACTTACAGCAACCCAGCCACTCACTCACACACTGCACCGTGTACACTAACAGCAACACAGCCACTCACTCACACACTGCACCGTGTACACTAACAGCAACCCAGCCACTCACTCACACACTGCACCATGTACACTAACAGCAACCCAGCCACTCACTCACACACTGCACCATGTACACTAACAGCAACCCAGCCACTCACTCACACACTGCACCAAGTACACTAACAGCAACCGAGCCACTCACTCACACACTGCACCGTGTACACTAACAGCAACCCAGCCACTCACTCACACACTGCACCGTGTACACTAACAGCAACCCAGCCACTCACTCACACACTGCACCGTGTACACTAACAGCAACCCAGCCACTCACTCACACTCTGCACCAGGTACACTAACAGCAACCCAGCCACTCACTCACACACTGCACCATGTACACTAACAGCAACCCAGCCACTCACTCACACACTGCACCATGTACACTAACAGCAACCCAGCCACTCACTCACACACTGCACCATGTACACTAACACCAACCCAGCCACTCACTCACACACTGCACCAGGTACACTAACAGCAACCCAGCCACTCACTCACACACTGCACCAAGTACACTAACAGCAACCCAGCCACTCACTCACACACTGCACCATGTACAGCAACCCAGCCACTCACTCACTCACACACTGCACCATGTACAGCAACCCAGCCACTCACTCACACACTGCACCATGTACACTAACAGCAACCCAGCCACTCACTCACACACTGCACCATGTACACTGACAGCAACCCAGCCACTCACTCACACACTGCACCATGTACACTAACAGCAACCCAGCCACTCACTCACACACTGCACCATGTACACTGACAGCAACCCAGCCACTCACTCACACACTGCACCATGTACACTAACAGCAACCCAGCCACTCACTCACACACTGCACCATGTACACTAACAGCAACCCAGCCACTCACTCACTCACACACTGCACCATGTACAGCAACCCAGCCACTCACTCACACACTGCACCATGTACACTAACAGCAACCCAGCCACTCACTCACACACTGCACTGTGTACACTAACAGCAACCCAGCCACTCACTCACACACTGCACCAAGTACACTAACAGCAACCCAGCCACTCACTCACACACTGCACCATGTACACTAACAGCAACCCAGCCACTCACTCACACACTGCACCATGTACACTAACAGCAACCCAGCCACTCACTCACTCACACTGCACCATGTACACTAACAGCAACCCAGCCACTCACTCACACACTGCACCATGTACACTAACAGCAACCCAGCCACTCACTCACGCACTGCACCATGTACACTAACAGCAACCCAGCCACTCACTCACACACTGCACCGTGTACACTGACAGCAACCCAGCCACTCACTCACACACTGCACTGTGTACACTAACAGCAACCCAGCCACTCACTCACACACTGCACCATGTACACTAACAGCAACCCAGCCACTCACTCACACACTGCACTGTGTACACTAACAGCAACCCAGCCACTCACTCACACACTACACCATGTACACTGACAGCAACCCAGCCACTCACTCACACACTGCACCATGTACACTAACAGCAACCCAGCCACTCACTCACACACTGCACCATGTACACTAACAGCAACCCAGCCACTCACTCACACACTGCACCATGTACACTAACAGCAACCCAGCCACTCACTCACACACTGCACCGTGTACACTAACAGCAACCCAGCCACTCACTCACACACTGCACCGTTTACACTAACAGCAACCCAGCCACTCACTCACACACTGCACCGTGTACACTAACAGCAACCCAGCCACTCACTCACACACTGCACCGTGTACAGTAACAGCAACCAAGCCACTCACTCACACACTGCACCATGTACACTAACAGCAACCCAGCCACTCACTCACACACTGCACCGTGTACACTAACAGCAACCCAGCCACTCACTCACACACTGTACCGTGTACACTAACAGCAACCCAGCCACTCACTCACACACTGCACCGTGTACACTAACAGCAACCCAGCCACTCACTCACACACTGCACCGTGTACAGTAACAGCAACCCAGCCACTCACTCACACACTGCACCATGTACACTAACAGCAACCCAGCCACTCACTCACACACTGCACCGTGTACACTAACAGCAACCCAGCCACTCACTCACACACTGCACCGTGTACACTAACAGCAACCCAGCCACTCACTCACACACTGCACCGTGTACACTAACAGCAACCCAGCCACTCACTCACACACTGCACCGTGTACACTAACAGCAACCCAGCCACTCACTCACACACTGCACCATGTACACTAACAGCAACCCAGCCACTCACTCACACACTGCACCATGTACACTAACAGCAACCCAGCCACTCACTCACACACTGCACCATGTACACTAACACCAACCCAGCCACTCACTCACACACTGCACCAGGTACACTAACAGCAACCCAGCCACTCACTCACACACTGCACCAAGTACACTAACAGCAACCCAGCCACTCACTCACACACTGCACCATGTACAGCAACCCAGCCACTCACTCACACACTGCACCATGTACAGCAACCCAGCCACTCACTCACACACTGCACCATGTACACTAACAGCAACCCAGCCACTCACTCACACACTGCACCATGTACACTGACAGCAACCCAGCCACTCACTCACACACTGCACCATGTACACTAACAGCAACCCAGCCACTCACTCACACACTGCACCATGTACACTGACAGCAACCCAGCCACTCACTCACACACTGCACCATGTACACTAACAGCAACCCAGCCACTCACTCACACACTGCACCATGTACACTAACAGCAACCCAGCCACTCACTCACTCACACACTGCACCATGTACAGCAACCCAGCCACTCACTCACACACTGCACCGTGTACACTGACAGCAACCCAGCCACTCAGTCACACACTGCACTGTGTACACTAACAGCAACCCAGCCACTCACTCACACACTGCACCATGTACACTAACAGCAACCCAGCCACTCACTCACACACTGCACTGTGTACACTAACAGCAACCCAGCCACTCCCTCACACACTACACCATGTACACTGACAGCAACCCAGCCACTCACTCACACACTGCACCATGTACACTAACAGCAACCCAGCCACTCACTCACACACTGCACCATGTACACTAACAGCAACCCAGCCACTCACTCACACACTGCACCAAATACAGCAACCCAGCCACTCACACACTGCACCGTGTACACTAACAGCAACCCAGCCACTCACTCACACACTGCACCATGTACACTAACAGCAACCCAGCCACTCACTCACACACTGCACCGTGTACACTAACAGCAACCCAGCCACTCACTCACACACTGCACCGTGTACAGTAACAGCAACCCAGCCACTCACTCACACACTGCACCATGTACACTAACAGCAACCCAGCCACTCACTCACACACTGCACCGTGTACACTGACAGCAACCCAGCCACTCACTCACACACTGCACTGTGTACACTAACAGCAACCCAGCCACTCACTCACACACTGCACCATGTACACTAACAGCAACCCAGCCACTCACTCACACACTGCACTGTGTACACTAACAGCAACCCAGCCACTCACTCACACACTACACCATGTACACTGACAGCAACCCAGCCACTCACTCACACACTGCACCATGTACACTAACAGCAACCCAGCCACTCACTCACACACTGCACCATGTACACTAACAGCAACCCAGCCACTCACTCACACACTGCACCATGTACACTAACAGCAACCCAGCCACTCACTCACACACTGCACCATGTACACTAACAGCAACCCAGCCACTCACTCACACACTGCACCATGTACAGCAACCCAGCCACTCACACACTGCACCGTGTACACTAACAGCAACCCAGCCCCTCACTCACACACTGCACCATGTACACTAACAGCAACCCAGCCACTCACTCACACACTGCACCGTGTACACTAACAGCAACCCAGCCACTCACTCACACACTGCACTGTGTACACTAACAGCAACCCAGCCACTCACTTACACACTGCACCGTGTACACTAACAGCAACCCAGCCACTCACTCACACACTGCACCATGTACACTAACAGCAACCCAGCCACTCACTCACACACTGCACCAAGTACACTAACAGCAACCCAGCCACTCACTCACACACTGCACCGTGTACACTGACAGCAACCCAGCCACTCACTCACACACTGCACCAAGTACACTAACAGCAACCCAGCCACTCACTCACACACTGCACCATGTACACTGACAGCAACCCAGCCACTCACTCACACACTGCACCATGTACATCAACAGCAACCCAGCCACTCACTCACACACTGCACCATGTACACTAACAGCAGCCACTCACTCACACACTGCACCATGTACAGCAACCTAGCCACTAACTCACACACTGCACCGTGTACACTAACAGCAACCCAGCCACTCACTCACACACTGCACCATGTACAGCAACCCAGCCACTCACTCACACACTGCACCGTGTACACTAACAGCAACCCAGCCACTCACTCACACACTGCACCGTGTACACTAACAGCAACCCAGCCACTCACTCACACACTGCACCGTGTACACTAACAGCAACCCAGCCACTCACTCACACACTGCACTGAGTACACTAACAGCAACCCAGCCACTCGCTCACACACTGCACCAAGTACACTAACAGCAACCCAGCCACTCACTCACACACTGCACCAAGTACACTAACAGCAACCCAGCCACTGACTTACACACTGCACCAAGTACACTAACAGCAACCCAGCCACTCACTCACACACTGCACCAAGTACACTAACAGCAACCCAGCCACTCACTCACACACTGCACCGTGTACACTGACAGCAACCCAGCCACTCACTCACACACTGCACCAAGTACACTAACAGCAACCCAGCCACTCACTCACACACTGCACCATGTACACTGACAGCAACCCAGCCACTCACTCACACACTGCACCATGTACATCAATAGCAACCCAGCCACTCACTCACACACTGCACCATGTACACTAACAGCCACCCAGCCACTCACTCACTCACACACTGCACCATGTACAGCAACCCAGCCACTCATTCACACACTGCACCATGTACAGCAACCCAGCCACTCACTCACACACTGCACCGTGTACACTAACAGCAACCCAGCCACTCACTCACACACTGCACCGTGTACACTGACAGCAACCCAGCCAATCACTCACACACTGCACCGTGTACACTAACAGCAACCCAGCCACTCACTCACACACTGCACCGTGTACACTGACAGCAACCCAGCCACTCACTCACACACTCCACCGTGTACACCAACAGCAACCCAGCCACTCACTCACACACTGCATCGTGTACACTAACAGCAACCCAGCCACTCACTCACACACTGCACCATGTACACTAACAGCAACCCAGCCACTCACTCACTCACACTGCACCATGTACACTAACAGCAACCCAGCCACTCACTCACACACTGCACTGTGTACACTAACAGCAACCCAGCCACTCACTCACACACTGCACCATGTACACTAACAGCAACCCAGCCACTCACTCACACACTGCACTGTGTACACTAACAGCAACCCAGCCACTCACTCACACACTACACCATGTACACTGACAGCAACCCAGCCACTCACTCACACACTGCACCATGTACACTAACAGCAACCCAGCCACTCACTCACACACTGCACCATGTACACTAACAGCAACCCAGCCACTCACTCACACACTGCACCATGTACACTAACAGCAACCCAGCCACTCACTCACACACTGCACCATGTACACTAACAGCAACCCAGCCACTCACTCACACACTGCACCATGTACAGCAACCCAGCCACTCACACACTGCACCGTGTACACTAACAGCAACCCAGCCACTCACTCACACACTGCACCATGTACACTAACAGCAACCCAGCCACTCACTCACACACTGCACCGTGTACACTAACAGCAACCCAGCCACTCACTCACACACTGCACTGTGTACACTAACAGCAACCCAGCCACTCACTTACACACTGCACCGTGTACACTAACAGCAACCCAGCCACTCACTCACATTCTGCACCATGTACACTAACAGCAACCCAGCCACTCACTCACACACTGCACCAAGTACACTAACAGCAACCCAGCCACTCACTCACACACTGCACCGTGTACACTGACAGCAACCCAGCCACTCACTCACACACTGCACCAAGTACACTGACAGCAACCCAGCCACTCACTCACACACTGCACCAAGTACACTAACAGCAACCCAGCCACTCACTCACACACTGCACCATGTACACTGACAGCAACCCAGCCACTCACACACTGCACCATGTACAGCAACCCAGCCACTCACTCACACACTGCACCGTGTACACTAACAGCAACCCAGCCACTCACTCACACACTGCACCATGTACAGCAACCTAGCCACTCACTCACACACTGCACCGTGTACACTAACAGCAACCCAGCCACTCACTCACACACTGCACCATGTACACTAACAGCAACCCAGCCTCTCACTCACACACTGCACCGTGTACACCGACAGCAACCCAGCCACTCACTCACACACTGCACAGTGTACACCAACAGCAACCCAGCCACTCACTCACACACTGCACCGTGTACACCGACAGCAACCCAGCCACTCACTCACACACTGCACAGTGTACACCAACAGCAACCCAGCCACTCACTCACACACTGCACTGTGTACACTAACAGCAACCCAGCCACTCACTCACTGCACCAAGTACACCAACAGCAACCCAGCCACTCACTCACACACTGCACCGTGTACACTGACAGCAACCCAGCCACTCACTCACACACTGCACTGTGTACACTAACAGCAACCCAGCCACTCACTCACTGCACCAAGTACACTAACAGCAACCCAGCCACTCACTCACACACTGCACCGTGTACACCAACAGCAACCCAGCCACTCACACACTGCACCGTGTACACCAACAGCAACCCAGCCACTCACTCACACACTGCATCGTGTACACTAACAGCAACCCAGCCACTCACTCACACACTGCACCATGTACACTAACAGCAACCCAGCCACTTACTCACACACTGCACCATGTACACTAACAGCAACCCAGCCACTCACTCACACACTGCACTGTGTACACTAACAGCAACCCAGCCACTCACTCACACACTGCACCATGTACAGCAACCCAGCCACTCACTCACACACTGCACCATGTACACCGACAGCAACCCAGCCACTCACTCACACACTGCACCGTGTACAGCAACCCAGCCACTCACTCACATACTGCACCATGTACACTAACAGCAACCCAGCCACTCACTCACACACTGCACTGTGTACACTAACAGCAACCCAGCCACTCACTCGCTGCACCAAGTACACTAACAGCAACCCAGCAACTCACACACTGCACCGTGTACACCAACAGCAACCCAGCCACTCACTCACACACTGCACCAAGTACACTGACAGCAACCCAGCCACTCACTCACACACTGCACCGTGTGCACCGACAGCAACCCAGCCACTCACTCACACACTGCACCGTGTACACCGACAGCAACCCAGCCACTCACTCACAGCACCGTGTACACCAACAACAACCCAGCCACTCACTCACACACTGCACCGTGTACGCCGACAGCAACCCAGCCACTCACTCACACACTGCATCGTGTACACTAACAGCAACCCAGCCACTCACTCACACACTGCACCATGTACACTAACACCAACCCAGCCACTCACTCACACACTGCACCAGGTACACTAACAGCAACCCAGCCACTCACTCACACACTGCACCATGTACACTAACAGCAACCCAGCCACTCACTCACACACTGCATCGTGTACACTAACAGCAACCCAGCGACTCTCTCACATACTGCACACTGTACCATGCACAAATATACAAAGTTCAAACATTTAAAGCTGATTGGCATGATATATAACATTTATGCATTTACTGCTCATTGGCATCTTAATGGTATTTCATATCATTTTGCACATAGACTGGATGCTCTTCCTGAAATGTTTCAGTTTAACTTCAATAATTAATTATCATGAAGATTGTAAGCTTGCGAGCAGGGCTCTCTACCTCATGTACCAGTCTGTTCTCCTCTAGATTGTAAGCTTGGAGGCAGGGCTCTCTACCTCATGTATCAGTCTGTTCTACTCTAGATTGTAAGCTTGCGAGCAGGGCTCTCTACCTCATGTATCAGTCTGTTCTCCTCTAGATTATAAGCTTGGAGGCAGGGCTCTCTACCTCATGTACCAGTCTGTTCTCCTGTAGATTGTAAGCTTGGAGGCAGGGCTCTCTACCTCATGTACCAGTCTGTTCTCCTCTAGATTGTAAGCTTGGAGGCAGGGCTCTCTACCTCATGTACCAGTCTGTTCTCCTCTAGATTGTAAGCTTGGAGGCAGGGCTCTCTACCTCATGTACAAGTCTGTTCTCCTCTAGATTGTAAGCTTGGAGGCAGGACTCTCTACCTCATGTACCAGTCTGTTCTCCTCTAGATTATAAACTTGGAGGCAGGGCTCTCTACCTCATGTACCAGTCTGTTCTCCTGTAGATTGTAAGCTTGGAGGCAGGGCTCTCTACCTCATGTACCAGTCTGTTCTCCTCTAGATTGTAAGCTTGGAGGCAGGGCTCTCTACCTCATGTACCAGTCTGTTCTCCTCTAGATTGTAAGCTTGGAGGCAGGGCTCTCTACCTCATGTACAAGTCTGTTCTCCTCTAGATTGTAAGCTTGGAGGCAGGACTCTCTACCTCATGTATCAGTCTGTTCTCCTCTAGATTGTAAGCTTGGAGGCAGGGCTCTCTACCTCATGTACCAGTCTGTTCTCCTCTAGATTGTAAGCTTGGAGGCAGGACTCTCTACCTCATGTATTAGTCTGTTCTCCTCTAGATTGTAAGCTTGGAGGCAGGACTCTCTACCTCATATATCAGTCTGTTCTCCTCTAGATTGTAAGCTTGGAGGCAGGGCTCTCTACCTCATGTATCAGTCTGTTCTCCTCTAGATTGCAAGCTTGGAGGCAAGACTCTCTACCTTATGTATCAGTCTGTTCTCCTCTAGATTGTAAGCTTGCGAGCAGGGCTCTCTACCTCATGTACCAGTCTGTACAAGTTTGTCTAACTTAGTATGTAGTTCCCTTCTATGCTCTGTACCAAGCGCTACGAGAATTTGTGGCGCTGTACAAATAAATGTTAATGTAATGTAAAATAATATAATGGATGTGGGCATCTCTTGGCTGGCATGTGGGCAGCATTTCATACTTTGGTCCATGCAGCACAATGTAGTGATCATTCGCAGTATAATTAGTGCGTAGCTGACAGTCTCCCTGCACCAGGGAAGCTCCTCATACAATTCCCCTCTGAGTCACATAGAGTTATGTGAGGTTTTTGTGTTTTTTTTCATGTTGATAAAGAAATACATTGCTCACAAGGGGATTTCTAAAATAAGACTCCTGTCTGCACACGCCTGAGATCTCATTCCAGATCTGCCATTTCACATTTGTTTTTTTTGAAAGCCATAATGTGTATTTTGCTCTAAGAAATGATTAACAGGTTTAATAGGTTTTTTTTCCCAAATTGTAATTTATATAAGATGTTCCTTTCTTTGTAGAATTGTTGGTTTTTGCTGCTCTGTATTTGCATTTCATGGTCTTGTTGTATTTCAGATAAAAGAGACATGTTTTGAGCTACACACCAGTCTCTTTCTTGTTTCAGTCGCACTGGTCCAGCAGTTATGTCATTTTACTCACATAAACTTTCTACGGGTCTTATTGTACACAAAATGTCGACAGAAAGGAACCATTTGGACCATCTAGTCTGCCTAGTTTAAAAGAACTAAAAATAAAGAAATAAAAACACCTGAATCATTCTTTTATGGCTTTATCCTCTATCTAGGATAGCCTTGTGCCTATCCCACGCATGAATAAACTCCTTCACTGTGTTTACCTCTACCACTTCCGCTGGAAGACTATTCCATGCATCCACTACCCTTTCAGTAAAGTAATACTTCCTGGTATTACTTTTAACCCTTTGCCCCTCTCATTTAAGACCATGTCCTCTTGTTGGAGTTGTAAATACACTCTCTTCCTTTACTATGTTGATTCCCTTTATGTATTTAAATGTTTCTATCATATCCCCCCTATTACGTCTTTCCTCCAAGCTATGCATGTTAAGATGCTTTAACCTTTCCTGGTAAGTTTTATCCTTCAACCCATGAACCAGTTTAGTAGCCATTCTCTGAACTCTCTCCAAAGTATCAATATCCTTCTGGAGATACGGTCTCCAGTACTGCGTACAATACTCCAAGTGAGGTCTCACCAGTGGTCTGCATGAGCACTTCCCTCTTTCTACTGATAACACCTCTCCTATGCAACCAAGCATTCTGCTAATACCTCTCCCTATGCAACCAAGCATTCTGCTAATACCTCTCCCTATGCAACCAAGCATTCTGCTAATACCTCTCCCTATGCAACCAAGCATTCTGCCAATACCTCTACCTATACAACCAAGCATACTGCTAAGACCTCTCCCTATACAACCAAGCATTCTGCTTATACGTCTCCCTACACAACCAAGCATTCTGCTAATACCTCTCCCTTTACAACCAAGCATTCTGCTTATACCTCTCCCTACACAACCAAGCATTCTGCTAATACCTCTCCCTTTACAACCAAGCATTCTGCTTATACCTCTCCCTACACAACCAATCATTCTGCTTATACCTCTCCCTATACAACCAAGCATTCTGCCAATACTTCTCCCTATACAACCAAGCATTCTGCTAATGCCTCTCCCTATGCAACTAAGCATTCTGCTTATACCTCTCCATATACAACCAAGCATTCTGCCAATACCTCTCCCTATACAACCAAGCATTCTGCTTATACCTCTCCCTATGCAACCAAGCATATTGCCCATACCTCTCCCTATACAACCAAGCATTCTGCTAATACCTCTCCCTATGCAACCAAGGATTCTTCTAATACCTCTCCCTATATAATCAAGCATTCTGCTTATACCTCTCCCTATACAACCAAGCATTCTGCCAATACCTCTCCCTATACAACCAAGCATTCTGCTTATACCTCTCCCTACACAACCAAGCATTCTGCTAATACCTCTCCCTTTACAACCAAGCATTCTGCTTATACCTCTCCCTTTACAACCAAGCATTCTGCTATTAACTCTCCCTTTACAACCAAGCATTCTGCTTATACCTCTCCCTACACAACCAAGCATTCTGCTAATACCTCTCCCTTTACAACCAAGCATTCTGCTTATACCTCTCCCTACACAACCAATCATTCTGCTTATACCTCTCCCTATCAACCAAGCATTCTGCCAATACTTCTCCCTATACAACCAAGCATTCTGCTTATACCTCTCCCTATGCAACCAAGCATATTGCCCATACCTCTCCCTATACAACCAAGCATTCTGCTAATACCTCTCCCTATGCAACCAAGCATTCTTCTAATACCTCTCCCTTTACAACCAAGCATTCTGCTTATACCTCTCCCTTTACAACCAAGCATTCTGCTAATAACTCTCCCTACACAACCAAGCATTCTGCCAATACCTCTCCCTATAACATAACTCCCAACTTCTGACCCCAGCTAATCAAGATGCCAAGGCAGAGCTTGTGAGGTTTAATGTCAGTTCTACTGTACACAATCTCCCGATCTTCGGTCCCATGCATGATATTGTTTACTAACAGATTCTGAGTTAACTTGGACAAAATAACTTAGAACGTGGAGCGATCACCATAGAAAGCATTGGAATGGTAATACTTATTGCTGCACTTTTGGAATCTTGATCTTTTGGTGCTAGAGATCAGAAGTGAAGCAGTCTCCATAGAAACCAATGCTAATTACTGCACCTCTTTCTCAGTGTCTGAGTTTTTACTGAAGATGTGCTGAAGACTGGATGGTGTGATATAAATGACTAGTTAATGCTATGCTCTGATTAAAAGTAAATATCACTTTCCAAAATGTGATACTGTAATTACCTCATTAAAATACTACTCTAAACAGCAATTTTGTTTTGACACAACCCACTACCAAACAACACAGCCAGACTGTAATATTTCTCTACCAACACTAGGTGGCTCCATAGTTCAGCAAACATTATCACATAGAAACATAGAATGTGTCAGCAGATAAGAACCATTCGGTCCATCTAGTCTGCAAAATGTCCTTAATACTTTTATTAGTCCCCCGTTCCCGGTCTTATAGCTAGGATAGCCTTGTGCCTATCCCACGCATGCTTAAACTCCTTCACTGTGTTTACCTCTACCTCTTCCGCTGGAAGGCTGTTCCGTACATCAACTATTATCGATTGGTTTTTCTTTTCCAGACAGGAATTGGTCAGAGGACAGACATATTATAACTAAATCTTTTGCATTGTAGTTGAAGTAAGGAGCAGTGCAAACTTTAGGTTAGCTGACAAAAAAAAGTAACATACTTCGCTCTCATGAGGGAGACAGGCAGTATGGAGCCACAATCAATAAATGGCCTACTGGTAGGATTATCACTTATCTGGTATTTTACTGGCAGACCAGTAAACAATTGGTTTGAGGCCACAGTCTATGGAGGCCATAGCATGGCAGGTATATTTTTTGTTTAAGAGAAGGCAGCAACCCTTCCTATTGCAGGCCAAATGATGGTCTGTGTGCTTCAGGTGTTTATGTATGGCTCAGACCCTGCTCTCAGTGCTTTTCTATTAAATTAAGACAGTAATAACATATGCCTTCCTATATTCATCCATATTATGCAGCCTGTTAATTTTGGGGGGAGATTTACACAAGTGGCACAGGCCAAACTAGTGGCAAAATCTCTGCACCAATGAATAATTGCTAAAACCCGACAAAAGTCAGTAAGTTGTACTACATGAGCTGGTCCAAAGGGTCGGTGGGGCACTCTTGGCATCAACACAACCCATTTATGTAAAAAAAAACAAAAAACTATATGTGCGCCTAGAATTGTACTGAAAATCTCTGGCGGCCTAATAATATTAGGCCCACAACATGTTGAACGTGCAATTGCTTATATATATGCGATCACTCTTACAGCACTTTTTTATGTATGCACCTTGTGCTGTTGCTTAGCTTCCCCTAATAAATGAGATTTAGTGTATTATACATGTGTAGACTATATACCCTGATACTGGAATATGCAATGCTACTACGTCTCCTGTGTATTTATTGCTGATGATCCCAAAAGTGAACCTGGACCATTTATACTTTTCTGTCCAATAGTTCCCTCTCATCTGGTTTCATCACAGACTGGTGGTAGCAGTGGGATTGCACCAGAATGTAACGATTCATCCATACTCTATCATAGATCCAAAAAAGACATAAAGTAATTGGAATGTGTGTCCCCGATGCATATCATGCAAGTTACTAGCATTGTGCAGATGGCATTGAAAAATATCTCTCTTTATCCAGTTAAATTATATTACATTTTAATGGTCTTCTAATCCTCTAACAACAAATTGATTCGTTCTTGCAGTACATAGTTGTTTCCCCTCTAGTGTAATTGCATAAATCCCTTTACAATTAAGGGTCAACAGAGAATTGTAGGGAATTTCAAACTTAAGGCCAAAGTAGCCGAGTTGAACAAATTCTCCCATTCAGCTGCATTGGAGAATAATTCCAACTCGGCTACTTTGGCCTAAAGTTTGAAATTCTAATTTCAGTTCCCTGCAGTTCCCTCTGTATTGAGTAGACCGCCTAGGGTAGGAAAGGTTACGGGTGTTAGTAAGGAAGTTAGATTTTCAGGGATGTCAGTACCTAGGATTCTTAAGCCGGTGCTCAAGGTGATTGGGCAGATTCTCAAGGTCACAGAGTCTCGAGCTGCAATACTTGTATGCCATCTGTTGTTTTTATTTAACTTCTTTTTTAAAGGAAAATAAAACGTTGTTTAACCCTTGCTTCCTTGAAGGTAGCAAGGGTTAAACAATACATGTGCCGGTAGAATTAAGTAAACCCGACGTGTATCTTAATAGATACACGCGGGTTTACTAACTGCTGTGTCTCACATGCGAGACACAGCAGTACCCGGTTGTCCGCCCCGCTCTGAACAGCTGGATGCGAGGGTCTCTCGCTGCTAGTTAAGGCCCCCCCTGATGATCTCATACAAAAACGAGGGTCTCTCTCTGCGCGAGCAGAGAGAGCCAGTCGCCGACCATACGGCTGCCTGCTTCCTATGGCAGTAATCGGTCAGAGGATAAACTGGCGTGTACTCAGTGCTGTATTTACCGCAAGGCATCCTAGGCGGATGCCTATGTCGGAAAATTTTGGGGGGCGGCAGCGCCCCCCAGCACTGAAATAAAAAAAAATGTACAAAAAAAATAAAAAAATTGCAGGCAGAGACAGAGGTGAGAAGGGATCGGAAGATCCCCCCTCACCAACGCTCTGCCTGCCAGGCTGCACGGGGAGCCGAACAGGCAGCACAGAGAAACCTCCGTGCTGCCTGTTCGGCTCCCCGTGCAGTGTGCCGACACGGAAGTCCCGACAGTCACGTGACGGGCGCGCTGATGTCATACAAGCGCCTGGTCACGTGACCTGTCGGCACAATCGCCGGGAAGCCGAACATCATGGAGGGACCATGCTGCCTGCCTGCCAGGGAAAGGTAAGTGCTGATGGGAGTGTGTGTGTGTGTGTGACTGAGTGTGATGGGAGTCAGAGTGTGTGTGATGGGAGACTGTGTGTGACTGAGTGTGATGGGAGTCAGAGTGTGTGTGATGGGAGACTGTGTGTGACTGAGTGTGATGGGAGTCAGAGTGTGTGTGATGGGAGACTGTGTGTGACTGAGTGTGATGGGAGTCAGAGTGTGTGTGATGGGAGACTGTGTGTGACTGAGTGTGATGGGAGTCAGAGTGTGTGTGATGGGAGACTGTGTGTGACTGAGTGTGATGGGAGTCAGAGTGTGTGTGATGGGAGTCAGAGTGTGTGTGATGGGAGACTGTGTGTGACTGAGTGTGATGGGAGTCAGAGTGTGTGTGATGGGAGACAGTGTGTGTGATGGGAGACTGTGTGTGACTGAGTGTGATGGGAGTCAGAGTGTGTGTGATGGGAGACTGTGTGTGACTGAGTGTGATGGGAGTCAGAGTGAGTGTGATGGGAGTCGGAGTGTGCGTGATGGGAGTAGGAGTGTGTGACTGAGTGTGATGGGAGTGTGAGCTTGATGTGAGTCTGAATGATGGGGCATGTCTTAGGTGTGTAACGTGGGTGTGCAGCTTGGGTAGGGGAGTGCCCGGATTTTGTCTGCCTAGGGCAGCACAAAATCAAGATACACCACTGCGTGTACTATCAAAAGTATACTCCAGTTTATCCTCATACAAGGGACAATTAACTTTTCACTTGTGCTTCTATATTAGAAGCAGAAGTGAAAAAACAAACATTTAGTGTCCCTTTAAAGTTCATGTTTGCAAAGAAAAGTGTTACTCAAATATGGAGCAATGACCAGCAAAGCTGAACGTCTCAAATCAAATGACAAAAAGTATTTAAAGGGACTGTATCACCTCAACACCGTATATACTGTGAATGTATAGAATAAAAGAAACTGATTGAAATTGATCTAGACAATGTGTTCGCAAAATTGAAACTAAATGCCTAAATTAGGAGGAAGATGTGTTGTAAATGTGTCACCTGCTTATGACATCACCTGTGGCACGGTATGCAAATTAACTGGTTTTCAATGGGAAATGTGTAATTTGCATACCGTGCCACAGGTGATGTCATAAGTAGGAGACTCCACAGACACATTTAAAACACCTTTTTTAGGCATTTACTTTCGATTCTTCTTATTCTCTACATTCACAGTAAAACTAATGTAAGCTTACGAGCAGGGTTCTCTACCTCATGTACCAGTCTGTACAAGTTTGTCTAATTTAGTATGTAGTTCCTTTCTTTGCTCTGTACCAAGCGCTTCGAGAATTGGTGGCGCTGTACAAATAAATGTTAATGTAATGTAATGTATAGATGATACAGTCCCTTTAAATTAAATGTGAGAGTACCACATTATATGTTTATATTCTGTAGCACATACATATAATGGGGTAGGATACTAATTAGACAGACTTGAGCACAAGGCAAGGGGGGCCCTGTTCAAACATGTTTTTTAATGATATTAGGAAGCCTTATAGTGAAATGCTTCATGCAGCGCTAAGACTTTATTTGTCACGTTAGCAATCAAAATACAATGATTATTTTATCCTACCTTGACGTTCCTCATCAGTGCTGTGTACCCTGACGCTACCATCCATGCTGTAAAACATATTAACTGTGTACACCCCTCTTTCCTCTACCCAATGGGAGTAAAATCAAAGTTCTGGCCTACATCTCCCAAAATGCTTTCAGCTAAGGGGATAGCAAGGGAGTATGGGAGATGTAGTCCTACAACAGCTGGAGGGCCCTAGTCTCACACCCATTGGATAGAGGAAATGAGAGTAGACACCCCTGCTACGTACTTCCCGTTGTTTTGCCTTCCCAACTTCTTTTTTTCCCCACTACCTCATTCCTGCCTCCCGACCCACTTTTTATAAACATCTGCCCTTCTTTCCTCCTGCAAAGAAGCAGAGGCAACTTTAGGGCTGGGAGGCAAAAGCAGATGAGTGGCAAATTAGGCAATTTCACCAGCCCTCCCACTATCATCAGAGATAGACACAAACCGGTAAGACAGATATGCAGACAAATAAGGTGCAGAGATTGATAGACAGGGTAGTCATATAAGAAAGACAGATATGACCCATAGAGGACTAGCAGTGAACTGGACATATGACCCATAACTGGACGGCAGTGAACACGACTGGAGGCCGGTCAGCGCTACGACATGTACTCATGTACAACTGCATTGCCACACAGTGAAACGCGTGGGTCTTCTTGCAACATTGATGGTGGTTATGTCACAGCATGTATACCATTTGCTTTTTTTTTTTTTTCTTCATTTCAATTTATCGAAAATGTTGTATATTAAGGAACATCAGTCATCATCCTTCTGAGTAAAGCCCATTTTTGCTTGGGACATCTGGTCAGAATTCGTTTTTTATTAAATGGACTGTATCACCTAAACATGACTTTTACCATCAATGTAGAGAACCCAAAAAACGATTGAAAATGATCTATACATTGTGTTAGCAAAATCGCAAGCAAAGGCCTAGATTAGGGGGAAAAAGGGGTTTTAAATGTGTCTGTGGAGTCTCCTGTTTATGACATCACCTGTGGCTTGATATACAAAGGAACTGGTTTTCAATGGGAAATGTGTAATTTGCATATCAAGCCACAGGTGATGTCATAAGCAGGAGACTCCACAGACACATTTAAAACACTTTTTTCCCCTAATCCAGCCATTTGCTTGCAGTTTTGCTAATGCAACGTGTAGATCATTTTCAATCACTTGTTTGTTCTCTACATTATTGATTGATCAACTGATGATCAAAAGATCTATCGGTTGGAGAAAGCCTGGTATTGGAGAAAGCAAAAGGTAAGCTTTCAAGTAACTTGTTATGTATCATTATAGTTCTAGAATGGAGCAAGTAGCAGAAACATTCTGCTGGTTCCCATGGTGACTGCCCCACTTTTAGAACGTTCATTCACAGTTGACTTTGTCAGCCATCTAAAAACCCCTAGAGAATCACATCCGGCCTGTGGGCTGGCGACTTGGGCACCAATAGTCAACCCCAGCTTCTGTTCTGTCACAGATCACAACTTTTATTTCAGTCAGTACCGGAGCCCAGTTTCTCTTCCATGAGGTTTATTGAAAAATTAAAGTGACAAGCTCTGTAATTACATAGATTGTACACACATGTTCACAGCGTGGGCTGCACATCACGCACACACTGTAGCAGGATGGATTGGGGCGGGGAGGAAAGGGTTCTCTCTTTATTCCCCAATAAAGGACCAGGAGCAGAGCAGAAGTAAGGTGATGGGGTGTGCACTGTCCAGTCTCAAGATGGCACCCACCAGCTATCTACTTGTGTACCTGCCCTCTGTCTGCCCATCTATATCTCTGCACAGTCCCATCGGACATCTAACATTCCAGCTTCATCAACCTGTGGAGCCGAGTTCTTTGTTCTTCTACTCTGAAGGTTCTACTGATTGACCTCAGTTAATGATGGTTACCTTCTCATCTCCGTCAAATGGTCTGCTCTTCCTGCGACTCTCTCCATATTGCTTGGTTTGATCTTCCTCTGACCGTTCTCTGCCTTATCCCCATCACTTGCTCTACCTACCTCGCTAACACCCCCTAGCTCTGTGTTGATACCATACGCTCTGTGGATGTGGTTCTACAAAGCCCAGATGCTAGAACGGCAGCACCACACACGACGCAAGAGCACACAGATGGCAGCTACACGGTATACACAGTAGCATGTAGTAAGTGTTTTCATGTCAGGGGCCTCTCAACCGGGTATTAATCAGGGCTACTATAGTGACACATTGAACTCTGTGACCAGGAAGTCCATGTAGTCCTTCTCTTTGGTCTTAAAGGCTTCAGCGATGATTCTAGCTGCGTCCCGATGTTCCTTCCCCTGTAGCGTCACCCCGTTGACCTCAAGGATAACCTGGCCCACTTTAAGTTTGCTGCAGTTGTGAGCAGAGCCTCCTCGCTGTATGGAACACAAAGAGGGGAAAGAGAAAGGACAAAGTAAGGCGGAACGCACAGAGGGACATGCCTTACGCATTCCGCTCGGGGAGCTTAGCGCTAGCTATGTGTGTCATGATGGTTAAAATCGTGTATATTTTAGTTTGGATCCATCCTAATTATACAAATGGAAGCATAGCTTGACAAATATTTGAAACAAATAGTTATTGTTTAGGAGCTAAGGAATTGGTCAGAAAAAAAGACTTAGGAGTCAGCAGTAGGTATTTGTGAGGGTAAGGTTACAAAAATGTCACAGTGGACGTGGCTTAAAGAGCAATTATACAAAAGAATATAGTCAGAAAGCCACTGATTAAAACACCTTTTCGAACAGAAACAGCACAGACTAAGTTAAAACAATATTTAAATGTAATCAGTGCATTTGATTGCAGTTCTGCTAGCACCATCTATTAAACATTGGTTGTCTTTGCCAACAAAGTGCTTTTAACTCGTAATTTCTGCACATAATCTGCCTCTGATCACAACCACTTCAAGGAAGATGGCGTCACGTGGCTGGGGACTGTACCTGAATGGTTACTATTCGTGGCAGTGGCTGGCGTGTCTTGGCTCCTCCTTCAATAGCGATCCCCAGGGTGGGTGCACTTTTCATTACACGCACGAGGGTTGCCGTTGGCTCCAACATACCTGGCTGCAAGTGGAGAAAATTGTCAGCCATCATAAAACAGCAGTGGAAATAAATGTTACGCTTGTGTGGGTCAATTTCTTAAAGGATCACTCAAGGCATCAAACTATCTTTGGTTCATCTGTTAGTATTTAACCTGGACATTGTATAGGTTATGTAGTCATTCTCTTAGGAATCTATTGCAAAGGTCTTGCCTCTGCTTTTGCTTACTTGTAAGAGGATCAGGGCAGACGCCCTGGGTCACGGGTGCGTGAGCATGCGCAGTAATAACTTCATTCAGAAACTAGTCACTGCCTTCCTGCTTTGTTTGTTTTTATTCGACAACAGTGATTGGATGAGCAGAACAGTTGTGTGATGTCACTGCACATGTAAGGTTCCCCTCTGACTTAGCTTGTCATGGAATATAACCAACAGAACAGGTTCTCAGGGCCTCACTACTTCAAAGCCTTGATTTTGGTACGATATAGGAACAAACATCTATTGGTTTATCCCAACCCTAAGTAAACGTGCAATTCCAGCCGGTGTTATCATTTCATTTTAATAAAAATATGACTGGAAAATGGAAGGGATACACGACTCACAAATTGATATCACAGACAATCTGTACAGTAACTGGAATTGTACAGCCTGAAACCTATCATACTGTAAATAAACCACCCTATATAGAGATAGGCTTGCCACCCAGCTGGTATTTTACCGGTAGGCCGGTAAAAAAATTGTCATGAGGTCAATGTTAAGTCTATAGGGGCAATAGAATTTTAAGAAATCAGGACCAGCTGGAAGGTCTTGGTGCTTTGCATGAAGGCTGTACACATTTACAGCTGAAACTCTTGTGTCTGAGTGCTATTCATTTATTATATATTATAGCTATTGTTATTTCTACTATGCCAGGGGATCTTGTCATGGGGTTTTGTATTTTTTGAATAACAATGCGTTTTGATTAGCTTGTAAGTAGAATTCTTTTTGTTCTATATATTTTGATTATTTTGCTGGGTTATTTCTAGCTACAGATTGTATCGTGCATGGGCTTGTGTGTTATATTGCTCGCTCAATGCGTGAATGAGGCTCCATCCCTGCTCCATGATCACACCAGACCTCACATTCAGACAAATTGGGATTAAGGGATGTGAAGACAGATTGGGGTTAGACGTGCTGGAGTTATGGAATCTGATAGCAGACTGGAATTAGACACATTGGAATCATGGGATTTGAGGTAACACACATGGGTGTCTGGAGGGGGGGATTATAACATGTGGAGACAGATTGTGATTATATAATGGGGAGACACAGTGAGATTATAGCATGTGGAGACAGATTGTGATTATACAATGGGGAGACACAGTGGGATTATAGCATGTGGAGACACAGTGGGATTATAGCATGTGGAGACACAGTGGGATTATAGAATGTGGAAACAGATTTGGATAATACAATTTGGAGACACAGTGAGATTATAGCATGTGGAGACAGATTGGGATTATAGCATGTGGAGACACAGTGAGATTATAGCATGTGGAGACACAGTGGGATTATAGAATGTGGAGACACAGTGGGATTATAGCATGTGGAGACACAGTGGGATTATAGCATGTGGAGACACAGTGGGATTATAGCATGTGGAGACAGATTGGGATTATAGAATGTGGAGACACAGTGGGATTATAGAATGTGGAGACACAGTGGGATTATAGCATGTGGAGACACAGTGGGATTATAGCATGTGGAGACACAGTGGGATTATAGCATGTGGAGACAGATTGGGAGTATAGAATGTGGAGACACAGTGGGATTACAGATTGTAGAGACACAGTGGGGTTATACAATGTGGAGACACGCTGGCATTATGGAATGTGGAGACAGATTGGGATTATAGAATGTGAAGACACAATGGGATTATAGAATTTGGACACACAGAGGGATTACAGAATGTGGAGACAAACTGGTATTATGGAATGTGGAGAGAAATTGGGGTTATAGAATGTGGAGACACAGTCGGGTTGTACAATGTGGAGACACACTGGCATTATGGAACGTGGAGATAGATGGAGGTTGTAGAATGTGGAGACACGGTGGGATTATAGAATGTGGAGACACAGTTGTATTAAACAATGTGACACAATTGGCATTATGGAACGTTGAGACAGATTGGGTTTATGGAACGTAGAGACAGATCGGTGTTATAGAACGTAGAGACAGATCGGTGTTATAGAACGTGAAGACAGATCGGGGTTATAGAATGTGGAGACAGATCGGAGTTATAAAACATGGAGACAGATGGGTGGTTATAGAACGTGGAAACAGATTGGGATTATAGAATGTTGAGGCACTGTGGAATTATACAATGTGAAGACACATTGGCATTATGGAATGTGGAGATAGATGGGAGTTGTAGAATGTGGAGACACAGTGGGATTATAGAATGTGGAGACACATTTGCATTATGGAATGTGGAGATAGATCGGGGTATAGAATGTGGAGACAGATCGGGATTATAGGATGTGAAGACAGTTTGAGAGGATAGAAGTTATGGGTTGAGAACTGAGTTGATTTATCCCTGCACAGAAATAAAAACAGAAGAAGCCATTCAGCATGGTATCTATACAGCTTTCTTGTGATCCAGACTGAGATGACGTATCAAACACTAGTGTATTGGTCTCTGTACTGGAGGCGTGAGTACTGGGTAGCTATTCTGTCCCCTTGGAGGAGTCTTACCGGTTTTGCCATTCCTTCTGAACCTTTGGATTTCTGGGGCTGTGGGCTGCTATCTTTGCTGCCCCCTCCCACATCTCCTGTGTCCACTCCACTGTCTTCACTGAGGGTCTGCCCGCTGTCAGAGAGCTGGGAGAGGGAGGCTGGTGGGGAAAGTGGCAGGACGGCTGAACATAGGAGAAACACGTTATGGAAGGGAGACAAGACATGTGAATACACTGGGGGGGGGGGGGGGGGGGGGGGGGGTCAGGGGAATACAACCAAAATTTGGATTTACATGTTGTACTTAAAGGAAAAAAACTCAAGGGGGCATCATTTCTATACCCAATTCTATGTTCTCCCTAAAGGAATTGATTTTGGTCTTTTTTTCAAACATGCCCCTGAAATATTCCTCATATCAATTGTCTAGTTTTAGGGTAATTCCAAAACCATGTCTATATATGATATCACAGACTGAGAAAACCTTCCTTTTACTGTCTGAGAAAGCCCTTTCTTCGGTATGTGACATGGTCACACAGGTCAGTTGATCTATATATCTCAAGGGAAGTTAGAAGGCCAACTTTTGTCCAAGTCCACAAATAAGGCCCCATTAAGCATAAGCAGGCCGGTCCAGGCATCTTCTGAATTGTAGCCTGGGTTTAAGGTGCATAATCTCCCCTGTGGACAGCCTGTTTCCGCCTTAATGAAGTTGGCCTTTGGCAGACGGCCTTACGAGGCTGGGACGGTATGCAGAGCATACACAATGAGGAGTGAAAGGAGACTAAAAAAATACATTGCATGTATACATGTGTACCACGTCCTGCCCCAGCCACGCAATGCCACTTATAATAAACCACCCTTGTGCTGACATGGTCAGAGTGCAGGAACCCTTTCTATTGTATGGGATACTGTCAGAGAAAAGGCATGCTTGAGCTCCATTTTCCCATGAGATTATTAAAGTGAGGAAGCCATTGCTAAACAGGCTCTGCTGGACCATGGTCACACACTTTGGGCTTGGTACAGAAATAGTAATGACAGTGGGATACTTATTTAGCTGTGATGTACGGTGTCTAGTGAAGGGTGAGGTGGAGACAATCACATGATTGGCCAATCATGTGATACAATAAAATGATTTGAGGACATATTATGAGGTCACTCACCTCGTGTTTGAGGTACAGCTCGGATTTCATTCACATCGGGCTCACTGTTTGGGCGATGCACCTCTACCATCACAAAATGTTGACTTGTCTGAGTGTCTGTGGTGGCCCCATGTGATGGCGAGGCAAGGGGATTGGAGCTTTCAGCCACAGCCTGAAAACGCGAGGGGGACTGCACCCGGGGAAAGGGTGTGAGTGGTAGTTGCGTGACCAGAGCCAGCTGGGCAGCAGGGGGCTTTTTTGGAGAGATGGTGGCGTAGATTGGTTGGTTTGAGTTCTGCGTCTGAGGGGAGATGGGAGGTGTAATCGGCACGGGCAGGGGTGGGCTGGGATTGGGGGGCACAGTAAAGAATAACCCTGACTGAGAGGAGCCCGAGGAGGGGCGCTGCGCTCTCTCTCCACCTGGCCGCCGCAGCTGCGGTGGGGGTTCGTCTTCGGTGGGGGGAGGTGGAGCTGGCCGGAAAGTGGGCGGTTCTTCTAGAAGTGAAGCAACATCATCCTATAAACACAAGAAGAGTTTTATGCTCTGCATCCAAACTGCGCAACTTATAAGCGTTACAATACAATCCAAGCACCACATCTTATCCTGCACTCTCAAAGGCGCAGTAACTAGGTAAAAAAATATATTGAAGCCAATATATGGTGATATACCTGCAACGTCTAGCACCTCCAGGTGTACCGCTAACAAGTCAATAAACTCAGTAACACCTGTTTTAGCCCTTTGCTATGTGTGATAATGAAGACCCTCGACATTTCTTCTGAGACTGCCTGGTACATGTACAGAGCTAAGAGATGCTCCTCTCCTGTGTAATATGAAAAGATGGCGGCTGTGAGTGACAGTGGGAAGCTAGGGGACCTACTCTCCTCTGTGTGACCCTGATACTCTCCCTTATACAGTGCTTTAATGATTTAGCACGGAACCGCAGTTACTCACCAGAGAGATATCGGGCAGAGTGGTCCGGGTGAGACTCCCAGAGTCGGCACTTCCTTCAGGATCCTTTCCATTCTGTGCAAGGAATAAGGGAATAGTAAAGCAACCAACTACAGCAAAAAGAATGTACGCACAGTAACAGCCACACTCTAACACAAATAAACACATTTATATCTGGACACAAAGCAGGGGCAAAAATCAATCAAATTATGGCTTGAGCTTGAAAAAGGGGAGCAATCACCATGGAAACCAATAAAATGTTCCTGCTGATTGTTCCACTTTTATAACTCCCAACACAGTGGCGGAACAGGACCATTAAGAGTCCTGGTTCAGAAAAAAGTTGTCTGCCATTAGGCCAATATGGCTAACTGTAGCTGTGAGTATTTGTCATGGACCCCCTTCAAGAGACGGACGCATCGCTCCTGCTGTTTCCTCTAATTATTCGGAGCAGTTAGCAATATCCTATCTTGTCTCCTATCAGAGAATGTAGAGTTCTATTACAGAACGCTGGCCTGCAGAGACACATAACGCAGCCCACGGGAGAAAGTTATATTCAGAACAAAACATTGCTATTTTTGGTCATTTAGCAACAATTGTGTCATTCTCTGCTGCTGGGCCATCTTGATGATCGATGTATCCCACACACAGAGTCTGAATACACTAACATGGCTTAGTGTACCTATGGCAGTCAGAGACCTCTGAGGTGGCACTCAACATGTGTCTACAGTAGGAGTGGAGAACCTGAGGCCCTCCAGACGCTGCAGAACTACCTTTCCCATCCTCCTCTGCCAGCCTCTTGAATGAAAGAGCATTATGGGAGATGTAGTTCATTAGGGGCTGGAAGGGCCACAGGTATCCGCACCCCTGGCCTACAGGGGTAGTTATGGAGTACCCAGTAAATGTTATGATCTAAGACTGAGTCTTAGTCTGTGCTAGGCTTCAGTGTCCAGTTTTTACTTGAACCCATCAGTGGAAGAGATATTCTAGGGAGGGAAGGAGAGCGGGGTGACTGACACGAGAGAGCTTCAAGTTTCTACCTAAAACTGGACAATCTCAAGTTCAAACATGGTCGCCATCCTTGACCTAGTAGCTCATGCATTCTTTGTATGGCAGGGAATGTAACCAGCACCATTTCTCCAATGAGAGAGACTTATCCAGTGTCTATGATGTACAATAAATAAAATCGCCTGGGAATTAGAGCTGGATTGTGCAAGCGAAGGCTCTCCTACCTGTCAGAGCTCTGTACATTTCCCCACTGTGTCCTATTAACTCACTACTTCCAAATCAAAGGATGAATTTTAATGTGCAGCATGCAATACAAATGTACCTTTTAAAGCAGTATAATGAATTCAAGGACATTTTGCTTGAATTATACAAATACACAGGCAGATGTTTGTTGTTAGTGGAAATATCATTGGAATGTCAGAAGCTTAGAGACAATAAGACAGGAGGGGAGGGGGGCAAAGCGTGGGGATTAGTGGGGTAAACATCATGTTGAAGGGATGAGAACTCCAAAACATTCTGTGTACAGCACAGAAAGGGGACACAGACATGGAGAAGGAGGTGGAGAGCTGGTGAGAAGACCAGAAAAAAAAACTAAAACATTTGAGGCACAAATATGTAGAGAATAAAAATGATCAAAATGTATTTATGTGAGCAAAATTGCACTGCATACAAATGAATGAAAAGATTTTTTTTATTGCTTATGTTCTGTACGTTTTACATATTTTTCAGATATATGTGAAATGCCCTTATTTTTATTTTAAAACAAATTGCAGTTTTCATGCTTAAAGTTGTCATTAGCCATTACTGTGGAATCAGCCTCTTTCTGTTGAACTCAGCTGTTTCAAGAGCTTCCAATAAAGAGGCCATGGTTTCAGCCACCTCTGCTCTGTGATGAAATACAAGAAGGAGGGCGTGGGAAGATAGACAAGACTTTTTATATATGTTGTTTTTATGAAATAGGAAGTTTGATTTACATGGTACAGTGCTTATCTAAAATTATTTTTAGATACTGTAGGTGTCACTGGCCCTTTAACTATGTCTCCTGTTTATGACATCACCTGTCGCCCTCATATGCAAATTAATTGCTTTCAGTGGGAAATGTGTAATTTGCATATCAAGCCACAAGGAGAAACATTACAAATATATTCTCTTAATGTATGCAGTTGCTTGCAATTTTGCTAGCAAAACATAGAGGTCTTTTTTTCTGTATAGTCAAATAATGTTTGGGTGATGCAGCCCCATTAATGAGCATATAGGAAGAGGTTGTAGACAATGTAAAAAAGTGGTCAGTGATTGATTAGAGGAGATCAGACAGTATTGGAACAGGGAGGAAAATAACGAGAAGGGATTAGAAAACAATGGAGCAGGGGGGATGACCAAGGAGCGGAGATAAGAATATATTAAAAGCCGTTAAACATTAATTAACTTTGTAGAGTATAAATCTGCAGTAAAGCAGTATAGCAATAAGGAGACTGAGAGCGGAAAAGAATAGAGGAACAGGTAGATAAAGAGAGGGTAGGATTAGTATTGAGAGAAGAATACAAGATGGCAAGGTGAGAGAGAGAGAGAGAGAGAGAGAGAGATGTATACACTGGATAATGAATCGATGGAGAAGTGTGCTGGAGATTGAAGGAGAAGATGGCAGACAGGACCAAGGTGGAGAGAGAATTTAATAAAGGCAGCAAAGAAAGAAAATTGGAAGAAAGATTAAAAAGAGGAGGGCGGAGGCGGTGATGCTACACATGGTGCAAGTCATACACACAGAGCAGGCAGACTATCTAGAGGATGGTTATAAGGTATTCAAGCGGTACTGTGCGGCAAGAAAAGCAACCAAAATATGTTTAGAGTTAAAAGAGGAGTTTAAACTGTACTGACCTCCATGACATCCAGCAGCCAAAGGAGACGCTCCTGAAAGGCACACACATAATTCGATTAACACAGATAATCACCAAGGCCATCAGATATATACAACTAGGTACTGAGGTCATCAGACACATAGAGACACACACAGAGACCGTCAGTTATATACAGACACACACAGAGACCGTCAGACACACACAGAGACCGCCAGACATAAACAGCTACACACAGAGACCGTCAGACACACAGAGACCGCCAGACATATACACACACACACACAGAGACCGCCAGTTATATACAGACACACACAGAGACCGTCAGACACACACAGAGACCGCCAGACATAAACAGCTACACACAGAGACCGTCAGACACACAGAGACCGCCAGACATATACACACACACACACAGAGACCGCCAGTTATATACAGACACACACAGAGACCGTCAGACACACACAGAGACCGCCAGACATAAACAGCTACACACAGAGACCGTCAGACACACAGAGACCGCCAGACATATACAGATACACACAGAGACCGTCAGACACACACAGAGACCGCCAGACATAAACAGCTACACACAGAGACCGTCAGACACACAGAGACCGCCAGACATATACACACACACACACAGAGACCGCCAGACATATACAGATACACACAGAGACCATCAGACACACACAGAGACCGCCAGACATATACAGATACACACAGAGACCGCCAGACATATACAGATACACACAGAGACCGCCAGACATATACAGATACACACAGAGACCGTCAGACATATACAGATACACACAGAGACCGTCAGACACACACAGAGACCGCCAGACATATACAGACACACACAGAGACCGCCAGACATATACAGACACACACAGAGACCGACAGACATATACAGATACCGTCAGATATATACAACTAGATACTGAGGTCATCAGACACATACAGACACACACAGAGACCGTCAGACATATACAGATACACACAGAGACTGTCAGACATATACAGACACACACAGAGGCCGTCAGACATACAGATAGAAAAAGAGACCGTCAGACATACACAGATACACAGAGAGACCACCAAACATATACAGATACACACAGAGACTGTCAGACATACACAGATACACAAAGAGGCCGTCAGACATATACAGATACACACAGAGACCCCCAAACATATACAGATACACACAGAGACTGTCAGACATATAAAGACACACACAGAGGCCATCAGACATATACAGACACAAACAGAGGACATCAAACATATACAGACACACACAGAGGCCATCAAACATATACAGACGCACACAGAGACCACCAAACATAGACAGATACACACAGAGACAGTAAGACATATACAGATACGTCATGAGGCCATCAGACATATACAGATACACACAGAGACTGTCAGACATATATAGATAAACACAGAGACCGCCAGACATATACAGACACACACAGAGACTGTCAGACATATACAGATACACACAGAGATTGTCAGACATATATAGATAAACACAGAGACCGTCAGACATATACAGATACACACAGAGACCGCCAGATATATACAGATACACACAGAGACCGTCAGACATATACAGACACACACAGAGACTGTCAGACATTTGCAGACACACACAGAGACCGTCAGACATATACAGATACACACAGAGACCGTCAGACACACACAGACACCGCCAGATATATACAGATACACACAGAGACCGTCAGACATATACAGACACACACAGAGACAGTCAGACATTTGCAGACACACACAGAGTGACACATGTCAGGTATAGCACTGAGTGACATGCTGGGCCACATCTTGAGTCCTTACTCTGGCAGTGCTGGCAGTGCTGACTGTTTGGTGACTCTCTGTGGAGCAAGAGCTCGGACTCTGAGATAGGACAGAGATGGTGTCCCCTGAGCAGTGACGGGATTTCATTGACTCGATCTCTCTCTTCAACACCATATTATCAAACACAGCGAGGTCCTGTGGGGAGACCTGGGGGCGAAGCTCGGACAGGAGAGAAAACTGCGGGACAAGAAATCTGAGTGAGTAGAAATATACACACATCACATGACAAGTACTGAAAGCATGGGACAGGTCTTTAACCTAGAAACAATACTCATGTAATCACTCACCGGCACAGTGCTCATGTAATCAGTCACCGGCACAGTACTCATGTAATCACTCACCGGCACAGTACTCATGTAATCACTCACCGGCACAGTACTCATGTAATCAGTCACCGGCACAGAACTCATATAATCACTCACCGGCACAGTACTCATATAATCACTCACCGGCACAGTAATCATATAATCACTCACCGGCACAGTGCTCATATAATCACTCACCGGCACAGTACTCATGTAATCAGTCACCGGCACAGTACTCATGTAATTAGTCACCAGCACAGTACTCATGTCATCACTCACCAGCACAGTACTCATGTAATCACTCACCAGCACAGTACTTATGTAATCACTCACCAGCACAGTACTCATGTAATCACTCACCGGCACAGTGCTCATGTAATCACTCACCGGCACAGTACTCATGTAATCACTCACCGGCACAGTACTCATGTAATCACTCACCGGCACAGTACTCATATAATCACTCACCGGCACAGAACTCATATAATCACTCACCGGCACAGTACTCATATAATCACTCACCGGCACAGTGCTCATATAATCACTCACCAGCACAGTACTCATATAATCACTCACCGGCACAGTACTCATGTAATCACTCACCAGCACAGAACTCATGTAATTAGTCACCGGCACAGTACTCATGTAATCACTCACCGGCACAGTACTCGTGTAATTAGTCACCGGCACAGTACTCATGTAATCACTCACCGGCACAGTACTCATGTAATCAGTCACCGGCACAAAACTCATGTAATTAGTCACCGGCACAGTACTCATGTAATGAGTCACCGGCACAGTACTCATGTAATCACTCACCGGCACAGAACTCATGTAATCACTCACCGGCACAGTACTCATGTAATCACTCACCGGCACAGTACTCATGTAATCACTCACCGGCACAGTGCTCATGTAATCACTCACCGGCACAGTACTCATGTAATCACTCACCGGCACAGTACTCATGTAATCACTCACCGGCACAGTGCTCATGTAATCACTCACCGGCACAGTACTCATGTAATCACTCACCAGCACAGTACTCATGTAATCACTCACCGGCACAGTGCTCATGTAATCACTCACCAGCACAGTACTCATGTAATCACTCACCAGCACAGTACTCATGTAATCACTCACCGGCACAGTACTCATATAATCACTTACCGGCACAGTACTCATATAATCATTACCGGCACAGTACTCATATAATCACTCACCGGCACAGTACTCATGTAATCACTCACCGGCACAGTGCTCATGTAATCACTCACCAGCACAGTACTCATGTAATCAGTCACCGGCACAGTACTCATGTAATCACTCACCAGCACAGAACTCATATAATCACTCACCAGCACAGTACTCATGTAATCACTCACCAGCACAGAACTCATATAATCACTCACCGGCACAGTACTCATATAATCACTCACCGGCACAGTACTCATATAATCACTTATCGGCACAGTACTCATATAATCACTCACCGGCACAGTACTCATATAATCACTCACCGGCACAGTACTCATATAATCACTCACCGGCACAGTACTCATGTAATCACTCACCGGCACAGTACTCATATAATCACTCACCGGCACAGTACTCATGTAATCACTCACCGGCACAGAACTCATATAATCACTCACCGGCACAGTACTCATGTAATCACTCACCAGCACAGAACTCATATAATCAGTCACCGGCACAGTACTCATGTAATCAGTCACCGGCACAGTACTCATGTAATCACTCACCGGCAAAGTACTCATGTAATCACTCACCGGCACAGTACTCATATAATCACTCACCAGCACAGTACTCATGTAATCACTCCCCGGCACAGAACTCATATAATCACTCACCAGCATTGTGCTCATATAATCACTCACCGGCACAGTACTCATATAATCACTCACCAGCACAGTACTCATATAATCACTCACCGGCACAGTACTCATATAATCACTCACCGGCACAGTACTCATATAATCACTCACCAGCACACTACTCATATAATCACTCACCAGCACAGTACTCATATAATCACTCACCGGCACAGTACTCATATAATCACTCACCGGCACAGTACTCATATAATCACTCACCGGCACAGTACTCATGTAATCACTCACCGGCACAGTACTCATGTAATCACTCACCGGCACAGTACTCATATAATCACTCACCGGCACAGTACTCATATAATCACTAGTTACCAGCACAGTACTCATATAATCACTTACCGGCACAGTACTCATATAATCACTCACCGGCACAGTACTCATGTAATCACTCACCGGCACAGTACTCATGTAATTAGTCACCGGCACAGTACTCATATAATCACTCACCGGCACAGTACTCATGTAATCACTCACCAGCACAGTACTCATGTAATCACTCACCAGCACAGTACTCATGTAATCACTCACCAGCACAGTACTCATGTAATTAGTCACCGGCACAGTACTCATATAATCACTCACCGGCACAGTACTCATGTAATCACTCACCCGCACAGTACTCATGTAATCACTCACCGGCACAGTACTCATGTAATCACTCACCAGCACAGTACTCATATAATCACTTACCAGCACAGTACTCATATAATCACTTACCGGCACAGTACTCATATAATCACTAGTTACCAGCACAGTACTCATGTAATCACTTACCGGCACAGTACTCATATAATCACTTACCGGCACAGTGCTCATGTAATCACTCACCGGCACAGTACTCATGTAATCACTCACCAGCACAGTACTCATGTAATCACTCACCAGCACAGTACTCATATAATCACTTACCGGCACAGTGCTCATATAATCACTCACCGGCACAGTACTCATGTAATCACTCACCAGCACAGTACTCATGTAATCACTCACCCGCACAGTACTCGTGTAATCACTCAGCAGCACAGTACTCATGTAATCACTCACCGGCACAGTACTCATATAATCACTCACCGGCACAGTACTCATGTAATCAGTCACCGGCACAGTACTCATGTAATCACTCACCGGCACAGTACTCATATAATCACTCACCGGCACAGTACTCATATAATCACTCACCGGCACAGTACTCATGTAATCAGTCACCACCACAGTACTCATGTAATCAGTCACCGGCACAGTACTCATGTAATCAGTCACCGGCACAGTACTCATGTAATCACTCACCGGCACAGTACATGTGTAATCAGTCACCGGCACACTACTCGTAATCACTCACCACCACAGTACTCATGTAATCACTCACCCGCACAGTACTCATGTAATCACTCACCAGCACAGTACTCATGTAATCACTCACCGGCACAGTACTCATGTAATCACTCACCAGCACAGAACTCATGTAATCAGTCACCGGCACAGTACTCATGTAATCACTCACCAGCACAGAACTCATATAATCACTCACCAGCACAGTACTCATGTAATCACTCACCAGCACAGTACTCATATAATCACTTACCAGCACAGTACTCATATAATCACTTACCGGCACAGTACTCATATAATCACTAGTTACCAGCACAGTACTCATGTAATCACTTACCGGCACAGTACTCATATAATCACTTACCGGCACAGTGCTCATGTAATCACTCACCGGCACAGTACTCATATAATCACTCACCGGCACAGTACTCATATAATCACTCACCGGCACAGTACTCATGTAATCACTCACCGGCACAGTACTCATATAATCACTCACCGGCACAGTACTCATGTAATCACTCACCGGCACAGAACTCATATAATCACTCACCGGCACAGTACTCATGTAATCACTCACCAGCACAGAACTCATATAATCAGTCACCGGCACAGTACTCATGTAATCAGTCACCGGCACAGTACTCATGTAATCACTCACCGGCAAAGTACTCATGTAATCACTCACCGGCAAAGTACTCATGTAATCACTCACCGGCACAGAACTCATATAATCACTCACCAGCATTGTGCTCATATAATCACTCACCAGCACAGTACTCATATAATCACTCACCGGCACAGTACTCATATAATCACTCACCGGCACAGTACTCATATAATCACTCACCGGCACAGTACTCATGTAATCACTCACCGGCACAGTACTCATGTAATCACTCACCGGCACAGTACTCATATAATCACTCACCGGCACAGTACTCATATAATCACTAGTTACCAGCACAGTACTCATATAATCACTTACCGGCACAGTACTCATATAATCACTCACCGGCACAGTACTCATGTAATCACTCACCGGCACAGTACTCATGTAATTAGTCACCGGCACAGTACTCATATAATCACTCACCGGCACAGTACTCATGTAATCACTCACCAGCACAGTACTCATGTAATCACTCACCAGCACAGTACTCATGTAATCACTCACCAGCACAGTACTCATGTAATTAGTCACCGGCACAGTACTCATATAATCACTCACCGGCACAGTACTCATGTAATCACTCACCCGCACAGTACTCATGTAATCACTCACCGGCACAGTACTCATGTAATCACTCACCAGCACAGTACTCATATAATCACTTACCAGCACAGTACTCATATAATCACTTACCGGCACAGTACTCATATAATCACTAGTTACCAGCACAGTACTCATGTAATCACTTACCGGCACAGTACTCATATAATCACTTACCGGCACAGTGCTCATGTAATCACTCACCGGCACAGTACTCATGTAATCACTCACCAGCACAGTACTCATGTAATCACTCACCAGCACAGTACTCATATAATCACTTACCGGCACAGTGCTCATATAATCACTCACCGGCACAGTACTCATGTAATCACTCACCAGCACAGTACTCATGTAATCACTCACCCGCACAGTACTCGTGTAATCACTCAGCAGCACAGTACTCATGTAATCACTCACCGGCACAGTACTCATATAATCACTCACCGGCACAGTACTCATGTAATCAGTCACCGGCACAGTACTCATGTAATCACTCACCGGCACAGTACTCATATAATCACTCACCGGCACAGTACTCATATAATCACTCACCGGCACAGTACTCATGTAATCAGTCACCACCACAGTACTCATGTAATCAGTCACCGGCACAGTACTCATGTAATCAGTCACCGGCACAGTACTCATGTAATCACTCACCGGCACAGTACATGTGTAATCAGTCACCGGCACACTACTCGTAATCACTCACCACCACAGTACTCATGTAATCACTCACCCGCACAGTACTCATGTAATCACTCACCAGCACAGTACTCATGTAATCACTCACCGGCACAGTACTCATGTAATCACTCACCGGCACAGTACTCATGTAATCACTCACCAGCACAGAACTCATGTAATCACTCACCAGCACAGAACTCATATAATCACTCACCAGCACAGTACTCATGTAATCACTCACCAGCACAGTACTCATATAATCACTTACCAGCACAGTACTCATATAATCACTTACCGGCACAGTACTCATATAATCACTAGTTACCAGCACAGTACTCATGTAATCACTTACCGGCACAGTACTCATATAATCACTTACCGGCACAGTGCTCATGTAATCACTCACCGGCACAGTACTCATATAATCACTCACCGGCACAGTACTCATATAATCACTCACCGGCACAGTACTCATGTAATCACTCACCGGCACAGTACTCATATAATCACTCACCGGCACAGTACTCATGTAATCACTCACCGGCACAGAACTCATATAATCACTCACCGGCACAGTACTCATGTAATCACTCACCAGCACAGAACTCATATAATCAGTCACCGGCACAGTACTCATGTAATCAGTCACCGGCACAGTACTCATGTAATCACTCACCGGCAAAGTACTCATGTAATCACTCACCGGCACAGTACTCATATAATCACTCACCAGCACAGTACTCATGTAATCACTCCCCGGCACAGAACTCATATAATCACTCACCAGCATTGTGCTCATATAATCACTCACCGGCACAGTACTCATATAATCACTCACCAGCACAGTACTCATATAATCACTCACCGGCACAGTACTCATATAATCACTCACCGGCACAGTACTCATATAATCACTCACCAGCACACTACTCATATAATCACTCACCAGCACAGTACTCATATAATCACTCACCGGCACAGTACTCATATAATCACTCACCGGCACAGTACTCATGTAATCACTCACCGGCACAGTACTCATATAATCACTCACCGGCACAGTACTCATATAATCACTAGTTACCAGCACAGTACTCATATAATCACTTACCGGCACAGTACTCATATAATCACTCACCGGCACAGTACTCATGTAATCACTCACCGGCACAGTACTCATGTAATTAGTCACCGGCACAGTACTCATATAATCACTCACCGGCACAGTACTCATGTAATCACTCACCAGCACAGTACTCATGTAATCACTCACCAGCACAGTACTCATGTAATCACTCACCAGCACAGTACTCATGTAATTAGTCACCGGCACAGTACTCATATAATCACTCACCGGCACAGTACTCATGTAATCACTCACCCGCACAGTACTCATGTAATCACTCACCGGCACAGTACTCATGTAATCACTCACCAGCACAGTACTCATATAATCACTTACCAGCACAGTACTCATATAATCACTTACCGGCACAGTACTCATATAATCACTAGTTACCAGCACAGTACTCATGTAATCACTTACCGGCACAGTACTCATATAATCACTTACCGGCACAGTGCTCATGTAATCACTCACCGGCACAGTACTCATGTAATCACTCACCAGCACAGTACTCATGTAATCACTCACCAGCACAGTACTCATATAATCACTTACCGGCACAGTGCTCATATAATCACTCACCGGCACAGTACTCATGTAATCACTCACCAGCACAGTACTCATGTAATCACTCACCCGCACAGTACTCGTGTAATCACTCAGCAGCACAGTACTCATGTAATCACTCACCGGCACAGTACTCATATAATCACTCACCGGCACAGTACTCATGTAATCAGTCACCGGCACAGTACTCATGTAATCACTCACCGGCACAGTACTCATATAATCACTCACCGGCACAGTACTCATATAATCACTCACCGGCACAGTACTCATGTAATCAGTCACCACCACAGTACTCATGTAATCAGTCACCGGCACAGTACTCATGTAATCAGTCACCGGCACAGTACTCATGTAATCACTCACCGGCACAGTACATGTGTAATCAGTCACCGGCACACTACTCGTAATCACTCACCACCACAGTACTCATGTAATCACTCACCCGCACAGTACTCATGTAATCACTCACCAGCACAGTACTCATGTAATCACTCACCGGCACAGTACTCATGTAATCACTCACCAGCACAGAACTCATGTAATCACTCACCGGCACAGTACTCATATAAATCACTCACCGGCACAGTACATGTGTAATCACTCACCGGCACAGTACTCATGTAATCACTCACCGGCACAGTACTCATGTAATCACTCACCGGCACAGTACTCATGTAATTAGTCACCGGCACAGCACTCATGTAATCACTCACCAGCACAGTACTCATATAATCACTCACCGGCACAGTACTCATGTAATCACTCACCAGCACAGAACTCATGTAATTAGTCACCGGAACAGTACTCATATAATCACTCACCGGCACAGTACTCATGTAATCACTCACCAGCACAGAACTCATGTAATTAGTCACCGGCACAGTACATGTGTAATCACTCACCGGCACAGTACTCATGTAATCACTCACCAGCACAGAACTCATGTAATCACTCACCAGCACAGTACTCATATAATCACTCACCGGCACAGTACTCATGTAATCACTCACCAGCACAGAACTCATGTAATTAGTCACCGGCACAGTACATGTGTAATCACTCACCGGCACAGTACTCATGTAATCACTCACCAGCACAGAACTCATGTAATTAGTCACCGGCACAGTACTCATGTAATCACTCACCAGCACAGAACTCATGTAATTAGTCACCGGCACAGTACATGTGTAATCACTCACCGGCACAGTACTTCTGTAATCACTCACCAGCACAGAACTCATGTAATCACTCACCAGCACAGTACTCATATAATCACTCACCGGCACAGTACTCATGTAATCACTCACCAGCACAGAACTCATGTAATTAGTCACCGGCACAGTACATGTGTAATCACTCACCGGCACAGTACTCATGTAATCACTCACCAGCACAGAACTCATGTAATTAGTCACCGGCACAGTACTCATGTAATCACTCACCAGCACAGAACTCATGTAATTAGTCACCGGCACAGTACATGTGTAATCAGTCACCGGCACACTACTCGTAATCACTCACCACCACAGTACTCATGTAATCACTCACCGGCACAGTACTCATGTAATCACTCACCAGCACAGTACTCATGTAATCACTCACCGGCACAGTACTCATGTAATCACTCACCAGCACAGAACTCATGTAATTAGTCACCGGCACAGTACATGTGTAATCAGTCACCGGCACACTACTCGTAATCACTCACCACCACAGTACTCATGTAATCACTCACCGGCACAGTACTCATGTAATCACTCACCGGCACAGTACTCATGTAATCACTCACCAGCACAGTACTCATGTAATCACTCACCGGCACAGTACTCATATAATCACTCACCCGCACAGTACTCATGTAATCACTCACCCGCACAGTACTCATGTAATCACTCACCAGCACAGTACTCATGTAATCACTCACCCGCACAGTACTCATGTAATCACTCACCAGCACAGTACTCATGTAATCACTCACCGGCACAGTACTCATATAATCACTCACCAGCACAGAACTCATGTAATTAGTCACCAGCACAGAACTCATGTAATTAGTCACCGGCACAGTACTCATGTAATCACTCACCAGCACAGAACTCATGTAATTAGTCACCGGCACAGTACATGTGTAATCACTCACCGGCACAGTACTCATGTAATCACTCACCAGCACAGAACTCATGTAATCACTCACCAGCACAGTACTCATATAATCACTCACCGGCACAGTACTCATGTAATCACTCACCAGCACAGAACTCATGTAATTAGTCACCGGCACAGTACATGTGTAATCACTCACCGGCACAGTACTCATGTAATCACTCACCAGCACAGAACTCATGTAATTAGTCACCGGCACAGTACTCATGTAATCACTCACCAGCACAGAACTCATGTAATTAGTCACCGGCACAGTACATGTGTAATCACTCACCGGCACAGTACTTCTGTAATCACTCACCAGCACAGAACTCATGTAATCACTCACCAGCACAGTACTCATATAATCACTCACCGGCACAGTACTCATGTAATCACTCACCAGCACAGAACTCATGTAATTAGTCACCGGCACAGTACATGTGTAATCACTCACCGGCACAGTACTCATGTAATCACTCACCAGCACAGAACTCATGTAATTATTCACCGGCACAGTACTCATGTAATCACTCACCAGCACAGAACTCATGTAATTAGTCACCGGCACAGTACATGTGTAATCAGTCACCGGCACACTACTCGTAATCACTCACCACCACAGTACTCATGTAATCACTCACCGGCACAGTACTCATGTAATCACTCACTGGCACAGTACTCATGTAATCACTCACCAGCACAGTACTCATGTAATCACTCACCGGCACAGTACTCATATAATCACTCACCCGCACAGTACTCATGTAATCACTCACCCGCACAGTACTCATGTAATCACTCACCAGCACAGTACTCATGTAATCACTCACCCGCACAGTACTCATGTAATCACTCACCAGCACAGTACTCATGTAATCACTCACCGGCACAGTACTCATATAATCACTCACCAGCACAGTACTCATGTAATCACTCACCAGCACAGTACTCATGTAATCACTCACCGGCACAGTACTCGTGTAATTAGTCACCGGCACAGTGCTCATGTAATCACTCACCGGCACAGTACTCGTGTAATCACTCACCGGCACAGTACTCATGTAATCACTCACCGGCACAGTACTCATGTAATCACTCACCGGCACAGTACTCATGTAATCACTAGTTACCAGCACAGTACTCATATAATCACTCACCGGCACAGTACTCATATAATCACTCACCGGCACAGTACATGTGTAATCACTCACCGGCACAGTACTCATATAATCACTCACCGGCACAGTACATGTGTAATCACTCGCCGGCACAGTACTCATGTAATCACTAGTTACCGGCACAGTACTCATGTAATCACTCACCGGCACAGTACTCGTGTAATCACTCACCGGCACAGTACTCATATAATCACTCACCACCACATCCACTGTGAGAGTCTCATTTGCACTCAGCACACCATCAAACGGCATCAGAGCACATGGGGTAAGACCCTCCAGACTCCCCGGTGTCTAGTGGGGGTAGCTGGCATCCTCCAATGCTGCTGACACTTCTGCCGAAGTGCCGGACAGCATCAGTTTCCAGTGGAAATTAATTTTCATTTCAAGACATATGTAAAACACACTTTTCTCCTAATTTAAGAAAATACTTGCAATTCTGTTAATACAAGATCATAATATATAGATCATTTTCAATCATATTTGTATTCTCTGCAAGCACCGTATAAGCCATGTTTAGGTGATACAGTCCCTTTAAACACAGCTGAACCCCACAGTGTTCGTTAACTCAACTAATTCCTGACAGGAGGGAAGACCATACATATTATGCATATTTTATATCAATTTAATTCCCCCTACATTGTCCAAGCATGTAACCCCCCCCCCCCCCCCCCGTACCTTGGCTTGAGTGTTGAGCAGCTCGAACATAGCCATGATGAGCGCCTGGATTGGGATGTGACGCTCTTTGTACTGATGAAGGTAGTAAGACATGGTACTTCTCTCAGGCTCAGTCAGGAGCAACCTTGCCCTGTCCTCCAAGAGCGCCAGGTTCTGGTTTCCCAAACTGCTCAGGGTCACTTGGGAGCCGGTCGGGCCGCGGTAGAACACCGGCTACAAAAGTTACAAGACATGATAGAAATGGAATGTGTTGGCAGATAGCCTTATGTTTGTCAGCCAGGACTGTATTAGATATCTGCTCCCAGACAGGGCCGCCAACAGAAATTGTGGGGCCCATTACAGACCAAATGTTCTTGGCTCCACCTCCCCCTCTCCATTTCTACTTTTGTTATTACCGCCACATCTTTTGCCATAGCACCTCCTTGCAACACCCAGGACTTACCCCAGTATCCCAGGACATGCCCCATCACTCACATTGCACACCCAGGACTTAACCCAGTATCCCAGGACATGTCCCATCACTCACATTGCACACCCAGGACTTACCCCAGTATCCCAGGACATGCCCCATCACTCACATTGCACACCCAGGACTTACCCCAGTATCCCAGGACATGCTCCAGCACCAACATTGCACACCCAGGACTGACCCCATCACTCACATTGCACACCCAGGACTGACCTCAGCCTGCACCAACATTGCACACCCAGGACATACCCCATCACCCACATTGCACACCCAGGACTTACCCCAGTATCCCAGGACATGCTCCAGCACCCACATTGCACACCCAGGACATACATCAGCCAGCACCAACATTGCACACCCAGGGCATACCCCATCACCCACATTGCACACCCAGGACATACCCCATCACCCACATTGTACAGCCAGGACATACCCCATCACCCACATTGCACAGCCAGGACATACCCCATCACCCACATTGCACACGCAGGGCATACCCCATCACCCACATTGCACACCCAGGGCATACCCCATCACCCACATTGCACACCCAGAACTTAACCCTTCACCAACATTGCACACCCAGGACTTACCCGAGGACATGCCCCATCACCTACGTTGCACACCCAGTACTTACTGCAGCACCCTAAGCCATGCCCCAGCACCCACAGCTCCCTGTAGTCTAGTGGCAGGCAGCATTGTGTCTGTGCGCTTCCCAGGAGCACAGAAGATCCTGCCACGCTGCCTTTCACGCTCCCACGTGGTCTGAAGTCTCTGTTCGGAGAATGTCGGTGTGCCTGAGCAGCGCACAGTCACCATGCTGTCTGCCCGCTGCAGAGAGGCAGACAGGTGTATGCCTTGCCACCCCCTGATGGCAGCGCTGATCCCTGAGTTTCAGTACTTGAATACCTGCCAACATCCCAGGACAGAGGTAAACATGAGCTGGGTTATGTGACCCCAGAAAATTAAGCTCGAGTACAGGTGCGCAGGTGTCTGGAGATCACTTATTTTATCACAATGTCGCTAAACAAAATTTGACAGGACAATACCGCAAAAATCTGACTGTCCTGTGAAATCACTTACATTGATCTATTTATTTCTGACATCCTGGCAGCAAGCTAAATACGTGATAAATCCAAGGCAACAAACAATTACCACACACTTTCTTCCCGAGTGATCAGTCTCACCTTTGTCTGGGTCTCAGTGTGATTCCAAAGGGCTCTGTAGAAAAAGACAATGTCCCCATCAGCGTAATGCAAACAGCACTGAAATGTTACATCCCAGCTTGTTTAACTGACACACACTATCTAGCACTCTCCCCGGAGCATATACCTGTGTTTTCCCAAGGGAATCTACAATGTTATGCTAAAGAGACCCCATCACCTAATCATGGTTTATCCTGTGAAAGACAAACTTTTTTAATGATCAAAGGCTATGTGCAGATTGTGTTAAAGGGACAGTCTAGTCCCCAAACTCACTTTGGTGCTAGATGAAGATTACTGCAGGCATTCTGCATATATCATTTTTTTTTTACATTTGACTCAAGCCCTCACCAGTGATTATATAGACAGGATATACATTTTTGTTTCATTAAGTCACTTCCTGTGCTCTTGGTATTGTTTACATTGTGTGGACTCTAAGTGACCATGCTCTTGTACACAGTAGGAACAGTGCAACACATTGTCTGATGACATCACTAGAGAGACAGGAAATTCCATTCATTTGAATGAAATTATTCTCATTGGTTCCTGCATCCAAAAAAAAAAAAAAAAGGAGATGACTTTTACTCAGCTAGTGTGGGCAGTCCTGGTTTCTTGCAAACTGCTGTAATTTCAGAATATCATCTAGCTGTAAGTATTTTATATTTTAAGCAATGCAATTTTAGAAGATGCATTTTGGGCACTAGACAGTTTGGGCATTAAGACAATTGCACACAAATCCAGAAATATATAATTTAACGCATAAGAGCGTGGTACACAGTCCTCAAGCACATGGCCCAAACCACAATGCAGACGTTACACCATATGAATAGCAGAACATATCTCCAATGAACTATGGTCTGTGTATTTCCCTTAACACTGCAGATAAGTGTTATAGCTTTATTAGTGTTGTTATGGCAACAGTCATGCCTAAGCATCCCAGCCCCTCCTTGTTGGAGGTCACTGAATTTGGAGGTCCCCGGCAAAAATATTTTGAATTGAAAAATATAGGAGGATTGTAAATGTTTTGATAGATACAGAAAAGAAGCTAGAGGGAACTGCCCCTTTAATTACCCCATTTTCCACTATATGAAAAGAAAGGGGACAGAACTCAGACAGACGGTAGAGATCTACAATGCCCTGCTTTCTAATGGATTGATTCTGTCACGTCTTTTACCAAGCTATTCCTATCCAGGACCTTAGTGCAGTAACTAAACCATTCCCTGGCAGCTTGCTACCAGACAGAACATCCTATGGAGCACCATTCAAATGCCATTATCAGCTGCAGCTCGGTGACAAGACCATGATCACATGTTTGTCTCCTCAACGCTATGGGTTGTTGTGTGGCGTGAGTAATGCACGGACACACCAGTGACGGGGAGAGAGCTGGTCTCATGGCTGACTCACTCTGCTGCCACGGAGCGCGGCTGGCTTTTGCAAACACTAGGAGTGAATACCTAATGAATGCTGCAACTACCTGTCTGTCTATCTCTCTAGCTACCTGTCTGTCTCTCTATCTTTATAGCTACCTGTCTGTCTCTCTATATCTATAGCTACCTGTCTGTCTATCTCTCTAGCTACCTGTCTGTTGGTCTATCTCTCTAGCTACCTGTCTGTTGGTCTATCTCTCTAGCTACCTGTCTGTTGGTCTATCTCTCTAGCTACCTGTCTGTTGGTCTATCTCTCTAGCTACCTGTCTGTTGGTCTATCTCTCTAGCTACCTGTCTGTCGGTCTATCTCTCTAGCTACCTGTCTGTATGTCTGTCTGTCTATCTCTCTAGCTACCTGTCTGTCTATCTCTCTAGCTCCTTTTCTGTCTATCTCTCTAGCTACCTGTCTGTCTATCTCTCTAGCTACCTGTCTATCTAGTCACCTGTCTGTCTGTCTATCCACCTGTCTGTCTGTCTGTCTACCTCTCTATCTACCTGTCTATAGAGTCATCTGTCGGTCTGTCTATCCACCTCTATGTCTATCTCTCTATCTACCTACCTGTCTGCAGAGGCGTTGCTAGGTTTCCAAAATATCTGGGGCTATAGCCCATAAGACTTTTATTATTTTTTTAAATGGAACCATACGGGCAATTACTGAGTGAGTGTGTGCATGTCAGTGAGAGTGAGTGTGTGCATGTCAGTGAGAGCGAGTGTGTGCATGTCAGTGAGAGCGAGTGTGTGCATGTCAGTGAGAGCGAGTGTGTGCATGTCAGTGTGAGTGTGTGCATGTCAGTGTGAGTGTGTGCATGTCAGTGTGAGTGTGTGCATGTCAGTGTGAGTGTGAGTGTGTGCATGTCAGTGTGAGTGTGTGCATGTCAGTGTGAGTGTGTGTATGTCAGTGTGAGTGTGTGTATGTCAGTGTGAGTGAGAGTGTGTGCATGTCAGTGTGAGTGTGAGTGTGTGCATGTCAGTGTGAGTGTGTGCATGTCAGTGTGAGTGTGTGCATGTCAGTGTGAGTGTGTGCATGTCAGTGTGAGTGTGTGCATGTCAGTGTGAGTGTGTGTATGTCAGTGTGAGTGTGTGCATGTCAGTGTGAGTGTGTGCATGTCAGTGTGAGTGTGTGCATGTCAGTGTGAGTGTGTGTATGTCAGTGTGAGTGAGAGTGTGTGTATGTCAGTGTGAGTGTGTGCATGTCAGTGTGAGTGTGTGTATGTCAGTGTGAGTGTGAGCATGTCAGTGTGAGTGTGAGCATGTCAGTGTGAGTGTGAGCATGTCAGTGTGAGTGTGAGCATGTCAGTGTGAGCATGTCAGTGTGAGCATGTCAGTGTGAGCGAGAGTGTGTTTTTGTGTCAGTGTCTGAGTGCCGAGATATGACGTGAAGATGAAAGATGGAAGCTGAATAAAGATCAGGCTGCAGCATAAATGCCCCCCTCCCCTGCTGAGGTAAAGCAGAAGGGAAGGGGGACACATTAAAATATTTATTGTCTCTTAAAAATTAAAAAAAACTGCTGACTGGCATGTAACTGGCTATGTATGTGTTGTGTGTATGTATGTAACTGGCTGTGTATGTGTTTTATGTGTGTAAATATGTAACTGGCTGTGTGTGTGTTTGTGTGTGTGTGTATGTATGTAACTGGCTGTGTATCTGTTGTGTGTGTGTGTATGTATGTAACTGGCTGTGTATGTGTTGTGTGTGTATGTAACTGGCAGTGTGTGTGTGTGTGTGTGTATGTATGTATGTAACTGGCTGTGTATCTGTTGTGTGTGTGTGTGTATGTATGTAACTGGCTGTGTATGTGTTGTGTGTGTATGTAACTGGCAGTGTGTGTGTGTATGTATGTAACTGGCTGTGTATCTGTTGTGTGTGTGTATGTATGTATGTAACTGGCTGTGTATGTGTTGTGTGTGTGTGTATGTAACTGGCAGTGTGTGTGTGTATATGTATGTAACTGTCTGTGTGTGTATATATGTAACTGGCTGTGTGTGTGTGTGTATGTATGTATGTAACTGTCTGTGTATGTGTTGTGTGTGTGTGTGTATGTATGTAACTGGCTGTGTATGTGTTGTGTGTGTGTGTATGTATGTAACTGGCTGTGTGTGTATATATGTAACTGTCTGTGTGTGTGTGTGTATGTATGTATGTAACTGTCTGTGTATGTGTTGTGTGTGTGTGTGTATGTAACTGGCTGTGTATGTGTTGTGTGTGTATGTATGTAACTGGCAGTGTGTGTGTGTGTATGTATGTAACTGGCAGTGTGTGTGTGTATGTATGTAACTGGCTGTGTGTGTATATATGTAACTGTCTGTGTGTGTGTGTGTGTGTATGTATGTAACTGTCTGTGTATGTGTTGTGTGTGTATGTAACTGGCTGTGTATGTGTTGTGTGTGTATGTATTTAACTGGCTGTGTATGTATTGTGTGTGTATGTATTTAACTGGTTGTGTATGTGTATGTATTTAACTGGCTGTGTATGTGTTGTGTGTGTATGTATTTAACTGGCTGTGTATCTGTTGTGTATATGTATGTAACTGGCTGTGTATGTGTTGTGTGTGTATGTATGTAACTGGCTGTGTATGTGTTGTATGTGAATATGTATGTAACTGGCTGTGTATGTGTTGTGTGTTTATATATGGAACTTGCTGTGTATGTGACGTGTGGGACACATTAAGGAATTCACTTTTTCTTTAAAAAAAAAAAAACAACAACAACCAAACTTGCTGACTGGTGTGTGTAACTGGCTGTGTATGTGACTGACTGGATGTCTGTGAGGTGTGTGTATGTGACTTTCTGTGTATGTATGTGATTCTGTATGTGAGGTGTGTGTATGTGAATGTCTCTGTGTATGTATGCTTTTTTGATGTGCCATTGTCTGGCTCCTACATTTTTTTGCTGGCTCCTAAAACTAAATTAAATTTGTCAAACCCTGATATAAACAGAAATCCTTCCAATGCTGTTTAGCAGTCCTGTAATAAAACATGTCACACATACACATAACACACATATGTGTGACATTATTTATTACAGGACTGCTAAACAGGATAGAAATGATTTATGATATATATCAGGACTTGACAAATTTTATTTAGTTTTAGGAGCCAGCAAAAAAATGTAGGAGCCAGACAATGGCACATCACGAAAGCAGACATACACAGAGACATTCACATGCACACACCTCACATACAGAATCACATACATACACAGAAAGTCACATACACACACCTCACAGACATCCAGTCAGTCATTATGCTATATATAGCATAATGATTTATGATATACATATATATATATATATAGCATAAATTATGCATATATAGCATAAATCACTTATTTACATCCACCTTTGTGTATTTAAGCTATATATTGTTGGTTTGAGGTTCCTTATTACAGATCTACTAAACAGCACAGGAATGATTTATGTTACATACGTATATAACTTATGTAACATAAATCATTCCTATGCTGTTTAGCAGTCCTGTAATAAGGAACCTCATATTGCTAAAATACACAAAGGTGGATGTAAATAAGTGACCCCCAACCCTCCCTTCTCTCAAACTGCACCAAACCCAGAGCTTACCTGAGTGGAAATAGACCTGCTCTGTATCTTCCACAAGGTGACAGCCTGCAAGGATATCTTCAGAGCTGCTTCACTGTCCCACGTGGAGCTTCCCTAAGATCCCTGCAGTCACACACAGTGACCATGCTGTGTGAAAGCCCTGCACTGATTGGCTGAAACATCACTCAGCATTCTATCAGTGCAGGGCTTTCACACACAGAGATGATGCTGTGTAAAAGCCCTGCACTGATTGGCTGAAACATCACTCAGCATCCTATCAGTGCAGGGCTTTCACACACAGTGATGATGCTGTGTAAAATCACTGCACTGATTGGCTGAAACATCACTCAGCATCCTATCAGTGTAGGGCTTTCACACACTGTCTGTGTGATGTCAGGGGGCGGAGCTACACGGAGCTGCAGAGACTCGGGGCTTTGCTGAGCACATTCGGGGCTTCAGCCCCCTTAGCCCACCCCTAGCAACGCCTCTGCCTGTCTGTATGTCTATTCATCTACCTACCGGTCTGTATGTCTATTTATCTACCTACCTGTCTGCAGGGGCGTTGCTAGGTCTCCAAAACATCCGGGGCTGGAGCCCATGATAGATTTTATAGAAGTAGAGTAAATAAAATCACATGGTTAGGCAGCATACAGACTGATATAATTGACGCCAATGAACAATAGGTATATATGGGTATATATCGGGGCTCAACAAATCCCAGGCACCAGGAAATTATACCTGGCGCCCAGTTATTGTTGTCCCTGCATGGTGCCCTCGCCGCTGGGATCATTTTATTTATCCAGCGGAGCGCGGGGGAGCAGTGTGTGCACCGGCTGCACAGTCTTCCTGCTCCATCCCCACATGCACCGTACTATAGTGTCCGAGCGCTGAGTGTGCTCAGCAGGGCTAGAAACAACAGCAGGGCACAGACCAGGCTAGAATGAGGTATAGCAGCCAAGAGGGGGACATATTGATAGATGCATTTTTTTTTTATCATAAACAACAACAAAATTGCTGACTTGTGCGTAAGTGTATGTGACAGAGTGTGTGTTTGTGTGTATGACTGACTGCATGTGTGTGTGTGACTGTGTGTTTATGTGACCCACTGTATGTGTGTGTGACTGTATGTCTGACTGTGACAGAATGTATATGTGTGTGTCTGTGACTGACTGGGTGTGTGTCTGTCTGTGACTGTATGAGTGTGTTTGTGTCTGTCTGTTACTGACTATATGCGTGTGTGTGACTGACAATAAGACTCGCAGCACACAAAAAACTCACATTACTCAAAGTTACACTTATACACAAAAATACACAGCCACAAATACACACACATACACATGCAGCCACACATACACACACATTCACACTTGCACAGTCACACATGCACAGTCACACATACATACACACACCCTTACACACAGAGACACACAATCCCACTTACACACACCAACTTACATCACACACACACACTTGTATGTGAGCAAATTCCCATGATTTAAAAATAACTGAGCATATAAAAATGACTCAACCCTGACCCCCCCCCCCCCCCCCACATAGATACCCTTACATAGACAACCCTACACTCACACACACATCCAGACAACCTTACACACAGACACCCTTATACACACAGATGGCCTTTCCCACACAGACATTCTGCCACGCAGACTCGTGTGTAAACCTGCAACTCTCACACTCACATCACAAATATTTTTAATTTTTTAATAAAAAGGGGTAAAAAACTTGGGGAGAATAGGCTGAGGTATGAAGGTATGCTCCTTCTACCAACCTAATAAAAGAAAATTTCATCTTTATATATAGTCTTTATGTTGATGGCAATGAGTCCATACACATGGCATTAAACATCACATGGACCTCGTTATCCTATTAAACCCATACATTATGAGTGTATGAGCTGCTCATTATATTATAGGCTTTACTCATGAAAGAGAGAATTGAGATGGGAATTCAACTGAATGCGAGAATTTTTCCAGCTCTGCTACTTTAGCCTTAATTTTGAAATTCCCATCTCACTTCCCTGCAATTCTCTCTTTCATGAGTAAAGCCTATAATATAATGAGCAGCTCATACACTCATAATGTATGGGTTTAATAGTATAACGAGGTCCATGTGATGTTTAATGCCATGTGTATGGACTCATTGCCATCAACATAAAGACTATATATAAAGATGAATCACTATTATTCATATTGAATGTGATAATCAGGTGTGAAAATAAAAATGGTATGAGCACTGTTTCACACTTGATTATCACATTCAATATGATTAATAGTAATTAATCACATTTTCTCCTAGTAATCTCACTGCCACTGACACACACTCCTAACTCTGCCACTTATGCTTTCACTCTCGAACACTTACACTCTGCCACTCACACACACTCATAACTCTGCTGCTCACGCTTACACACACACACACACTCATATCTCTGCTGCTCACACTTATACACTCCAAAACTCTGCCACTCACCCACACTTACACTCTGCCACTCACACACACTCATAACTCTGCTGCTCACGCTTACACTCACACACACACACTCATATCTCTGCTGCTCACACTTATACACTCCAAAACTCTGCCACTCACCCACACTTACACTCTGCCACACACATACACGCACACTCATAACTCACACTCTTCCAAACACTCACACTCTGCACACTCACTCATACAATCACACTCTGCCACTTACACACACTTACATTCTGCCACTCACACACATACACACTCATAACTCTTCCACTCATGCTTACACTCACACACACTCTTCCAATCACACTCTGCCACACTCACACACATACACTTACTTACACTCTGCCACTCACACTCTGCCACTCATATACATACACATGCACACTCATAACTCTGCCACTCACACCCACTTACACTCTGCAAATTACATTCTGCCACTCACATACATACACATGCACACTCATAACTCTGCCACTCACACCCACTTACACTCTGCCACTCATATACATACACATGCACACTCATAACTCTGCCACTCACACCCACTTATACTCTGCAAATTACATTCTGCCACTCACATACATACACATGCACACTAATAACTCTGCCACTCACAGTCTGCTACTTACATACACATGCAGACTCATAACTCTGCCACTCACACCCACTTACACTCTGCCACTTACCTCACATACATACACCTGCACACTAATAACTCTGCCACTCACACTCTGCCAAACACTCACCTGCAAAACTTGAGGAGGCGGAGTTAAACACGAGGGGCGGAGCCTATCGTGAGGGGATGGAGTCTGCTGCTGTTCAGCATACAGCATGCAGGATCGAACGTGAGGGGGCGGAGCCGAGCGCGAGGGGGCGTGGTCAGGGTCTCCATTCGGGGCTATGGAGGGGAGATCCGGGGCTTCAGCCCCAGTAGCCCCCCCCCCTAGCGACGCCTCTGCCTGTCTGTATGTCTGTTTATCTACCTGTCTTTCTGTGTCTATCTATCTATCTATCTATCTATCTATCTACCTGTATACCTGTCTGGTCAATCCATCTATACACCTACCTATCTATTTACCTGTCTATATAGCTATTTACCTATCTGTCTGACTATCTCTATATATATATACCTGTCTATCTACCTGTCTATCGACCTACCCATGTGTCTGTCTATCTATCTTCATATCTGCCTGTCAGTCTGTCTATCTATTGATATATCTGTCTGTGTCTCTCTACTTGCATTTCTGTCTGTCTGTTTATCTACCTACCTGCCTGTCTGTCTATCTATCTAGCTGCCTGTCTATCTTTTTGTCTGTCTTTCTCTGTGTCTATCATTCAGTATTGTCCCTTCACTTGTGCAATCTTTGGTCTGTCAGAGATAACCTATTATCCCTAAGGCACAAATAGAATTTCCCCAGTGAATGATCTGGATGTTCACATAGATTTCTTCCATGAAGTTATATTTATTATTTCCTAAAATGCCTTTTGATGTCACAAATCAGCATAATGTCCCACCACACACTCTCTGAATATTCTCAACTCTCTACAGAGCCTGTACATCTTACTGCATGTTGCCATGGTGAATGGCAGGAGATTGACTGAATAGCCTGCCACAGGCTCATAGGAGAAGTCCGCGCCTGCTCGATGAATGGGGCCGAATATTAAATTTGGGAATCTATACAATGTTTATGTAAAGGATAAAAATGAAGAGAGGGTAAAAGGCAAAAACATAAATGTTTTTCTTAAATAAAAGGCACTTAGAAGGATTAATTTGACAGAACCGACAGCTGTGCTGCCTGGGGCGCGTCTGTCACTCTAAATCTTTCCTTGAACTCTGGAGCGACATTTTGTCTCAAAGGCTGAGTCTCTATTTACACGATATATAGGGGGTCATGTACTAAAAAGTGCACTGGGGGAAAAAAGAAGGTAAAACATGAGTAAGGAGCAATTTGCAAATATTTGTAACATTTTGCACTTTTTTTCCCTGATTTGCGCCAAAACCGTTTATTTTTATTTACTGTGCATTTTTCAGTCTGCCGCAAATATATTGCGATTTTATTTGCGCGCGCTAAAGACTTTTGCGAAAAATATTTTGAAACATAATTCTTATTTTGCGTGGGAAAATGACACCAGCTTTTAGCAAGTGCTACTAAAAGAAATGTTGAAAAAATATATATATTCGCCAACTTGCCCTAAAGGAGCAGAGCGCAAAAATAGTTTTGTCCATAAAATATATTTTTTTTTAGTACATGCCCCTCGTAGTATATAGATCTTTGAGGTGCAAAATGTACCTGGGAGCTGGAGTTATTGTCCTCTAAGCAAGCAATACTTTTTAAAATGGGAACTCTGACAGAAATAAGTGCTTAAATAAAAAGCCAATATTTCCTAAAAGGTTAATGATGGAAAGAATAACCTTAATAGTGTGCATTAATTAAGATTTTTTTTTTTTTTAACCTTTATTCCCTGATCATGTTTGAAGGCGGCCATTTGGACTATAATGTACACCCTGACACACAGGCACTCCCGTCACCTTCTCAACCAGCGGCCATCAAAAAAGATAAGAGCTTCTTACCCATTTGTGGGAAGTGGTTCTCCGTTTCCAGTGTAGGAGCTGCTGAGCCACTGAGTTTCATCCACAATGGTGCGAGCGTGGGGGACACGTCCCACGTCCCGGACAGTCATCATCAAGTGTCGGGATGAGCGGAGGATTCGTACGGCATTGTCGTGTGGGATGGAGAGGAAGCTGAGACCATTTACGTCCAGGATCTGATCCCCCACCTGGGAGAGGAGGACAACGAAAAGCCGGAAAAAAAAAAAAACCATAGTGAAAGCTAGAAAGAAACGGATAGAGAATCAAGGGGATGGGGAAAATAACTTCAACATTACGGTGAACGTAGAGAATAACAAAAATGATATAAGAGAGACCTATACATTGTACTAGCACAATTGAATGTAAATGCGGGAGTTGGGAAAATTTAAATTTTTTTTTTTTTACATGTCTGTTGTGTCTCATGTCTATGACATCACCTGTGGCTTGAGCTACTTTTCAGTGGGAAATGTGTAATTTGCATATCAGGCCAGAAAGTGAGATCATATGCAGGAGACTCCACAATGTGTAGCTCATTTGTTATTCTTTACATTCGCAATATAAGCAATGTTGAGGTTGTCAGAGATTCTTTATAGTAACACAACTAGAGGACATAGTCTTAAATTAGAGGGGCAACGATTTAAAAGTAATATCAGGAAGTATTACTTTACTGAGAGGGTAGTGGATGTATGGAATAGCCTTCCAGCAGAAGTGGTAGAGGTAAACACAGTGAAGGAGTTTAAGCATGCGTGGGATAGACACACCGGGAACGGGGGACTAATAAAAGTATTCAGAAAAATTGGGCAGACTAGAGGGACCGAATGGTTCTTATCTGCCGACACATTCTATGTTTCTATGTAACACACACAAAATGCAGTTGGGATGATAATTGGGGGATTGAGGCAGTGAGAATAAAATGTCATTGGCCAGTTATAGGATCCAAAGTAACTGATGTCACCTTCAGTCCTGCACTCTCAGCCTCCGAGCCCTGATCCACACCCGTGATATAAATCCCGAGGGAATACTCGGCTCCTCCTCGTATCAGCAACCCAAGGGAGCTCCCCTCCCGCAAGACCAGGTTCACCTGCAGGAGAAGAATGAAGAGTTAGACCTGGTAGATGAAGTTACCACTTCTGGACGGATAATGAATTGGCAGTGTGTGCAGTAAAAGTTTTATGAAAATGCAGTAAAGGTCTGGAACGGAGCCATGTGTACAGTGAACACTTAGGAGGCTGCAGTGAATGTTTAGCAAAGGTTTAATGACAGTGCAGTGTGTGCAGTGAAGGGCTAATGGTGGTGCAGTGAATGGATAATAATGGTGCAGTGAATGGCTAATGGCTGTGCAGTGTGTGCAGTGAAGAACTAATGACGATGCAGTATTGCAGGGAAGGGTTAATGATGGTACAGAGTGTGCAGTGAAAAGCCAATGACGGTGCAGTTTTGCAGTGAAGGAGTAATGATGAAGCAGTGAATGGCTAATTATAGTGCAGTGTTACAATGAAGGGTTAATGATGGTGCCGTGTTGTAGTAAAGGATTAATAACGGTGCACTGTGTGCGGTGAGGGGGTTAATGATGGTGCAGTGTTATAGTGAAGGGTTAATGAAGGTGCAGTGAAGGGCTAATTAGGTTAGTGTTACAGCGAAGGGTTAATGATGGTGCAGTGTTACAGTGAAGGGTTAATGACAGTGCAGTGTGTGCAGTGAAGGGTTAATCATGGTGTAGTGTTGAAGTGAAGGGTTCATGACAGTGCAGTGAAGGGCTAATGACGGCGCAGTGAAGGGTTAATGACGGTGCAGTGTTGTAGTGAAGGGTTAATGACTGCGCAGTGTGTACAGTGAAGGGTTAATTATGGTGCAGTGTTGAAATGAAGGGTTAATGACAGTGTTGAAATTAAGGGTTAATGACGGTGCAGTGAAGGGTTAATGATGGTGCAGTGAAGGGTTAATGATGGTGCAGTGAAAGTTCAGTGAAGAAGCAGTGTTACCCCCACACCTTCTTCTCATCTCCGTCCTGTAGCAGCTGCAAGTGGCTCCTCTTCTCTTTCTCCTGGCCCACCAGTGAGGGGCTTTGGTGGTGCGGGGGAGCTCCAGGAGGAGAGACACTGCGGCCCTGTGTGTCAACCCAGGTGTAAATATGACTGGACACATGACCTCCAGGAACGCGGCCTGATGACAGCACAGACAGGACCAGCTTCTGAGATCCCCGCAGTGCCTAGGACAGTCACAAAGGAATCAGTGCACTGCATGAGTAAACACGGGGCTTTGTGCATTGGCTGTGCAGTGTAGCTACATACAGGTGGAGAGGGCTGAAACTGAGCCATTACCTGGGCACTGAAAATGGTGAGCTCAACAGTCCATGATTTCTGGCCAATTAATGGACAAGTAAATCTGGCTCCATGGGGCATGTGTGTAAGAACAAGTGGCCCCCACTGCACTTGACAGTACAAGCATACCCCATGGCTCCCGACGTTCTCGATTTGCGCAGGACAGTCCCGCTTTTCAAGACAAAGGTAGAGCTTGGCAGGATAGTGGAGTTCCTGGCCGCCATCTAGAGCTCGCTATTTCATTCTCCGGTGAATTCATAGTGCGCAGGCACCATGCATTGGTGGCGCTGTCAGTTGGAGTGACAGCATTACTGCACCCAGGGGCGGGCTGGGCCGGGGGGCAGGGTGGCAATTGCCCCCCAGGCCGCCCTAAACTATGTAAAACACGGCCGCTGGGCCAGTGTTTTGTAAAAAAAAAAAAAAAAAAAAAAAAAAAAAAACGCGCTTGCAGGCAGAGACTGAGAAGGGATCGGAAGATCCCCTCTCACCTCCGCTCTGCCTGCAAGGCTGCACGGGGAGCCGAACAGGCAGCACAGAGAAACCTCCGTGCTGCCTGTTCGGCTCCCTGTGCAGTCTGACACGGAAGTGCCGACAGTCACGTGATCGGCGCTCTGACGTCAGACGCGCGCCGATCACGTGACCTGTCGGCACAACCGCCGGGAGGCCGAACAGGCAGCATGGAGGGACCATGCTGCCTGCCACCAGGTAAGTCCTCCAGCCACTGGCCACCAGGGAAGTCCTGCCACTAGCCACCAGGGAAAAAGGTAAGGGGGGGGGGGGGGCAAAAAACACTGGCATATTATTGGGCAAATTGGCTGGGGCATATTACATGGCAAATAAGACTGGCATATTATTGGGCAAATTGGCTGGGGCATATTACATGGCAAATAAGACTGGCATATTATTGGACAAATCGTCTGGGGAATATTACATGGCAGAATAAGACTGGCATATTATTGGGCAAATTGGCTGGGGAATATTACATGGCAAATAAGACTGGCATATTATTGGGCAAATTGGCTGGGGAATATTACATGGCAAATAAGACTGGCATATTATTGGACAAATCGTCTGGGGAATATTACATGGCAGAATAAGACTGGCATATTATTGGGCAAATTGGCTGGGGAATATTACATGGCAAATAAGACTGGCATATTATTGGGCAAATTGGCTGGGGAATATTACATGGCAAATAAGACTGGCATATTATTGGGCAAATTGGCTGGGGCATATTACATGGCAAATAACACTGGCATATTATTGGGCAAATTGGCTGGGGAATATAACATGGCAAATAAGACTGGCATATTATTGGGCAAATTGGCTGGGGAATATTACATGGCAAATAAGACTGGCATATTATTGGGCAAATTGGCTGGGGCATATTACATGGCAAATAAGACTGGCATATTATTGGGCAAATTGGCTGGGGAATATAACATGGCAAATAAGACTGGCATATTATTGGGCAAATTGGCTGGGGCATATTACATGGCAAATAAGACTGGCATATTATTGGGCAAATTGGCTGGGGAATATTACATGGCAAATAAGACTGGCATATTATTGGGCAAATTGGCTGGGGAATATTACATGGCAAATAAGACTGGCATATTATTGGGCAAATTGGCTGGGGCATATTACATGGCAAATAAGACTGGCATATTATTGGGCAAATTGGCTGGGGCATATTACATGGCAAATAAGACTGGCATATTATTGGGCAAATTGGCTGGGGCATATTACATGGCAAATAAGACTGGCATATTATTGGGCAAATTGGCTGGGGCATATTACATGGCAAATAAGACTAGAATATTATTGGGAAAATTGGCTGGGGCATATTACATGGCAAATAAGACTGGCATATTATTGGGCAAATTGGCTGGGGAATATTACATGGCAAATAAGACTGGCATATTATTGGGCAAATTGGCTGGGGAATATTAAATGGCAGAATAACACTGGCATATTATTGGACAAATCGTATGGGAAATATTAAATGGCAGAATAAGACTGGCATATTATTGGGCAAAATGGCTGGGGAATATTAAATGGCAATTAACACTGGCATATTGGGCAAATTAGCAGGGGCATATTAAATTGCAGATAACCTTGGAATATTATTGGGCAAATTTACTGAGTTATATTAAATTGCAGAATAACACTGGCATATTATGGGACAAATTGGCTGGGGAATATTAATGGCAAATAATATTGGAAATGTGTATGTAATGGGGTGATGGAGGCATGTAAATGTGGTGATGGGGCATGTCCTGGTGTGCAACGTGGGTTATGGGTCATGTCGTAGGTGTGCAACGTGGGTAGGGGGGGGTGCCCAAATTTTGGGATATTGGGTGTCTAAATCCTGGCATGTTGAGGGGCATAATCCTGGCATATTGAGGGGAAAATCCTGGCATATTGAGGGGGCATCATCTTGGAATATTGAGGGGAAAATCCTGGCATATTGGGTGTCTAAATCCTGGCATATTGAGGGGCATAATCCTGGCATATTGAGGGGCATAATCCTGGAATTTTGAGGGGCATAATCCTGGCATATTTAGGGGAAAATCCTGGCATATTGAGGGGGCATCATCTTGGCATATTGAGGAGAAAATCCTGGCATATTGGGTGTCTAAATCCTGGCATATTGAGGGGCATAATCCTGGCATACTGAGGGGCATAATCCTGGCATTTTGTAAGGGAAAATTCTAGCATATTAAATGGCAAATCCTGGCATATTGTGGGGGAAAATCCTGGCAATATTCGTTATAAAACAAGGAAAAGATGGCCGTGGATGGGGAGGCGATTCGATGGTGCAATGGGCCACTTGACTGGATTTGCCCCCCAGGCCTAAGGCTGCCAGCCCTCCCCTGACTGCACCTGCACAGTAGCGCTAACTCTCGACCTCCCAAGCTCCGCCTCCCGGTGTCCTGATTCACCAGGGGGCAGAAATAGGGAGGAATGTGGCTGGCCCGTATATACTAAGTATCCCTGCATACAATGGACAATGCGTATATAGAACCCAAATCTCTTTGTCCCTCTCTCCTCCAGTCACTTCCCACAAAACAGACATTTTCCCCCAAAACAAAGAGTCCCTCTTTGGCCATTTGAAATGTTGGGAGAGGTTCTACCTGCAATAGAGCTTATAATTCAGTACCTCAAACCCAGGGTACAGAATGAAGACCTACTCTGTAGAATGAACAGAGAGAGAGAGAGAGAGAGAGATCTTTATCTTTTCTCCATATAACTTGATGGTAATCACTAACTATACTGTAATGACATCCATAGCCATACCTGCCAACATCCCAGGACACAACAGGACTGAACCACATGTGGGCAGGGCTATGAGACATTACGTGATCCCTTGAGTATGAGTTCCAAACCAGAGTATGGATACTGTGTGTCTGGCCTTGAGAGCGGTGCTAAGCACTGTGCATAGCCAGACGTCATGCCAGGACACCTCCAAATTTGATGGAGCATGATGTTAAAAAAACAGAACTATCCAGTCAAAATCCAGGACTGTTGGCAACAATACATACGGTGTGCTTTTCTTCATTTGAATGGCAAAAAGTGTCGCGATCCACAACCTTAATACCAAGGTCAAATATCTACAGCAGGGTGCCAAAGTCAGGACTCTCCTTGAAAAAATCTGGGCCAGTTGGTATGTACACATGTTGCATATCATCCATTAAGTGAATGAATGTGGGAGATTGGCAATGCAGAAAGCTGTGGCAGAGATGTGAAAGATAGGCCTGCATTTATAGAAGACTAGACTAGGGCTCTGAAGTTAATTAAACTTCCCCGGAGATATACACGGCAGCATTAATCAGAGTAATGGGAGGGAAATTTATACAGTCTGTACTCTAGAGAGGAAAAATTCTAAGAATTTTAAAGAGACAGTGGAAACTTTGTAGAATATCAGCCTGACCTTATAAACTACCTGCCTTCTGTTGTACACAGCTATACATAGTAAGTACATCACTGTGATTTTTTACTGGGGGTTAGGAAGTGTCTGATCACCTTCAAGGGGGTCGTTCAAAGTGAATGGTGATACATTGACAAGAGAACCGGTGTTAACAGCTGAGTTCAAAAAATGAACTTGTCTATGTATCTGAGCTGTTAAAGTGTACTGGACATGGACAAATAAAAAGATCCTGCTTTAAAGGGTCACTAAACTTTATTTTTCACTTGTATGTCTAATATAGAAGCACAAGTGAAAGGTTATATACATTTTAAATGGAACTGTTTAAATATAAATGATGTGCCATATTGAGCCCTCTTTGCTCTGTATAACTCTTACAGGGGGCAGACATGTTGCTTAGAATCTTAGGACAGTTCCTTATTCACCTTGGTGCAGAGGAAGGAAGAGCTGACCCAAGATTCTAAACAACATGTCTGCCCCCTGTTAGAGCCAAACACGGCAAAGAGGGCTCAATAAGGTACATTATTTATATTCTTTCATTAAAGCATTTCTATGCAAACTATCTACACTTGCTGGAATCTTTCAAATAAACCTAAGTTTATTTTTTGCTACAGTTGTCCTTTAAGATACACGGTGGGTTTACTCCAGACCAGCAAGACATATTCAAGGAAGCAAGGGTTAAAAAACAAAACCGTTTAGTTGTCCTTTATTGAGAGTGAAAAGATGTTTACACATCATGCATGGTCTGTCAGGTGCTGACTTAATTAAATTCCCCTCTTTTAAATATATATAAAAACTAGGTTCTCTCACTGGCTGTCGGTGACTGGACTGGATCAGACTGCATCCTCAGTGAAGCTACTGCAGATGGAGGCCTTGCTGGCATGTCTGCTATGTAGCCTCAAACAGAACAAGCTGCCTCCAAGTACCACATTTTCCCTATCATGCTACCTTAAAATGCCCTTGAGACCTGGGGTATCAGGACTGTCTCGGCAGCTGTTCTTCAAGGTCCTAATGTTCCATTATATAAGATATTTTGCAAGTAAACATACCCCGTTGAAGGCTAACGAAACAAGCTTAGGTGGCTGTCCTAGCTGAAATTAGAGCAGGTGCTCTAGCCAAAATGCAAGCGGGAGTCTTGGCAGGGAGGAGGTAGGAGCTGCATGCCCCCTGAAAACCCATTACACAAGAAAAAATAAACAAGCCATTAGAACAAAAGAAAATACGACATCTGACATGTTGTGCAACATTTACTTTGTATATCTTATGTTAATGTAGCCGTTAGACTGGGTGCCATATTGTGCTAATATATCTTAGATCTCTCATAGTTGCCAACATCGGCATTTGTTTCCAGGGACACATATTTGTTCCACATTCTCTGCAGAAAGAGCATGCAAAGTACAGCCCGGCAGTATGTACAGGGCCGGCCTTAGGGGTGTGCAACCTGTGCGAGCTCACAGGGCGCAACAACCCAGGGGGCGCCGCCCGCCAGCTGAAAAAAAAAAAATAGCCGGTAGAGGCACTGGGTGGGGGAGATCAAAAGATCCCCCCTCACCAGCCCTCTGCTCGGCTGTGTCGGGGAAGGGGGCTGAGCGGTGTAGCTCCGCCCCCACCCTGTGAAGCAGAGAAGCTCCTGCATCACGGGGAGCTGTAGGCAGCAAAAGAAAGTGCTGCTCGGCTCCCCAATGCGTGCATTAAGCATGGGGAGCCTGCATTAAGCATGGAGCCTGCATTAAGCATGGAGCCTGCATTAAGCACGGGGAGCCTGCATTAAGCATGGGGAGCCGAGCAGCACTTTCTTTTGCTGCCCACAGCTCCCCGTGAAGCAGACGCTGCTCTGCTTCACAGGGTGGGGGCGGAGCTACACCGCTCAGCCGGTTAGACTGAACAAGGGGAGAGAGAGACAGACAGAACAGGGGGAGGGGGAGAGAGAGACAGAACAAGGAGAGAGAGAGTCAGACAGAACAAGGGGAGGGGGAGAGAGAGAGACAGAACAGGGGGGGGGGGAGAGAAACAGAACAGGGGGGGAGAGAGAGAGACAGAACAGGGGGGGGGAGAGAGAGAGACAGAACAGGGGGGGGGAGAGAGAGAGACAGAACAGGGGGGGGGAGAGAGAGAGACAGAACAGGGGGGGGGGGAGAGAGAAAGAGAGAGACAGAATGGGGGGAGAGAGAGATAGACAGAACAGGGGGAGAGAGAGACAGACAGAACAGGGGGAGAGAGAGACAGAACAAGAGGAGGGGGAGAGAGAGACAGAACAGGGGGAGAGAGACAGAACACGGGTGTCTTGGGGGGGAGAGACAGAACACGGGTGTCTGGGGGGGAGAGACAACAGGGGGGGGACAGAACAGAGGGAGGAGAGACAGAACAGGGGGAGGGGGAGAGAGACAGAACAGAGGGAGAGAGAGAAAACAGGTATGGGGGAGTTAGAGTGAGACAGACGTGGCAAGGAAGAGGGAAGGGACACATACATAGGGGGCCGGCCCTGAGTATGTAGGATGGATATACACACAGCCACAATCCAATTCATTAATCATGGTAGGTCCTATGAGATCTCCACACTGATTAATTCATTGGATTGTGTCTGTGCGTATATCCATTCTATATACTGCTGGGCTGCACTTTGCATTGTCTTTCTGCAGCATGTGGAACATTGGTTACCATTTATTGGTTAACTGAGAGTTTGATTGCAAACTTTCGAGACCAAGTTGCTAGCTCCCTTGCTTGGGTATTAATAAGGCTAAAACAAAATGTCCTAATTACACAGTTCACAACTTAAAATTAAAAAAAAAAAGAATAAACACAGGGGTATTGAAGAATTTTCTCAGCAGTAAATTAGCCCGTCTTATAGAGATTTAATAGATAATAGAGTATGATCACCTGATTATATCCTTGTTACCTAGATCCAGTCCGATTTAGTCGCTGTAAGGTCTATTTAAATTGGCCTAATCAGTTCATTAATATGCAGACAGGCAAGACGTATTACCTAAATACATAATTACTATGCAAATGAGCTGCTGGACTCTGCTGCTAGTGCTAAGTAGATATGACTGGCAGGCAGCAGCAAGGTACCTCTCCAAAACAAATACCCCTTGATTGCATCGATTCCCCCCCCCCCCCTCTCTGTTTTCATACCCCTTAAAGTATAGACATTTTTTTATACTCATTTAGGCATTTGTTTGCAGTTTTGCTAACACAATGTGTAGCTAATTTTCAATCATTTTGTATTCTTTATATTCCCAGTATAGATCTAAATTAGCATTGATCTAAAGCCCATTTTTTGATATCGGCTGGGTAGCAAGCTTAATCTTGAGTAAGATCTTCCTTTATCTGAGCCAAGATGTCCGCCCCCTGATAGAACTATACAAACAAATAGTGATTTACTTTTATCACTTTGTTAAAGCATTTCTATTTAAAGTCCTGACACGATGCAATCTTTCAAACATAACTTCATTTTAAGTTGTACTTTAACCATTTTAAATCCCCCCTCTTTCCCTCTCTGTTCTTTACAATCTTTGTTTGTTTTTGTTCTTCCTTGTCATTGCCCATTGTCTGTGTTTATTTGTTCCCCATTAGCTTCCCTTGTTTCTATCATTATCCCCTGTAAGTCCATTAGTGTCACCACAGCTGTCCCTTGCTCTTTATTATGTACATGTGTAATTTCCATCTCTCTGCCATTGAGATCCCTTCCATCAATCAGTATCACATGCCCTTCCATTAGAATTTCATTCCTCAAAGGTTATCCTTTGTCTCCAATTTGTTTTATTTGCCCATAAATTATCATTTTCAACCTATGTGCCTCAGTGCATCTGTAGATGTGCCACGTCTGCAGTGCTCAGCTAGGACTGGCCTTAGGGGTGTGCCAGAGGGGTTTGCTAGGGAGATCAAAAAGATCTCCCATCACCAGCCCTCTTTGTGAGGAGTGCAGGCAGCCGAAGTCTTGCACATCCTGTTAGGCTTCCTCGTGCTCCTCACGTGACCTCCTGACACTCAGACTACTCAGAATGGGGATGAAAGTCCTGGGTGCAAGTCCTTGGTGCAATGTCGGTGCTGGGTATAAGTTATTAGGTGTAATGTTGATGCTGTGTGGCTCAACCATTTTAGTGGCTGGCTTGATGTGCCTTGAGATGAAAAAGGTTGAAAATCAGAACACAGTGATGGCGAACATTTTAGAAGTTGGGTGCCCACTCTTCTGTATAAAGCCAAGATGAAACTCTCAAAGTGTCCTCTCCTTTCAGGCATTTTTCTTCCCCGATAATATCAACCACCCTGCTCATTCTTGCTCTCCTTCCCTTCACAGAATTCATCTTGCACTGACGGATTCAGGTAAAAACTGTGCCTAATCTCCACTAATATCAGTCTTAGATCATAACATTTACTGGGTCCTCCATAATTGATTGTGATACTGTAGACACATGTTGAGTGCTACCTCACAATCCCACTTCTGGCACCACCCTCACTGCCCTAGCAGCATCATTCAAAAAGCCTTTTTAATCAGACAGAAGGCAACACAAGTTTCATTATACTTGACTGTGATAAGGTCCTGTAGATGCCCCCTACTGAATGTGGCTCTACTTAGATACCTGCCTTGAGGATGTGCAAGCCTTATTGAAACGGAACAAAATAAAAATTAATAGTGGAGAGTTAGAATTTAATAACTTCATGAAATGATAACCTTGTCTTTTATTCTTTATATACTAAGGATAAAAAAGAAATAATAATACTTTTTCACGCTCTCCTCATCCTTTCATCCATCTGCTATCAATCCAAGAATCCTGCCACCTTATGGTTTAACAGTATTATTTTATAGGACAGAAAGACGATGTTGCTCGGTCATGCCAGAGAATCTCTGTGAAGGACGATATATATGTCTTCTAAAAGCACGCGAGGGATGGAAGATACACATCAGCAGACTGGCAAAGTGAGGACATCCAGCCCCATAAACATTTCATATTCCAATGAGGTGTGACCGTAACTCCAGTAGTCTCTGAAACTGCGAGTGGCACTGGGCAAAACAGCGTACCTGGTCAACCTGGATACCCTTCAAAATATTAACACTTTTATCACTGATCATCCCAAAAGAGTCACTGCCCAACGTCAGCAAGAAAAAGGGGTCCTCAAGGAAACCATCAGTGTCTATTCCTTCCTTCCTAACATTTTTGCCCCAGCAACGTGGGAGGTGGAGGTTTTTACCAGGAAAGGTTAAAGCATCTTAACATGTATAGCTTGGAGGAAAGACGTAACAGGGGGGAAATGATAGAAACATTTAAATACATGAAGGGAATCAACACAGTAAAGGAAGAGGGTATATTTAAAAGTAGAAAAACGACCACAACTAGAGGACATAGTCCTAAATTAGAGGGGAAAAGATTTAAAAGTAATATCAGGAAGTTTTACTTTACTGAAAGGGTAGTGGATGTATGGAATAGCCTTCCAGCGGAAGTGGTAGAGGTAAACACAGTGAAGGATTTTAAGCATGCGTGGGATAGACACAAGGCTATCCTAGCTATAAGATAAGGCCAGGGACTAATAAAAGTATTTAGAAAATTGGGCAGACTAGATGGACCGAATGGTTCTTATCTGCCGACACATTCTATATTTCTGTGTTTCTATGAGTGTCAGCCAAAATCAAGGCACCACTCTACATGTACAGACCTCTGCTAGTGCACAACATTCCTTTCCCCATGTCCCGCACACAGGAGAAAGAAAATCGGCTCCCAAATCCTGCTGAAAGAGGGACAGTTGAAGGGGTCTACTATTCATTAAACGTGAACTGCAGAAATCAGGCAGTAATAGCCGAGTGATAGAACTGCCATGTATGTGAAATAGAAAGTGTCGACAGATAAGAACCATTCAGCTCTAGTTTGCCTAAAAGAAAAGCAATCCAAATACTTTCATTAGTCTGTGGTCTTATTTTTAGGATAGCCTTATGCCTATCCAGTGCATGCTTAATCTCCTTCACTCTACCACTTCTGCTGGAAGGCTATTCCATGCATCTACTACTCACTCAGTAAAACAATACTTTCTGATATTAATTTTAAACCTTTTCCCATCTAATTTAAGACTATGTACACTAGTTGTGGTAGTTTTTCCTTCTTTTAAATATACTCTCCTCATTTACTGTGTTGATTCCCTTTGAGTATTTAAATGTTTCTATTTTATCCCCCCCGCCTCATCTTCCCTGGTAAGTTTTATCCTGCAATCCATAAGCAACAGCGTAGGCCCCCCACTTTGTTAGTGGACTCCACAGCCCCTAATTAAAAGGGGAAGGTTATGGAGAAGGAGTATAGCTGCCCTCAAAACCCTAGAACCATCCCCGCTAATAGCGGAGTTGGAAACAAAGTTGGACAAATGTTTCCAGTTTGTCCCCAACGCCTTATTGTTGCAGTTCTCTTTAAATTAACACCCCCCTGAACGTTATCCTCGAGTCACCTGTATTCATGCAGGGATTTGAAATTTAATATGCTAATAAGAAATGGACCATCTGGCAGGTTCAATCATTATGAAATCAGGGTGTGCTATTAAGGATCCCGTTTGATATTGTTCGACCCTGAGAATCTGCCTCTTTCATTCTAAGATTTAAATAAAACCCCCAGGAGATTTCCCTACACCCAGTAACCTCAAAGAGAGCACCCAGCAATCATGTATAACCTTGAAAGAAGCGTGTCTGCTCTGCTGGCTCAAACAGCCTATATCCCAAGCCTGACATGCATTCTGCAAGCCCCTGTTATTTGAGACAAGATGTAAACATACTGTACTCTTCAAGTGTGTGTATACCGAACTAAACTTTATTTGTAACTTTTGCTCTGCCTTCCAGTGGAGACACAGCTTAGCTGGAGGCATGTGCTAAAAAAAAAAAAAGTTAGTGGCTCTTTAAGCCACACCTGCCTGTATTCCAAGCACTTGAAACAGCTGTGTTTAACTGACAGAGGCTGATCACAGAAACTCTTAGAGGGGAGCATGAAAACTATTGCGGAGGAAACCAGCCTGAGTTCTGTGTAGTCGTTTTTAGTGATGTTATTTTTAATGTAAAATTTCACATATATTAAACAAATGTACAACATATAGTAGATAACCTGCCCTTTAACGGGTAGACGATAAAAGAGTTTGCATCTATTCTTTTCGTTATCTATACCTGAATATGAAATGATGGGGGGCCAGATTGCCTGCTGGTCCAACTGTATCTTTGCTAGCTCACTTGGCTGAAAAAGTAATGAATCGCCACAATCCTAAGACATGTTCAAAGACCCTTGGAAGACCAGTTAATGAAGCTTGACCCTTTGAAGACCAGTTAGTTATAGGAGCCTTGACCCTTTGAAGACCTGTTAAAGGACTTTTACCCTTGGAAGACCAGTTAAGGATGCTTGACACTTGGAAGAACAGTAAAGGAAGCCTGCCCCTTGGAAGACCAGTTAAGGAAGCTTGACCCTTGGAAGACCAGTTAAGGAAGCTTGACCCTTGGAAGACCAGTTAAGGAAGCTTGACCCTTGGAAGACCAGTTAAGGAAGCCTGCCCCTTGGAAGACCAGTTAAGGAAGCTTGACCCTTGGAAGACCAGTTAAGGAAGCCTGCCCCTTGGAAGACCAGTTAAGGAAGCTTGACCTTTGAAGACCAGTTAAGGAAGCTTGACCTTTGGAAGACCAGTTAGGGAAGCTTGACCCTTGGAAGACCAGTTAATGAAGCTTGACCCTTGGAAGACCAGTTAAGGAAGCCTGCCCCTTGGAAGACCAGTTAAGGAAGATTGACCTTTGGAAGACCGGTTAAGGAAGCTTGACCCTTGGAAGACCAGTTAAGGAAGCTTGACCTTTGAAGACCAGTTAAGGAAGCTTGACCTTTGGAAGACAAGTTAATGAAGCCTATCCCTCGGATGACCAGTTAAGGAACCTTAACCTTTGGAAAACCAGTTAAGGAAGCTCGGTCGATGGATGAACTGTTAAGGAAGCTTTCACTTTGCCGAGTATCATGGTCCTCCCTATGTCCTGAATGACTTGGAGAAACCGTTTGATGGGGTACAGTTCACACCAACCAAAGGCTCAACCTTGTTCGTCTGTGTGGCCTTGTTTTATATGTTCTATGTTCAGGTAAAAAAATCTATGAACAGATTAAAGATACAGAATCGAAATAAATGAACATAAGTGTTGATTCTGCTAATGCTAAACAGTTACCACAATTCTTTAATCAGGAATTTAGACAAAACCTGCTGTTCGGTGTGATTAGTTTGTTTTAATTGTTAATGCTGTTACATTTTATTGCTGCAATATGGCTATGCCGACTGTTTAATGAGTGCGTTCCATCTTCATTTACAAAACACAACAATTAGGAACATCTCCTAAATAAGATGTATGTACGGGACACAGCTACACACAGAGAATACTCTGTGTTACAGTCATAAAATTCACAATTTTATGAGGATCTTTTGTGAATAGCACAGGGTTATTAAATTAAAGGCAGGTTGCCCTGCATGCAGTTAAAAGGGGCCCAATTTCTCTGAAAGCTCTGTTGTCTTTTCTACAGGTAAAGATCATTTGGCGGTTTTTTTATTTTTTTATTTATTTATTTTTAAACAAAAGTTTGATGCACCTAGTAGTGTTAAAACTGTATATCAGATGTGTTTTGGGAGGGGGTTTACATACAAACGCATGCAGGGAATCCATATAATATAATTCCCAGTGTCCCTGGGAAGCAGGCAACCTGGTCAGGTTGGCGATTGTCTCTCTCTCTCTACTGAGAGAGAGACCCTTCTTTTTACATGGGAGCAATAGAGGGGACCCCAATCAGGCAAACAGGAATGAGTCCCCGCTCTGCTTGACATCTGAGCTGCAGAAGTGGCGAAACGCGTCCGATGCAACGTCAGTTCACTTAGCAACATAATACTTGGCCATGTCAAACTTAACTAAGGAGCTGTGAATGTCAGAGTTACTAGTTCTTGCTTGTAAAATGTATACAAGTCGATTGACCTTTGGATATTTTTTATCTTTTCACAATCCGGAATGTTATTGCTTTATATTATGTATATATAAAACTTACGTGTTGATTTCATATTGTCACCACCTTTATTCATACTATCGGCTGTGACATTTGTTATATATATAACTGAACCACCAATATTTACTGTGTAGAGAGTAGAAGGCAACATAATACTCTGCTTGTTACATGTTTGGTATTTTTTGTTTGTATTTGTGTATTTTTTATCGATGTATTAAACTACAATTTTCTTTTTAATGAAGCTAAAGTTAGTTATACAGTTTGGTGGCCTTTTAAGCTTATGGCATGTGACTACCAAAGATGGAGATTGGAATGAATACATCCAGGTGGCGTGTATACACCCTAGGGTACGTCTGACAGGTTCATGGTGTATTTTGATAGCTGTGCATACTTTAACATGTCCTTCTCTGTCACTCGCTCCACTAGAAGTGTCTTCAGCCCAGTCTGTATTGATCTCCCTATTATGATTTCTCGGAAAGCTAACCTCTCCTCTGTTATTCTGACCCTGACATTCTCCTGGAGTATTACAATCCCCTTGTTTACTCATTTATTGACTGCTCTTGCTGTTTGCTGCCTCCCCATTCTCATCCAGTTAAGCTCCTTCCCTTCCTTCCGTCTCTAACACCCCGAGACCCTTACTCAAACACCTCTTGCTGTTTATTAGAGTCTAGTAAATAAACAGATGGCTATTTCTCTTTTGGAGTCTGGTCTCGATGTCCTACATACGGAACATGGAGATCTGTTCAAAAGGAAATTACTTCTAACGTTGGAACTCCGAATGGAATCCTGGTGCGGAATCTCCAGCAACGACGGTATGGCAGCTGGAAGGGTGGTGTTCACCTGATGGAAAATTACTTATGGTTGAGCCCCAGGCTTCTAACCATTCAGGACATGGATGAAACCACACGTCGAAGTGGAGGCAAGGTTTAGAAGTAGGTTGAGGGTTTAAATAGACCTAAAAAAAGATCCTGGTCACAGAACCAATCAGAGCAGGGCTAGAGGAAAATATAGGTAAAGCCCCTTTCTAGGCTATTTACTGGCAAGAACAGAAGATGTGTCTAAGCTTGTGTGGATTAAATTATCATACAGTATTACTATACACGCTCCAGGTAGCTGGGGGAAGTTGCTGGAGCCGTGCATCCAGCGAATTAGATGCTTCGGGCCATCAGGGGGAGGGATGGGGGTTCAGGATGGGGTGGCGGTGCTATGTTGACATAACCCCCACCTCAACCACCACTCGGTTTAGATATACACCATAAATTAAATGATCGAACCCTCTAGGGTACATGGACATCAGATGTCTATCCTCAGGACCATGGCCTTGCCAGTGAATTAAGTCCTGGAGCTGACCATGTTGAATTCTGGAGTCAAGCATAGGTTGAACCAGATATTCTTCTTGACCTAAAACAGGTTCAGGAGTGTTGCAAGTGGTCGAAAACTGATTAGTAAAAAGGGTTTTTTAGTAGGGAAACTTGAAATTGGGAAGGTGGGTTAAGGAAGGCAAGGAGGAAGGTAAGCTTAATGAATATGAGATTTAATTTTTAACAGGATTTTGTATAGTCCAATGTATTTGGGACCTTAAGTATGAGAGCCATGTTGGAGAGTCTTGGTAGAAACCTGGACTTCCTGAAGGGAAACATGATATATGTTTATCAGCAGCTGTTTTCCTCAAATTTAGAAAAACTGGGAGGAAATGAGAGCAGCGAGACATCACCTTAGTGGTAGTCTCAATTGGGGGTAGGGTTGCCACCTTTTCTTCAAAAGAATTCCGGTCATGCTACCACTCTCCAGCAGCTGCATTTCTGTGCATTGTTTACATATATTATCTAAACTTCTACACATATTGTTTGCTCGCTATTTGTCCTTCAGCAGGAGATCCATCCAGCTTCTTATTGTCTTACGTCACGCTTTCTAAAGTGCAAATCTCACTCGAAAATGACCCGTTTTTTTAAAATGCATATTAAACTGAAATTATGTTAAAAATGTTTGCATTACATAGAATTCCAATATCTGATTTCTAAGTATGTTTTATTTACAATTTTAGCAGACTCCACTGATCCTCCCACATGTGGCTGGCGGCTGGGAGGGGGGGGGTGGGGGGAGCAACATTGAACCCGTTAGTCACAGTCACAGGACTGTTTTGAAAATGTTGTACCCCTCATGCACCCAAAAACTCCCCATATCACAGAAAATCAAAGACATGTCAATAGTGAGGATTTTTTTTTAGGGACACCCACAATCAACTCCACCCCAGGAGAATGGAAACAAGATCCCAAACCCACAAAAAAAAAGAAGATGGGAAGGGGAAGAAACTGAGGAAAGATCAAGAAGGTGCCCACTATACAGACAGAAAAGGGCCAGAGAGCAGCTATAACTATATTCAACCTCTCTGATATTGAACTAAAGAACAGGAACAGGTACTTGGCAAAGGCCTAAAATTTGCTCGCTCACATAACTCATCAATGTTTAATGCATATAGAGACTTGCATAAGTTTATTAGAAAATTTACTTTGAGAAAATACTTTCCCGAAGAGAAAAGAACAGTTGACACAATAAGAACGTATAATGATTTCATTCATACAGATTTGCATCCAAGATCTGTTTTTTTACCCTAAATCTCTAAAAGTCCCGGTAGAATTAAGTAAACCCGACTTGTATCTGAATAGATACACGCGGGTTTACAAAGTGCTGTGTCTCATATGCGTGACACAGCAGTTCCTTTTGGTCAGCATGCGCACAGCCAATCAGAGCAGGGGCTCGGTATCTAATAAAAGTCCTATAAAAACAACATGTAATTTGTGTGGGTACAGTATGTGAGAAATAAGAAAATTACAGCTAAACACAAACACCACAGAAATGTCAAAACAGCCATTGTCACCAAGGGAAAGTAAAAGTAAAAATGTCTTGCCACTAATGGGTTAATGTACCCACACATATTATATACTGTTTTTAGAGCCAAAAAAAGGTCTTTCTTACGTTACCAAAAAAAATCATAGAATATGATAAAAAAAATATATAAAAAGAAAAACGCTTTTTCTAATTACAAAACAGTAAAAAAAGACTTATAGTTTCTAATATATGTCCTGAGTCTAGAAATATGCTATTTCGGTTATTATGGGGCAATAACCGAAAGTGGCGTGTTTTTTTTTCTTTCCTAAACATTTGTCTCGTACCGTGACCTTTTGACCCCAACCCTAATGATTACTGATCATTTTTGTGCATTCAATGCTGCAATGTCTTGAAACAGAGCGACGGCCGTGATCGCCGATCACCAGCCTTGTTGGAGGGGCAAGCTGTCATCCATTTGGTGTTGCTTGATGCCTCGATATCCTGTTTGAGGGTGCCTATTTCTTGCCATAGGAAGAAGTCATGCACTTTGAGACACCTTTCTCACAAATGCCATTTAGTACTCTGTCATGAATCAAAATCTCACTTTGGTTCAAGCAGCGGTTCAACACATTTTGTATTGCAAAATGTCCCTTAAAGGACAACTGTAGGTAAAAAAAAAATAGCTTGCGTTTAATTGAAAGATTACATCAAGTGTAGATGGCGTGTATGGAGATGCTTTATTGAAAGCATACAAATAAAAACACCTTCATGAAGATCTAAAAGGGGGCGGACCTGTTGTATAGAATGTTGGGTCAGATCTGCCCCAAGATTCAAAACATGTCCGCCCCCTGTTAGAGCTATTCTTTCATTAAAGCATTTCTGTGTAAAATGCCTACACATAATGTGATCTTTCAATTAAACACAAGTTAATTTGTTGCCACGGTTGCCCTATAACCAAGAGATGTGACATCATGGAACCCTGGACCAGTTCTGCATCTAGCCAGAGGTGCCACTTTGCCCAATCAGGTGTTAGAGATAAGATTAGTCTTCCCAGGTCCATCACCTGACTCCCCAAGCCGATTGCTATGAAACTGCAGCCCTGCGGGCTAGATGTGGCAACCTGCCTCAAACTAACTGCTTTACTTGTATAACATCACTGACTTTCCAAAGCCTGTGCTTCCAAATGACATATTCCCTAGCCATTAACAGATTGAAACACTGTCTGTCGTAGCAAACCATTTGGGGCTGCTGCACACCAGGTTGAAATAGATGGAAAACATCAGAAATAACATCTGACAGGAGAATGCAATGAGAGATTTGTACTAAATCCACAAGACGTCCAACGCAGTGCAGGAGAGGTAGCAAATCTCCCCAGTGACTCTGAGAATATCAGTGTAAGAGCTGAAGGACCTGCCTGAATGTTCAACACAGATGTGCCTTTTCTGTAATATGTTGTTAATATCCCTTTATTGTTACAAATATAAAGTGTGTAGGCAGATACATGATAAATGGCTGCATTCAGGTTATTGAGTACATTCAGGTTATTGAATATATTCCATCTTTTTTTTAAATGATATTATTGTTAAGATGCTGCCCACCATGATACACAGGAGCCAGTAAGAGAGCAGGGGTGTATCTTATGACATCATCATGCAGGCTTTGGCCACAGTTGTAAATTGAGACTGGCTGGAAGATTTTGGATGATGTTGCATTATGGGAAATAGTCCCAAAATGGAGCCAGGAGATAAACACATAATTTTATTTTTTCTTTTATATGCAATTAATTCAATCATATAAAATAAACAGTGGCATATGATTTATATATGTGTCTGTTTTAAATGACCAGGTTATCTAGTAACATCTTATGTAAGTGGTAGTGTCCCTTTAAGTATAAATTTCCCTTCTCAATTCCCTTGAATTCCCTCTTTCAAGATTAAAGTCCATAGTAATAATGTTTGACCTGTTGATAGCTGGTGGGCTAATGTACCAGCTGGACCCGATGGTTGCAGGTTCAATTCCTGACAGGGTAGACTAAATTGGGACAATGTTTGAATGTACCCTTCCTGGTTAAACTTATTATTAATATTCCTAAATATCTCAAATCAAAAGAAGTAAAATATCCACTGTCCATTGCTCTGTGAACAGAACAAGAATCTATAAGTACCTGTCATGAAGTGTCTGAGGTTCTTGGAGGGCCCCGAGGGCCAAAAAAACCCTGTGGACTATGGACCTACTGTGGGCCAAGAACCACCAACTCCCAAAGGAGCTTTGTGTCACTGAAGCCTGCGTGCCCTAGGCGTACCATAATATAATTAGTTCCTCTGCGCCTCCCCCAGTTGATGTAATATCTGTGTGTATATAAGTCTGTGCTTTTTGACATATAAATGTTGTTCATTCTCGCTGTACCTAACTGCTAGTGGTCCTGTCTGCTATTTGGGTACAAAGAGCAAGGTTCCAGAAAGACTTGGTAGGTGGATGCTGAGCTATAATCGGGGGCTAAGGAGGTGATTTCACGCAACGGACAGAGGTGCTGCCGGCCTTGGGTTGCTGTTCCGTTACATACAGTAAAATTTAATGCAAGCTCTTTTTTCTCCAGTGGAAGAAATATTTTACTGTTCCTTTATTATGAAGCACCTGTATTAATGCTGGGCAATTAACCCACATTAATACATATCACATTAAATGTTAATGGGACTGTCTAGTGCCCAAAAAGCATCTTCCAAATGTTAATGCATATTAATGTGCTTTCAAAGTACTTTAAAATGCATGCTTTACATTTTTCATTGATTAAAATATAAAATACTTACAGCTAGAAGAAATAGTGAAATTACAGCAGTTTGCAAGAAACAAGGACTGCCCACACTAGCTGAATAAAAGTAATTTCCCTTTTTTTTTTTGCTGCAGGAACAAATGAGAATACCAATTTTTTTTTACCAGCCTGCTGGTAAAATACCGGCCAGGTGGCAACCCTAACAGAGGCCCAGGATAAATCCTGACAAATTCACAGATATACTGTACTTAAAAGGTCATGTACTATAATTCAACTCCTAAGTCTGTCCTAAAGCATTTTCCTCACCCCCCACACATCAATAAAAGAAAATACACACTATTTGCACAAAAATGTATTTAGAGATAGAGACATTACATACGTACAATAGGAAAAGTGGGTCAGATTTACAATATGTAGCACATCTCTCCACATCAGTAGATTACCTGCAGGTGACTTTTTAATCATTAAAGTCTTTACGAGGAGGGGGGTGGGTTTCTGTGCACAGTATTGATTTAATAAAAGGTGACACACTGCATGTTATCCCACGCTCCTCACACATGGAAAGAAGAGAGTGTCTAGGGGATAATTAGCCTGGGAGCTCGGTGAAGCCTGTTATTAACAACATAAAACCCCTTTTAAAGCACACATCTCCTTTCATTACTTACTCTAATTTGCGATATACATGACTTTCCCAGAAGCCTTTGTGTTCTGGAACAATACAGTCATGAAGACATGTCATGCCACAGGCAAATTCCGCGGGGGGCCTTGTGATTACATATGTGGCTTCTGGCTGAACTTACACGTGGTCGAGTTAAGTAATTGCCTGTATTTAGATTAGACGCATATAGCGCAGCATTCATTTTACGGCATTCCCTAATCGGGACAAGCTTTTTTTCTGACAGAAAACTCTGTTTGCCCATAAATCTTGATTTAGGAATTAATGAAGACCACAGTTTATACCACGATGGGTGAGCCACTATCTAGTTACAACCCTTTATTCTTTTATTGACATTTTTGGGGGGGATGAAAAAGAGTGAAACGAGGAGGGGGGATACAATAAACAATTGAAGCATCAAAAATCGTCACATTATAGGAACTGAATACTGTGTTGGACTGAGAAATGATGTAAGGTTAAAGTCTGCGAATCATTTATTCCCCTTGGTAATATTAGGCTCCTCCAGCTCATTTCAGGGGGAAAATATTCTTGGTTCCTTCATAATTTTGTGTCTTGGCAAGTTTTAAGTTAAGGTTAGGGGTCCGGGTTATGAATAGGCGCTGACAGTTCAGTGGCAAAACAGTGTTGAACTGTCAGTGTCTTTAACGTACGCTCTTAAAGAGTGGTGAAGAACAGCACCGGACCCCGTTTAAGCTACATATGTTTCATAGACATAAAGAGATTAAATGGGAATGCGCTTGTGCACAGTTCAATGGACAGGTGGCAGTGATGCTGGGAGAGCACCAAATTTGACAGGTCAGGACTCCAAAAAGAGTCAAATCAAAGCTGGGATTGTTGGCGACACTGCTTGAGCTCGCTTGCTGAGTACTCATTGAAATGTAATCACAGACACAGAACATTATGCATTGCTGTGCAATTCTACTAACACAATTAGTAAAGATCATTTTTGATCATGTTTAATTCTCCAATCACAGTATAATCTTACAAGTCTAGTATCCTGAGCTAAGGCCACAAGTCTAGTATCCTGAGCTAAGGCCACAAGTCTAGTATCCTGAGCTAAGGCCACAAGTCTAGTATCCTGAGCTAAGGCCACAAGTCTAGTATCCTGAGCTAACGCCACAAGTCTAGTATCCTGAGCTAAGGCCACAAGTCTGGTATCCTGAGCTAAGGCCACAAGTCGGGTCTCCTGAGCTAAGGCCACAAGTCTGGTATCCTGAGCTATGGCCCCAAGTCTGGTATCCTGAGCTATGGCCCCAAGTCTGGTATCCTGACCTAAGGCCACAAGTCTGGTATCCTGACCTAAGGCCAAAAGTCTAGTATCCTGAGCTAAGACCACAAGTCTGGTCTCCTGAGCTAAGGCCACAAGTCTGGTCTCCTGAGCTAAGGCCCCAAGTCTGGTATCCTGACCTAAGGCCACAAGTCTGTTATCCTGACCTAAGGCCAAAAGTCTAGTATCCTGAGCTAAGACCACAAGTCTGGTATCCTGAGCGAAGGCCCCAAGTCTGGTCTCCTGAGCTAAGGCCACAAGTCTGGTCTCCTGAGCTAAGGCTCCAAGTCTGGTATCCTGAGCTATGGCCCCAAGTCTAGTATCCTGAGCAAAGGCCCCAAGTCTGGTATCCTGAGCAAAGGCCCCAAGTCTGGTATCCTGAGCTAAGGCCAAGGACTAAATAAACGTATGAAAATATCACAGCAGGACTAGATGGGTCGTATGGCTCTTATCTGCACACACATTATATGGAGTTTATTTATAAAAGTAAATACTGGTGCAGAGATCTAAATGTGGCTCAGTCACCATGGAAACCAATGGAATGGTCCTGCAGAACTATATCCCAGAATTATTGACTTTTATAATCCCCTGCAGTGGAGTTTAAAGGGTCTACTAAATAAAGAGAGAATTACAAGGAATTCAGACGGGAATTTCAAACTTTAGGAAAATGTAGCCGATTTGGAAAAATTCTCCAGTGCAGCTGGATGGAAGAATTTTTCCAACTCGGCTACTTTGGTCTCAATTCCCTGCAGTTCTCTCTCTCTCTTAAAAGGGACTATATCACCTGAACATTGTTTTTACTGCGCATATAGAGCAATGCCTGAATTAGGAGAAAAATGTGTTTCAAACCATTCGGTCCATCTAGTCTGCCCAGTTTTCTAAATACTTTTATTAGTCCCCCGTTCCCTATCTTATAGCTAGGACAGCCTTGTGTCTATCCCACGCATGCTTAAACTCCTTCACTGTGTTTACCTCTACCACTTCCGCTGGAAGGCTATTCAATACATTCACTACTCTCTAAGTAAAGCAATGCTTGCTGATATTACTTTTAAATCGTTGCCCCTCTAATTTTAGACTATGTCCTCTAGTTGTGGTGGTTTTTCTTCTTTTAAATATACTCTCTTCCTTTACTGTGTTGATTCCCTTTTTGTATTTAAATGTTTCTATCATATCCCCCCTGTTACGTCTTTCCTCCAAGCTATACATGTTAAGATGCTTTAACCTTTCCTGGTAAGTTTTATCCTTCAACCCATGAACCAGTTTTGTAGCCCTTCGCTGAACGCTCTCCAAATTATCAATATCCTTCTGGAGATACGGTCTCCAGTACTGTGTACAATACTCCAAGTGAGGTCTCACCAGTGCTCTGTACAATGGCATGAGCACTTCCCTCTTTCTACTGCTAATACCGCTCCCTATATAACCAAGCATTCTGCTAATACCTCTCCCTATGCAACCAAGCATTCTGCCCATACCTCTACCTATACAACCAAGCATTCTGCTAATACCTCTCCCTATGCAACCAAGCATTCTGCCAATACCTCTCCCTATGCAACCAAGCATTCTGCCCATACCTCTCCCTATACAACCAAGCATTCTGCTAATACCTCTCCCTATGCAACCAAGCATTCTGCTAATACCTCTCCCTATGCAACCAAGCATTCTGTCAATACCTCTCCCTATGCAACCAAGCATTCTGCCCATACCTCTCCCTATATAATCAAGCATTCTGCTAATACCTCTCCCTATACAACCAAGCATTCTGCTAATACCTCTCCCTATGCAACCAAGCATTCTGCTAATACCTCTCCCTATGCAACCAAGCATTCTGTCAATACCTCTCCCTATGCAACCAAGCATTCTGCCCATACCTCTCCCTATATAATCAAGCATTCTGCTAATACCTCTCCCTATGCAACCAAGCATTCTGCTAATACCTCTCCCTATATAATCAAGCATTCTGCTAATACCTCTCCCTATGCAACCAAGCATTCTGCTAATACCTCTCCCTATATAATCAATCATTCTGCTAATACCTCTTCCTATGTAACCAAGAATTCTGCTAATACCTCTCCCTATTTAATCAAGCATTCTGCTAATACCTCTTCCTATGCAACCAAGCATTCTGCTAATACCTCTCCATAATATATATATTACATGATCTTCCCAACTCCATGTGGACTGAACATAAACATGGAGATCATATAAACAGCTGCAGACCGTCTTGCAATTTATATATTAGCTCCACTTGAAACAATTTCTTTTTTATTGCTAATAGCTGCTTTGGGGGCAAAACAGTACAAAGTAATTTGCCTTGCATAAAAATGTGTTGTTATTATATAATACGGATTCCATTAATCTGAGACACTAATGTGTTGTGCCAGTGACAGATAAGCTAAATCCTCAAATTGTATTCCCCTGTGCAGTAAAAATTATAAAAACATCCTGGTCTATCCATAAAGCATCCTTGTGTTGTGCTTCATTAGCCAGACAAATAGATGCTGTCAATCTAAAATATGCTTTAGAAACAGTTATGTCTCTTCCAAAAAAAAAAGGCTGCCAAATCAATGCTTCTCCTTCTGAACCTGTTGCATTCATTACAGGAGATGTCAGTCAACCGCAATGGAGAGGAAGAATTTTTAAGACGGGCACAAATGTTAGGATGTTTAAAGGGACCGTATCGCCAAAACATTGCTTTTTACTGTGCGTGTAGGGAATAAAAAATGGATGAAAATGATCTATACATTGTGTTAGCCCTCTGATCCACAAGTACAGCGTCTACACATTACCCATCAGTATCAGGGTCTGTTAGAGTCAGATATTGATACCATTTTTTCAGATGATTTTAAAGGACAACTCACAACCCTCAACTAACATTTTATTAAATCATGTTACAGATCTCTCCCTGCAGCCCTGTTACCAGTATATAAGCTGCACAAGGCGCCCCCGCTTGTATTCCCATCGGGGATCTCGCGTGTCGTCACAAGCGGGATCGTGAGAGGGGGTGGTGCTTCACAAGAGATGAGGCGAGGCCAAACACAGTTGAGAGCAGTAGTGTATCTTCCACAAGGCAAACAAGGCACGCGCCTAGGGCGGCACTTTGCCAGGGGTTGTTAAAGCACACTTCTGGTGCTTCAAACCTTTTCGCTCTCTCCCCCACCGTTCAGAAAGCTTTAGCTCCTTCCAATGAATCGGGGTGATGGGGGCATGTAATGGACGTGGTGGGGGCATGTAATGAGGGTGATGGTGGCATGTAATGGGGGTGATGGGGCATTTAGTGTGTGTGCAATGTGGGTGATGGGGCATGTCGTGGGTGTGCAATGTTGGTGGGAGGGAGGTGCCCGAATTTTATCTGCGTAGGGCAGCACAAAACCAAGTTACACCACTGGCTGAGAGCAGAACTGGAGGCTGAGGTTGCAAAGTCAGAGATCTGACCCAAGTCAAGAAAAAAAAGATGGCAACTCTGGTCCTTGCAGCAAGTGCTGCAAAAATGTACAATAACTGGGATATTAGTATTGGAATGTTTCATAGGAATGACACAGTATATCTATAAAGTTTCGCTCATATATTTAATACAAAGTTAGTTAAGCATTGACAGTTGATCAATGTTTCTATTTATTTTTACTTTATGTTTGATCAATCGATTTAACAGTATTATTGGATATTTATTAAAGGTTTTATTCTTGATACAGGCTGTGATGTGCTCGTAAACAGTTTTTCTGTCCTCTTTTTTTTCCCCCTTTTTAAATATTTTAAAACTGTGAGCACCCCCGCTTTGTTATTAGCGGTAGAGCAACACCAATTTAATTTAAGCTATATTTAGTAGCTCCAACCACACACTTTTATTCGAGACCTTCCAAGAGAGATTAGAAACTCTCCAATGCAAAGTCAGGCTAATGGTTAGATCAGTGAACATACCTGGCCTCAAGGGTGGAATTTTGACCCAAGATCAACCCTTGACCCTTGGGAAAGTCGATAGGTGTCAGTCCCATAAGCGGGTGTGGTTAACATGAAAGGGGAGGGACATATGAGGGTGGGGCCTGGTAGCGAGTTGGATCCTAGCCAGAGTTTCCATTGGAATTGCTTAAAAGACAATAAGCTCACTGTCTTGGGAGACGACCACATTTTTCACTGGCATGCATTGATTTTGTCGAGAAGTAGTGAACTATGAGACTTACACGTCTATGCCGTCTACTGCTTTTAGCAACAAAATGACCATTTTTCAGTCTGCTTTCAGCCATTTCATCTCCTCATTTAAAAAACATCCACTCTCTTGCTCATTAGGCAAGTCGAAGTATTCCAGACTGCCAGCCCATCCGTCACTATGTCCAAAAGTTTAAATTTTAATGACCTCTCAGTTAATTTCTCCTTCCTCGCCTTCATCGGCAGTAATTCACCCCTAAAAGCTGTCCCTGGTTTCCAGTTTGCGATACGGTCATTTGTCCACTGCACGGTGCCCTATTAAATAGCTCCCTGGGGAGACGTCCTTTATACCTGTCATTCAGCTGTTTATAGACCAATGTTGGCTTCATACCGCTTCTTTATTAAGTTAAATGATGGGAGATTAACTAAGCTGTGTCCATGTGGGAGATCTCTCTTCTGCTCGTACAGCAAATGACTAAGCTATCCATAAACAACCAAATCCATAGAATAGCTTAGTAAATCAAGCTTTTAAGTACAAATGTGCATTCTTACAACATTCTCATTGAGGTCATGTTTGGTGATGTCACATTACAACAAGATGGCGGCTTCTGCATGCTCAGTGCTGGTTTTGTTGCAAGTTGGGGGAATTGTGCTAAATGGTCAGGGCTTATCATCCCCACCACATTGCTCCGCTTGACAACTATAAGTTCCAATCGTTCTCTGTGACACAGAGAGTTACAAATTGATGTTGTTGGCAGTTCTGGTGTCAGGCTACGTAGTGTGATGAACGTCTAGTGATGTGCTACAGTGTGATTATCCAGAGGCAGAGTCATTGAAGCAGACTGTGCTCTAAGGCCACCTTCTTGACTGGCTTGATTAAAGATAAATGGGTTTTTCAATATAGGGGTTTGATGGAAATACTTCTGCTTGATCAGCTTTAGGTTCAGCATCACTCCGGAATGAGCAGCACTGAATGAACATGCTTTGTCAAACCTCTCTTTTACAAGTTTCCCTCAAGGACAGATTGTCGTTGATTTAGCAGAAATAGCCAGTGGGGTATTTGGTTTTTGTCCTTCCCTAGGCCTGACTTAACTCGTACAACCCCCTAATGAATTTTTTAACATTGTATTCAACTTTTTATTTATGTAATAAAAATGTTATTGAAAAAAATCCTCTTCTTGGTTTTATATCTTTCCTATGCACCCACATTGTGTCCAGAACTTATCCAGCACATAGACTGCATCCATAATTGACCCCAGCACCCAGACTGCATTCACAGGACTAACCTCAGCACCTAGAATTTACCCCAGTGTCTAAACTGCAGTCACAGACTTTCCCCAGCACCCAAATTGCAATCACAGACTTGCCCCAGTACCTAGATTTACACTCACAGTCTTGTCCCAGCACCCAGATTTGCACTCAAGACTTGCCCCAGCACCCAGATTTGCACTCAGGACTTGCCCCAGCATGCAGATTTGCACTCAAAGCTTACCCCAGCACCCAAATTGCACTCAAGACTTGCTCCAGCACCCACTTTGCACACAGGACTTAGCCCAGAACTCAGTTTTGCACACAGGACCTGCTCCAACACCCATATTTACACTCAGAACTTACCCCAACACCCAAATAAGCACTCAGGACCTGCCCCATCACCCATATTTGCACTCTATGGGCCAAGGTTAGCCATTACTTATAAAGAAATATAAACTCAACAAATTTTCATTATAAAAACAACAAAATAAGGCCTACAACATATCCCTGTGACACACAGGCAGAAGTCATTCCATTTCTATCATAGCAAGACGGTCCCAGATGGGGAACAAGTTTAGGCCATGTGGGAATTAGGGCAGGAGGGGCTGTGAAACGGAGAGGAAAGGAGCCAAACTGGGCAAAGAATGCACTGAATGTCATCCGGTCTGGAGCCAAATCTCCAGAGGGGTCTCTGCCAAGATTCCTTCTATTGCTTACAAAGAATTGTGATTCTCTTTAAAAAAAAAAAAAGAGAGATTTGTGCTTTGGGTTAATAAGAAAATATATTGCAAATGTAGCTGAAAACAAAAGAAATTAAGCTTGGAAAGAATAGCAGATGTGGTGCCTGTCACATCCACTAAATGTTTGTATCGAGTAACGAGAGTGGAGACTAAGGATGACAACACAGGACAATGTAGAATATAACTACTGAGCTGCTCACACACCTCCAGTGTGGAGGGCTTGTTTTTGCCCGGGGGGGGGGGGGGGGGGGGTAAAAGCATATAAGTGGCCCCATGGTCATCCCATCTGTTATCATCAGAGAGAGGAAAGATAAGATATGTTGACAGATAAGATACCAGAGATTGGTAGAGAGACAAGATCATTTGATGGAAAGCTAGAAAGTGCTATGTACTGGGGCATCTAGAAGAGCAAAAAATGGTCCAAATGAGCAGGTCAGAGAGCAGCAAGGGGGGTAATTGCCCCTCTGCCCACCCTGCCAGCCCACCCATGCACACCGCATTGCAGTAAATCTGCAGGTTTATTGCTGGTTCTGTTAGAAAGAGTCTCAGTTATTTATAGAATTACCTTTTTAATAAGTTCTGTAGTTTAATGATCATTCACATGTACTTAGTGACATCAATCCGACAAGCACACAATGTCCCATTTCAAAAAGTGGAAATCTTTTTTTTTTTTCTTCCACAGGCATTTGCAAATGTCTTAATAATTATACTCAATTAATTACAACAGAGGCAAACGTATGCACTATTAGTTAACCATAAGGAATACAGTTTAAAATCATTCTTCTGGCAGAAAATAGAGCTAGATTCAATTAAGGGAATGACTAACTCAATTAACCCAGGCTACCTTCATTTAAAGATGTGTTTTCACCTTTCAGCTTTGTAACATGCATTTTTTTTTTTTTTTTCATTTTACAGGACATTTGATACCTCGTTTGAGTAAATGTAATTATTTTCTTGAGTTTTAAACCTCCGAGCATGCCGCATAGGTACCATGATGTTACAGGAAAAGTATTTTTTTTTTTCACTCGTTTTACAATCATAGGCTATTGTTTGTTTTTCATTTAGCAATGTCACTGGTATTTATGCAATGTTTTGTAGTGCGGTTGTGTCATTTTATAAGCTATGTGGTGAGTGGAGAATATGTAAAAAGGTATTGTAATAGACAGTACGAGCATTACGTCATAAGGCATGGTTAATGCCATACACCACTCTCACTGCCCAGAGGACTAGGTAGCCCTCACCTCTGGGTGGAGGAGTATGTTCCAAAAATAATCAGGTCTCTGTAGCCACGACTATGTAATCTGTATGCATCTTGGCAAACTGGATAACACTACTATATCTTTTGTCCCGACACCATCACTGGTATAACAGGTGCAGTCATGCCCAGCACAAGACAGGAGCCAGGGAGCCCTAGCTCCTGAAACCCTTACTGTTGGCTCCTAGCTTTTTTCACTGTACTATTTCTGTGTCTCATAAAAATAACTAGATTGGCTCCTGGTTTGGTTACTAAAGACTACAAATATTGGTCAAGTCCTTACCCCGAGTCCCAGGGGGGGATAGAGAGCATTGCGTCCCCCGGTGGCCAACAAGACCACAGATCTTTTCTGCATGCTGAATTACAGACACAGTATACCGGTACATGATATCATATACCAGTGCTATGGGAAGCGCTACGGGAAGCGCTACGGGAAGGAGCAGAGAAGAGCATCTCCAGAAAACATACAATTATTATACGTATAGGATTTTTTGGGGGTAAAATGCCTTCTTCCTATACACAAAACTACTCCCGGCTGCACTTGCACTAGGAGGCTGACCTTAATTCATCGTGCCTCTGTTGTACAGCACTATAAAAATGCTGGCATTTGATAAATAGAGCATAAAAATAACCAGGTTAGTGCTTCACTAAGCAGTAGTTACAGGACCAAGTTTCTAGCATTGAGCAGCACATTCCCTCTGTTTATCATTGGCAGTCTGACGCAGGTAGCTGTTCCCAAAAAATGTGAATGCGGAGGTGAAATCAAACACAAGGACAGGGCATTGCTATAAATACAGAACAAAAGGACGTTAGCACAGGATGGAGGACATACATGCTGAATCTAGGAAAGTCTTAAAGAGCACAGATGGCCCAACTATTCTAGTATCTCAAGGTGTCAGCAGATTCCTGGAACACAAAACTATTATTACAATGGGTAATGCCAAACACTGGGGAGAAGAAAAAAAAAAGAAAAAAATACACAACACAAAGCAATAATCTAGTCAGAGCTTTAAATCGATAAATCATAGAAACCATTCGAGTGCCACCAGCAGAAAGGGGGGCACCTTTCAATAGGAAGTCGGTGAATTAATTGCAAATGAATGTCAATGTGTGACATTCTGTCCCCTAAATGAATTAACTCGAAGTAAAGTGTCATCATTTTCTCTGCTACCATAATGAAACATGTAACCTGTCTATAGGCTGCTTTTCAGCTCAGAGATCTCCTGCTCTTCTATGTTATGGTGCAGACTCCCACCCTGCTGAAAATGCACCAATAGGCTACTCAGTGGTGTATCTTGGCAACCCCCCCACGACATGACCCATCTTGATGAATAAACGTTTAGATTTAAAGATTAACGTTTTTTGCCATGCGACTTGAAAGGCTTGAGGAAGCACTGCCTAGAAGGCCTTGATGATGATAACAAAATGGAGGCAAAAGAGACAAGTAGCATAGCTAGGGGAAGCAGAGGGGGAGGTCCACCCCGCATGGCACTTTTTCAGGGTCGGCCGAAAAGAGGCTAGGACGTCCAGCCTAAAAAAACGCTAGGACGTCCGTCACAGGTTTGGGCATGCCTCCGTGACATCACAAGTGACGTCAAGAGGTCTCACAAGTTTTCGGCAGGGACTCATAAGGTCTATTAAGACCATGATCGGGTCTCTGCGACAGTGTCCCTGGTTATGATTGTGGCACTTATGATTAAGCGTAAACGCGAAACTCGTTAAGTTTTCCACCCAGTTTCTGCTGTTTCACATGTACCTTCATTTCTGCAAATAAACATCACCTATTTTTCAACTTGTATTCCTGAGTGCGGATTCTTCCCTTCACCATTTCTTCATTTATGGATTCTTTAACGCTGGGTTAGGCGTGGGAAGCCGGCACCTGGACCACCCAGTGAGAGGAACACACACCCTTTCAGTGCTGGAAGGCACTGCAGCTGAGAGCAGTGGAGCCCGGATTTCCTTGACTGGAACGCTTTGTCTGTCCCTGGTTACCGACCATCTTGTGATCAGGGCCCGGAAGACAAAAACAGCATTTTGGTGCTTGTGTCTTCTAGGATACAAGTACCATGCATCGTATGAGAGGGGCGGCAATCTCAGGGACCGCCTCAGGTAGGAAAAAGCCCTAGCTACGCCACTGAAAGGGACAGTGTGATGGAGAATGGAAGGCCTCTACGGAAAGGTGAGGATTCTAATTAGGAAAAAAGGATGGAGAAGGCTATGTAGGAAATGTACAACGCAGCTAATATTGAAGAGATTTAAAACATCCTTTAAGTATTTGCCTGGTATAATATATTGGTAAATGGGGACTTATGTTACAGACCCAAATTGGATAAGATTCCTTTTCTTGTGAGCTGCTTTAAAACTCCTTAAAGTACTGGTCCAAAAGACTTCCAGACTGCCATTTGACGGAGCTATGGCTCCATGACAAGACTGATTGGTGTGTGACCTCAGTGGAGAAAATAACCCTTCCAGTTGGGGAGGAGGTGCTCACACACACACACACACCAATGCCATAGAGAACCTGTCCATGGACAAGCTCGCTCTGATGCCATGGAGTGCTGCTCTGTCTGACGACAGCCACCTCGTCTTTGAAATGGCTAGCGCACAATATCTTTTAACTTGTGCACAGTCAGTTGTAAAGCAGCAATAGTGACTCCTGATATAAAGACCAAACACATAGTTCTAGAGTGCTTTTCTAGATCCCTTAGCACTATGGAATCCTAACACGACTAAAGCCATGGATCAAATTGCTACTCAAAAATATGCCAAATCGCTGCGCTATTGTGCACGCACTCCACCTCCCAAATTCCGCCCCCGGTTCCTGATTCGTTGGGGGGCAGAAGTTGGGAGGTATGCATACAGGTTGAGTATCCCTTATCCGAAAATCCCTTATCCGAAATGATTTGTTATCCCCCCAAATGTTGCATTTTGCCACAAGTTTCAGATTCCACAAACACCTGTCAGGATGCAAGCGCATAACAGTTTATTTATCGTTCAGCCCCCTTAAGCTGTGATATCGCCTTTCCATGCATGCTCGGATTCCCCCACGCCCACAAAGGGCAATCCAATGACACGCGTGCAGGCCTTACACACCGACGGCAGGTTCCCAACAATGCCTCACATCACAGCTACATCACAGTAAACACGATTTATTTGCTCTATCCAGTATTTACACTGATAATACATGAGTGCTGAGAGTCTTTAATAGATCTTATTGGTGAAAATGATCAATTATCCGAAATGACCCATTTTCCAAAATACTTCTGGTTACAAGCATTTTTGGATAAGGGATACTCAACCTGCAGTACTTAAAAACATGGGCTTGCATCCCACAGTTCAAAGTAAATCCTATATAAAAAGATTCTAAGGTTTGGAAGGCCCAGCATAATATTCTTTGACGACATGAAGCACCGTAAGGCAAGTGGAGAAAGGGGAGAAATACAATTGCATTTTTTTTTTTTTTTTTTAAAGTGTAGCATTGTGTGAAAATTGTATGTACAAAAAAATCACTTCAAACAGTAAGCATTCTACTGTTCGGATTTTAAAAGCTGGTTTATGCCAAGGAATTTAACTGTTTCTACATAGTGTGCTACAAGCTACCCACACACATTTTAAAAGCAGAGAGTTTTTAAAAGGGATTCTGCACTGTGAATGTAAAACATGAAAAATGACCTGAAATGATCTGTATATTAGGGGGTTATGTATAAATCAGGTTTGTTTTTAAAAATGATTGTCTACCTAAAAAATAACTTAAACAGAGTTAGTAGAGTAGTTAATTAATATTATAAGAAATTGGTAAAATAATTGATGAATAAAATTAAATTGAAATACATATGATTGATATATAAAATGAAAAATGCTATTATTATATATATATATTGTATTGTATTATTATATTTATTGATGTTATTATATATATAATGTATTGTATTATTATATTTATTGCAATTTTATGTATTATTGATATTGTATAACATTGTAATATATACTTATTATTATTATTTTAATATATAATGTAATAATAATAACTTGAATAGTATATAATATAAGTTATAATTAAAATTTGAAATAAAAAGAATTAAAAAAAAAAAAAAATTTCTTGTCTACCCCTATGTATAAAAAGCCACCGTGCGTCTGTTGTACCATAATAAAAAAAAAGTGATCTAATTATTGTCTAAGAATTGTCTCGCGGAGGATGTACGAAAAAAAAGTCACTAATTTGTGCCTGTATTAGGTTCATTTATTGAGCTACAATTCTCTGCCGCTCCTGGATCTGCCATTATCAGTACTGAACAAAACCATCACAAAAAGTCGCACGTTGAGAATAGAAAGTGCCAGCTTTGCCGTTACTTATGTATAAAAGACAGACTGACAGGTTTATACATACTATAAAAAGAGGAGAGAAGGGGGCGTGTCTGACTGCTCATGTGAGAGGACGTGTATCACTTGAGCTCCGCATGCCAGGCCGTCTAATCACGAATAGCACAGACATCCACACTGCAAAAATATGGGGAAGAACCTCCACAAGCGCCCTACCAAAGTTACTAAGTCCCACGGAGGGGACAAACAACTCCCGCCGGCGCTACAATAGTTTTTAGTGCCGATGAAGACTGCAGGCCCGACAGCCAAAATGGCGTCGCAACCAGTGACGGAAGAATTCCCGCCACTTGTTAGCAGGGAGCTAGAGGAAGACGAGAGCTCTGTTAGCTCAACAGGCACTCACCTCTCGGAGACCCCGACAAAGGCTGACTTCACGGCGTTCACAGCAAGCGTGAGTAAGGACTTTGCAGCCCTGACGGCCAGCATCGCCACCACTATTAAATCAGAAATAGCGGACCTCCGGGGGGACTTGAAAAGCCAGGCATCGCGCCTAGACACAGTAGAAACCGACCAGGCCACGATACACAAGGCGATGGGCAACATGGCACATGAGCTAAGGGATCAGAGGAAAATGACCACGCTCCTCGCCCAACAGCTCCTAGATCTGGAAAACAGAAGCCGCAGATCAAACATCCGCATTAGGGGACTGGCTGAACTGGAAGGCCCTGAAGATGTCCTAAAGAGGGTCGGTGAGCTGTTTAATGGTATTCTACAGCGGGATCAGGCCAATCCCATTGCAATTGATAGAGCCCACCGCGCCCTCAAACCCAAAGACCCCGGTGGCCGTCACCCCCGAGACATTATATGCTGCGTGCATCTGTACACGGTGAAAGAGCAACTTCTGCAGGCCGCAAGAAAGGCCCAACCGAGAGAATTTCAAGGTTCACAGGTATTGCTGCTTCCTGACGTGGCCTGGGCCACTTTGCAAGCAAGAAAATTGTTAAAGCCGGTGACAGATGAACTTAAAAAGGCTAATATACCCTTTCAATGGGGATTTCCCCTCAGCATCAGGGTCCGTAGAGGAAACGCTACCTTCCTCCTTCAATCCCCCGACGAGACGCCAGGCTTCTGTTCTAGCCTAGACATCCCTGTTCCGGACATCACCACCTGGGCAAACTCTAAACCGGTGGACCTCTACCTGCCCCAGCTGAAAAACGGTCCCTGGATTCCAAGACCCCAGAGGAAACGACGCCCGAGACCACTACAGGACACAGCCGCGGTCCACACTCCACCGAGACACTGTACCTACCCAGACCCTACCTCTGGCGACTTATCTAGACCACAGAACTCCCCACGATGAGGACCTTCTATTTTTATTGTCTCAGTTTTTATTTTTATTTTTATTTTTATTTATTTTTTATTTTTGAAAAGAACGATCTTTTCCGGATGAACAAGTAGCCCAGACCCGGGCCCCTTCCTTCAAAGGACTGACGTATTGTCCCCTTTTATGTACATTTTGGATAGATTTAAGTATTCATACGCGATATGTCTATATACTCATAATCTCAGGGCTCTGTTGGACCCCCAACAAAGTTAAAGTGCTGATAAGTCTCTTATTAATCTAAGCTAAGACACGGCCAAAGGGAGGGATCTCTTTTTGGATACCACCCGCAACCATGGTTGTTAACACTGCCCCCACAGTGTGTATCTGTGCCACTGTACATATGGTGTGCTCCTGGAGCTCAGACCCTGAGCCTCGGAAGCGGACCATAGGCGCCTGTACCCCTTGTGCCAAGGGCATTGCCCGAGGTGTACCCCCGAACCTAAATTTCCCAAGTTTAGTATCCCTCTGTTGTTTAAACCCCCTGCTGTTTCTCACTCTGGTGCGAACTCTAAAATACACTAACAAATCGCCCCCTATCTCATTCCATGGCTATCCCTGACCTGCAGAATGTAATTGTTACATCTATAAATGCCAAAGGCCTCAACATCCCCTCCAAGAGGTCCAGACTATTTGGGGAACTACGAGCCCTGAAAACATCCATAGCACTGGTCCAGGAAACACATTTCAAACTATCTAAACCACCACAGCTGGTAGATAGAGTTTTCACACACTCCTATCACTCATATTCTCCTTTTAAAAAAACCAAGGGTGCAGCTATCCTAATATCTAAGCACCTACCATTCACGTTTCAGGAGTCTAGAACTGATAATGAAGGTAGAGTGATATTCGTGAAAGGCAGAATAGGCACCAATATAGTTACCATTGGAAATGTTTACTCCCCTAATGTAGACCAACATAAATTCATGTGTTCTATCCTTTCAGAGTACGCTGAGTTCCTGGAAGGGATCATAATCCTGGGTGGTGACCTGAATATGGTTTTGGACCCTCTGCTGGACTCCTCCACCGGGGCGACCCATGTGCGCTACTCGAGGATCAAGCAAGTTAAAAAACTCCTACATAAAACACAACTAGTAGATGCCTGGCGAACATTACACCCCCCCCCCAAACCAAAGACTACACCTATTACTCCCCCCCACACACCCGATATTCCAGGATAGATCACATCTTTATCTCCCATAGACATCTTGATATGGTTAAATTTGCTAACATAGGCTCCATTACCTGGAGCGACCATGCCCCTGTGTCCCTGACCCTTAATATCCCTTCCCTACCAAAACGTTCCCCCAATTGGAGGGTGAACGAAAATATTCTTAAAAATCCCACCCATATAGAAAAGCTGACAGACACCCTACAACACTACTTCAAAGAAAATACTACCCCTGAGTGTACAATCCCGGTGATTTGGGAAGCCCATAAGGCTGTAATCAGAGGCCACCTCATAAGTGCAGCATCATATGAAAAAAAAAAGCACAGGGTGGCTATGTCACAGTTATTGTCCCAAATTGCAGCACTGGAGGTGCGACATAAACTCTCCCTTTCAAGACCTGAATACCAGTCTCTTCTTTCTTTACGAGCACAACTGGCAACGCTATGTACGCAAGCCACACAACGCTCGTTTTTGTTGGCAAAGAGTGGTATGTACGAGCACGGCAATAAGCCAGGCAGGTACCTAGCCAAGGCATTGAAAGCAAGACAAGCAACCACTTTCATATCCAAAATCAAGGGAACTCAAACACGTATTGTGCACACAACAGAGCAGATTTCCGAGACTTTTCGACTATACTACCAGGGTCTTTATAATCTACACAACTCAGAACACCCTCCATCCCCCTCCATGAACAAGAATATTCACGATTATTTAACTACCCACTGTAGTACTAAGATATCTGGAATGGAGGGAGACTCCTTGGATGAACCCATCTCTCTGGATGAGGTGATGGCGGCAATCAAGGACTCCCCTACTGGAAAGAGCCCCGGACCTGATGGCCTGACACTCCCGTATTATAAATTATTTTCTCAGATTCTGGCCCCTCGGTTGGTGCTTATGTTTAATTCACTAGCTGAGGGGTCAAGTCTGCCTCCCCAAGCCCAAGAAGCCCATATTACAGTAATACCCAAGCCTGGGAAGGATCCGACCCTATGTGCCAGTTACCGCCCCATTTCATTGTTAAACACAGGTGTTAAAATATTGGCAAAAATCCTGGCTAACCGCCTTCGGCCCTATCTACCATCACTTATCAAACGAGATCAAGTGGGTTTTATTCCGGGACGGGAAGCCAAGGATAGTACTACCAGAATAGTTAATTTGGTGCATCGGGCCCGACCCACCCCAACGATTTTGTTATCAATAGATGCCGAGAAGGCGTTCGATAGGGTCAACTGGGCCTTCCTGTTCGCATCCCTTAGACATGTGGGTTTGAGACCAAACATGATACGGTGGATAGAAGCACTATACAATAAGCCAGTTGCTAGAATCCGCATTAACGGGATGTTGTCGGGCCCAGTGACCCTATCGAACGGTACAAGACAGGGATGCCCCCTTTCGCCTTTACTGTTTGTCTTAGTCATGGAACCATTTCTGGAAGCTATTAGATCTAACCCAGATATACATGGGCTCCAAATGGGGCCACACACCCATAAGGTCTCGGCGTTCGCGGACGATCTACTTTTTATTGTGACTGACCCCCACACCTTCCTGCCCAATATTGTCAGAGAAATGGAGGTCTTCTCTAAACTGTCGTACTTTAAGGCTAACCTGTCTAAATCAGAAATTCTTAATCTCTCACTGACACCGGCAGCCGAGACCCTTTTAAAAGGTTCTTTCCCATTTCGCTGGGCAACCGACTTCATCAAATATTTAGGGACCTCCATCCCAAGTGATCTATCCCAACTGTTTCACTTAAACTTCCCCCCCCTACTACGAAATTTAAAATTGGACATGGCCAAATGGTCTACTAAGTTCATTACATGGTTCGGCAGAATTGGAGTGGTGAAAATGAATATTCTACCTAGAATTTTATATATATTGCAGGCGCTTCCTATCACCCTGCCTGCCAACTATATCACTGAAATTAAACAGCTCATAACCCGCTATGTGTGGGGATCCTCGCATCCAAGATTGGGATACGAGTATCTCACCAGACATAAGCTGAGGGGGGGAGTATCCTTGCCAGATTTATCACTTTATCACAAAGCAACTCATTTGGCCAGAGTGGTTGCTTGGACACGTCCCTCCCCTAAGCTTTGGGTGTCGGCGGAACAAGAGGGACTGAGTGTCCCAATCCCGGTGGCAGCTTGGGTCCCAAGGACACAAGAACTAATAATTTCATTAGACCACCCCACGGTCCCTCCGACACTGGCCGTATGGCAGAACTTGGCGGACCGATATGGTCTACGACAGACCCCTTCTCCACTAACTTCTCTTATTTTTAATTCTCATTTTCCCCCCGGTTTTAATGTCCAACAAATACGTGATCTTTTACCTGAGGAAGTGAGATACCCAAGGTTAGGACATATCATGAAAGAGGGAAATATGACTCCATACAACGACTTGGCACCTGATAGACCCAAGGACGGAATGCGATCCCACACTTACAGACAACTGCACCACTATGTCTCCTCACTTCTCAAATCAAAGAAATACCCCGACACACTAACCTCTTTTGAGGCGCTATGCCACAAGGAAGACCCGCCTACGAGACTCATCTCCCACATATACGAATTACTGATACACTCACAATCCAGTTCGAAACCTTATTACGTCAGGCAATGGGAGAGGGATGCACACATTACCTTTACAGACACCCAATGGACAAAAATTTCCCTCTTAATACATAAGTGCACGCCATACTCACTGGCACAGGAGAATTCATATAAAATATTCACCAGGTGGTATAGAGTTCCTTCGGTGCTACATAAGCAATACCCAGGGACTCCAGATATTTGCTGGCGCTGCAAACAGGGTAGAGGGGACTTCATACATATCTGGTGGAGCTGCCATCTACTCAAACCATTCTGGGACTTAGTCGTAAGAGTCTTGGTAGCAGTAGACGACCCTGAATTTGACCCCGACCCCCTGCGAATACCTACAAACACTCCCTAACACCTCCCCTATTGAATGCAGCTAAAATGCTCATCCCAAGGCTCTGGAAACAGCCCCGGTCCCCGACTTGTGCTGAATGGGTCGCCTCGGTGGAGCAGGTCAGGAAGATGGAAGACTTGCTGGCTACCTCTAAAGGTGAAGGCTTAGCCTCCGGCTCCAAATGGTCCCCATGGGTCATGTACCTGGAATCTGATCCGTTTCTTCAGACTTTGTCTGCAATGCCCCATACACTGTTATAAATGCAGTTTTTTCTTATGATGGATATGAAAGATCACAGATGCCGATACAGTACGAGATATGGTCGACTATAAAATGTATGAGGTAATACATGGAAGGTAGATAATCTGTACTCCGTTCCCCTACGCGCCGAGTGTATCCCTTTCCCCATCCCCCTACTTTCCCTTACCCTCCCCAACTCTCCCAATTATCAGTTTTCCCCTTTATCCAATCCATTTGTTTTTTGGTTCTGTTGTTAGTCTCATCAATTTTGTATTCCAGGACAAAATATGTAGAGGAAAGGTTTTATTCTTGGTTCAGATCGGCTATTTGTTTTAGGTCATACCTATCCCTGACAATGTATATCTGATGATAGATGATTATTCATAAGACACAAAAGTATATGTTAGATATTGGATATATCTGGCCTGTTTATTATGTACAGCTGATTTGAACAGCAATGTAACAAATATTTTTTATGTAACCAACTCCTTTGAATAAAAAAAGGAAATTAAGGAGGGGCAAAAATCAAAGGGGAGACAGAAAAGGGGCAAAGAAGGTGAACATGAGAAAGAGGATAATTAAAACAAAGGAAAATTCATACTGGCCAGTTGGTAAAAAAGTGAGAGGAGCTACTAAAACGAAACCTTTTAATAAAACTGTGGCTGGAATGTGTTAGAAGCATGGTCTGAGTGAACTGTTCACAGTCTACCTAGGTGACCACAAGCTGTGCCAGTGCCATTTGGGCCTAAGACTAACAATAATTGCAAAATGATCTAGGGCAGAGTAAATATCTACCAGCCTGTAAGCCGATAGTATGAGGTCACGGGCCATAGTAACTCAATCTCAGGAAGGAGAGGTAAATGAGAGCAAGCTTCGGGCCAGTGAGATTCAGGAAGCACTAGGCCACAGAAGTAGCTAAAGTAGAGTCAGGGGATGGTCTTATTTAGTTCAGTTAGATGTGGGCAAGGTATTGGGGTGCAATCTGTAGCGCCAGTTTGTGCTCTGTTTGTAGCATTGCTGATGTGGAGTTCAGATGAGCGGAATGCGACAATTCTAAATTAGAGTACAGAGCATGCTGGCCGTAGGGGTGCTGATCCAACGTCTACCAAACCGTAGAGAAGATCCTTTTACAGCTTTCTTTGCATAAGGCATAGACACGAGAATTGCAATTAGTTGGTACCAAAGTAGGTAGCTTGGAGGCAGGAACTCACTAGTGGCGGTGGTGGGAAAGGTGGTAAGTCCTGTAACTGCCAAGGGAGCTATAGATCCAAATAGGTCAGGAAAAAAAGATAACCCCCTGGATTAGTTGGTCGTGACTGCCTGTGGTCTCTTAACTACACCTCCGAAATTGGGGGAGAAGGCACGATGGTCGAGACTCAAGGGCAAACAATGATGTGCATCAGCTGTGAAAGAGGCCCAATGGCGCATAAAGAGAGAAAAAGTTAAACAGGGCTGTATCCCTAGTCAGAACTGCAGGGAAACTGTGGAAAACCTAGAGATCATCAAGGTTCCCGGCGGGTGGATGATAATAATTGTGAGGAAGAAGGTGCCGCCATGTCATCTGTGCCACTGTAAGCACAGCTCCCTTGTAGTACCAGTGACGCCAGGGAAATGGGTGGCTCCTCTCTGGAGTATGCACTACAATAATTATGATGCACATTTATAAAAAAAAATGGCTGGATGAGCATTATGGGAGTTTCATAATTTCATATCCAGTACATATATACACAAATGTTTATAGAGCCAAATATACTTAAAGGGACTGTCTGGTGCCCAAAATGCATCTTCCAAATATTAATGCATATTAATGTGCTTTCAACGTACTTTAAAATGCATGTTTTACATTTTGCATTGCTTAAAATATAAAATACTTACAGCTAGAAAAAATTGTGAAATTACAGCAGTTTGCACGAAACAAGGACTGCCCACGCTAGCTGAGTAAAAGTAATTTCCTTTTTTTTTTTTTTGCTGCAGGAACCAATGAGAATAATGCCATTCAAATGAATGGAATATCCTGTCTCTCTAGTGATGTCATCAGACAATGTGTTGTACTGTTGAGAGATCCTACTGTGTGCAAGAGCAAGGTCACTCATGGGCCACTCAATAGACTCAACTTGAGGTATAGTGACTATATGAAAAAAAACTTTATATGCTCAGTGTCTATATAATCATTGCTGCTGCACCTGCAGTAAACATGCAGAGTAATCACTGGGGGAGGGCTTGAGTCAAATATTAAAAATATCATTTATACAGAATGCCTGCATCAAATCACACAGGGATAAAAGCCTGTGCATTATACAAGCAGTGATCTTCATCCTGCACCAAAGTGAGTTTAGGGACTAGACTGTCCCTTTAATAGGGAGTCAGTGAAATGGAACTTCATTAGAATTCTATGTTAATCAAAATAATTAGAAGTCAGCAACAGGGATTTGGAGCCATGGCTCCCTGGCCATAATCCATGCATCTTTGTGTATTTATAGCTATTGATATGTATTTATATGATGTCAAAGACAAGGGTCTTTCTGAGATCTACAGATGTCTCTCTCTGTATGATGTACAGTTACCCATCTTTATATGAGGCATAGTTTTGTATAACTACAAGATGTGCAGTTAGTTACCTCTCTTTACAGGAGGCATAGCTCTCTATCTCTGCAAGATTTACAGTTATTACTCTGTCTTCTGTAAAATGCAGTCATTTCTTTATAAAATGTATGGATATATAGCTTTGTGTAAGATGTACAGACTCGGCCTCCAAGATGCTCCTCTGTATTTGATGTAGTTATATCACTGTTTCCTCTATAAAATGTAATCTCTATATATAAGATACACAGCTGTCTAGCTATCTACCTTCTGTAAGTTGTAGCTACCTCTCTATAATATATATCGCTATCTATCTGCATTTGATACAGTTCCACACAAAAGGTTACTCTACAGATTGAGAGAAATAGGCTTGGGGGGCAAATGTATGTATTTGGATTGAAAATTGGCTTAAAGATAGAATGCAGAGAGTTGTTGTAAACGGACAATCCTCAAACTGGACCAGGGTATTAGGCGCAGTACTTCAGGGGTATGTTTTAGGCCCTCTTATTTTTCATTTGTTTATTAATGATCTCCCAAGGTGTGCTGAGAGCCATGTCTGTGTTTGCTGATAACTAACAACATTAGGTAAGGTAATACAGACTAACCTTGATGTTTGTTCTTTATAGGAAGATTTGCACAGAGTGGAGGACTGGGCAATCAAGTGGTAAATTAGGTTTAGTTTAGACAAATGTAAAGTTATGCATTATGGGAAAGAAAATAACAAATCAACATATACTTTAAATTATATCTCTCTGGTAAAAACTACTAATGAAAAGGATTTAGGAATAATTGTAGATTATGGATTTAGCGACCGTGCTCAATGCCAGTCAGCAGCAGCTAGGGCCAATAACATACTGGCATGTATAAAACAGGGTATGGATTCAGGGGAGGAGGATATCATCTTGCTGCTTTACAAGTCAATGGTAAGTAGAAAAAAAGGCATCTCAGAGGGGACAGGATTACATTATCATTAGTGTTTATCATTTTTTCTCAATGAAAAATTAATGTGGCCCATGAACACATAAATTTCAGGTGAAGTGGCCCACTGCAAAAAAACTTGGACACCCCTGATCTACAAGATGCACAGCTATCTATCTATCTGTCTTCTGTAAGATGCAGCTACCTCTCTATAAGATATACAGCTATCTATCTATTTGTCTTCTGTAAGATGCAGCTACCTCTCTATAAGATATACAGCTATCCGTCCCTCTGCCTTCTGTAAGATGGAGCTACCTCTCTATAAGATATAAGATATCAGTCTCTCTGCCTTCTGTAAGATGCAGCTACCTCTCTATAAGATATACAGCTATCCGTCTCTCTGCCTTCTGTAAGATGCAGCTACCTCTCTATAAGATATACAGCTATCTGTCCCTCTGCCTTCTGTAAGATGCAGCTACCTCTCTATAAGATATACAGCTATCCGTCTCTCTGCCTTCTGTAAGATGCAGCTACCTCTCTATAAGATATACAGCTATCCGTCTCTCTGCCTTCTGTAAGATGCAGCTACCTCTCTATAAGATATACAGCTATCCATCTCTCTGCCTTCTGTAAGATGCAGCTACCTCTCTATAAGATATACAGCTATCCGTCTCTCTGCCTTCTGTAAGATGCAGCTACCTCTCTATAAGATATACAGCTATCCGTCTCTCTGCCTTCTGTAAGATGCAGCTACCTCTCTATAAGATATACAGCTATCTGTCCCTCTGCCTTCTGTAAGATGCAGCTACCTCTCTATAGGATATCCAGCTATCCGTCTCTCTGCCTTCTGTAAGATGCAGCTACCTCTCTATAAGATATACAGCTATCTGTCCCTCTGCCTTCTGTAAGATGCAGCTACCTCTCTATAAGATATACAGCTATCTATCTATTTGTCTTCTGTAAGATGCAGCTACCTCTCTATAAGATATACAGCTATCCGTCTCTCTGCCTTCTGTAAGATGCAGCTGCCTCTCTATAAGATATACAGCTATCCGTCTCTCTGCCTTCTATAAGATGCAGCTACCTCTCTATAAGATATACAGCTATCCGTCTCTCTGCCTTCTATAAGATGAAGCTACCTCTCTATAAGATATACAGCTATCCGTCTCTCTGCCTTCTATAAGATGCAGCTACCTCTCTATAAGTTATACAGCTATCCGTCCCTCTGCCTTCTGTAAGATGCAGCTACCTCTCTATAAGATATACAGCTATCCGTCTCTCTGCCTTCTATAAGATGCAGCTACCTCTCTATAAGTTATACAGCTATCCGTCTCTCTGCCTTCTGTAAGATGCAGCTACCTCTCTATAAGATATACAGCTATCTATCTATCTGCCTTCTGTAAGATGCAGCTGCCTCTCTATAAGATATACAGCTATCCGTCTCTCTGCCTTCTGTAAGATGCAGCTACCTCTCTATAAGATATACAGCTATCCGTCTCTCTGCCTTCTGTAAGATGCAGCTACCTCTCTATAAGATATACAGCTATCCGTCTCTCTGCCTTCTGTAAGATGCAGCTACCTCTCTATAAGATATACAGCTATCTGTCCCTCTGCCTTCTGTAAGATGCAGCTACCTCTCTATAGGATATACAGCTATCCGTCTCTCTGCCTTCTGTAAGATGCAGCTACCTCTCTATAAGATATACAGCTATCCGTCTCTCTGCCTTCTGTAAGATGCAGCTACCTCTCTATAAGATATACAGCTATCCGTCTCTCTGCCTTCTGTAAGATGCCGCTACCTCTCTATAAGATATACAGCTATCCGTCTCTCTGCCTTCTGTAAGATGCAGCTACCTCTCTATAAGATATACAGCTATCCGTCTCTCTGCCTTCTGTAAGATGCAGCTACCTCTCTATAAGATATACAGCTATCTGTCCCTCTGCCTTCTGTAAGATGCAGCTACCTCTCTATAAGATGCAGCTACCTCTCTATAAGATATACAGCTATCCGTCTCTCTGCCTTCTGTAAGATGCAGCTACCTCTCTATAAGATATACAGCTATCCATCTCTATGCCTTCTGTAAGATGCAGCTACCTCTCTATAAGATATACAGCTATCCGTCTCTCTGCCTTCTGTAAGATGCAGCTACCTCTCTATAAGATATACAGCTATCCGTCTCTCTGCCTTCTGTAAGATGCAGCTACCTCTCTATAAGATATACAGCTATCCGTCTCTCTGTCTTCTGTAAGATGCAGCTACCTCTCTATAAGATATACAGCTATCCGTCTCTCTGCCTTATGTAAGATGCAGCTACCTCTCTATAAGATATACAGCTATCCGTCTCTCTGCCTTCTGTAAGATGCAGCTACCTCTCTATAAGATATACAGCTATCCGTCTCTCTGCCTTCTGTAAGATGCAGCTACCTCTCTATAAGATATACAGCTATCCGTCTCTCTGTCTTCTGTAAGATGCAGCTACCTCTCTATAAGATATACAGCTATCCGTCTCTCTGCCTTCTGTAAGATGCAGCTACCTCTCTATAAGATATACAGCTATCCGTCTCTCTGCCTTCTGTAAGATGCAGCTACCTCTCTATAAGATATACAGCTATCCGTCTCTCTGCCTTCTGTAAGATGCAGCTACCTCTCTATAAGATATACAGCTATCCGTCTCTCTGCCTTCTGTAAGATGCAGCTACCTCTCTATAAGATATACAGCTATCCGTCTCTCTGCCTTCTGTAAGATGCAGCTACCTCTCTATAAGATATACAGCTATCCGTCTCTCTGCCTTCTGTAAGATGCAGCTACCTCTCTATAAGATATACAGCTATCCGTCTCTCTGCCTTCTGTAAGATGCAGCTACCTCTCTATAAGATATACAGCTATCCGTCTCTGTGCCTTCTATAAGATATACAGCTATCCGTCTCTGTGCCTTCTGTAAGATGCAGCTACCTCTCTATAAGATATACAGCTATCCGTCTCTCTGCCTTCTGTAAGATGCAGCTACCTCTCTATAAGATATACAGCTATCCGTCTCTCTGCCTTCTGTAAGGTGCAGCTACCTCTCTATAAGATATACAGCTATCCGTCTCTCTGCCTTCTGTAAGATGCAGCTATCTCTCTATAAGATATACAGCTATCCGTCTCTCTGCCTTCTGTAAGATGCCGCTACCTCTCTATAAGATATAAGATATCAGTCTCTCTGCCTTCTGTAAGATGCAGCTACCTCTCTATAAGATATACAGCTATCCGTCTCTCTGCCTTCTGTAAGATGCAGCTACCTCTCTATAAGATATACAGCTATCCGTCTCTCTGCCTTCTGTAAGATGCAGCTACCTCTCTATAAGATATACAGCTATCCGTCTCTCTGCCTTCTGTAAGATGCAGCTACCTCTCTATAAGATATACAGCTATCCGTCTCTCTGCCTTCTGTAAGGTGCAGCTACCTCTCTATAAGATATACAGCTATCCGTCTCTCTGCCTTCTGTAAGATGCAGCTACCTCTCTATAAGATATACAGCTATCCGTCTCTCTGCCTTCTGTAAGATGCAGCTACCTCTCTATAAGATATACAGCTACCTCTCTATAAGATATAAGATATCAGTCTCTCTGCCTTCTGTAAGATGCAGCTACCTCTCTATAAGATATACAGCTATCCATCTCTCTGCCTTCTATAAGATGCAGCTACCTCTCTATAAGATATACAGCTATCCGTCTCTCTGTCTTCTGTAAGATGCAGCTACCTCTCTATAAGATATACAGCTATCTATCTATCTGTCTTCTGTAAGATGCAGCTACCTCTCTATAAGATATACAGCTATCCGTCTCTCTGCCTTCTGTAAGATGCAGCTACCTCTCTATAAGATATACAGCTATCCGTCTCTCTGTCTTCTGTAAGATGCAGCTACCTCTCTATAAGATATACAGCTATCCGTCTCTCTGCCTTCTGTAAGATGCAGCTACCTCTCTATAAGATATACAGCTATCCGTCCCTCTGCCTTCTGTAAGATGCAGCTACCTCTCTATAAGATATACAGCTATCCGTCCCTCTGCCTTCTGTAAGATGCAGCTACCTCTCTATAAGATATACAGCTATCTATCTATCTGTCTTCTGTAAGATGCAGCTACCTCTCTATAAGATATACAGCTATCCGTCTCTCTGCCTTCTGTAAGATGCAGCTACCTCTCTATAAGATATACAGCTATCCGTCCCTCTGCCTTCTGTAAGATGCAGCTACCTCTCTATAAGATATACAGCTATCCGTCTCTCTGTCTTCTGTAAGATGCAGCTACCTCTCTATAAGATATACAGCTATCTATCTATCTGTCTTCTGTAAGATGCAGCTGCCTCTCTATAAGATATACAGCTATCTGTCCCTCTGCCTTCTGTAAGATGCAGCTACCTCTCTATAAGATATACAGCTATCCGTCTCTCTGCCTTCTGTAAGATGCAGCTACCTCTCTATAAGATATACAGCTATCCGTCTCTCTGCCTTCTGTAAGATGCAGCTACCTCTCTATAAGATATACAGCTATCCGTCTCTCTGCCTTCTGTAAGATGCAGCTACCTCTCTATAAGATATACAGCTATCCGTCCCTCTGCCTTCTGTAAGATGCAGCTACCTCTCTATAAGATATACAGCTATCCGTCTCTCTGCCTTCTGTAAGATGCAGCTACCTCTCTATAAGATATACAGCTATCCGTCTGTCTGCCTTCTATAAGATGCAGCTACCTCTCTATAAGATATACAGCTATCCGTCTCTCTGCCTTCTGTAAGATGGAGCTACCTCTCTATAAGATATACAGCTATCCGTCTCTCTGCCTTCTGTAAGATGCAGCTACCTCTCTATAAGATATACAGCTATCCGTCTCTCTGCCTTCTGTAAGATGCAGCTGCCTCTCTATAAGATATACAGCTATCTGTCCCTCTGCCTTCTGTAAGATGCAGCTACCTCTCTATAAGATATACAGCTATCTGTCCCTCTGCCTTCTGTAAGATGCAGCTGCCTCTCTATAAGATATACAGCTATCTGTCCCTCTGCCTTCTGTAAGATGCAGCTACCTCTCTATAAGATATACAGCTATCCGTCTCTCTGCCTTCTGTAAGATGCAGCTACCGCTCTATAGGATATACAGCTGTCTCTCCTAATAAAACATACAGCTCTCTCTCTCTCTGTAAGATGCTACTTTGTATAAGATACAGTAACCTCTCTACAAGATATAGAGAGATACCTACAAGATATACATTTACTGTATCTGTCCTCTACATATCTTTATATCTTTTGACCTGATATAACCCCCTTTTCCCTCTTTATAAGAGACCTCTATCTGTAGCTTAGTACATAATGCTGTAATGCTTTCGGTAAACTTTCCCAGTCCTGTTTTACTCCCTCTTCCAAGAAAATGCACCAGTGCCGTTCCTGGATCTATAAAATCATCCATGGCATGTATTTCTCAATGCTCCCTGACATAATATGTCCCTCCAGGCCAGTATTTCGCTGGGATTAATTGCCCACCCCCACACGCACTGACAAACAGTCTGCTCCTTGCTCTGGATTAATCCGATGAGCAATCATGACCAATTATTTTGACAGGGACCCTTCTCAGTATTCTGCAAGAGGCTGATCCTATTACAGACATAATAAGTGCCTTACGCAAAAACAAATTAAATGTGTGTCACAGGAAATAAACACAGATTTATGAAGGCGGGAATATAATACAAAAAACACCGCTACGTATACTAGTTTCCATGGTACAGAATAAAGTCAGGGGCGACAGTAAGCTACTTTTTATATAGTTTGCCATCCTATTATTTAGTTTGCCATCCTATTATATAGTTTGCCATCCTATTATATAGTTTGCCATCCTATTATATAGTTTGCCAGTATATTCTGAAAAGTACAAAATATACTGGTAAAAAATGAATGGAGCACTGCAAATTAAAATAAAATGTTGGGCTGGCCAGCGGGAGCCAGGCAGAAGATTTTGAAAACACAGTGTCCTTTTTTTAGAGACATAAATAAATTATTGTGTGAAGAACTATAAGAAATCCTAAGGGCCAGCAGTCAGCTAAATGTCTCCTAGGGTTTGTCCAGCTCCCAATAAAGAAATACTTCAGATTTTTTGTTATTCTTGGTGGAAATGAACTGTATATTGCATTTAAAGGCACTGTATCACCTGAACATTGCTTTTCCAGTGCACAAAGAGCATAAAAAATGATTGAGAATGATCTATACATTGTATTAGCAAAACTGCAAGCAAATGCCTAAATTAGGAGGAAAATGGGTTTTAAATATGTCTGTGGAGTCTCCTGCTTATGACATCACCTGTGGCACGGTATGCAAATGAACGGCTTTTCAATGGAAAATGTGTAATTTGCATACCGTGCCACATATGATGTCATAAGCAGGAGACTCCACACACACATTTAAAACATATTTTTCTCCTCATTTAAGCATTTAGAAATACCCCAAAAAAGGAGCGCAATAGTGACTCAAAGAGTAAATAAAATGGTTGGAAAAAAATAATAAAAAACAATACTACTGTTTATATTTCAGCAACTTGGTTTACTTGAAAAAAAAAAATGAAAATAGGCAAATCATAGTGTTTTCCATATAAAATTGAAAGTGCATCAAATAAAACAGGCGACAAGAAATGTAATCAATTTAAGCATTTGCTTGCAATTTTGCTAACACAATGTAAAGATCTTTTTTTTTTTTTGTTCCACATGCACAGTAAAAACAATGTTCAGGTGATACCGTCCCTTTAAGCCAGAACCTGACATTTATGTATAGTCCAACAGGCCAATTCAGATGCACCCTGGTTATTTTTAGAAGCCAGTGAACCCCCCCAAAAAAACTTTATGCGCCATCAGTGGGGATTTTAAGCTCCCTGACTCCAGGGATGTACAAAGCCCTGATATAATTAGTCTGTCCCTCCTGGAATATAACGAGGTCCTGGTAGTTCTATAGGGTTGTCACCTTTTCTACCCAAAAAAAATACCAACGTGGCTATTGCCTCCATAGACTTAACATTGGCAGCAAGCCATTTTTTTTTACTTGTCTGCCGGTAAAGTACTGGCTGGGTGGAAACCCTATAGTTAAAACACTGGTCTCTAGCAGCATCAGACTCCTACTTAAGAAAGATGTCCCTCTTATCATGAAATTCTTAGTTAAAAAAAATAAAATGCTGCCCTGGCACGCATATAGTTAAAAAAAATAAAAATAAATTCAGTCCCTTCTATATCCAGGGGGACTATTTTAATGTGCCTGTATACATCGGTATCCTGCCACTGTTGATTTTGACTCTAATCTCTACTAGTCCATGAAGACTTTTTGCCATTTCTTTCAATATACCTGCCCTGGCTTTCTAACAGCCATGTCCATTTCGATAAAGAAAGGTCGACTCCCATGACCCTCTGCCACTAATACAACCAAATAATCGATGATGAAGATAGTTTCAAAGAAGCAGTATTACAATACATTATAGTTCCAACAATTTACGTAGAGCTAGATACAATGTACAGAGGGGGGCGACATACTATGTTAGACCCAACAGAGACAGACTGATATTTGAGCCCTGCTCACAGAGCTTACGATCTAAGAATATAGGAATTTAACATCCCACTTTTGGAACGTTGTTCTGAAGGATGCAAGATTTCATAAAATTGAGTTCTGAAAGCCCCCCTAACAGTGCAGGTTGTCAGTATATCGCCCAAAACATTCCCAGGTGGTAGATTAATTAGCACAGGTGGCTGGGGGGGGGGGGATTCCGAATGATTGAGTTGCTAATTGAAAGACTTGAGCTGGTATGTCATCTTAACATGTATAGCTTGGAGGAAAGACGTAACAGGGGGGATATGATAGAAACATTTAAATACATAAAGGGAATCAACACAGTAAAGGAAGAGAGTATATTTAAAAGAAGAAAAACTACCACAACTAGAGGACATAGTCTTAAATTAGAGGGACAACGATTTAAAAGTAATATCAGGAAGTATTACTTTACTGAGAGGGTAGTGGATGCGTGGAATAGCCTTCCAGCAGAAGTGGTAGAGGTAAACACCGTCAAGGATTTTAAGCATGCGTGGGATAGACACACGGCTATCCTAGCTATAAGACCGGGAACGGGGGACTAATAAAAGTATTTAGAACATTGGGCAGACTAGATGGACCGAATGGTTCTTATCTGCCGACACATTCTATGTTTCTTTGTTTCTATGGTATCACAATATCCGAAAAATCAGAGGACATAGAGAAGAAGTAAATGTCTTGCCGTCTCTTCGTCTGTATAATAATAATTAGCCCTTTTTTTACAGGTCACATATAACTTTTGCAGGCTGTCTTGCAGTATGTAGAAGTCATATGTGACCAAAAGGAAATAAATGAACGAATCCTCGTGGTTCTGTGGGATCCACGACTTGATTAGGTCATTGATTTCTGTCTGGTCACATATGACTTCTACATACTGCAAAGCAGGCTGCAAAAAGTTATATGTGGCCGATACAAAATGGCCGACGTGGCCCCCTTACTCATGATGTATTACAAACCTGCAAACGTTTGAGTATACTGTCTGTAGAGGAGCAAAGGGTGTGGTGGGGGTGGCGGATTCAGGGTACGGGATAGAGATTTTAACACAATTAAACCCCTCTCTGTTTTATAGTATGTTTTATAGCGATGAGAAGACTTTAGAGAACACGTCACACGTCTCCAAGAGGAGTGGATTTGTAATGTGTTAAAACATGAAGAATAATTAGTCCCCTCTGGCCCACAATAAAACCAGCCCTTTAATTTGTTAGACATGTGGTTAATATCATGACAATATGTTCCTATGCTGAAAGACCACCTTAGCTCATTAATTATGGCAAGGTCATTTGGCGACAGCCCTGAAGCAATTGCAATCCTGATTACAACTGGACGTGTGGGAGAGAAATCATTTTCCACAGGAACAAAGTTTCCCTATAAACGCAGAGCTATACAGTCTGCACAATCTAGAATGCAAGCTCTGTGGGGCAGGGTTGCCTTATTTAAAAGGACTGTATCAGCTAAACATTGTTTTTTTTACAGTGAATGTAGAAAAAAGATCTATACTTTGTATTAGTAAAATTGCAAGTAAATGTTTAGGGGCTAAATGTGTTTTAAATATGTCTGTGGAGTCTCCTGCTTATGACATCATCTGTGACTAGGGTTGCCACCTTTTCTTCAAAAAAATACCGGCCTTGGTACTCTCTCCATAGACTTAACATTGGCCTGGAGCCAATTTTTTACCGGCCAGGTGGCAACCCTATCTGTGGCGTGATATGCAAATTACACATTCCCCAGGGAAAGGCAGTTCATTTGCATATAAAGCCACAGGTGATGTCATAAGCAGGTGACTCCACGGACACATTTAAAACACATTTAGCCCCTAAACATTTACTTGCAATTTTACTAATACAAAGTATTAGAGTATGCAATCTGGCTGCTAGAGTAAGGGCTGAGGGTACAATCTGTGTGCCGAGCAAGGGATGAGGATACAATCTGGTAGCTAAGCAAGCATCGAGGATGCAATTTTGGTGCTGAGCAACTGTTAGGTATGCAATCTGGGTGCTTAGCAAGTGCTGGGGGTGCAATCTGGTTGCTTAGCAAGTGCTGGGGATGCAATCTGGGTGCTTAGCAAATGCTAGGGATGCAATCTGGGTGCTTAGCAAGTGCTGGGGGTGCAATCTGGATGCTTAGCAAGTGCTGGGGATACAATCTGGGTGCTGAGCAAGTGCGGTGGATGAAATCTGGGTGCTGAGCAAGTACTTTAGGCAAATTTCACAACTCTTAGAAATATGGCTATTCAATATCCATGATTTTGGGTCCAAACTTCAGACCGGCAGTTCAGACCATTTGGAAACTGGAGCATCAGAGGCGCTCGGATCAGGACATTTTTGCAATGAAAAGCATAGATTTATGGCTACCCAATATTTTTATATAAGTATTTTTAAATTTTAATAAAACATATTTTTATATTTTATGTAATTTCCTTTATTTTTATGTACTTAATTATTATTATTTTTTTTTTACAGATTTTTATTTTATTAGACTTCGGACCATTTTGGGAGAACTTCGGCTATTTCGGCTATAGCTGAAGTCTTCCCACTGACTTTTATGGGAGGGTTTTGGCTATATATTTATAAAACTGTCTATCTGATTAAAGAACCTATAAAACTTTCCTTCTTTAGAATATCAATCAATATTTCTAACCTGTATTGCCTATTCATTTCGCAAATCATCCTATATATGTTTTCATAGAAAACAAGGAAATTTGTAAGTGACTCCAAACTTTCGAACAGTGCTGTAATAAATGAAATAAAAATCTACACAGAGAGTTGACCTTTGGTGAGTTCATCCAATATTTTTATGTACCCTTGGTAGGATAATGACCTAAAACACTGCTGTCCAACTGGTGGACTGTGAGCCAGGTGTGGCCCTCAGGGCCTTTTTGTGTGGCCCCTATCCTGGCTATGGTATTACCTCATAAAATTAATGTCTGGCCAAATTAACTTTTTCCATAATATAGTAAGGTGCACAAAATTGCCCTAAAAATACATATAATTAGACTAAATCTCAAAGAGAAGGTCTCAAATACAAGGATTTGAAGATATGTAAATTAAGCTTACCTTCACTGCTTCGCCATGGCTTACTTTGTCTAGAGACCGGCCATTGGCTTTCAAAATCTGGTCTCCAACCTTTAATCCTTCCTCTTCCGCCAGGGAACCAGGTTCTACAAGTGAAACGTAGATGCCAATTCCATGTTCCACGCCACCACGGATACTGAATCCGAGACCCTCTTGGCTCCTGTTCCTTTTTAGTATCACTTGTCGGACTTCGCTTGTAGTGGTCCCAGAAGCTGAGTTGCTGAAACCTGGTGGCACGGAGTGGTGTGGAGTCCCAGGGCTAACATTGGATCCAAATGTTTGGTTGTTAAATAGAGGTGCTGCCTCGGGCACTGGAGTATTGAAGGTAGACACTGTCCCTGGTACTGTCATCCGCAAGGCTGGAGCTGTCCCTGGTACTGAAGCATTGAAGGCAGAAGCTGTCCCTGATATTGGGATACTAAAGGCAGGAGATGACCCTTGGATTGGGTTGTTGAAGGCAGAAGCTGTCCCTGATATTGTGCTGTATCCGGAAACATCGGATAGGGCACCACCATAACCAGACGACCCAGTAGGCAAATCCTTTAGATACAGACCCTCAGAGGTATACTGGTCGAAGAGCAGTTGGTCTGAACGTGGGATAACAAGGCGCAGCATGGGGAATAGCTGTCTCTGGTCCTGGGGACGCAGTATAAGGCGCAGAGTTCTCACCAGGTCGTATACGTTTCGGCGAGAGTGGTAAAGTCGCAGACAATGTAGAAGTTGTTCTCGTTCCTGGTCACTAAGCAGTCGAGTCAGGGCATTGTGCAGTCGTCGGACATTGGAGGACAGGATGCGCCCCACATCTCCAGAGCTTATTGAGCCAGAGGATGAGGAATTGATGGAGCCGCTTAGGAATTGGTGGATGGAGCCACCCGGGTATTGATGGATGAAGCCTCCTGGAAACTGGTGAATGGAGCCACCTGGAGACTGGTGCATGGAGCTCCCTGGAGTGGGATGAAGAGCTCCTGACTCAGAATTCATTGCCCCAGCACTGGGGGGGGGGGGGGGGGGGGAGGGGGAGGTCAGAGTATCTTGTGTGTGGCCGCTCTTAAGGGTCGAAGAAGTATCACGCGGCACTTCTGCATACCAGACTTTGACGCAATAATATCGGCTGGTCGGCCTAAAGAGAAAACAGATGTTTCATAATCTCTATTATTCCACTGTCCCCTTGTTAATGGTGTGTAACACATCTCCCCTGCTTAGTGTTTGGACAGACTCTACTCCGTAATACTTTGTAAGATGTTACACATAGACTTATCCCCTTATCCATTGCACCGTCTCACACTTGGGAATCTCTTAGTGTTCTACCGTCCTCTCTTGTCTTTGTAAGTCAGTGTTTAGGACTCTCTAGTTGCTCTGCCCCCCCCCCTCCCCCCCCCCCCTCCAACCCACTTTTCTCTATTTCTCAAGGTGATCCTCTGGGTCTCTTTCATTCTCTGCAGTCATTACCTTCCCTACACTCAGTGTGGTTATTAGTTCTTGCCTGTCTCATTCACATATCTTGCCTTTACAGTATCTCTCTCTGGCATCCTGTTTCTGGAAGTCTCTCTCGCTCCCACGATTTCTCTCACTGTCTCTCTGCACACCCCATCTCTAACCCTCTCTCTGCTTGTCTCACAGGCTCCTAATTCATTCCCACGGCTTTCCCCACAGCAGCAGTCTCCCCCATGTCACGCTTCAACAGTTTAACAGGTGTCACTCAGTACCTCTCTCAAATGACGTTTTCTCTCGATCTGTAAATAGATGTTACGAACTCCTGCTCTCACGCCGACTCTGTCTCTCTCAGAGGTCTCATCCTCTCTTTGCCTGTCTGTTAGTTGTCTCTCTCTGTCTGTGTGTTCCAAGGGTGACTGTCTCTGTGTTCTACCCTGGGATCTTCAAGTGTCCTGGAAGATGTTTCTCTGTTAGCTCTCTCTCTCTGCCCTGTAGGGTAGCGAATGTCGTTCACATAAGAGGTGCCTGCCTCTCTAGCACTGAATGCTTCGCTCTCTTAGTACAATGTCTCTCTCCTCCCTCTCTATGACATAGGTCTCTAACTCCATCCTGCCCCCTCACCCACTCGGACACTTCTTGCACCCACAGGTGTTTCTTTATCCCCTCCTCTCAGTTGAAGCACCTGTCACTCACAGACTGAGCCTTATCCAGCGCTGATAAAAGGAAGAAGTCCCTCTAGACTGCCTCTCTCACTGCATTGCCTTCTACACACTCTCTCAGCTAGCTGTCTCTTTCCTGCAGCATGTCTCTCGTGTCCCTGCTGTCACAGGTGTCTCTTGGTGTATCCCTTGGTCTCTCCCGGATCTGACGTGTTGCCAGTAATGTCAGCGTTGCTAGGAGACTGAGGAGACAACACTAATATACTCTGCGCTTAACTCTGCACTTTCAATTGCCATGATGCCGACACGAACTATGAGTGTGACCATCCCCTGTTATACTGCTGCATGCTAACGGTACAGCTGTACTGCACACAGGGCTTTACCCTTCATTCAGGCACCTGTACAGGACCACTGCACCTGTACCAGTGTTTAACCCTATATCAACCAGACCGCTCTATACTGACATTACACCTGTAATATACACTGTGTTTAACCCTACACAGAACAGACTGCTCTACAATTACATTACACCTGTAATGTACACAGTGTTTAACCCTTAACAGACCAGACTGCTGTATACTGACATTACACCTGTAATGCAGACACTGTTTAACCCTTTACAGAACAGGCTACTTTATTCTAACATTACATCTTTAATATACATAGTGTTTAACCCTTTACAGACCAGGCTACTTTATACTAACATTACACCTTTAATATACACAGTGTTTAACCCTTTACAGACCAGGCTACTTTATACTAACATTATACCTGTAATATACACAGCATTTAACCCTACGCAGACCAGACTGCTGTATACTGATATTACACCTGTAATAAACAGTGTTTAACCCTTTACAGACCAAGCTTCTCTATACTAACATTACACCTGTAATGTACATAGTGTTTAACCCTTTACAGACCAGGCTGCTTTATACTAACAATACACCTGTAATATGCAAAGTATTTAACCCTTTACAGACCAGGCTCCGTTATACTAACATTACACCTTTAATAAACATAGTGTTTAACCCTTTACAGACCAGGCTACTTTATACTAACATTACACCTTTAATATACATAGTGTTTAACCCTTTACAGACCAGGCTACTTTATACTAACATTACACCTTTAATATACATAGTGTTTAACCCTTTACAGACCAGGCTACTTTATACTAACATTACACCTGTAATATATATAGTGTTTAACCCTTTTCAAACCAGGCTGCTCTATACTAAAATTACACCTTTAATAAACATAGTGTTTACCCCTATACAAACATGACTGCTATATACTGACATTACACCTGTAATATACAAAGTGTTTAACCCTTTAGAAACCAGGTTGCTCTATACTAAAATTACATCTGTAATATACACACTGTTTAACCCTTAACAGACCAGCCTCCTCTATACTAACATTACACCTGTAATATATATAGTGTTTGACCCTTTTCAGACCAGACTGCTGTATACTAACATTACAACTGTTTTATACATAGTATTTAACCCTTTACAAACTAGAATGCTGTATACTGTAATTACACCTGTAATATACACATTGTTTAACCCTTTACAGACCAGGCTGCATTATACTAACATTACACCTGTAATATATATAGTGTTTAACCCTTTTCAGACCAGGCTGCTCTATACTAACATTACACCTGTAATATACACAGTGTTTAACCTTAAACAAACCAGACTGCTATATACTGACATTACACCTGTAATATACAAAGTGTTTAACCCTTTACAGATCAGGTAGCTCTATACTAAAATTACATCTGTAATATACACAGTGTTTAACTCTTTACAGACCAGGCTATAATGCTTTATACCAACATTATACCTGTAATATACACAGTGTTTAACCCTTAAAAGACTGGGCTACTCTATACTAACATTACACCTATAATATACATAGTATTTAACCCTATGCAGACTAGACTGCTGTATACTGACATTACACCTGTAATATACATAGTGTTTAACCCTTTACAGACCAGGCTGCCCTATACTAACATTATACCTGTAATGCAGACACTGTTTAACTCTATAAAAGCCAAACTACTCTATACTAACAGTATGTCTATAATTTACATTTTGTTAAGCCCATACAATGTTTTACCCTATGCAGGCCAGGTTTCTCTCTACTAACATTGCACCTGCCACATAAACCATATACGTCACAAGTTCTTAACTCATAACTCACTTGCAATTAAACATATTACATTTTGTTAACTAAATATTATCATAAAATATTAACACAAGGCGCATATGACACCAATAAGTAAGATGATTATTTTTCGCTTGCATTTTTATAATGCCCAATTCTCTAATCAGACTGGATTTGTGCATTATTTATAATTAAAATGGGCTGTGGGATTTTTATGTATGGTAATGTGCACACAGAGATGGCTTTTAGGAATATATATGCTGTGTCTTTATCCCAGCCTGTGCCCATCTCTCATGTAAACTCATTGGAATGAAGGTGAAGAAATGGAAAACATTGGAAATCAGGTGCCACAGAAAACCATGGACCATTTTACCTCCCAATTTTTATGCCTCTTTGCCAGGGCCAGATTTAAATTTGCATCGGCATAATGGAGAACGCACACTGATGAGTCAACATTCGGATGAGTAGATTGTGAACTCCAATACACCTAACTCCAATCCCAGGTCACTAATCCTAACCCTAGGCTCTAAACATAATCCAAAATAGCTAACCTCTCACCCTAAACTCAGTCCCTAGTCTATAACATTAATCCTAACCTTAAAGGGACACTCCCACCAAAAAATGAAAAGGTTTTATTTATTTTTTAATTTTGCATTGTTGATTTCAGATATTTGTTCTGTTTTTGCTACGTGAGTTTATTAAAGGGACACTACCACTTACATAAGATGTAACTAGGTAACCTGGTCATTTAAAACAAACACATATATAAATCATATGCCACTGTTTTTTTTTTTTTTAATATATATATATGATTGAATTCCTTGCATATAAAAGGAAAAATAAAATTAGGTGTTTATCTCCAGCATCCATTTTGTGAATAATTCCCATGATGCAACATCAACCAAAATCTTCCAGCCAGTATCAATTTACAACTGTGGCCAAAGCCTGCATGATGATGTCATAAAATACCCCTGCTCTCTTACTGGCTCCTGTGTATCATAGAGGGTGGGACTAGGTGGCTTTGTACAACTTTTTTTTACCTGCCTTCCAACACAAAGAGGAGATTGACCTGATCAAACAGGATCATAACTCCGCCCACTTGTGATTTAATAGTTACATTACCCTCCAATTCAATGCAAATCTATTGTCAGAATTGAGACTTATAGACTGCATTCTGTGTCCCCAGCCCCAAAGTTAGATATTAGTGCTGTAATGCCACTGGGGGGTGGCACCCAAAAACACTATATTTCACAAAATGGCGGCGCCCAGTCACACTTGTTTAGTTATGTCTTTTGTTTTTCTTACAGGACTGTATTTAATAAAATATATACCGTATCTGAAATCAACAATGGGGACACAGAATGCAGTCTATAAGTCAGAATTCTGATCATAGACTTGCATTGAATGGGAGGGTAATGTAACTATTACATCACAAAGGGGCGGAGTTATAATCCGGTTTGATCAGGTCAATCTCCTCTCTCTTCCAGAAAGATGTACTTTTTGTGTTGGTGTACACAGCCATCTAGTCCTGCCCACTAGAGAGCCAGTAAGAGAGCAGTGGTGTGTCTTATGACCTCATCATCAAGGGAGACTTGCTGGAAGATGTTGGAGAATGTTGCATCATGGGTAAAATTCACAAAATTGATGCAGGAGATAGACACCCAATTTTATTTTTACTTTTATATGCAATTAATTCAAACATGGAAAAAACAAAACAGTGGCATATGTATTATATATGTGTTTGCTTTAAATGCACATGTAATCGGTAGTGTCCTTTTAAACCCAGACCCTAGTCCTAATCTCGAACCCTAATGTCCACATCCTGACTGTGAGATTTCACATACAAAAAAATGGTTGTACACAGTGCCATGTGCAACCCTTCTTCTATATAAGTGCCGTAGATACAGACTCCACAGGTGTTTAAGAGCATGTAAATAGAAAAGGAAAGAATCAGTGTTTGCCCACTCATGTATGATTTGTTTTATTGTAGAGCTCTGTAGGGTTCCCCTCAATGAGGCCATAAAAAAGGAGGAGAATAAACAATGTTATAGATTAGCCAGTATTATCAAATCACAATGCTGTACAGGGTGAAAATGAGCAATTGTCCAAAACGGGTTGTCGTGTCACAGGTGGGCGGAGTTTCAAAGAGAAGTAAGAAATCAAGCTCCATCTCTGTAAAAACACAGCAGAGCCGCCCCCCACCATCCATGCATGAATACTGCTACCTTGATTTTAATGTAAGACCTTATATCTTTATCGCTGGGTACCCTTGTGCAGAACATAACTAAAGTGAGGCAGGCACAGAGCCAGTGCTGTATTTAAAGCGAGGCATCCTAGGCGGATGCCTAGGGCGGAAAATTTTGGGGGGCGGCAGCGCCCCCCAGCACTGAAGAAAAACAAAATTAAGAAGAAAAAAAATCAAAACAAAAATCTGGCCCTTTAAAAAAAAAAAAAAATACGCGCTTGCAGGCAGAGATGGAGGTGAGAGAGGATCGGAAGATCCCCCCTCACCTTCCCTCTGCCGGAAAGCTGCACGGGGAGCCGAACAAACAGCACAGAGAAACCTCCGTGCTGCCTGTTCGGCTCCCCGTGCAGTGTGACACGGAAGTGCCGACAGTCACGTGACCGGCGCGCTGACGTCATACGCGCGCCGGGTCACGTGACCTGTTGGCACAACCGCTTGGGAGCTGAACAGGCAGCATGAAGGAGACCATGCTGCCTGCCACTAGTCACCAGGGAAAGGTAAGTGCTGGGGAGATGGGAGGATTTGGGCACATTGGCTGGGGCTTATTAAATGGCAAATAACACTGGCATATTATTGGGCAAATTGGCTGGGGCATATTCAATGGCAAATCACACTGGCATATTATTGGGCAAATTGGCTGGGGCATACTAAATGGCAAATAACACTGGCATATTATTGGGCAAATTAGCAGAGGCATATTAAATGGCAAATCACACTGGCATATTATTGGGCAAATTGGCTGGGGCTTATTAAATGGCAAATAACACTTGCTTATTATTGGGCAAATTGGCTGGGGCATATTAAATGGCAAATCATACTGGCATATTATTGGGCAAATTGGCTGGGGCTTATTAAATGGCAAATAACACTTGCTTATTATTGGGCAAATTGGCTGGGGCATATTAAATGGCAAATCACACTGGCATAGTATTGGGCAAATTGGCTGGGGCATATTAAATGGCAAATCACACTGGCATATTATTGGGCAAATTGGCTGTGGCATATTAAATGGCAAATCACACTGGCATAGTATTGGGCAAATTGGCTGGGGCATATTAAATGGCAAATCACACTGGCATATTATTGGGCAAATTGACTGGGGCATATTAAATGGAAAATCACACTGGCATATTATTGGGAAAATTGGCTGGGGCTTATTAAATGGCAAATAACACTGGCTTATTATTGGGCAAATTGGCTGGGGCATATTAAATGGCAAATAACCCTGGCATATTATTGGGCAAATTAGCAGGGGCATTTTAAATGGAAAATAACACTGGCATATTATTGGGCAAATTAGCAGGGGCAAATTAAATGGCAAATAACACTGGCATATTATTGGGCAAATTGGCTGGGGCATATTCAATGGCAAATCACACTGGCATATTATTGGGCAAATTGGCTGGGGCATACTAAATGGCAAATAACACTGGCATATTATTGGGCAAATTAGCAGAGGCATATTAAATGGCAAATCACACTGGCATATTATTGGGCAAATTGGCTGGGGCTTATTAAATGGCAAATAACACTTGCTTATTATTGGGCAAATTGGCTGGGGCATATTAAATGGCAAATCATACTGGCATATTATTGGGCAAATTGGCTGGGGCTTATTAAATGGCAAATAACACTTGCTTATTATTGGGCAAATTGGCTGGGGCATATTAAATGGCAAATCACACTGGCATAGTATTGGGCAAATTGGCTGGGGCATATTAAATGGCAAATCACACTGGCATAGTATTGGGCAAATTGGCTTGGGCATATTAAATGGCAAATTACACTGGCATATTATTGGGCAAATTGGCTGGGGCATATTAAATGGAAAATCACACTGGCATATTATTGGGAAAATTGGCTGGGGCTTATTAAATGGCAAATAACACTGGCTTATTATTGGGCAAATTGGCTGGGGCATATTAAATGGCAAATAACCCTGGCATATTATTGGGCAAATTAGCAGGGGCATTTTAAATGGAAAATAACACTGGCATATTATTGGGCAAATTAGCAGGGGCAAATTAAATGGCAAATAACACTGGCATATTATTGGGCAAATTGTCAGGGGTATATTAAATGGCAAATAACACTGGCATATTATTGAGCACATTGGCTGGGGCTTATTAATGGCAAATAACACTGGCATATTATTGGGCAACTTGGAAGGGGCATTTTAAATGGCAAATAATACTGGCTTAATATTGGGCATTTGGCTGGGGCATATTAAATGGCAGAATAACACTGGCATATTATTGGGCAAATTGGCTGGGGAATATTAATGGCAAAATATACTGGCATAATATTGGGCAAATTGGCAGGGGCATATTCAATGGTAAATACTGGCATAATGGGCAAATTGGCTGGGGCATATTAATGGAAAATGATACTGGCATATTATTGGGCAAATTAGCTGTGGAATATTAATGGCAAATAATATTGGCAATGTGTATGTAATGGGGTGATGGAGGCATGTAAATGGGGTAAATGGGGCATGTCCTTGGTGTGCAACGTGGGTTATGGGTCATTTCGTGGGTGTGCATCGTTGATAGGGGGGGTGCCCAAAATTTGTCTGCCTAGGGCAGCACAAAACCAAGATACACCACTGCACAGAGCATGATAGAAGTGAATCACCTGGATTGAGTGATCCTCACACTTGTAAGAACACATTCTTTCCCTATATGGCAAAAAGGGGGGTGGACAGTATGGCATGATGAAAAAGTGGCTGTGGGGCATTATGATATGTGGCAGGTGCTGTGGGTATTATAACACTGCAGCTAGTGCTATGGGGCATTTTGACACTGTGGCAAGTGTAAGGCAATGTTATGCTGTGGGGCAATTTGACACTGCAGCAAGTGCTTTGGTGCATTGTGGCACTGTGGCAAGTGCTGTCGGGAAATGTGATGCTGTGGGGCAATGTGACACTGCAGTAATTGCTGTGGGGCATTATGACATTGCAGCAAAAGCTGTGAGGCATTGTGACACTGTGGCAAGTGCTGTCGGGAAATGTGACACTGCAGTAATTGCTGTGGGGCATTATGACATTGCAGCAAGAGATGTGGGGCATTATGATAATGTGGCAAGTGCATGTGGGGCAACATGAGACAATTTTTTTCGTTACTATAGGGTTGTGGCCTATAATCGAGCTAACACGGTATTCTTTTATTCATTTGTTCCATCTCGTTGGTTTCAAGAATAACACACACACAAATAATGATTGTGAAGTGTTCTTTATGTGGTGAGCATAATCAGACTAGTAATTTAACAACATGAAAAACCAAGAACTCTGGTTAACACTCGAGTTTGCTGAAGTGGCTGCCGGTGTTCTGACGAATTACTGGAGCAAATTCTCCTGCGCAATCGCAGGAGAATTTGCTCACTGCGCATGCGCAACCCACATCCCGCACACCCCCCGCACACCCCTTCTTACCAGATGATCGGACAACGGCGGTACACAGCGCATGCGCGCGGCTATCAAGCCGTGTGGAAATGCGCTGTAAACGCTGGTAAGTAACACGGGGCGGGGGGGGACATAAGGAGCCAACAGAGAGGTAAGCACCCTGGTGAGGGCTGCCTCATCTTCATGGGAGTTGTGATCCTCCTGCTGTATTATTGATGCAGCAGGGGGATCACAACTCCTATCAAGATGAGGCAGCCCTCACCAGGGTGCTTACCTCTCTGTTGGCTCCTTATGTCCCCCCCGCCCCGTGTTACTTACCAGCGTTTACAGCGCATTTCCACACGGCTTGATAGCCGATCATCTGGTAAGAAGGGGTGTGCGGGGGGCGGGATGTGGGTTGCGCAGCTGGTGCATGCGCGGTGGTGACAAAGTTACAGCTGTGTGATCAGCTGTAACTTTATGCGCATGCGCAGTGAGCAAATTCTCCTGCGATTGCGCAGGAGAATTTGCTCCAGTTATTTGTCAGAACAGAACACCGGTACCAAGGTTACCTTGAGGTCTGTGGTGACCCCAGGCATGTTCCTGGGAAACAATTGGCAAACGATAAAAACAACAACCTCATAAGTGGCAGAAGGTAATCTGACGCTATTTGTTGAGCTGTTGGAAAGGATCTCTAATCTGGCCATAATCTACCGCATCTGGAGACACTGTACATGGTTAGCAAGTCATTTAGCAGCATAACTCTATCAGCACAGTGGAGATATGACACAGATTTGCCAGTGATGCTGTATGGCTGTTAAAGCGAGTGTTTGCTTTTGTGATATCCTGTTCCCTGCAAGCCTCCCTGTGAGGTTTGTCGGCAGAAAAGCAGCAGAGCAGGAATTTGATTTAATTAAAAAAAAAGTCTGGGCCCTTTTGCAATAAGTCGTTTAGTGGGTAACGGAGATGAGAAGCAGCTCTGCAGAACGGAGCTAATTACACCCCTGAAATTCATTCAGCCTTCATTGTTCTATAAAGCATCGTGATGGCAGCGACTGCAGCTCCACCTGCCACACTGTCCCCCATGGACACATTACTATAGCATAGACTCAAACATCTCCAGAAGCCATTAACGCCAGCGGGAAAGGTTGGGAGCAATATTGTAGACAGATTTGAAGTTGGGTTTTAGATGGCTAATCGGGAATTTGTTCATCTCACCTAAGATGTTCTATAAAGTATGGAACAGCTGGTCTCGGACCACCCTGCCGAGGGATTACCCCGCTGCTGTTGGCATGGCAATGATTGACACAGTGGGAGTTATCTATAATTACCTCTGGGATGCCCCGTAAGGAACACTTAACAATACGCTGGAGAACCTGTTTGGTGCCCAAAATGCATCTCCCAAATATTAATGCATATTAATGTGCTTTAAAAGTACTTTAAAACGCATGTTTTACATTTTGCATTGCTTCAAATATAAAATACTTACAGGTAGATGAAATTGTGAAATTACAGCAGTTTGCAAGAAACCAGGACTGCCCACACTAGCTGAGTAAAAGTAATTTCCTTTTTGTATTTTTGCTGCAGGAACCAATGAGAATAATTTCATTCAAATGAATGGGATTTCCTGTCTTTCTAGTGATATCATCAGACAATGTGTTGCACTGTTAAGAAATCCTACTGTGTACAAGAGCAAGGTCTCTTAGAGACCACACAAGGCATTCAATTCCAGGAGCACATGAAGTGACTAAATGAAAAAAAACTTCCTCAGTGTCTATATAATCAGGGTTGCCGCCTCCTGCAGCAAACACGCAGAGTAATGACTGGGGAGGGCTTGAGTTAAATATCAAAAATGTGATTTATGCAGAATGCCTGCATCAAATCACACTGGGAAAAAAATCCTGTGCATTATACAAGCAGTAATCTTCATCTTGCACCAAAGTGAGTCTAGGGACTAGACTGTCCCTTTAATGAGGTACTAAAAAGTGATTATTTATATATAGGCAGTGCCAGCGCACTGCGCACCCTGGTGTTTTGCGACTGACGGAAGCGGTGCAAACTCCCGACACCTGTCAGGACCTGTATTATAAAAAAAGGCCCACCTAATATTGCCGCAATCTCCGTGTGTGTTTTGTTTATACATTACCCCCACTGTGTGCTGTGGGTTTGGTAATGTAGGTGGTATACTAGTTTGCATTTATAGCTCCCTGCTGCTCTCTATCCTGACCGTTGACCCAAAGCACATTGGATAACGCTATTCACTAAAACTGAACCGACAAGTGAGAAACAAGTGAACTGTAAAAAGCAGGCAATGAGAGCCAATTTGGAGAAATCCTTTGATTTGTATAGTTAATTTAATGGATAAGTGTAGGCCGTATTAGAGGTATTGGAGGGGGGCTTCTATAAATTTACATATTTTACTAGAAGTCACAGTATTGTTTCTTTATGTTGATTATCTTCGAAGCACTTACACCTACTTTTTCGTATGCTTACGACAATTATCATTCTTCATGAATGCAAAAAAGACCCCTAAAACAACATGATTATGGTCCAGGGTAAACACCTTTACTATTGGGGAGTGTATCTTTATGCCTTCATAAAAACTGCTCCCTAATTGTTACTAACACTCTACAGGACAATCACAACAGATACGGACTTCTGTATGTGAATACAAATTCTCAACATTTAATCACAAACTTCCCCCAGTCCTTCTGTTTGGTCAAGCCTTGGTTTGGTTCTAGAGATGAAATGCTCGGAGCGACTAGCGAGAAGGGATGGCATGCTACTCTTCGTCACTTTTGAGAGAGGTTGCAAACCCACGTCTAATGATCCACTTGAAGGATAACTGTAGCATAAAACGAACTTGTGTTTAAATGAAAGATTGCATGAAGTGTAGCTGTGCTATACAGAAATTATTTATTGAAAGAATGCAAATAATGTTCTTTAATGAGCCCTCTTTGCTCAAAATAGCTGTAACAGGAGGCGGACATATGGTTTAGAATCTAGGATCAATTGGATCAGATATTCATGGTGAATAAAGATCTGACCCAAGATTCTAAACAATATGTCGACCCTAGACAGAGATATATGGATCAGGTGTGTTTTTTCCAGTGCGGATCGTCACTGGATTTCAGGAACAGGTAATACTTTATTTGCAGGTCACCCTTTGGGGCAGGGTGTTGTTGTTTATTTTTTACAGGTGACTTGTCCCCCCCTTCCTGGGCAAGAGAGATGGGTGTGGGGGATAGGTAGCGAATTCATTTATTGATGGGTCTGGGGACCTTTGGGGCAGCACTCAGGCCTGGGTGGGGGGGGGGGGACCTTCAGTTATTTTTAATGGGGAAGTCTGGTGTCTTTTGGGCAGACTCAGGGGGTGGGGAATTTATTTTTAATGGGGGATCTGATTTAGATTTTGAATTGGCTAGCCAGCTTTCCAAGGAGAAGGAAAATATAGAACATTTAAAAGTCATATAGCTTGGAGGAAAGACGTAACAGGGGGGATATGATAGAAACATTTAAATACATAAATGGAATAAACACAGTAAAGAAAGAGTGTATATTTAAAAGAAGAAAAACTACCACAACTAGAGGACATAGTCTTAAATTAGAGGGGCAATGATTTAAAAGTAATATCAGGAAGTATTACTTTACTGAGAGGGTAGTGGATGTTTGGAATAGCCTTCCAGCAGAAGTGGTAGAGGTAAACACAGTGAAGGAGTTTAACCCCTTAAGGACAGAGCCTTTGAAACATTTTTGTCCTTTCTGGACAATGGCTATTTTAACATTTCTGTGCTGTTTGTGTTTAGCAGTAATTTTCTTCTTCGTCATTTGCTGTACCCACACATATTATATATTGTTTTTATCGGGACAAAAAGGGCTTTCTATGGATGCCATATTTTTGATCATATCTTATCATATTATTAAAAAAAAATAATAAAATATGGTAAAAAAAAAAAAAATACACAAATTTCTTTGTTTTTATTTGAAACAACTTCTCCTCATCGACAATAGCGAACGAAAAAACATGCTAAATAGATTCTACTATTTCTCCTGAGTACAGGGATACCACCCATGCATAGGTTTGTTGGGTTGTTTGGGGGCTAAAATGCCAAATTTGTGAGGTGCAGTTTTTTGTTTTCCAACTTGAAATTTTTACATGCAGACAGCCTGCACCCATGTCCCATTTGGGACATATTTGAAACCAGCCAGTGTATTTTACCCCATCAACCCATATATTTTTTAAAAGTAGACACCCTAGGCTATCTCAAATGGTGGTATTTTAACACTTTCCATGCACTATTTCTACCACCAGCCTTTGTCAAAGTTTGTGGTAGTAATTTTTTTGTGTTTTTTTTTCACAAACCTTGTACTTCAGACATAAATTTACAGATTTTGGTATGTGTCACTGCCAAATAACACCCCAATAAGTGTTCAGAAACATCTCTTGAGTACAGGGATACCCCCCATGCATAGGTTTGTTGGATTGTTTGGGGGGTAAAAGGCCAAATTTGGGAGGTGAAGTTTTTGGTTTTCCAATTTGAAATTTTGACATGCAGACAGCCTGCACCCATGTCCCATTTGGGACATATTTGAAACCAGCCAGTGTATTTTACCACATCAACCCATATATTTTTTTAAAGTAGACACCCTAGGCTATCTCAAATGGTGGTATTTTTACACTTTCCATGCACTAATTCTACCACCAGCCTTTGTCAAAGTTTGTGGTAGTCATTTTTTTGTGTTTTTTTTTTCACAAACCTTGTACTTCAGACATGAATTTACAGATTTTGGTATGTGTCACTGCCAAATAACACCCCAATAAGTGTTCAGCAACATCTCTTGAGTACAGGGATACCACCCATGCATAGGTTTGTTGGGTTGTTTGGGGGCTAAAAGGGCCACATTGTGAAGGTGCGCATTTTCAACTTGGAATATTGACGTGTAGCCAGCCTGAGCCCATCTTTCATTTGGGACTTTTTTTTAAAGTAGGACAGTGTATTTTACCCCAAAAAGTATATATTTTGTAAAAGTAGACACCCTAGGCTATTTTAAATGGTGTTATTTTAACACTTTCCATGCACCAATTCTACCACCAGCCTTTGTCAAAGTTTGTGGTAGTCATTTTATTGTGTATTTTTTCCCACATACATTGTACTTTAGACACAAATTCACATATTTCGGTATGTGTCACTGACAAACATTACCACAATATATGTTCAGCAACATCTCCCGAGCACAGGGATACCACCCATGCATAGCTTTGTCAGCTTTGTTGGGTGTTGAAAGGCTACATTTGAGAGGTGCGCTTTTTGATTTTCAAACTTGGAATTTGAACATGTAGAGCAAGGAAGGGGTTAATAGCTCTTATAAGAGCCTTTGTAGTACTGTACAAAAAAATTAACCCCTAAAAATGCACAGACAAGAAAAAAATTTCTGCTGTGCAGTGATCAGTGGCAGGGAAGGGGTTAATACACTACACTATACAAAGGGTATGGCTTTTATAAAAGCCCTTGGGACTCACAATTTTGTTAACATTTTATTTAATTTATTACAATTAAAAAATTATGTTATACAGATCTGTCTCTTTCCCTCACTAAAACTCAAGTGAGGAGAGGGAGGCAGATCCATATGGGTCAGAACAATATTTACCAATATTGATCGAACCAGACGAATGGTGATGCTCATCTGAGAAATCACCAAACCACCTTTGCCACTGATCGGCTGTTACTGATCGCTATACACGTGTTCAGACAGCTTCAAAAGGAATACAGGTAATCCCCTAGTGGGTATAATTAACCCCTAGCGAGTCTGACAAAAAAAATGCTGATAGCAAAAAAAAAATCCTTCTGCGACTAGATTGCTCCATATGCGCTGCTTAGGCAGTGACCATATGCACTGCTTAGGCAGTGACCATATGTGCTGCTTAGGAAGTGATATACGGCAAGGAAGGGGTTAATAGCTCTTATTTAAAAAAAAAATTACGTTAAACGTAGTCCCCTAGCGGGTATAATTAACACGTGACGGGTGTAATAAAAAAGTTTTAAAAAAATTAAAAATGCTTCTGCAGCAAGATTGCTGCATTTGCGTCAGATCTCTGCTTAGGCAGTGATCTACAGCAAGAAAGGGGTTAATCTCTCTTAAAAGAGCTTTTTTTTATACTGTAATGAATTACAGTAAAAAAAATTAACCCCTAAAAAATGCACAGACAGCAAAAAATGTGCTGCTGTGTATGATCACTGCGTACACAGCGATCAATGGCAGGGAAGGGGTTAAATGGCTTTTATAAAAGCCCTTGGTGTTTAAAATTTTATTAAATATTTGTTTTATTATTTTATTTTATTTTTTTACTTTATCTGATCTGTCTCTCTCCCTTACTATAACTAGTAAGGTGAGGGAGGCAGATCAATACTTGTCAAAGGCAATATTTGCTAATATTGCCTTTGACAGTATGATAAGTGCTCATCAGAGCACTTATCATACATGCCTGCACACAGATCACATAGATCTGTTGTGCCGGCATCGATTGGCTCCCCCTAGAGCATCGGAAGTGAAATACTTTCACTTCCGATGCTCTTGCCATTAGAAGGGAAGCGCTGCCTGTATAGGCAGCGTTCCCTTCTACTGAGCCGATGGGGTCGCTCAGGAGAGCGACCACCATCGGCTCTGGGGAGCAGAACGGTGTTGTTAAGTGCCTCGCTGGCGAGGCACTTTAACAACACCGGAGATGCTTAGAAAGCGAACGATCGTTCGCTTTCTAAGCACATGTGTGCAGCCGGCGCAGCCATTTTTAAATGGCTGCTACGATCACTCCGTGGAGTGATCGTAGCGCGCCCCTGCACTTTTGGGGGGTGTTGCACAATGCCTCTACCTAGAGGCATTGTAGCAACACCGTTAGAGTAAAGAAAGCGACCGCTGGTCGCTTTCTTTACTCAGTTTAGTGCATGACGTGCCAGGCACGTCAGCTGTCGGCAAGTCCTCGATTTGCCGTGACGTGCCTGGCACGTCATCTGTCGTTAAGGGGTTAAGCATGCGTGGGATAGACACAAGGCTATCCTAGCTATAAGACCGGGAACTGGGGGCTAATAAAAGTACTCAAAAAAAAAATTGGGCAGACTAGATGGACCAAATGGTTCTTATCTGCCGACACATTCTATGTTTCTATGTTTCTATATCAAAAATAAATCTTCTGGTCACGATAATCATATTTCACGGATTTTGCTAATAAATCCAAAAATACCAACACTGTTTTACATAAAAATACACTACCTTTTATTGAAACAACCCCAGTGAATTATGGGTACAAAAAGGCTCTATTTGTGAAGTGCCCCATCAGTTTGCTCTTAGCACAAAATACCCTGCAATTATTGATCTGAGTACTACCATTGTCATGTTGTGATAATGCTTTATGTGTATATGCCATGAGTAGGCTGTCTTGGCTCTTTAGTTATTGGTCTGACTAAACGATATTCCAATAAGAGCCGGAGAGGAGGGAGGAGGTTATTCCAATAAGAGCCTGAAAAAGGCCAATCCAGCAGCTAGAGTGCAACGTGAAATCCATGCTTGACGCCTTTGGAAGACTTGACATTTAATCAGGATTTCAAGTTTCTACCTGCGGGGATAATGGACTGCAAAATATATATTATACTCTACAGTGCACCATTTAACGATTGTAAATATGTGCTACATAGACACATACCAGAATATATATATATATATATAAATATATATATATATATATATATATATATATATATATATATATATATATATATATAACAATGTTCCAATGTATACACTTCCTTTTCTTACAGCAACCTTCTGCTTAAAGGACAACTTTCGGGAAAAATTATATGGTAAGTTTAACTGGAAAATGTAATCAAATGTAAGCATTTGAAATAAATGCTTTAATGAAAGAATTTGAATTAAACACCTTACTGAGCCCTCTTTGCTTTCAGTGGGCAGACATCTTAGGTCAAATCTTCCTTCATCTCACCGAAGATTCTAAACTAAATGTTAGCCCCTTGGATAGTAGAGGCACAGAGGGCTTAATAAAGTACTCTGTTTGTATTCTTTCATTCCTATTTAAAATGCCTACACTTGATGCGATCTTTCAGTTAAACACAACTTTTTGCCGACTTTAAGAAGTGAACAATGGAAAATGAATGACAGCAGCCTTTTAAAAAAACAAACTTACAGCAAGCCAGCAGACAAAGCTCAGCAATGTACTTTTCAAATCGTACATTTAATTTGAATTACTTTGGATAAACTCATTAATTTAAATATGGTCCACCTCCAGAACTAGGGTTGCCAGCGAGTCTTCATAGAAATACCGGCCATCCTAGTGCCTGCTCGTAAAATACCAGCTTGGTTTCAACTCTATCCAGAACCAAGGTCCAACTTACCTTCTCACATTGGCTGGAGGACTCTGTCCTTCAGATATTTCTTTCCATGACTGTATAATTCCGCTTCCACTCCTTGTCCATGGAATTAGCACTAAGTTCAGCTGCCAAGCTCAGTCACAATCAGTATATTTTTTCAGGATGACCAGTCATCGGACATAGACGCCCCAATCAAATCTGGACATTTGGCCACTATGCTGTTGGCCAACAACCTTGCGCCGCTTCCTTGATGATTTCCGCTGATTGTAAGCCTTTATAAGCAAAGACATACGAGTTCAGTCCTGCCTTGACCTAAATTACAGTAAACCCTAATACTAAAATTAACCCCCTAAACCCTAATACTAACCCCCTATACCCTAATACTAAAATTAACCCCCTAATTCTAACCCCCTAAACCCTAATTCTAACCACCCTAACTAAAATACTGAAATAAACCTACCTTTAGCGATGAAATGTCCCGCGATGAAATCTCCAGCGACGAGCAGTGGTGCAGAGTCGGCGCTGAAGCGGCTGCGCGGAAGGAGCCGCGATGAAGTGTCCCATCCCCAATTACAGTATCCTGACATCTTAATAATCAAATGCTGAGAAATCATATAAACTTTGCATATAAACCTTAACTACAATATTTGTGTCTTTACAGAACCAATAAAATGAACAACAGGAAAACATTAGTCTTGTATCACTGAAATAAATGGGGACATTTATTAAATCTTTAGTGTCCTATAGAGGTCAACACAGAATCCTACCCCAAAGCACAAAATAATTCATAAGATGGTAAAAATATATTCCCAGTTACCGTATATCTTAGGTAACTTTCAGACACATGTAGGGTTGCCATTCTACTGGCTAGACTTAGACTTAACATTTGGCCTCTAACAAATGTTTTACCTAGCTGATAAAATCAAAGAACACTTTGCCTATTCCTACTCTAAATCCCAATGCTTCCTCTCTTTCACTCCATAATATCCCCCCCCCCCCCCCCCCCACACACACACATTTTATCATATCAGTTGACATTTTAAACAGAAATGCTTTCATGAAATACAAACAAAGTACCCATTTGTGCACGCTCTGCTTGTGTGGCTCTATTAGGCGGACATCTTGGGTCATATCCTTCATTCATCTGACCAAAGCATGTAAACAACATGTCCGCCCCCTGATAGAGCTATACACAGCAAAAGAAGGCTCAATAAGGAACTTTATATGTATTATTTCATAAACGTATTTCTATTTAAAATGTCTACACTTGATGCAATCTTTCAATTAACCGTAACATAATTTTTGCTGACAGTTGTCCTTCAAATGGTAACCTGGGCCTTCCAAGGTGGCGTTTACATACGCGTGTGCTGACTGCTTTTGCACCAGGAAAAAAATCTTTGCACTTAATGTGTATTGATGTCAGTACCTGACCTTTTCCAACACGGCAATAAAGTTATGATGCATCACTATCCTTGGCACAAAACATTTACTTGGACCTCCAGGATATGTGGGACCCATTGTCCGTACCTCTGCCCAGTCCTGAATCCTGCTGTCCAGTTGAACTAGATCTCTGACCCGAAAAGCAGGACAGAGGTACAGCATAGCGGGACATGGCCTGAAATCCAAGCAAAAAGCGGGAGAGTTGGGACTCTACTGCAGAGAGCTCTGAATGCCAATGCTGGAACATAAGTGTTCCACATGTTGCAGAAAGAGCATGCAACGTGCAGTCAAGCTGTATGTGGGATGCATATACACACATAATGTGGGCAGGACAAATTTCCCCCCAAAATCAGCAGTTCCATGCAAATCGGGCCCTGACGTGTAGAATGAATACCGCACATGCATGTTAGCACTGTCAGTTTAGCACTTCCCTTGGATAACTAGTTATTTAACACCTTCCCGTTTGTAGGACATTGTATGCCGTCCTATTTTTTAGAGCCCAAATGCTTGCAGTACGGCATGACTGTAACAGCTCATTGCGGCTCCCCGTGCTGCAGTGACATCCCCTCTCTGACACATGTTTGGGCACACCTCTGCGACATCACAGGGACCCATGGAATCGTTTGCTGGCTCCAGATCATTCTGTGATTGGGGCCATGACCACAAACATGAGGTTGGCGTTTTGGTCCTTAAAGGGACAGTCTAATCCCCAATCTCACTTTAGTGCAAGATGAAGATTACAGCTTGCATAGTGCACAGGCTTTTACTCCAGTGTGATTTGATGCACTCAAGCCCTCCCCCAGTGATTACTCTGCATGCATTATACAGGTGTTGTTGCACTGAGCCTATAAAGTTTTGTTTCATTTAGGCACTTTCTTTACTGCTAGAATAGAATGCATTGTGTGGAATTTAATAACCTTACTCTTGTACAGTATGATTTCTCAACAGTGCAACAAATTGTCCGATGACATCACTAGAGAAACAGGATATTCCAATCATTGGAATGACATTATTCTCATTGGTTCCTGCAGCACAAAAAAAAAAAAAAGAGAAAATTACTTTTACTCAGCTAGTGTGGGCAGTCCAGGTTTCTTGCAAACTGCTGTAATTTCACAAATTCATCTAGCTGTGCAATTTTCATAGTTTAAGAAATGCAAAATGGATGATGCATTTTGGGCACCAGTATCTTTAAGGACCAACGCACCATCAGGAGTTAATTGAATTATCTTTGTTTCTATATGCAACTAGGGTTGCCACCTTTTCTTCAAAAAAATACCGGCCTTGGTACTTCCTCCATAGACTTAACATTGTGGTCAAGCCAATTTTTTACCGGCCTGCCGGTAAAATACCGGCCAGGTGGCAACCCTATATTGCAAGGCTGCACTTTGCATGTTCTTTCTGTAAAATGTTGATTAGTGTCCATGGAAACATGGCTGATTTTGGCAGCAATGCCCCTTTATTTTGTATATTTGTATGTATATCTCCATACGTGTACAGATATACATACATACTATATGAATTTTATACGTAACGTGCCTATATACATACAAATACATGTAAACACATAACACAGATCTTTACAGGTAACGTGTATATAACAAACATTATGTATTTAACAATTAACGAAATAATACGGAAAAATGTGTGTTGAATGACAAAATGGCAGCTAATCTCAGGTTGCAGACGCTGCTGCAGTCAGTCGGCTGCTATTTAACTCTCTTCCCCTATTTCTCTGAGGCAGAGGTTACGTCACCACTGGTGGGCGTGGCGCCGCAAAGCCCCTCGTCATGTGAGTTCGTTTTTTCCGAGCGCGTGAGCACCCGTAACGCAGATCATGTGGTACGACGGGGCGTGGTCACCGTGCTCCAGTGACGCGGAGGTGTCGAGTCAGCTGACCCTCTCCGTGTTATTAGACGGGGATCTGCTTGCCGTGTGAAGGGGCGATCATCATGGCTAGTCAGTCCGCGGGGATACAGCAGCTCTTGCAGGCGGAGAAGAGAGCCGCCGAGCGGGTGGGAGAAGCTAGGAAACGTGAGTTATTATCAACACAGCTTTCCCTTCAGACATTTGTGTCTGCCATTGCTTCCCTAAGGACCTGCAGGGCAGCCTGTCCTCACACCTCCATCTTTAAATGACACCTGTCAGCATCCCATAAACCTCTGTTGAATGGGAAGATTACATCAGGTGTAGGCATTTTAAATACAAGTGCTTTCATGACAGAATAGAAATAAAGCACCTTATTGAGCCCTCTTTGTTTGCTCTATATAGCTCTACCAGGGGGCGGACATGTTGGGTCAGTTCTTCTTTCATCTGACCCAAGATTCTAAACATGTCTGCTGCCTGATGGAGCTACACAGAGCAAAAAGGTGCTTTTATTACTCTTTCATTGAAAGCATTTCTATTTAAAATGCAAATACTTGATGCATCTCTTTTAAGTAAACAGTAGTTTATTTTGTGTGGACAGTTGTCCTTTAAGTCAAGAGCCCTATGAATGAATATTTAAGTACCTTTTAAAGAGGGTGCAATGGATGCAGGAACCTGTCGGGCGTGCCCTTACCAATTTGTGCCTCGTCTGACCTGTTGTCACTATTTGAGCTACGGGGCTGCACTACTGGTCAAGCAACCGGCGTCACTGGTGAATAAGTCCCTGCCTTGGGTTGTGCCGGCGAGTCTGTTCTCCTTTTAGGAGTGGCTTGGCTGTCCTGTACCCTTACTATGTGCTGCTTCATTATGTGATATTAACATTTATTTATATTGCCCTTGATACAGATTATAAAAGGGAATTACAGATGTTAGATGAAAGGGGACAGACTGAAACATGCTCTGGAGAGTGCTGCTGGAAAACTGAGGGCGTGGCAAAATCTTGCTCCTCCCTTCACCTCTGACTACTCCAGTGTGTGTGTGTGTGTGAGCCCCCTCTACTGGATCCTGGCTGCTACGAGTTAACCCCCCCCCCCCCCCCCCCCCCCCCCCCCCCACTCTCCCTTGCAGATATGTTTGAAAATAACAATCATTTCTGGAATATGTAGCATAGAGCCTTTCATCACACAATCTATTGGGGATATTTGCAAAAGCAAAGATTAGGGGGCAGCCATTTGATGGAGTGGGGCTCTGTGACAGCAGGGAGGTAATTGACCAGCTGTCTCAGTCACTGGTGTGTGCTCTTACGTTACCACCCTGCAAGGTTTTTGGGTTTTTTTCAGACTTCCAAAAAAACTAAATAGATTTTAATTGGATGGATATGATCTTTTATGTGATTTTAAAGGTTCATTGGGGTAGGTTAGTCCTCCTTTAAGCCGTTTCTGTACATTAAGGACCACTATATTTCTGTGGCCTTCACAATGACCCTTCATCAGAATGGCTCTCAATTTAATGTTTTTGCTTTTTGTTTCTAATTTTCACAATGTCACATCTGTCCAATTGCACTAAAGCATTATCTCCCTTTTTCCAAAACCAGGTAAAAATAGGCGTTTGAAACAAGCCAAGGAAGAGGCCCAGGCTGAGATTGAGCAGTATCGTCTGCAGCGAGAGAAGGAGTTCAAATCCAAAGAGCAGGCGGTATGTAAGAAGCCACCTGTCAGACCCCTATCCTGTGTGTATGTTGGATAGTAGAGCTAGTTTTGTATAGGTGGACTCGCCCCATGAGCGCCAAACAAATGAATCTATAGCTTGTGTGAATATAGGCGTCATTCGGTTACACATGCAGTTTAAATTAAAACAAGTTTGGATATATTTACTACAAAAGTGTCTAAATAGGTTGATGGGCTGCACGTGAGTGGAAGAAGAATATGAATCTTGTAGTAGTTTAATTCTACTATCGTCACATATATTTTAGGATTTGTTGCACGGATATAGAATAAACAACTTCATGTACCATTATTTTGATATATTCTAAAGCCAATGCCATATAGTGATGCCTTTGTCTGATATTTTTGTGCAGAACTGGTCTTTGTGTTTAAAGGGGCAGTTCCACTTATTGTCTGTCGATCTTTCCAAGCCCTCCTTAATGGACATCTGTGAATTAGAGGCCCCAGGGACCTTATTTTAAAGGCAAACTAAAGTAGAACTGTGATTAATAAAGGAAAAAAAATAACTACATTTCACATGATTGCAAACGTACAACCTAATTGAAATAAACTAGGTGGAACTGTCCCTTTAACTGGCACCTTGTAACAAGGGCTGCATATTCCAGTCTCACTAGATCTCTTGTCTTGCAGGCCTTAGGATCCCATGGTAGCTATTCTGAAGAAGTTGAAAAGGAGACCATTGAGAAGATGAAGATTATTCAGGACAACTATGTGAAAAACAAGGAAGTGGTCTTAGAGAGCCTTCTTTCTTTCATCTATGAAATCAAGCCAGAGATCCATGTCAACTACCGTGTTTGCGGCTAGAGGGCGGCAGTAAGGGGTAGTTAAGGGCCTGCTACTCTCCTGTTTTACCCTCTCCTGTAATTTTTGTTTGTGCAACCAGGCACCTAAAGATGTTTTTCCGACAGTTAGCACTTGCCTGGTGAAGTCTATGAAAACCTGGCATTACAGAGGAGTGATGATGAAGAGGAGCACTTTGTGTGGTTGGTACACATTCTGTTTTATGGGAAATGAGTTCCTGTTAAAGGGTTAACCGTTTTACGAAACCAGATTTCCTGGCCAGTTAAAGGGGAAGTGAGAGAGAGATATGGGAAGAGGCGACGTCCGTGATGCCGTTCGGTAGAAGGAGTCTTCGTTATCCTTGATCTAATGCAAGTCTTCTGTCTGATCCCTTATTCTGTTTTTTTAGAAGTAAAATGTTTTTGTTTCTCTTGAAGATTTGTCTTTTATTCCTGTAACAATGAATGACATTTTAGCTCTCTATACTTTGTGGCGCTGCCTCTGAGCGAGTGTATACGGATATCACTGAAATGGGTGATATGTCGCAGTTATGGGTTGCACCACTGCAAATATGTATAGGATGGGGAGGACACACACACACACACACCTCAAATTGCGCAATAAAAAGTGTCTGGATATATACAAAAGCTGCAATCACGGCTATTTAAGATCTTGGTGATTTCCGCTACCAGACATAACTCCTTTCCACACAGAGATGTTTTGACTCCATTCGACAAAGTCATGCAATCCTTTGTAAGTAGCTCAATTTGAAGCCATATGAAAAAGCCATCCATATTGAGGTATAATATGCATTACACTCTAGTGACAACAACTTCCCTTTAGAGATTCTATTTAATATCAAAACTTCATCAACTCATAGAAATTCCTGTCATGTAAATTTATTTTTAAATCTTTACGTTAGATACTGCAAATTCATCGCAAAAGTAATTCAAACCAAGTGTTGCTTGAATCAATAAGTCATTAATTGTTAAACTGCTTTATAATGTACTTGCAAGTTGCTTGAGTTTAGATCTCTTGAACAAGCTCTTTAATTCTCCGGCACATGCCTAATGGGCTGACTGACTCAATTCACTCAATGTATCATCAAAGCGATCATGGTGATAAAAGTACTGGATTTTTTTTTTATGGCCTTTCTTGGCATACTGCAAGAGGTAAATGGTCATTTTAACACCAGTAATATTTGGCACCTTCAATGGACATTGTATAATTGCATATCAAGCCAGAAGGTGATGCATACACAGAAGACTCCACTGACACATTTAACTTCTACATGCCAATGCCTGTACTTGTACGGACTTGCAATGCATTGGTGACCATGCCCATACATATATGGGCTGCTTTAAAATTAACATGCACTCCGACCCTTACACAGCAATGGACGGCTAAAAATAACAGGCCAGTTCAATCACGCCTCGTCATCCAATGCAACTTAGGTGAGGTGTATTTCAGGATGCCTCTGGATTGAGGCAAACTTGCAGTGCCCAAAAGTGGGGCAGTCTTAGGAGACAAGCTGTCACACCAATTGCAGCAAGGATTTGACAAGCCTAGGGGCTTGTCACAATCCACAACCATCCACCCCCAAATTTGTTGATCCTAGTTGCCTTAAGAGGTGGGCAGACCAGGCTCATCCATTATTTTATTTTTTTTGTATTTATTAACAATAATACACAGTGATCACATGCAATAAACGACAATTCAGTGCTCTATGAACACTAAATTGTCAAAATCCCCCCTCTCTCTCACTGACACAGACTGATCTTGTGCCAGAAAAAGGAGAGAGATATACTGTGTCTCTGGGGAAAAAAGGTATAAAAGAAACACAAAGGGGTAAATCTAAAAAAAAAAAATCCTATCTGTCCATAAACTTTTTTTAATTTTTGTAAATATATATATTTTTATATATATATATATATATATATATAAATAATATAGTTCATTTAAGAAGGAAACTTGCACTTTTATTTGAATGCACCATAGCTCTATTCATAGAATGACTCTTGTCCTAAAGAACATCAAAGCAAATAACCCCATTGTCCTAAAAGGATTAAAACAAACCTATGCATCCTCTATTAAAACCATATATGATATATTTGTTGATTATCTGCATTCACAGTGTGAGCGATGTTTAGGGTACTGTGCCTTTAACCCCAGATTGTAATGAGTTGCGTGGCAAGAGAAGGGAATGATGTAATTTCCTGACCAACATTTATGTCCTAAATTCCACACACCCCTGCCATGTTCACAGTCCACATGTCCCCTCTATTCTACATCTGATTACACAGGAAACAAATATAAAGCCGTTCAGGTTCAAATCCCACCATATTCGCAGTAATTTGTTTTTATTTTATTTGAAACTAAAATGTATAAATTAATGTATAATTGTTTTGTTTTTCTTCAACCCAGGTACATATATTACTCTAGGAGGGGTAAGGGTATGGGGTTAGCTGTAATATACACAGTTAACCCTCCCTAGTGCTGGTCTTGACAAAGCCCGGTCGCCATGGCGACTAGGAAATTGTACCTGGCTCCCGGGTACGATCATCAGCACATGGCTCTGCTCGTCCTGCCATTAGTGTAAAAAAAAAATGTATATCACGCTGCAATGGTAAGCAGAGTGTGCGCTTTCTGCTCCACCCCCTCGCGCTGTAGTGTCAGATCGGTGACCAGGCACCAGCAGAAATCCCCCTCCCGTGCAAAGAGGTAAAACAGCAGGGGGAGGGGGAGTCATTGATAAAATAACTTTTTTTTTCTTTAATTTTCTTTTTTTACAAAAATCTGGTGGCTAAGTGTGTATGAATGTTTGTGTGACTAAGTGCGTATGTGGATTGATGTGACTCACAGACTGTCTCTGTATGAATGTGACTGACTGTCTCTGTATGTATGTGACTGACTGACTGTCTTTTTCTGTGTGTATGATTGCGTGAATGTGCCGTTGTCTGGCTCCTAGATTTTTTTCCTGGCTCCTAAAACTAAATTAAATTTGTGAAGCCCTGCCCTAGTGTTAACTCTAATCCTTACCCTCACTTTAACCCTAACCCCCTCTGGTCTAATCGCTCACATCTCATCATTTGATGCAGTTGGAGGCATCATGGGAAGTGCCGTTGTCTCCCAGTAATTTTCTCCCAGCTGTCCAATCAGTGAATTGAGGAATCGCTTGCATGCGCTGTTTCCTCATTGATAAGAACTGCAATCCAGGACATAATATCAGAACACCGTCCTTTAGGCGGTCTATGACCATCCAGCGCAGCCATTTCACCGCTGACAGTTCAGCGCGGCAGTTTCAGCAATGAAAACTGTCAGCACCTATAAATAGAAAGTTGTAACCCTGTAATTCTAACCCGGAGCCCTAATACTAACCCCAAAACACCCCTAAAATGCTTGCGTGGTGAAAGTGCCGCCGACCCTGATGAAAGTGCCATGCTGAACACTCATTGCGCTGAATGTCTCGCAATGGGCTGGTTGTAATGAAGCAGCCGCGCTGAACTGTTCCATCGCCTTATGGGATCCACTCCATATCATTATGATTAAATAACATTTAACACACTCTACACTGCAGGAGAGCAGGTAAGTGTATTCTAGCAACACACTGGTCTGACCTGGCAATTTAAGCTGTACCCTTGCTAGAAAGATCCTTTACGTCTGTGCTTTGGAAGCATTCTGTGCAGTATATGTATGTACACATAACAAATATCACAATCATTTCTCATACTTTGGCCTTACTTATGTCCCAGGTCCCGTGCAGCCTCAGTCCGGGACCATTAAAAGTCCCAGAATGAGATCTCTCAAGATTCTCAACGAATTTATCAGTACCATCTTTGTCCCCAAACAGCTTTACAGTGCCATCTTTGCCCCCAAACAGCTTGTCGATGACATCTTTGCCCCCAACCAACTTATCAGTGCCATATTTGTCCCCAAGCCGCTCATCAGCAACATCTTTACCCCCCAAACAGCTTATTAGTGTCATCTTTGTCCCCAATCTGAAAAAGGAGCATTGAAGAAGAAGCCGAGTGCCAGAGGGCCCTCTTTGCCTGTAATTCTCCACAATTTAAGGTGCAAAAAAGTGTCAGAATGTACAAAATATCCCCCTGTCCCACTCTTATAAAAATTATAACCATTGCACCGTTCTTCACCCTCCCGATATACTTGCTACTACGGCTGCGGTTATAAATCCACTGAATATGCTTTGCTACACTAGGCCAGGTTTCTCAGCAGTAAGCAAGGTAAGTAACTAGTTCAATTCTAATGTGTATTTGCTACAAGGGAAACAAATTCCACAGCTCTAGGAGACTGACAATGGTGTTTATTCCCAAATTAACCTATAATCCAAGAAACATCAAGTCTGGTAAAGCTAATATAAATCATGGCAGAAAGGAGGCAAGCTTTATACCCAGATTGCACCCACAGTTTTTGCTAGACTGCACATATTGCATACCCAGGACTCGCTCAGCACACACAGAACTTGCCCCAGCACCCACAGAACTTGCCCTTGCACCCACAAGACTTGCCCCAGCACCCAAGTTGCACTTATGAGAAATGTAACTGGTGCTCACTTTGAGTTCAAATCCCCATCTATTTTTATCAGGAGTAAGCTCAGAGCAACTCTGAGTTTAAAGGGGCGGTTCCACCTAGCCTTTACAATTTAATTAACACCATGCCGTGAAGTAGTCCCAGGTCATGGATCCCAATTACTAGAGCTTGAGTGAGAAGATGTTAAATACCAGATGTACTGCTGGCATCAATGGCGCTGAGCTAGGTAAGATTATGTAGAGACCACAAAAAATTTGTAATTTATACTGCTGGTCCCTTAAAGGGATTCATTCAGTGCTGCTGCCGGTAAATAAAAACTCTGCCGCCAGTCTAAATGCAAATAGGAGAAAGAACCACATCGCTCAGTATATAATCAGAAAGTTAATATTTAAAGGATAACTGTAGTCATTTTTTCTACATTACAGAAAATAAAAGCCGTTAGTCTTTTAGATTGTGTAGTGTGTTGTTTTTTTTAAATGATGAAATACACTTTAATCTACTATTTCCCTCCCCAGTAGCGCTGGCTGCACGAGAAGGGAGCGTCCATTTTATCCATCTCTTTGGTCGCATCCAATCAAAGGGAGAAGTATCCTGGCAGCTTGCGGCGGGTCTAGGACACTTCAGTGCGGCGGCTTCATCACTGACAGTTCAGTGTGGCAGTTAGAACGCTGAACTGTCAGCAATGAAGAATAACGCGGCCGTTTCATCGCGGACGTGGCTATGTAAGAGCTGACAGTTCAGAGCTGAACTGTCAGCTCTTACAAATGTACAAGTAAAAAGAAAATACCCCCCCCCCCCCAATAAATGGTCCCTCCCAAAGTGCCTCCTAAACCAAATTAACCCCCAAACCCCAATACTAAAATTAACCCCCCGAACCCTAATACTAACCCCCTAAACCCTAATACTAACCCCCGAACCCTAATACTAACCCCCTGAAACCTAATACTAACCCCCGAACCCTAATACTAAAATTAACCCCCTAAACCCTAATACTAAAATTAACCCTGAACCCTAAAAACTATTTGTAACCCCCAAAACCCTAATTCTAACCACCCTAAACCCCAATACTAAAATTCTATCTCAAAACTCTATCTTCTAACTCTAACACATTAAAACTCACCTTTAGCGATGAAATGTCCCGCGACGAGCTGTCGTGTGGTGAAGTGACGGCGGTGAAGCGGCTGCGCGGATGCAGCCGCGATGAAGTGTCCCATTCCCACTTGCGGCTGTGCATAGCGCTCTAAGCTCTCACACGTGCTACTAAATCCGCGCTGAGCACAGCATCGCAGCCGAGGCTCAGCACCGCGCGTGTGAGAGATTATCCAAATAATATTCTAGAACTGATGCTGTGTATAGAAATAAAACCTGCTTAAACCCCCCTGTGAAAAATGGATTGTGCAACTGCTTATCCCACTGACTATGAGGATGTAATGTATGTATCTGTGGCACAGAGCCATCACTATGGAGGGATGTATAAACTTGGCACGCACAGAAATAGTGCTTAAAAGGACTGTATCGCCTAAACATTGCTTTTACTGTGAATCTAGAGCATAAAAAACTGCAAGCAAATGCCTAATTCAGGAGAAAAAATGTGTTTTAAATGTGCCTGTGGAGTCTCCTGTTTATGACATCACCTGTGGCACGGTATGCAAATGACACATTTCCCATTGAAAAGATGATCATTTGCATACCGTGCACAGGTGATGTCATAAGCAGGAGACTCCACAGACACATTTAAAACATATTTTTCTACTATAGATCATTTCAAATAAATGACCTCCAATATGCCATGATTTTGCCCTTCAATATGCCAACATTTTGCCCCTTCATATGCCAACATTTTGCCCCTCCAATATGCCATTTAATATGCCAGGATTTTGCCCCTCCAATATGCCATTTAATATGCCAGGATTTTGCCCCTCCAATATGCCATTTAATATGCCAGGATTTTGCCCTAAGGCGGCCGCCTGTGGTGCCTTACAGTAGCGCCGGCCCTGTATCCAGTCTTCCTATTTAGGAGGAACAGTCCCTATTTTGCAGATAAATCCCCCTGACCCTCTTTCCTCTTCTATTGTCCTTCTTTTCTGGCAGCTCTGAATTTTTTGTTTATATAAATTCATCACAGAGCTATAAAACTCACTTTATAGTGTATTTAAACAGCAGTAAATGTGTTTTGATATTCATTTGTGTAAACAAAATCATTTATTCTTCTTCTAAATGACTTAGCCAATGACATAACTATGGTAGTTACCACACCCACAAATATAACTGTGTCCCTCTGTGGCCATTTGAACTGTTGGGAGGTATTGCCACAGTGTACACCAATGTATAATGTAATTTTTTATACATACAAATAAACTGTTAAGTAATGAATAATAATAATAATAATCTGCTTGTACTATTGATTTGTTTAGATACAATGGTCGTTATGTATAAAGAACAATTATGAGGCAAAGTTCTAAGAGCGCCCAGTCGCCATGGTAACCAATGGAATGTCCCTGCAGATTAGCTCACTTTTAGAACTTTTCCCCAGAAATAAACTGTATACATGACCCCCCAAGTGGCAGGTGTCATGACCTCTTTAACTCCTGAAATCTACTTGTGTTTTAGTGACCTATCACTCCAGTAGCAATGGACTACAACTCCCACCATGCTTGGCTTCAACAAGTCTAGGAGAAGAGGTTTGCCCAACCTCTTTCGTGGTTTTTCTTCCCAGAATCCTTTGCAGCTTTGCAACTCACGTTCTGGGCATTTGCCAAGTGAATTAGCACTATGAGGAGGGGAGGTCCTGACAGCTGTACAGGAAGAGGACTAGGACTACCTTGTGACCAGAATACACAGGGCGCACTGACCTGCTCTGTGCAGGAGAAAGTTACAGGGGGGACAGGCGTTTTAAGGGAAGACAGAAAAGGAAACTGTATCAGAAAAAAAAAGAACTAGACAGAGGAAGCTATTGCTATAAATACGTGTGTGCAGTGAACACGAGAAGCCACTGTCATTTACTAACGTACTGCAGTTATGTGGAGAATATCATAGTGACTTATCCTGGAACCAAGGAGATGGCATCATGTTTTCCTGGATCATCAGCATACAGCAGGTTATTATTATTATGCAGATTCTCTATAGTCCCATTGATCGCTTTCTTAGTTAGCCTTTCTTTATACAAGCTTCTTGTCATAGTATGTCACTAACGTTTCATTATATGTGCATTGCTATAATGCCATATAATACTAGGTGCCTGTGCATAATACTACTTAATCATGGAAGCAGTGTGTATGATCCTGTTGTCTTGTATTACCACTCCCAAATGCATATCTTTCTGCATCAGGAAGTAATCGTTTACTGAGAGAGTAGTGGATGCATGCAACAGTCTTCCAGCAGAAGTGGTTGAGTGAGGTTATTATAGTGAAGAATCTCACTTCTCAATGACAATTAAACTTTTTTTGTAGGAAGAAAGCACGGGTTAAAAAATATATTCTTCTTGTCCAAACCCTACATGTATCTAAATGGATACACACAGGTGTACTATCAAAAGTACACGCCAGTTTATCCTCAAACTAGGGACTATTTAACTTTAAGCATGCATGGAATAGGCATAAAGCTATCATAGATACAAGATAAGGTCAGGATTTTGCCAATAAGTCCCAATTCCTATAACTCATTATACTGCCATGTAACCGTCAAACACAAATCTTCATGTTCAATATAACCCTTCATATCTCTATAGATCCTGGCACTGCCCCTAAAGTACCTATAATGCAGTCATGTCCAAAGTCCGGCCCGCGGGCCAGTTGCGGCCCGTCCTTTACTTCCATACGGCCCCAGAGACACGGCTGATCAATGTCTCTCTCTGAAAAAAAAAAAAAGCTTGCAGGCAGAGACGGAGGTGAGAAGGGATCGGAAGATCCCCCCCCACCATCGCTCTGCCTGCCAGGCTGCACGGGGAGCCGAACAGGCAGCACGGAGAAACCTCCGTGCTGCCTGTTCGGCTCCCCGTGCAGTGTGCCGACACGGAAGTGCCGACAGGTCACGTGACCGGCGCGCTGACGTCATACGCGCGCCGGGTCACGTGACCTATCGGCACAACCACCTGTGAGACGAACAGGCAGCATGGAGAAGACCATGCTGCCTGCCACTAGCCACCAGGGAAAGGTAAGTGCTGGGGACTGGGGAGATTGGGGGAAAGTACTGGGGAAAGAGGCAGGGGCTTATTAATGATAAGGTAACACTGACATATTATTGGGCAAATTAGCTGGGGAATATTAATGGCAACTAACACTTTTATATTACTGGGCAAATTGGCTGGGGCATATAAAATGGCAAATAACTGGCATATTACTGGGCAAATTGGCAGGGGCATATAAAATGGCAAATAACTGGCATATTACTGAGCAAATTAGCTGGGGCATATAAAATGGCAAATAACTGGCATACTACTGGGCAAATTGGCAGGGGATATTAAATGGCAAATAACTGGCATACTACTGGGCAAATTGGCAGGGGATATTAAATGGCAAATAACTGGCATATTACTGGGCAAATTGGCAGGGGATATTAAATGGCAAATAACTGGTATATTACTGGGCAAATTGGCAGGGGATATTAAATGGCAAATAACTGGTATATTACTGGGCAAATTGGCTGGGGCATATAAAATGGCAAATAACTGGTATATTACTGGGCAAATTGGCTGGGGCATATAAAATGGCAAATAACTGGCATATTACTGGGCAAATTGGCAGGGGCATATTAAATAGCAAATAACACTGGCATATTACTGGGAAAATTGGCAGGGGCATATTAAATGGCAAATAACATTGGCATATTATTGGGAAAATTGGCAGGGGCAAATTAAATGGCAAAAAACACTGGCATATTACTGGGAAAATTGGCAGGGGCATATTAAATGGCAAATAACATTGGCATATTATTGGGAAAATTGGCAGGGACATATTAAATGGCAAATAACACTGGCATATTACTGGGAAAATTGGTAGGGGCATATTAAATGGCAAATAACACTGGAATATTATTGGGCAAATTGGCTGGGGCATATTAAATGGCATATAACACTGGCATATTATTGGGCAAATTGGCCGAGAGAACCATGCATGGGAAGGGAGAAGAGAGAGACATAAATGGAATGGTAGAGGAGAGACAGACAGACATGGGTTCGCAGAGGAGAGACAGACAAATATGGGATGGCAGTGGAGAGACAGACAGATATGGGAAGGGTTAGTTGTGTTCCTGACATATATTTCAGCATCTTGTGTTGTTGTTTCTTTTCATCTGGCCTTCAGATATGAAAGGCAGAGTGATTTTACTACTGTTTAGAATTGTCATTCAAATCGTTTGCAATAAAGTTTGCATAAAATAGTTCATTTGTACTTAATTTTAACTGTCAGGCAAAATGGTCGGCCCTCACGCATGTTCACTTCATCAAGTCTGGCCCTCTTTGAAAAAAGTTTGGACACCACTGCTATAATGTGTATAGAAAAATCTAAACATAGGGCTTTGTAACAGCCCATTACTGGAAAGTGGGTTGGGGTCTGTCCAAAAAGCAGGTGGTGCTGTACCTAGTATGCATAATGGCTACATGCAATCCTAATGGTTGATATGATTTTTCCTTCACCCCTATAAATCTGTTTACAGATCCTGCTACACTTATTCTATCTTCTATTTATTTTCTCAATAGATGTTCTTTTCTATATTGCTACACATATCTCTAGTGAGTAATCCTTGTGGATTGTGTAAAATATATGAACTCTCTGTGTTACTGGGGGGAGAAGGAAGTAATTATTACCCCAGCACTCATTCTAATGTCAAATTGGCAGTTTACTGTGTTTATTGCTTTGTAAAGTTTGTAAAACATATTCTGAGCAGTATAATATTTTTAAATTAATATAATTATTAGTTATCTTTATGATGCAAAAAAAAACCAATTCTGGGACAAAGTGATATCTCACTGGTTACCTCATCTCCTGTCGTGACAGAGTATGCATTGAGCATGATGGGAGTCGATGTTCTCAGCTGTAGAAAGTGCAAGCACGGATGCCATTAATAGTTACTTCTGCCCCTACAGAAGATGAGAATAGCAACTCCTATCCTGCACAGCCCAGGATAGGAGCTGCAGATGTAAACAACAGGGAAAAACAATTCTGCCCCTACAGAAGATGAGAATAGCAACTCCTATCCTGCTCAGCCCAGGATAGGAGCTGCAGATGTAAAGAACAAGGAAAACCAATTCTGCCACGACAGAAGATGCGGATTATTGATCAGTGCTGAAGGAGCAGTGATCAATTGATAGATTCACTTTAGTCATCAGGGATCTGAAATGCTGGAACCCAAAATTAATTATTTATAATTTGTTTTTGTTATATCTTGGAAACCATAGATCAGAGGAAAAAAAAAAACATTTAAGGGAGACTAATGTGGCCATTTCTTTTTTTCTTTTTTGTTTCTACTCTATCTAGCTCTTAATGTTGTGAGCTATTGAATGAAGGTGTGGCCTCCTCCAATGTAGTTTAAATAGAAGACATAAGTTAAAGGGGTTTAGTTCAGGGGTGTCAACATTGGGCCTCCATCTGTTGGAGAACTACATCTCCCATACTCCCCTACCAGCCTTTTAGCTGACAAAGCATTGCGTGAAGATGTGGGCCGCTGCCTGATTTAGCTGAACATATAAATGCGGTTATATAAGACATTGTGTAATTATTTGGAAGCGGCCTCAGACAATGTGTAGCAAATATAACAATACTTTTCATTTAACCTCTTTTATATTGCTGCAACTGTAGTTTCCTTTGGAAGGGGCCTTAGTCCTCCTTCAGCTCAGAAGGGTGAGACCAACTGTTGGCTCTAACAAATGACAGAGCGACCCAACCTGGGTACCAGATAATAGGTGTTACCATGACCTATCAGGATGGGGGAGGCGATCCTAGAAATGCTGAAAGTCATGAACCAGTTGTCTCTTTACATTCAGGTGAGTAAAACAGATAGTAATAATAAACTCAAGTTCTCAGGTTACTCTAAAAATGTAATTAGTGTCATTTTAGTTCTGTCAATCAGGGCAGTCACTTGTATTATCTAGATGTTTCCCCCACTACATCTAAGTATTCAATTAGATATCTATAATTTGGGGTTGGGGATGGGTCACATTGTTCATTTAAGAGCACTCTGACAAATGTTTGGGACTTTAGGAGCTCCGTTTGGTGAAAATGCATTGTATTTAGCTGTCAACGCATTTCATATTCATCTTTCTTGACTTTCTCTGAGTTGCCATTTTTTAAACTCTGACAGGGACTAGGCTTAAGGATTCAGGAGGGGAAAATGAGAATGTCTTTCGGTTTATAGACTTTCGGTTTATGGAATACATGTAATGCTATTGCTATTCTATAAACCGGACTCTATTTCGGTTTTTTAGAATAGCAATAGCATTACATGTATCAAATACTGTACTTACAGGGCACTTTGAAAAATTCTAATAGTTTTGGGTGCTAAATAGTACAGTATTTTTAATTTGTATGTATTTTATGTTTTTTGAAGTTATTTCCCTATCCATATTTGTTTGCAGGGCACTTGTCCTACTCTTACCCACATTTTAATTCCTTTTGCAGCCCTCTAGCCCTTTCCATTACTTTTTTAGAGGCATTTTAGTGGCCAAAAGTCCGTGTCCCCATTGACTTCAATGGGGTTTGGGTTCGGGGTCAAGTTCGAGCACGGACCCAGACTTTTTTCCGAAGTTCGGTCGAATCTCTTGAACCCGAACATCCAGGTGTCCGCTCAACTCTAGTCATAATGTTATGGCTGATCAGTGTATGTCCAAATATCATCTTTTAAACAAATATTCTAATCATGAATAAATGTGTCAGAAATTATATTAGGGCATATATGTAGGCATTTAAGTTAAGGATCATTTAAGATCAGGATAATTTAGTGATTGGTTCTGAAAAAAGACCAATCAGCAACAGCTGATTCCATTGCTCCACTTATAGCATTTGGTTCTACAGTTGACAGAGTTTTAAGCAAATGCATAGGTCAATTTATTTTCCAAATGTTAACTTTAATATGGCTTTTATTTGACCCGGCTTTTTTCTGTACCGAAGTGATCCTAATTTGACATTATTTTTTTTTAATATATATTTCTGTATTGTACAAAAAATTAGACATATAAAGAAAAAACAGCAATATGTGGGAATAAAATATTACAGATAAAGAGAATCACAGAAATATTTAGTAATGTCGTTAAAAAAAGATCCGTATATATGTAGTAAAGGGGTTCACCGAGGGGAAATGGACATTAAGAGCCGTTTATAGACACACGAAATAAACAAACAATACACGAGAGATAGGGCATCATACTCTGGGGCAGGATGGGATGGTAGAGTCGTATAGCTCAGAATGAGATCTTAGTTTGCGGGAATCGTAGGGATCTTTATAGCAATCAGAAAGGGAATGATTCAGAGTCTCAGGAATCTCCGAATTCAGAAGTGTACCAGGGGGGGCCAAATCTCTATGAACTTTGGTGAAGTTCTGCCCGCTTCATAAGTAAGACTTTCAGATTCCATTTGAAAGTTAATCTGGATCTTAATTCCCTTCCCAGGATTGAATTTTTTTTTTTGCTCCTCCATGGTCTTGCTATTAGTAGTTTACGTGCAAGCAAAATAAGAATGGCAAGAGGTAGTCCCTATGGAAAATAGTTCCAAAGATTTGAGAGATTTTATCTTTGAGTGGTTTAAGCAAATTACACTCCCACCAAATGTGGGTATGATCGCCCTCCTTTTGTTCAACGCGCCAACACAAGTTGGAGCCATCTGGGTAAATTTTACTTATCAGCAGGGGGACCAAATACCAATGGAATGCAATTATGAAAAAGAGTTCAACCAAGTTGAGCCCCTTTACAGACTTCCTAGTTCGAGAAGCGGCTTCATACCATTGTCCATTGGAGAGCGTAATGCTAAGATGCGTTTCTCACCGAGGGATGGAATTGCATCTAGAGGGATCAGGAAGAGAATCCATAAAAGTCTGTAATTTTGTAATGTTCTTATATTTATTGATTGAGTCTACCAGGGTACCTAGCTCAGTTTGATCTACCATTTGATTGGCAGCTAAACAGCTCTTGAGTCTGTGATAAGTAAACGGCTCATTGGTTGGTAAGCTATATTTTTAACTGAAGCTCGGCAAACGTAAGCATCTGGGCCCCCTGAAACATATCTCCCACCTTTTGTGATACCATTACGAAGCCAGTCCTTTAGATCAAGATCACTAACATATAGAGAAAAAATTGCAAGAGGGGACAAACAGGTAATCCCTTGGACTTTTGCAAAAAAAAAAAAATTTAAACTTATGCATAGCTTTACACACATCTTTTTATTATTGGATTTGAAATTGACAATATTTTAAAGGAGGCCTGGTCTAACCAGCAAAAGGCATTGGGATTATATCCATTCCAATCTGTCCTCTCAATTTGAAGCCAGACTGCAGGTACGTCATTCGCATGCTGCCAGGACAGGTAGTGAGAAAACAAGGACAGGTCAGCCAATTTAAATTGGCTTACGCACTGTTTTAACGTTAGGTTCGCTATTCTGTTTTTTTTTTTAGCTTCCCATACATATAGGGAGAATAAGAGGTTACGTTCGGTCAAATAAGAATTAGGAACCCTAAGAGGAATAGTTATCATACAATACATGACCTTAGGGAGGACATATGCTCTGAGCATATGACGATGGCCCAACCACGACATCTCTAGTCCTTTCCAACATGTAAATAGATCATAAACTCCTGTATGAGGCATTCAAAATTGGATGCTACGGTTTGTCTTAAATCTTGTTTAATTTTAATACCCAGATAATTTAAGACTTTATAAGCCCAATTTATATGGCCTATCTTATATAGTTCTTTGCGCTGAGATGTAGAGAGATAAAATGATAAACCTAATTTGACATTTTAATTCCATTTTACTGTCTTTTTTTTAATTGAAACATGTTTTGAAATCTCACTTCACCTTGGAAATCATCTTCTGTGAAAGTATTCCACTCCCACAGGCGTTATATTGTAGCTATAAATCGTTGTAATAAACCAATGTTTTACCCTGCTATATATTGAAAGCTCAATCTACACATCAATAACTTTGAGGATCTTGTCTGATTTTGGCACAGGACTGTACAATGGCCGCCTAATCACCACCCTGCCTTACACTTCGAGAGCAGAGCACGCGGAACAATGTTTTCAGAAACTCCAGTACTGCGGGATTCAGGTGAGTGAAGGCACTGGAATAGACGGGGGTACTGGCTGAGTTTTAGGGGATTCTGTATCACTTCTGTACAAGGGAATTACTAATGAGACCTTGATTTTACAATGGCAAAACATTTGACTCTTTGCAATTATTTTCTTTAGGATTTCATTTAAGATTTGAGTTAAAGGGACGGCATCACCAAAATATTTGTTACACCGTGAATGTAGAGAGTACAAAAGGATCAAAAATGATGTACACATTTGTGTTAGGAAAATGAGAAGAAAAATGTATTAAGAGAAAAATGGGATTTATATATTTTCTGTGGTGTCTCCTTTTTTATCACATCACATAGGTGAATAAAGTACTTTTTAATGTGTAATTTGCATGTCAAGCCACATGATGATGTCATAAGTAGGAGACACCATGAACCACATTTTTTCTCTTAGGGAAAAAGTAACATTGTCTGGTTTTCAAGTACGTCCTGGGGGGGTATCTGAATGTACCATTCCTGTTTAAACAAATTTTTTTCATTATTGGCTTGTGATTCTTCTAACACAGACCTGGGCATATTACGGCCCACGGGCCACATCAGGCCCTTTGTGCGTCCCTGTCCGGCCCGCGTGAGGCAGGGCCGATCCTGGGTGGGTGCACGGGGAGGAGCAAGGGAGGAGAGGCACTGTAGCAGGGAGATCTCTCCCTGCCATCCTCCTCCTTGTTAATCCAAGCACAGCGCGACGGGTGTAAGCTCCGCCCCCTGCAGCCAATCACAGAACTCGACGGGGGCGGAGCTTTCCCCCGTTGTGCTGTGCTTGGATTAACAAGGAGGATTAGGTAATAACAGTTGGGGGGGGGGGGGGGGGGGTTAAAATAAAAAAAGAAAGGAAGTGTCTGTGGAAGTGTGTGTGAATGTGTATAAGTGTGTATGTGTGTGTGTCAATGTGTATAACTATGTGTGTGTTACTGTCTGTGTAAGTGTATGTACATGAGTGTCTGTGCAAGTGTATCCTGTGTGTAAAGGTGGCTGTGTGTGTATTTATGTATGTGTGACAGTGTGTATAAGGGTGTTTGTGTAAATGTATGTCTGTGAGGGTGACTAAGTGTGTAACTGTGTTTGTGTGACTGTGTGTGTTTATGTATGACTGTGTGTACAAGAGACCAGCATGGGGAACAGAAAGATAGAGATGGAAAAAGATATAAGAGATGAGGGGAGAGACAGACATGGGGTATGAGTGGCGAGAGAGAGACAGACATGGGGTATGAGTGGCGAGAGAGAGACAGACATGGGGTATGAGTGGCGAGAGAGAGACAGACATGGGGTATGAGTGGCGAGAGAGAGACAGACATGGGGTATGAGTGGCGAGAGAGAGACAGACATGGGGTATGAGTGGCGAGAGAGAGACAGACATGGGGTATGAGTGGCGAGAGAGAGACAGACATGGGGTATGAGTGGTGAGAGAGAGACAGACATGGAGCATGAATGGAAAGAGAGAGAGACATGGAGCATGAGTGGAGAGAGACATGGAGCATGAGGGGAGAGAGAGACAGACATGAGGGAATGGGGAGAGAGAGACAGACATGAGGGAATGGGGAGAGAGAGACACAGACATGAGGGTACGGGGAGAGACAGATATTGATCAAAATTTAATTGAAATATTGTCGATGTGGCCCTCCAGCAGTGCTCGGGTTGCTCATGCGGTAAAAACTAATTTCCCACCCCTGTTCTAACACAATGTATAGATCATGTTTGATCATTTTTTTTTTTATTCTTTACATTTACAGTATAAGCCATGTTTAGGGGACTGAATCCCTCTAAGGATAATACCTTATGCATAAACCACCCATAACAGGCTCTGTATCAGAATGAACAGCCATGTATATATCTGTCAGCCTGAGCTAATGGTCAGTAATCCTTGCTCATTGGTGATTCTCATGTCTGACTGTGCCCGGGAAGGAATGATCAGCCATATGTGGTATATTATTATTTTAACCCTAACCCATTGCATACCTGCCCTTGTATACCTTTTTTTCCACCACGGTATATATATTTGGGTAATAAATTACTTAGATGTCCTATTAAAATGCGCTCCTTCCTTCTCAAGCTCCCCATGGAGCAGTGCAGAGATTGCTTACAGACGTCAGCTCTTATCCCAGAGCTCCGCAGATATATCTTCTTCAGTTCCAGAGGATTCGGGATAGTTTTGGCTATGGTAAGTAGTGTAATGGGAAAACATTGGGGAAAAACAAATGTATGTGTACTATTACAATACTATTAGCATTTACCACAACACAGCAACCGGAGGGCAGCCATCTTGTTTTCCTTTCAAACCTCATTCAAGGAAACTTTTGTAACAACATTGCTAGGCAGGTTATATATGAACTGGGAAATACCAGTGGGATACAATACAAGCAACGGCCAATTATTGTCCTGTGTAGGGGTATATATCAGGGCAGTGTGTAAGAAATAACCTTGAAAACATACTGAGTGGATATATTGATTTACCCCAGCACCCATATTGCATTCACAGGACTTGTCACAGCATTTTCCCCAGCACCCAGATTGCACTCACAGGACTTACCTCAGCACTTAGATTGCACTTACAGGAATTTCCCCAGTACCTTGGACTTACCCCAGCCCCCAGATTGCACTCACAGGACTTGCCTTGGCCGTTTTTGGTATCAACATATTCTCTGCAGTTGTGGCCCCATTGGTTGGCTTTTAATAAGCCAATTTCATACTGTCTTACTTGGCTCTCTGACAGCTACAGTCAACTTTTCTCTGCTCTTATTGCCACTAATCACTCTTGTGTGATTCTATTTTCGCCAATCTTATAAAACCCACTATTTTATCCTCTTAAGGATCCAACGCTAGACTCCAGTTACAAATCAATGTATTTACTAAATTCCTAACTAATTCCACTCCCTCCATTAAAAACTTTAGTCATGCGCCAGACTGTGGGACCAGTGTCAACCAAACATTCCATCTCACCTCACCACCATACATCCCTCTGGGAAGTCAAGTGCAAAAATCAGGCATTAATAGCTGAGTTTGAAAGATAAATAAGTTGAAGGGTTTTTTTTTCCAACTCGACTATCCATGCCTGATTTTTTGCAGTTCTGTTTATCACACTTTAGTTTTTAGTGAACAGACCCCCCTACCATCCATATGAATCGTGGTGTAGTAAAAGTCATGCTAACTTGCAAGATGCTTATCTTACTCCAGGTACTCTATGCCTCCATCTGGGTCAACCTCTACTCTACGGCGCAGATATTTGTGAGTGGTCACAGCTGGGTGACCAGCATCCCCGTTACTCTGGCTGCTGCTGCTGTTACCAGCCTCATCATTTTAATCATCAACAGGCACAAAAAGCAGGTGAGTGAGCCAGGAGTAGCCAGATGTCTAAAACTTTTATAACCTGCCAGTCTATGGAAAGGCCTAGTAACAAATCCATCCTGACAGATAAATGTGAACACAGATGTCAGGCTGGCAGCTGCTAACGAGACCTTCATGAAGCACAATATCTTACTCGGGATCAGTCACCAGTCCCACAAGTGCCAGAGTGTGCCAACAGTATCCTTTCTGCTTGAACCTGGTGGGAGTTCTGCTGTATGTATGAATAGTATGAAAGAGGGTTTCACAATTGTGTCCTACCAAGTTGAATCTAATGGGAGCAAATTAACTTTTGTTCGTCTGTTAGTGCTGAACCTGTACATGGATATGTTTTGTTGCATGCAAGCATTCCTTAGAAATCACTTGCAAAGGTTCTTGCTGTAGATACTTTATACTTTTAATTACTTGCAAGAGGGTCAGTGCAGATGCACTGGGTCATTGGTTCATGCAGTGAGAACTGCATTCAGAAGCTAGTTACTGCCTTTCTGTAGGCGAAAACTGATTTGCTCCCAAGAGATTCTAGTAACTCTAGTTTTTTTTTTTTTGCTTGATATGCCTAAGGCATTTATTCAAGTTGACTATTGCAAAAATTGGAGCAAATTAATGCCTATTTCTCTGCTTTTCATATCCATTAATTTGTCTAGATTTTTTTTTTTCTTGTCTAGAGTGGGACCTCCTAGTTATCTCTAATTAATCTAATTCCACCATCAGTTATGAGCAGGACTGTAACAATCATGGAAGCAGGGGTCTCCACTGCAACCGGACCCGCCACCCTACTCAGCCCAGTCGCAAACCCTGCCACCAGTTGCCTGGCTGTCCTTTTGCCAACTGCACAGACTGGGTTTCGATGGTAACTTCCCACGCCAGGATACAAAGCACTGTATATTTACCAATAGCAGGCCTCCACGACTGATACTAATTGATACAGCATCAGCTGCTTTAAAAACCTCTATTGCTGTGCAAGTCATTTAGCTGGCCGGGACCGCAGTATTCCATAAAGAATGTGTTTGTTCCTTTACATCCCCCCTGTAGCTCTGTTTCATTTACTTCCATCTCTGGGGCTGTCAGCAGAGACTTTCTCAACTCCTGGCCAGCATGAGAAGGGTGAGTGATTAGGTATAGCCTGTGGGTTGTCCTGGTGTCATTACAATGGGCATGAGACAATGAGTGGACATGGTGTGTGTCTGACTTAAAGGCAGCCCTTGATTACAGAACAACCATGGGATTTACATCTTTTTTTTCCCTGTGCCAGAAGTGGCCGATTTTACAAGTATGCCCCCCGGAACATACTTGCAAAAGGAAAGGAATTTTGATGAACCCTTCCTGGTAACAGGCTTTATAAATCAAGGGTGTTCAATTATTAATAGTCAATATGACCTTTAAGGAGGGGAAATATAATTGTACAATGGATTTAAACCCTGCAGATTGCTTGTAGAACAAAGAGATACGGAGGGGATACCGGTAGTATGCTAGGGGGGATATCTAATTGCATGACCAGTCAAGTGTGTGAAGATAATTCTATTAATAAGCAATGTTTAAGCTTGTAGTTTATGCAAACGTCTGTCTGTAATGTATGTAAAATGCGTTGGGTGATATGAACTATTTCATAGGAAGATTTATATCTCAATTTCGATCAAGAAACCCACTAGAGATGTAAGCTTTTTTGTTTCTTTCCCATGAAATTGTTCACATCACCCAACGCATTTTATCTGAATCGGGGGGGGGGGGGGGGGGGAGCTAACTAGTACAGATGACTATGACTTTTTGTAATGACTGGCATCTGGAAAATGAATTCATATCTTTTATTTTTATACAGGATAGTCTCAGGCAGAGCCTGAGTCAGCTCTTTGTTTTCATAGAGACCCCCGCCGGATCGTTGCTGGCCCAGCAGGACCCTGAAGATCCCACATCTGAGGAGAGCCGTCTCTTGTCCAGTTGCTCTGTGGAGAAACCTGTACTTTTCAACAAGAAGATTCCTCTTGTTAGGGAGGATGATCCACATGTGAGTGCAAGCTGTCAGTACCCGCTTCCCTTTACAGGAGCTGTCTTTTGATTCTGGAATTAGAATGCAATGTGCTATGGGTGGAACAATAGTAGGTGTAAAAGGGGTCCATCCTTTTAAGAGGGATGGGATCCAGGATCACAGCCACAGTTGGCCATTTTACTCAGCCAGGCAAGTGTCTGACTTCAATGAGAAATATTGGCCTAGTGGGCGGCCCAGAAATTGTTTCTGCGCCAGGACACTTGAAAAACAACTGTAGGGGGAAAAAATGTACTTCTGTTTAATTGAAAGATTGCATCAAATATAGATGTTTTAATTCAGAAATGCTTTAATGTAAGAATACAAATAAAGTATCTTATTGAGCTTTCTTTGCTCCATGATGCTCTATAAGGTTGTGGACCTGTTTAGAATCTTGGGTCAGATACTAATTCGCATTGGGTCAGATTTAGGAAGCTCTGACCCAAGATTCTAAGCAACATGTCCGCCCCCTGATAGAGCTCCAGGGAATATATTGCATCATTCCACATTTTGTACAGTGGAATATACCAAGAGCTTTTGGCTCAGCTAAAGAATTACCTGTTCTAGTGGGTTACTGGCAGGGTTTTTTGTTTTTTTTTTCCCTATAATTACTATAATTACTGTGATATAATTCCAGGAGGACCATCTCCATGCTGACAATTGCAGCTAAACTAGCTATGGCTTAGTTATATGAGAATTAAATTAAAAACATTGTTTGAAACCTTCTAATGTAAAAATATTTCCAGTTGACAAGTTTGTTAAGGATAACAAACTTGTATTGGGAGCTTTTTATAGGTTGATTCATGGATACGCACTTTGATCAGTGCGTTCCATTAAACCCTCACGATCTCCTTTGAGACTGATTGCGTCAAGTGCAGACATTTCAAATGGAAATTATGGAAATAATAATGAAAGAACACAAGTAAAGTACATAGAAACATAGAATGTGTCGGCAGATAAGAACCATTCGGTCCATCTAGTCTGCCCAATTTTTTTTGAATACTTTTATTAGTCCCCCGTCCCCTGTCTTATAGCTAGGATAGCCTTGTGTCTATCCCACGCATGCTTAAAATCCTTGACTGTGTGTACCTCTACCACTTCCGCTGGAAGGCTATTCCATACATCCACTACCCTCTCAGTAAAGTAATACTTCCTGATGTTACTTTTAAATCGTTGCCCCTCTAATTTAAGACTATGTCCTCTAGTTGTGGTAGTTTTTCTTCTTTTAAATATACTCTCTTCCTTTCCTTCTTGTACCTTCTTGAGACCTCCATGCTTCTGTTTAGCTCTCTCAGGGGCAGACATGTTTAGAATCTTGGGTCATCTGACACAACATGTCTGCCCCCTGATAGACCTACTCTAGAATAGTGGTCTCAGTTATGTACTTTATTAATATTCTTTCACGAAAACATTTCTGTTTAAAACATCTACACTTGATGCAATCTTTCCATTAGTCATAAATTTTTTTTTTTTTCTTTTCTGCTGACAGTTGTACTTTTTGTGATTAGTTATGCATGCCATTTAGAGCAGGCCAGAGACCTACAGATCATTGCATGAGTCTAGCTATGGTCACTGCGCCCCATCAGTCCTCTTTACTGCTCTTCCTTGCTGTCTCTATTATGTACTAGACCCTTCCCTCTCTCTCATTCCGTTCCTCACAGGTGATGGCTGAACATCTCTTGGTTCTAGTAAGTGCATGCTATGTCCGACTCCTGGTTGCTGGGCAGCTCCCCCGGATCAGTGAGGCAGGACATACCGGGCTACTTGACGTGGTCTGCCCTTGCCAGTTCGTTGAGAAAAATATACTACAATCTAGACATTGTTTCACGTGGGTGTAACCCACCTACTGCAGCATGCAGAACGTCATCACGCTCGTGGAATGAAGATGTCATGTAACAAAGCCTTGTCGTGATGTCATTGGTTCTGGCCTCTGCTTCCCAGAAAGAATACTATCATGACTTTGTTGATGAAGTTCCTTCAAGGCGGGTATAACTATCACTTGCTGTCGACTACATTTCCCTCGATGCTCCCATGCCCCCCAATATGCCCGACTGGTGAGCTGTAATGCCAAGGGTCATGGTTTGAGAGGGGGGAGTGTCAGCGCTACTCACCGAGGAGACCTGACTGGGATGGCGCATGAGCAGAACTCATCCCCCTCTGGTGGAGGAATTTGGGACTGCAATATAGCAGTTCAGAATTAGTATTGTTCAGTGTAGAGCAGGATTAGTTGGGGGTATGTCCAGGCAGCCAACTGACCCCCCAAGGTTTCCCATCGCTATCTTAAGCCAAGGTACAGATAGCTGCTAAAGAGAATAAGATTTACACGGGATATCACAAAATACACATATACAGTGTGTATTATTTTTATTAACTATTATAGTATTTTTTATTAATGGTACAGAACTACAGCTGACCTTTACGGAATGGGAATCAGGAGTGTCTGAGATGAAAATACAGAACAATCAAGAGTCCGTTACTTTATTGTGAATATACCTGGCATTTCCCCCCCAACGGAAGGGTGGAGGGGGGGGGGGTGCAGCATAAGCTATTATGTCTTGCAGCATAAAGATCGTACCACACTAAAGGGTCTACTGAATAAAGAGAGAATTGCTGGGAATTCAGCTGCATTGGTGATTTTTTGCAACTCGGCTACTTTGGCCTACAGTTTGAAATTCCCGTCACAGATCATCCCTGTAATTCTCTCTTTATTGAGTATACCCCAAAATAGTGATTCTCAAACCTGTCCTCAGGACCCCCCAACGGTCCAGGATTTAGGGATTACCCAGTTGTGTTTAAATAAGATTATGTAGAACACCTGGTATGGCTGCTTAATTGTTAGGGAACCACACCCGGTGTTCTACATATTCTTATTTAAACACTACTGGGTAATCCCTAAATCCTGGACCGTTGGGGGGTCCTGAGGACAGGTTTGAGAATCACTGCCCTGAAAGGTTTAATTCCTCAGATGAACATTGAATACAGTATTGCTGAATATGTTTGTCTAATTCCCTTTTGTGTGCTGTACCAAGCTCTGCCTAAGAGGTTGGCGCTCTGTAAAATGAATGGTTCTCAGATGACCAGACGCAAGCCAGGGAAGGGCCTGTGAGGCCAAAACAGATTAGTGGCCAATAGTACAATTTTATCAGCCATGCTATTATCATCAGAGATAGACACAAACAGCTTAGACAGGTATGTGGACAAGTAAGGTTCAGAGATTGATAGGACAGATGTGACAGACAGAGCGACTTCTAGAGCAGCAGTGGGCCTGAATGCATTTGTTACTGGCCTTTTATCGCCCGTTCTCTAGCTCAAATCCTGAAAATGGGAAATTGCTCTCCTTCCCCCTCTTTTGCACCAATAGTGCAAAGTTTTTACGTGAACTGAAGATGGGTCTTCCATAACTGATGGTAGCACTGTACACACATGCCACCTCAGAGGTCTCTAAATGCCACTTGTGGCACCTGTGCCATAGGTTCACCATCACTGCCCTAGGTGTAACAGAATTAAAAGACACATGCCTGCAAGCACTTGCATCTGGCAGCCTCCAAATTAAAATGTAAGATGCAAATCCTGTCAGATCTTTGCAGACACAACCAATTGTATTGAAGAATGAAGGCCCTTCACTTTCTTACAGCCGCTTTAAAATCTGGTCACAAATGAGGCCCAGATGTGGAACTGACAAGTGTTTATTTAATAATTTGTCGCGTTTGAAAAATTATTCATAAATTCTGTGCTAATGTGCACATTTGGTTTCCGGAGATGCTTTATTTTTTTAATTACTTGGATAATGGTTCAGAGCGCTAATACAAATATCAGGGCCTCTAATGACTCCTTTGAGCAGAGGACAGTGTCTTTAAACATCTGGGAAACATTCTGTAATGAAAATACGCAAAACAGGCAGTTACAAGGTTATACATGTGCACGGTGGCCATTTTGCCACAATGAAGCCATCTTGTCATGTTCTGTGAGTAACAAAGTCTGAACCTTCTGCACCTGTATTAGTCCCACAAATTGGCAGATTGTGCCAGCAACAGGGATCATCTGTAGAGATTATGTATAAAAATCAGCACACACAGAAGCAAAAAATATTTGTCCTTCTTAGTTCCAAAACTTTTTTTTTTGTGCATTTGGGGAGAACTTGGTGACTCCCCTTTGATAGGGAACCCAGGGCAAACCCCACATAACGCACATGAAATAAAATAGCCCTGCTCGATACCCAACTCCACTGGCCTAAACAATAGACTTCTCCTAAATAAATCCACAGAGAAACTCGTTGGTAGAACAGTCATTTCCAAATACTATTTTTTTTATTAAACATTGCGGTCAGGATGAAGCAGACATGTACAAGGGCCTCGGAACCAAGGCACTCCAGCAATGTCTGCGGAGAACCCTCGGTCACATCCGATCAAGTGGCCGAATGTGTTTAGGTGTCAAAGCCTGTGATTGCCTGGCTTAGAGCTAGGGTTGCCACCTGGCTGGTATTTTACAGGCAGGCCGGTAAAAAATTTGGCATTAGGCTAATGTTGTCTATGGAGACAGTACCAAGGCCGGTATTTTTTTTTTTTTTTTTTGAAGAAACGGTGGCAACCCTACTTAGAGCTCTCCCTACTCCATGTGCCAGGGAGATACATATAACAGTATGGACAGTTTCGCCATTGAAGTGGTTCATTAGCATATCAGGCCAGATTAGCTGATGTCATAGAAAAGCAGCACAGACCGATTCAAAAGGGGGGGGGAAGCTATATACCTGTAGGTTGGTTGGATATTGTTTTAATTGCAGTACAAGCTCGAGAGAATTCACACCATATGTGGAAAAAGATTGGCATCAGCTCAGATCTTCAGAGGAACCGGAGAATCGAGGAGAATCTCATTCATGTATAAATCAATCTGTCACAGCTGGTTATACATCAAAGAGCGCACACACAGGGGGACATGACTAAATCTATATTAAATTATAGATCCAAATATACATTGCCAACCAGCTTGTTTTGTAGCTGGAAATAATTATGAATAACAACATAAAATGCATTAAACAAGCTTATTTTCTATATGTTATACACATGTTTATTATAGGTGACCTGCACTCATTTTTACTTTAAATCAATTAATGGTTCCCCTGTAGTTTACAATGGAAAATAATTTTACTAAAGCCTGTAAATTGACTGATATCCAGTAAGGGCTGTTACTATAGCAACAACCATAATTGACACTTTTAGGAGATAGGATAAATCTATGGCATTCTGATGACACATCACCTTGTATTCTCTACGTTCCCAGTATGAACTCAATCACCAGGTATGCGGAATATACACTGCCAGACCTCTGGCCATTACTGGTAAATGTAATAGAGGCTTGAAGTCTTACAGGACATGGGGGGGGGGGGAAAGTCTGTGTGATTTGTATTCAGAGAATCAGGGAGGAAATGGGAACCAATGGTGCAACTTGACCCATTATCAGAAATGGGCAAACACTAAGCCACGGCCCTCATCCCCCTTCACGGGGGGGGGGGGCACCAGCACCCCCCACTTTTCGCGAGTGGGTAGACCGGGTGGAGGCAACACGCACACTTGAGGATCTGGCATCCAGAGCGAAACCCCTAATTTGGATCTCCCAACCCCCGCCCCATTTACTGTATTCTTCTATATAAAACTTCAATAAACATTGATACATATATATATATATATATATATATATATATATATATATATAAAAAAAATGGGCAGAGACTGGCAAGACAGTTCGAGATTAATAGACAGACTGTACAATGGGACAGATATTATTTGATATAGAGCAGTGGTTGTGGAGACATGGCCAGACTTCCCTCTCACACGTGTGTTTATATTATGGCCTTCAAGGGAGACCTTGCATACAAAGTCTAACCCTGAAGCAATCTTACCCTGTTGATCCCAGTTAGGCCATCAAATAATGGCTGGATGGGCCTACTCCGCTCGGGCTGGGTGCAGCCCTGATCCATTGCATAGGAGTGTGTAGGACAAAAGCACAAACTTTACTAGATACCCATTAAAAACATAACGACATGGGATTGCGGGAGAGGAGAGTATTGCACAACACATTGCTTGGTAATAAGCACAGGACAGAGACATTTGTTCTTACAGGATTCGATTAGGTCAATTAGAGGCAGGAACATTCCATAACCAAACATGGTGGTGACGAACCAGTCTCAGATCTTATGTATGACATAATCTGCTGGAGCATCAGTTCTATCCTGGTCCTGTACACAATGTACCCTGTCTTACAGGAACACACCATCTCCCCCTCACATTAACTCAACAAAACCTCTAAAATAGCACTAATTATGCTGCTGGGACTATTCATTATAAAGGGAACTGCTATTGGGTGTTAATAGTTAAGTTAGAGACAGACAAGTTGGTGGACTTAGGGTTTTAGTCATGAAATAATTGCATGGAAGTGAGAAGGGAATTTCAAACCCAAGACCAAAAGTAGCCAAACTGGAAAAATCTAATTCTATTCAGCTGAATGGGAGAATTCTTTCAAATTGCTACTTTGGTCTTAAGGTTGACATCTCCAACCTTCATTTCCTGCTATTTTCTCATGTGTAAGCTTGGAGGCAGGGCTCTCTACCTCATGTATCAGTCTGTTCTCCTCTAGATTGTAAGCTTGGAGGCAGTCTGTTCTCCTCTAGATGGTAAGCTTGGAGGCAGTCTGTTCTCCTCTAGATGGTAAGCTTGGAGGCAGGGCTCTCTGCCTCATGTATCAGTCTGTTCTCCTCTAGATTGTAAGCTTGGAGGCAGGGCTCTCTACCACATGTATCAGTCTGTTCTCCTCTAGATTGTAAGCTTGGAGGCAGTCTGTTCTCCTCTAGATGGTAAGCTTGGAGGCAGTCTGTTCTCCTCTATATGGTAAGCTTGGAGGCAGGGCTCTCTGCCTCATGTATCAGTCTGTTCTCCTCTAGATTGTAAGCTTGGAGGCAGGGCTCTCTACCACATGTATCAGTCTGTTCTCCTCTAGATTGTAAGCTTGGAGGCAGTCTGTTCTCCTCTAGATGGTAAGCTTGGAGGCAGTCTGTTCTCCTCTAGATGGTAAGCTTGGAGGCAGGGCTCTCTGCCTCATGTATCAGTCTGTTCTCCTCTAGATTGTAAGCTTGGAGGCAGGGCTCTCTACCACATGTATCAGTCTGTTCTCCTCTAGAGATTGTAAGCTTGGAGGCAGTCTGTTCTCCTCTAGATGGTAAGCGTGGAGGCAGGGCTCTCTACCTCATGTGTCAGTCTGTTCTCCTCTAGATGGTAAGCTTGGAGGCAGGGCTCTCTACCACATGTATCAGTCTGTTCTCCTCTAGATGGTAAGCTTGGAGGCAGGGCTCTACCTCATGTGTCAGTCTGTTCTCTAGATGGTAAGCTTGGAGGCAGGGCTCTCTACCTCATGTATCAGTCTGTTCTCCTCTAGATGGTAAGCTTGGAGGCAGGGCTCTCTACCACATGTATCAGTCTGTTCTCCTCTAGATGGTAAGCTTGGAGGCAGGGCTCTCTACCACATGTATCAGTCTGTTCTCCTCTAGATGGTAAGCTTGGAGGCAGGGCTCTCTACCTCATGTATCAGTCTCATTAATATGTGAAGCTCAGACCAAATTTATCACCATGCATGACCTGGGACCTATTTTACATGTTCCAGTAGAGGCTAGGCTTTCACTGCAGACCAACTACAAAGCCTTTAAGACTCCGAGCATAGTGGTATTTGTAGTTAAGAAACCGCTGGACACCAGCTAGTCACCAAGATGGAACTGCAAAATGCAGGCATTAAAAAGACTGCAAAAAAACCAGGCAATTTGAAGTTTGTTTTTAACTTTATACCAGATTTTTGTAGTTCACCACAATTCCCTTTAGTGATTAATTCCCATAGACTGGACAATACTGAGGGAGGTCCTTCTAGGAGAGAGGTTGCTGCTAATCTGTTGGCTGCCAGAATTGTAAGAGGAAAGTATTTATTGCTAAACATACCATTTTAGGGGTATGTATCCCTAAACAAGGCTACCTAAGAAACTTGTGGTGCACTGGTTGGATAGTCTGATATCTACAGAACAGATACATGGAATAACCTGTCTACCCTTTAAAAGGGACAGCATCACCCAAACATTTTCTTCTCTACAATCACAGTAAAAAACAAAAACAAAGGAATAATAGTCTATACAATGAGTTGGCAAAGTTACAAGCAAATTCTTAAATTAGAACAAATGTGCTTTCAATATGTATAGCTTGGAGGAAAGATTTAACGGGGGGGGGGGGGGGATAGGATAGAAACATTTAAATACATAAAGGGAATCAACAGTGGGGGAGAGTATATTTAAAAGAAGAAAAACTACCACAATTAGAGGACAGTCTAAAATTAGAGGGGCAACGATTTAAAAGTAATATCAGGAAGTATTACATTACTGAGAGGGTAGTGGATGCGTGGAATAGCCTTCCAGCGGAAGTGGTAGAGGTAAACACAGTGAAGCAGTTTAAGCATGCGTGGGATAGGCACAAGGCTATCCTAGCTATAAGACCGGGAACTGGGGGACTAATAAAAGTATTTAGGAAACTGGGCAGACTAGATGGACCGAATGGTTCTTATCTGACAACACATTCTATCTTTCAATGTGTCTGGAGTCTCCAGTTTACAACATCACCTGTGGCCCGATATGCAAATTACACGTTTCCCATTCAAAACCAGTAAATTTGCATATCAAACCACAGGTGATGTCATAAGCAGGAGACTCTCCATTCTCCTAATTTAGGCATTTGCAATTTTGTCAACATAGAATTTTTTTTATTCTCTGCAGATCACAGTAATGTTTAGGTGATACTGCCCCTTTAACGGAAGAATATTCCTTCTCGTAGAATCAGTTTTCACTTGCGGATGTATTCAGTGGGGCCACTTGTCTTGACATGACATTCGTGGAAATCAGAGAGACAGGACTATGGGTAGGCACCAACATTGTATAAGGTGAACATTTATTTACTGGTCTATGGGAAAGACAATTGAATTATGTTCTATGGACCTTTGCAGACTCTAGTGCGCCTTCTACAAGTCAAACACTAGCACACCATCTAATGTATGTGTCCTAGCTGGGGCAGGTTACCATTGTAAGTGGTCCTGGAGACTGTTTGAGGGGGAAAGCTTAAACACTATCCCTGTATCCCCCCCCCCCCCGCGCAAAGATTCAAAACCAGATTAAAATCATCCACATGAACCAGTCCCACTGAGGATTAAAAGCTGAATTTTATTGTTATCATTAAGAGCCAAGTACTGTAGTCGTGCACAACAAAAATAAATTTTAATTTTAGAGAAAAAAAAAAAAACAGACAAGAGATTTGGTTAACTGGAAGCGATCCGATTGGTCTTTGGCTGGTGAACCCAAGTAACAACCCAACAGAACATCTCAGAGTTAACCCAGGTCTCGGGACAAGACATTAAAAAGACAAAGACAACTTTATACTGGGGCAGTAGGATAAAAGAGTAGAGGAAGAAGGCATGTGAAGGGGGGGAAAAAAAAAAAAAAAATCTGGAACAAATTGACTAGAACAAGCCCCATATTACATTTTAGTGAGTTGGAGACTACAAGGTAGTGGTTTCTTTGTAACATCAGGAAAAGTCTCCTTGAGTTTTTAAAGCCTCACAAGTTTTGTACAGACATCAAAATTACAATCTGACTGTCTGAATCACTGTGAACTTTAAAAAACACAAGCGACTAAAAAAAACCCCAAAAAACCAAACTAAGGTCTTGCATGTTGCCAACGCATGACAAATTAGGTCTATGTTGGAGGAGGGTTGAATTAATTTTGTAAACAGTCCTCAAAATTCTGGTTACTCCATTAGGTATTCTACTACCCTCTGTTGGCACCAAAAGAAAAGAAAAAAAATGGATTGCTTTAACGTAATCTGGAATTCCCTTATCCCCTACAATACAGTCTACGGTGAGAAACATACAAAATGTAAACAGATGAAAAGGGCAGGACAGCACATGTCATTAAGACGCCCTCAGAGGGCAGGGGATGGATCTGGCCCCATCTGATATTAGCAGCAGTCTTCTAAAACGTTTACAAAATAAAAAATAAAAAAGTGCCAAGTTTGTAACAGAGCTGCTTTTCAGCGTATCGGACCATCCCACTCCCCTCTCAATAGAACCTACTGCACCCTTTCACACTATTGCCCTTTCAGTGCCACTGGGGTTAATACGGCCATTGCATAAACCATGAACCAGCTAAGCAAGACCCCCCAAACCCAAGCTGACCTACAACTTCCTCAGTCAGGTGGAGAGAGGATGAGAGTAGGGCAGCTGTACATAAGACACGCACAGAGCACACATGGAGGGTAAAGGGGTTTGGCATCAGGATAAGGGGGTTAGAGAGTGGGGCAGGTGCTTAGGGCACAGACAATTTGTAAGGGCTGCCTGGAATGTGCTCATCTCCCCACTTGACAACCAGGATATAGTCCCCCTTGTCCTTCAGGAGGTACGTGACATTGTACAACCGGTTTCCAAGATGTTTCACAATAATCTCTTCACATGGCGTTTTAGGACCATGGACTCCAACAAGCAGCATGTTGTTACCTAGACAGGAGGGGGGAAAAACAATGTCGAGTCAGAGCAGTCCATGCCAACGTCTATCTCAATCCTACATAGATTCTGGTCAACCCTTACATCAAATTGGATTTGGCCATAAGGAATCCTAAAGCCTTAAAAAAAAAGACCTGGGGTGATTTACAAGGCCCAAGTAGTATTACGGTCCACAATAGAACTTTAGACTTGTTCAGCTGGCTCATAAATTAAAAATAAAATGTTTTAACATATGACCAATGCATTTTACCATTGGGTGAAGCACATCTACATCTAAGCCTGAAAATTGCTATTTAATAACCTAAGAATTCTAAGCTTTCATGGTCACTCAGGTGACATTCCATGAGATGCTCACCAGCTTTGCTGCAGTCCACAGTGAAGGAATTCTTTTGGCCTATGAAGGCTTTGTTGAGGCCTAGGCCTTTGGCCACTACTTTGCTTGCATCAGAGGATACCCTGGGAGCAGCTGCCTGCTGTGTGAAAGCCTCCGATTTAGTGACAGAGTCCACAAACACTGAGGAAGATTCATTAAGGTTGTGGCTAGTCACCAGGCGGGGGCCTACAAAAGAAGAAAAGAAAAAAAAAAAAAGTTACGAAGAGCTGTTAACCGTTAAGATTGTCCAGACAAAAGGGGCAATGTTGGTGAATGGGGACATGAAGTTAAAAAGTATAGTTGCGTCTACTCACCAGTAACCTTTGCTTTGAATGGGCTCCCCACGATATGATAGGGACCACCATATTTGATGGAGATCAAGTAGCTCCCAGGAGCCATGGGGGTGTAGGTGACCTTGTAACCCTCCGCACACTCTTGGCAGTCCATTTTGACCTTGGATGGGCCATCAATTGTGACAGTAAGAGCCCCGGCCCCAGCATTTGAGGTGTTCACAATGAACTCTGCAGCATTGCCTGGTAATGTTTAAGAGGAATTTAAAAAAAAAAAAAAAATAAGTTTTCTACCACTTAAAGAGACATTCACACCAATAACTGAGACACTGATCAGTCAGCCTCCCAAGACTGATTCCATTCTTTAGCACACAAGTTAGGCCAGCCCTTCAATCTTACCTGTGGTTCCACCTTCTAGACCTGCGCCATAGGCAGACACCATTCCGGGGTCTCCAGCCTGCCCCGGCTCCCCAACTCTTATTTTGAAAGGGCTGCCTGGGATATGAGAGCCATTGAACTTCACATCAACCAGGTACAAGCCATTTTCACGGGGAATGAAACGCACTGCATATTTATCTAAGAAAAAAATAACAAAAATATAGGATTTAACATTTTCCCTACAGAAAACCTAAAAAAAAAAAAAAACTTGAGTGGACTGCATTTGAATTGTGGGATATAGGATTGAATCTAAAGAGGAAGGAAGTATTTCCCATAAGCCCCCCTACTAGCAATGGCAGGAGTAGAATTTCCATTTTGAATTTACCTACTTCGTGATAATGAGCGGCTATTGCAGTAAATTAGGGGTCATTAATAAGCAGGACAGCCAGACCTTAGTAAAGCTGCAGGTTCTAGAATCATCAGGAGGAATGTTTTACTGGTTTAAACTGACATTGTTCAGGCCCTTTGACACATTATTGGTTTGTCACCAAGTTAAAACAAACAAAAAAAACAAACGCCAAGTCTCACCTTCATCAATCTCAGTCACACAGCACTCCTCCAGTGCCCCTGAGGGACTGTGAACTTTGGCATCTAGAAGTCCTTTGGCACCATTAAGACTTACTGCAAAAGAGGCTGGCTGGTTGACCTTTAACCCTGACTCCTAAAAGCACATCACAAGATTTAGAAACCTTCACAAATGGAGAGCATCACTGAAAACCGAGCCAATGCAGAGGCTTCAAAAATCATACTTACCAGGCCCTCCCCAACTTCGTTTAATGAGGGAGGGAAATATCTAGTGGGAGAACATGGCAGAGGCATACTGCGTGAGTTTAAGGGAAGGTTTTTAGAATAGCCCTGCTGGTGTAAATGTAGCACACAGTAAAACTAAAAAAAAAAAAAAAAAAAATGCACACACACCATGAGTAACCAAAAGGGCTCTAGCTGCTGGACTGCAACTCCTATGATACTCTGCCACAGTATCTTGAAAAATGCCGATAGTTTAACAGCTGCATAAATAAAATGCTTATTTCCTCCTTTGGATTTAAGTTTGCGCCCCCCCCCCCCCAAAAAAAAAAGTTCCCTTTAAGAAAATCACGCAACAAGCCACAACCATAGTCTTATCTCCCATCCCCTCTCACTTTAAACACAAAGCTGGGTTTGGCCAACGACAAAACAGAATAGAGTCCATTTCTGTTAGGAGCCTTTAAGAAAGACACGAGAAAAACACTGAGAGCCTCCTGAGCCAGCTGGGAGATTGGCGTGTTCTAGTCAGCCATTTTAGAAAGATGGCAGGTTTGTTTTTTTTAAAGCAGTAGGATGTGAATTATGAGTAGTTTGTGGCTGGCTACAAAGAGGGAAAACTATGGAAAGTTAAAGTTTACCTGTTTAGAACTGGTCTATGAGTAATGCTGTACTACATATAGTGCCACTGCTGAAAGTTTGAAAAAAAATGGTAAATTACCATCTCATTCATCTACCTTGTCAAGGACCTAAGCTAATCTTTGGTTGGAAAAACAAGGGGCAATGATTAGCTGAAGCTACACAGGACTGTTACACTTGTGTAGGATACAAATGAAAGACTACATCTCTAAAAGATTAAACCAAGCTACCATTTTGGAGATTTAATTTCCATTCATTGCCAGTAGATGGCGTAGCATGTGTGCAACCAACAAGGTACTATTTGTACCGTTGAAAGCAGAATAGAATATGGTACAATCACCCTAAGTGAGGCTTCAGGCCTGGTCAGTGCCCAAAACATGCAATGCATGTTTTTTGCACTGAGGTCAGCCATGTTTGGCTCGTCAGCTGCTCAGGAGACAAGTTCTCTGCCCAGCCATGTAGGGCTAAGGTTTTTCCCAGTGCCTCACCTGAAGGCTAGAAACAGTCAGTCTGCGGGCATCGTCCGAGGCAGATCCAACGGGCACCACGAAAGGACTGTCTGGGATGTGTTCATCATTAAACTTCACGGACACCTCGTAGTCTCCTACAAAATGAAAGTAAAAAATTTAAAAAAAATTTTTTTAAATATTGACATACTTAGTTTAGTATCCAGTTTTTTTTTTTATTGCGGGCTAAAAATTACTCATCTATCAGTCACAAAACAACGAACAAGGACCTCCGTAAAGCTCTGATTTTCAAAACCCTTGCCCAAACCTACCAGGCTCCTGGACAATGTAGGATACACCACAGGACCCATCTTTCCGGTCTTCAAACGCAATTTCTGCTTTGCTCGGACCCTCCACTGAAATGGAGAGACCTCCAGCACCAGCTTCCCTGGTCCAGATACTGAACTCCGCTGAATAAAAACAAGAAATAAGCATAAATGACACTCCAAGCAACATATTAAAGTGCTAAAAACATTATTCCAGTAGGTGGCACAGCTTTAAGTTTGGATATAGGCTTCCTGGTTCCCTCTAGGGCAGTGATGGTGAACCTAGACACTGTAGATTTTTGACTAGGTCATTTCCAAACCTCTGCAGTGCCATGGTTTGCCATCACTACTCTAGGGGGTTCCTGTAAATCAAGCTAGCATGGATACTGGGAGCATGGTTAGTTTATTGGTTTCAAGGTGGCCTCGTCAGTCAAAATTTCAAAGCCAATAATGAAGACCCATGGAGTAGTAGAGCTTGTGTCTTTACCTGGTGTTCCGATCTCTGCTCTCTCCAGACCAGGTCCACCAGCTCGCACCTTGTGGGCACCACCTTCCCCAAGAGGTCCAACCGTAAACTGGAAGGGACTCCCGGGCACATGCTGGCCCTTGTACTTGACGCTTACTGTGTGAACACCCATCTCCGTGGGGACAAAGCGAATACAGTAGGTGTTATTTTCTCCCTCCATGATTTCTGCATCATGAATCTTCCCAGAGGGGCTGGTGACCTGGGCAGTCATATCATGAATGCTGATCTCTAGAGGACCAAAAGAAATCAAGTAATGATGTTAAGGTCACTCACTTGTTTGGCCTATAGTTAACAAGGCAGGGGAACAAACCATGCAGTAGCTTAGGTTTTCAGGACAAACATTATGAATTTCAGGTAATCCAACCACCATCACTCTGAAAAATGTGCTGTAGTACAGAGAGAAAGTCTTACCAGGTATTTTCAAGCTGAGATCGCACTGGCTACCAATATTGGCCACAGATGGAGCGGTGCGCCTCCTTGTGATGCTTTCCTTCATCCTACCTTCTCCGGTCACCTTGACTGAGAATGGACTTCCTGCAGAAGGAACACAATTTACAGTGTTGAGCAGAAGCCTTTCTATAAACCCACACACCCCTGAAGGAAGGGGATAGTACCTGGCACATGCTGATCGGCAAACTTAATGTTTATAATGTAGTTTCCAGGCTCGGTCGGGCAGTATGTCACTTTGCACGTTCCATCTTCTTGGTCTTCTGTGTTGATGTCCACTTTGCTAGGACCTTCAATGGACAGGCTCAGACCACCATAGCCTGCAGAAGAAACATACAATGTGTCGGCAGATAAGAACCACTCAGTCCATCTAGGTCTGCCCAATTAAATACCTTTATTAGTCCCCCGTTTCCGGTCTTATAGCTAGGATAGCCTTGTGTCTATCCCACGCATGCTTAAAATCCTTGACTGTGTTTAACTCTACCACTTCTGCTGGAAGGCTATTCCATACATCCACTACCCTCTCAGTAAAGTAATACTTCCTGATATTAGTCTTAAATTAAGAGGGGCAACGGAGATTTGAATATGCACTACAGCCAATGAACCAACCATCTGAGCCATCACATCTCAGTGATCAGGGACTCAAACCAATACACCAGTAATTTAACAAGCTAAAAAGTACCCACTCTACACCTCAGGTTTCAAAGCACAGATTAAAAGCAAAAAAAAAAAAAAAAGTCTTCCCAAGTCTCTAATCACTAGAGAAAAGGGCTAGCGTAATCCTTTGCATCTTTAGAGCTCCTTGGTGGGGGCACCAACATTGCCATTAAAACATCAACATAGAAGTAGTGTTTCCAGTTCAAATGGTGTTGGTGCAACCAGGAATCTGCTCCTGCCGACACCAACTTATAACCTCACTAATAAGAGGAGCCAATAGGTGGTCTGGCTTTTCACCCCTAGAGTCTTCCTACAGTATATTGAAGGGCCTGGGATTCAATCCAGATGGCCATAGCAAAAACCTCACCTGCTTCTCTGGTGTCAATGATGAATTCTGCAGGTTCAAAGGTTCTCCCTTCGGTCAGACCCTGGCCAGACACAACCACTCTGCTGGCGTCACCAATTTCGGACTGGCTGATCATTACGGTGATGGGGCTGCTGGCGATGTGCATTCCATTCTTGGTTATGCTGACTATGTGCTCGCCAGTTTCTTTAGGAACGAATGTTATACCTTCAGGATAGGAAATAAAATGGTAAATTTAAAGGAAACAAAAACTTGCATTTAAATCCGATGCCAGCTAGACAGTGCTCAGACCCTAAACTTTGCAGTCACATTAGAGAGACACATTCTACATTTTACCTATGTGTCCATTTCGAAGTCTCTTAAGCAGGCAAGGCTCTTCCCTTCCAGATGGGGAGGTGACCATGGCAGTGAGTTGACTCAGGTCAGTCTCTACGATGTCCAGAGGGATATCAGCGGCTGATCCCACCTTCAGCTGAGACATACGCATGGTGTCGTCTCCTGCAGACACATTAAGGTTTAGCATGATGGTGGGAGCGGGTTACATGTACATTTTGTAGTGACCAAAAACCCCCCTGTAGGAAGAGGAATCTTACCAGTGATTTTAGCAACAAATGGACTCCCTGGGATGTGCTTGTTGTTATACTTTACGATGATGTTGTAGTCTCCAGGTAATATGGGCAGATAAGAGACCGTGCATGTTCCGTCTTGGTTGTCTGTACAGCTAATCTCGGCCTTGGAAGGTCCTTCAATGGCTAGAGACAAGCCACCTGGGTAACAAGACGTTATCAGTGCTGCAGTTCCATATAAAATTGCTCAAGCTCATCTCAACCCACCAGTCTGGTCAACTCACCTTCCCCAGCATCCTTTGTGTTAACGGTAAAGACTGCTGGCTTATTGACTGTGCCGTGAATGAGTCCGGGGCCATAGGCTGTGACGTGACCACTGTTGACATAATCCACGTAAAATTGCAGTGGGCTTCCTAGAAAAAATAAATAAATAGTTAGAACATTTAACAAGGGAAGAAAGCTAGTGAGAAAATAAAGCAGGAAGCAAACTACAATGATTAATTCCTTTCAAGACGGGTTTACAGTCTTGCATCTTCAGTAGAGGAAATATGTGGCAGGAAGTCACAACACGAATTAAAGGAATTACCTGGGATATGCATGTTATCATATTTTATGTCCATTTCATGCAAGCCAGCTTCCGTGGGAGCATATCTCACGGTGACCGTTCCATCTTTGTTATCAGTGATATCCGGCTTGGCCACTTTGCCAGAGGGCATGCGAACTTCTCCTGCATTAAGACGGAACAACCATTTTGAGAACCAAGTAATTCCAAGATTGACATTTAGCAACTCTCATCGAGACCTTAGTTACCAACCTGTGATTTCTCCTTTCTTAATGGTGAAGGGAATGACCAGGTCAAAAGGTCTTAGTCCTGCCACATCGAGCCCGTTCACCCCCATAACCGGGCGGTCAGTAGCCTTAAAAAAAAGACAAAGAAAAGCAGATATGAGAACCAGCAAAGGACAAACAACGGAGATGGAAGAGGACATGCGCCAATGGAAGAAAAGTCCAAACTCTGATGCATGTTCATGACATCGTTCTTTCCAGTATTTAAGTGTAGACTAGCAGGTTGGAAGCAGAGCACACAGTTAAATAAAAAAAAAAAAATAGGAATTTTGAATGTCTGAACCCTTGACAAGATTAGGTTTAAAGTCACATGCGACATCTTGTCAAACCTGTCTAGCATTCCATCAGGCTACCAATGAGCCTGTCTGATCTGAACCGGCAGCGGAGTTTGGTTAAGAAGTGGATGTACCAAATAAGTAATGAAAATGGGGGTGGTGAGGTATGGAAGTCTTTGCAGCTTAGTTTATCCAAAAAATAAAATCTTGGCAAACCTGGAAACATGAACTCTGCAAGAGACCATTACACAGTGATCAAATGAAACTTGTGAGAAGGCCAGAAGGTGGTGGTAGAGGTCATCTCTTTCAGGCCACATGTGGCAGCCAGATGGAGAATACCCAAAAAAATAAAAAAAATGATATGAAGAACTTCAGGGGGGGGGGGGGGGGTAGATGTCAGATGATGGGAAATGAGAAGAGAATGGGCAAGACTGCAGACAACTGGGAATTTAAGAATGGACAGAGGTGAAGACCAACTTTTTTTCGCCCCCCACCCTTCCAAATTTAAAGGCCAACGGAGACTGAGAGAAAGCCCATCTCCGGGTTATTAAGTGCAAAGGAAGGAGACTGCACGGGAATTCTCTTGGGGGTAGTCGGCCAAGGCAGAAGCAAAAAATAAATAAATAAAAGAGTTGCCAAGTGAAGCACTGAGATCCGTTAGAGGAGGCAGAACATGTATTGTGTGAAGACATTACTCTAGGGCCACCATTATAGAGGTACATGCAAACAAAAATGGGGGGTAACCAAGCACAGACACAAAGCATTTAATATAACCCAGTAAAGAGTCATGTGCCTTTGAGTGCATTATGGCACTATCACTGGGGGATAAAAACCTCATCCTGCCGAGTGTTCCAAAAAGAAAGGCTCATACATTCAATTTTGGCAATTAATATAAAATAAAAAAAAATAAAAATCAAGCAGTAGTAGTTTAGCAAGTATGGAATTCCATGGCTCCTTCTCCCATCACTTAATACCCCAGGAAGGTTTTCCCTCCCAAAATGATACAGTTAAAGATATTAGGGTACCCAGGGTTGTTGCATGCCCGGGTATGCGTAAGGTGGGGCTAACTGCTGTGGAACCATCTGCTGAGGCATCATTTGTTCGCCGTCCAGAGCCTGCGTTGGGAGGTGTAAGAATACGTTAGTTTAATCACAAAGCTTAGAAAAGGAAATTGCACGGGATGGAAGAGAAAAAAAAAAAAAAACTCTTGACACTGCTGATTGGCTATTAACAGGCATCATATGATTAGGAAATCCCCATAACCGGCAAGAACACAACTTAAGGAAAGTTTGTGGCCAGTTATGGCCAACAATTCGACAAAGGCTACAAGGTGAAAAACCGCAAATCCAAAATTGATTACCTTCTTAAAAAAATAAAAATAAAAAGACGATTATAGTCAAATCTTAACAGTACAAAGTTTGCTACTTAGAATTTGTCTGGATGGGCATGGCCTGTCATGGACAGACCTAATCCCTTATTGGTCAGTCTTATGACCAACCAAGAGCAGCATCTGCTTCGACCATGCTCTCAAGCGGATACAGCAGAAAGTGGCCAGGAGCTTGGTTTCGGCACTATAAAATCAACGATCGCTTCCAAACCAACCATGATAGAAAGTCTAAGGCAACAGGGCCAGTTATCTGGAATTTTTGCCATTGTTCTGCTATTGCAATCCCTAAACCACTGCACTGCAACACTACATCACCTACTGCAGAATAAAAACTTCACCATTCTGTACACGGAAATTACATTTAACCTCTTTACAAGTGCCTTTCAGTGAATACTAGGACAGCAGCTGGTAGTGGCTTAACACATGTTCATATAGGCATTAAATATTTTATGGCTTGTTGACCCAAGGAGAAATAATATTATTCACCCCCCCTCCCCCCCATTGAAATGAGATTTGAACTTGACAGACATGTCTTTGCAACCTACACTATATGGTCCTATGGGCCATTGTGGTACCAAAGCACATAACTAGAGAAAAGCCTGAACTAGGCAGTACAGAATGCTGACTAGGGTGGAAAAGGGGGAAAAAAAAAAAAATAAAAAAAAAAAAACCGCTCAGATCCTTTAAAAATAAAAAATAATCTTACCGTAACTTGGAAGGGGCTATTTGGAATATGCTCCCCACCAAATCGCACACAAATGACGTATTTGCCAGGCTGGGGGGCCGTGTAGAAGATGTCAAATGTGCCATCTTCATTCTCCACCACATCTACATCCACCTCCGTGCCGTCAGGGGTGCACACGCTGCAGGTCACTTTACCCTTTCCTGCTGCCTTAGCATCTACTGTTATGACCGTCTCTTCTCCGATCTGGATAGTGGGTCCAACACCGGCACCTGCAGGTTAAGAATAGTAAGGGGGTGGAGAAGAAATGAGTCAGGCGATCAGTTTAGCTAGTGGAGCCAGGGGCCCCATGCCACACATGCACCCAATCGCAGGCACCGACAGCCAGGTCTTTCGTTCCACAGGAAGCTCAGGTCTCAGGACATTTTTACAAATTTTTGGATTCCCAGAATGCTCCTTGAGCGAAGGCCAGAATATCAGTCTTTGAAAGGTCTGCCTGCCACAAGCACCTTACAAGCAAGTGAGACTACAGGGGAAGTGGCATTCAATGTTTACACCACCCAGAGCAAGACTGGTGCTTTGCAAAGCCCTACTATGCTTCAACATGAGCTCAAATTGTGCTCAGGATTTCATTTCAGACAAGCAGGTCTCTTGGTGCAAGAAAGGGTGTCAAATGTATCAGACTGGCATATACAAGTGGTGGACTTGGTAGTGACCTCAAGATTCCCTGTTTAGTAGCCTCTGTGCATATTTTGTGAGCCTGTAGTATAAATCAGTTTTGTACAAAAATTTCGAAAAATATCCTGATTGACCGTGAGCTCTGCAAGAAAAGTTTGCACAAGGCACAAGCAACAGAGCATGCTGGGTGGAGTGGGGTTAGGGGGTGCAGCTAGGGTGGTTCTAAGTAAGCCAAACAGAGCAGTCATGCAAGAGAAGGGAAGAAAAGATATATATATATATATATATATATATATATATATATGTGTTTAGGGCAGTACTAAGGAGTGTGGTCTGGTTTCTTGAGATCAAATTACACAGTGGACATCATTTAACAGATCTGTCTGGTATCATTAAACAGGAAAGGGCTTAAAATATCTGAGAAACCCATATATTCCTGTGCTCAGAATCTTAAAAACCAAGTATGCCCATTCAAAACATTAAGTGAGCTCAGGGTTCTTTAAAGACCAAGATCATAAAAAAAAAAAAAAACCCTTCTGACCACCATCATGGTAGGAGCATTATGGGAACAGACCAGCAGCACCAGCCACCAATTCTGTCCATTAGCCAAAACATTCATTCCACACTCCTTACTACAGCCACAGACAGGGTTTCAAGCACCTTTCCATCACCAAGAACAGTTTTATGCCCCTACAAAGGAGGGTAGTCACACCAAGGTGTGCGGGATTTAAGTCAAACACTGGAGATCCATCTACACCAACTCAAGAGGATCTGGTCTGGGAACACATTCATTATGGGCTTCAGGGTTCTCATAGGACCTCCTTTACTGCCAGAAAGAGGAGGCTTACAATGCAGAACCAGAAAGCTTGGCACCCAAGGTTTAAGGAAGAGGGGAGAAGGAGGACAGCTAGTTCCTTGAACACAAAAAGCAAGCAGCTTACCTAGCCCGTGACCTCCGATTGACACTGAGGTGAAAGGGCAAAGAGCAAGGAAAGGTCAAGTGAGACATGGTGACAATGTGAGGGTAACAGTGCATTACTACAGATCTCAGTATACAGTTTGTATCATGACAAAAGTTACGCCATAAACCGTGTGCAGCGTTGGGAAGTGTATGTCAAAAAGCAAGTGTCAGAAGAGCAACAGTTTGTACCCATGCCGCTGAAGGCATTCCACCCCAATCTAAAGCAGGTTTCCACACAGTTAGAAAGTGTGGCCGGACCTCTTCCTGGGGATGTGCTGTGCAGCCTCCGATTAGGCCACAGGATCCCCAACACTTCCTTTGCAACCGGCATTGAGACATGACACTAGACAATGACTTTCAAACTATAGCTGGGTCCTTCTCATGTGCAATGGGCTTCTGGCATGTAGTACCGAGAGCAGCCCTGCTAGTCTTCCCTTAGTATTAGATCTTTTTGTTTGAAGTAGATTTCTCAAGTGGAGATCTACCAGAGTTATTCCACAAATACACACAAGACTTAACAAGCAGTGTTAAAAAAGACAAAAAAAAAAAAAAAACACCTTTCTAATGCCCTCTTAAAGATTCAGAAACTTAATATCCCAAAACTGGTGTTTCACAAAGTTGTCTTTTAAGTCACTAATTCAAAGTTTAATGGGAATGCTGTTCCAATACAGTCAGGTAGCTAGTATTCCTTTTTAAGAGCACTTTATTCTATCTTTTTTAAAAATACCTACTTGGTCTTCTAGATCAGTAGCTATCTAGATCTTGGTCAATCTACACCAGATCTTAAACTAGCATGGAATACCTTACAAAAAAAAAAAAAACCCCCAATCACATGACCCAAGAACTGCTTACCTGTTACGGTACACTTGCTGGCATCACCAGTGGGCACAGCACGGATGCGATAAGGAGAATAGGGAATCTCATCCCCTCCATACTTTATCAGGATAGTATAACGGCCGGTCATATCTGGTACATAGGACACTGTATAGGTGCCATCTTGGTTGTCACGGATTGTGGCCTTCTTGGGTTTGCCTTCTGGATCCTGTACAGAGATTAATAGTGAGTCTTGTTGGCATAGACTCGCAGGTATGGTCACTTGCCGGACAAGAGGATACTCACCGTGATCTGAACAGCAAGAAGACCTTCCCCAGCATCCTTTGCATCAATAGTGAACTCCACAGGCAGACTGGCAGGGACTCCAGTGGTATTGAGACCTGGGCCACTGGCCTTCACCTTGCTGGCATCGTGAGTTGGCAAAACCTTGACTTTAAATGGGCTGAAAGGAAAAGAAATGTAAAGTCTAAAGCTTCAACTTCCACTGAACAAAGTATGCGAGGTGCAGCTACAGACATCTGCAGAGCTTCCATAGATTATATAATATATTATATATATGATTGACATTTGGCCATGACAATTTGTATAGTGGTCGCAAACGCTGCCATCTATCTTACCTGCGAGGAATCTCCTCATCACCGTACAATACAGCAATGTTGTATGGTCCCTCTCTGCTTGGTATGTAGTTCACTGTCTGGACGCCATCTCCATTGTCCACAATGTCAACTGGCTCTACAATACCTGAAAATCAAGAGTAAGTGAGACTTTACACAGGACACCCAAAAGACGAGACGTCCCCCAACACCTAAACTGATGTCCAAGACATTTTTAAAGCAGGCAGATATGATTGTAACCAAGTCTCCATGCCTAAAAAGCATACTGAGCAAGCACCATTGTTTGAATTATTCGAAGGAGACTAGCAGCCAATAATGGAGAATTAAAGTCTTATTACAAACCCAAAAAAGTTGTTACTTTTATACTGCCTAGACTACCCTTTAGCTTTTTATTTTCCATGGGTATTACTCTGGCATCAACTTACCCTTTGGTCCCTGGACTTTGACTTGTAGAGGTGCAACACCGGCCTTGCTTGTATCTACACTGAAGGACTGTGGGACATTTGCCCTCACCAGCCCTGGGCTCAGTCCTGGTCCAGAACATTTGACCTTGGAGCTGTCTATTACATCATTAACTGGAACCTTGAATGGGCTTCCTGCAAAAAAAAAAAAAAAAACCAAAAAAAAACCCCACCAAGAGTTTAGAAGAAGTCAATACATTTCAGGTCAAACACCCAAGCAAGAGAGCAAAAATATATAAAATGTAAATAAAATTATAGTGTGCTTGTATATAAAAAAAAAAGAATTCAACACAGCTGCAATGATTGCTAGTCTAGTAAACTTACAGTAAGTTTAGCTTTATGGAACTCTGGTTTACAAACAGCACAAACCCACTGTACAGCCCTTACCTGGAACTTGGTGGCCACCATAGGTGACATTTAAGCTGTAGGTACCAGGCTCGTAGGGGATATATTCCACTGAGCAACTGCCGTCTTTGTTATCAGTACAGGACATCTTTGCTTCTGAGGGGCCTTCAACAGCCAAACCAAGGCCTCCTGTGCCAGCACCCCTAGAAAGGAACAGGCATAAAAATTTTATTAGCCAACGTCAGATGCCAAAGCTGGTGGATTCTGAGCCATTTAAATACATCTTAGGATGATACTGAGGGCTATTTAGTAATTTCCAGCTTGGAGACATTCATTAATACATAAAATTGTGTCCAAGTAGCCATTTTATCAGTCAGAACATTTACATTTCTCTGTTCTTCACTCACACTCTCCTTCCCCCCCCCCCCCCTTTTCATGAACAACAGAATGACCCAAGTTTATAAATCACCTGGTCTCCACAGTGAACTTGTTTGGTTTGTTGGTGGTTCCGCTCTGAATGCCAGGGCCATGAACTCTGACTCTGGTTGGGTCACAGCCTTCAGTCACAGGCACCCGGAAGGGGCTCTTTGGAGCAGGGCTTCCATCATAGGTTACATCAATGGCATGGATGCCTAAGGGGAGGGGGAAAAAATAAAAAAAATTCTGTATATTTGAGGCAATATAGTGTAAACACGTGGCTTCTGTTGACAGATACCATAGACTAGCTCCAAAAAAGTCAAACCAAATCCTGTTCCTTGCTGCAGACTACGGTTAAAAACATCCACAGGGTACCCGGTTCTAGATTCTTTAACCCACCAAGGATTTCATGCATTAGCTTTTAATAATGTAAAGTCACCCTCTTGATTAAACCAGGAACCAGTTCGTCAAACCATAAAATCATGATCTGGTAGAACAAGGTTTTCCACAGCCTTTTATTTGCACCTCTAACAGACTGCGGAAGCCAAGACTCTAGAATGTTCTAGAACTACAACCACAGTTTATCAAGGTTCTTACATGCCAATATGGAAGGCTTTAGGGTTCCCCACCTGTGTACTAGTCAAAAGCAATACCAACCTTCCTCATAAGGAGTGTATTCCACTTTGTAGGTGCCGTCCCCATTATCCTGCACAAAGGCATCTGTGAAGTTGCCAGAGGGATTGGAAACCCTGGTCTTAAGATGTGGGCCTCCAGCTTTGGACAGAGCTCGAGCATCCACGTTAAAGTCTGTGGTGGCTTCTCTGAACACACCTGGAGGGGGAAGAATTCCATTATACAGGATTTCATTTTGTAGTTGCATCAGATCTATACATCAAAATAGATAAATCAGAACTTACCTTTTCCCTCAACACCTGGTCCATAGACCTTGACTCCAGATGTATCAACTGCAGGTTTGACTTGAAGCTTGCTGGGGAAGTTGGGAACCATCTGGCCTCCATATTTGATGGTGATGGTGTAGATGCCTGGGTACAGTGGGATGTAGGTGATTGTATAGGTTCCATCACCATTGTCCTGTATGTGTACCTCCGCTTGCATGCCAGTGTCAGAAATAATTTCAATGGTGAGCTCGGCACTTCCAGCATTAGAGCAGTCTACATCAAATTTGCCTGCTTCTCCAACCTGGGCATGTTCTAATCCTGGGCCGGAACAGGTCACTTTGGTAGGGTCAAAGCAAGGCTCAATCTTTGCCTTGAAGGGAGATCCGGGGATGTGGGTGTCCGCAAACAGGATGTTTATGTTGTAGTCTCCTGGTTCAGTGGGTAGGTAGGACACAGAGCATGTACCATCGCCATTGTCCAAACATTCTATCTTGGCCTCACATGGACCTTCCACAGTCAGGCCGAGGCCTCCAAGACCAGCTCCTTTGGTGTCGATGCTGAATGGGGCAGAAGCACCAACATTGCCTCCCTTTAGCCCAGGCCCATAGGCCTTAACCTGCATGACAAGTTAGATATTAGCGACATCAATACTGAAAATAGAGCAAAAGTCAAACATGACTTGCGTGTTCTACAGCTTCCCCTTCAGTTTGTACACATTACCTTTGAGGGGTTGGTAGGAGGAACAGCTTCCACAGGGAATGGGCTGCCTGGTACAGGCACACCATCGTAGGTCACTGCTACTTCGTAAGGACCTTCTTCACGGGGAATGAATTTGACGGTGCTGTTGTCTGCACTCAATCCCGGCTCCACTTTGCAAGTAACTGGTTTGCCCGATGGACCTGTGATTTTGGAAGCCACTTTGCCCTGTCCTCCTGCACCTTTGGATTTTACAGTGAACTCTTGGTCCTTTCCAACTTCCACCTCTGGATGGGGGAAGATAAAAATTAAACATTAAATACAAATGTATTTGTCTAGAGTCCTTGGTTTGGAGTTATTTTATAGATTGATAGCTTCTAGGATCGTGATAGCCAACCTTGGCACTGCTAAGGTTTGAGAATGTATACGTATTTGCCAGTCATCTTTAAGGCCGGCTCAGAACCATCTACAGTGAGAATGTTGGCCATGACTGATCTAGAAGTAGAAGAGATTCAGGTTTCTCCCAGTAAGTAGCTGTAGAAAGATTGAGATCTAGTCAGATAGTCCACTTCTAGATTAAGCATTAGTAGGCAAACGGATACATACTGTCGCCAAGTCCAGAAACTTTGATCTTGCTGAGGTCCAAGGTTGGGGCAATGTTGACTGGGAAGGGGCTCTTGGGAATATGGTCTCCACCGTAAGTTACATTCACACCCAAGTTACCCTGAAAGTAGAATTCACATTAAAATGTCACATAACGCAAGAGGCACCACAACCCAAAAATAGTTACATAGAAAGGGCCATTTTGTGTGGCAAACACACCAAGGACCAGATCTATACTGTCAAATCAAACTCTGCGCCATTTAAGACCCCTTCAAAACTTTAGTGACTATGAAGCCCCTTGTGGCTTAGGGGGAAGTCAGACAGATTTATTTTAAGACCCCAGCTGTACTTACCTGCTGCACAGGTGTGTACTTCACAGTGTAAGAGTTGTCATGGTTATCAATGATGTCCAAATCCTTCACTGCATCTCCTTTAGCAGGGCCAGTAAACTGCACATCTAATTTGGCTTTACCAGCAGCTTTGGAGTTGACTGTAAAGTGAGTAGGCTTCCCAAGCTCTACACCTTAAAGAAAACAAAAACACAAGCGTCAGCTGTAAACCAAGAGCGGTTACCAGACACCAGGGCACTTTCCTCCGATAAAAGCCAGCTTACCACTTTTATTCAGCCCGGGACCATCTGCCTTCACCTTGCTTGCATCATGTGAGGGGTCGACCTTGATGTGGATGGGGCTCATTGGAGTAGCCTAAAGGAATGATGGGTCAAGTGAGATTTAAGAGGTGTTGCAGATTTTTTTTTTAAATAAGTCTATAAAAATATGTAAAAAAATATAAAAATAAATTAACAGATTAAAGGCCAACATTTACTGCTAGAGAGCTGAAAGATCCAGCTTCTCGATCTTTATGGCAGGTAAAACTCCTATTAACATAAGGCAGAATTTAGTTAGAAACAATTTGAACTGAAAACTGTAGTAACCAACAGTTCACCCCTGTAGTCTATGGCAATTAAATTCAGTTTAATGCACATCTCGCACATGGTCTATGTATATGGAGGTGCAGGGGTTATGACCTATGAACACATTACCCTAGCAGTCTGACATGTGCCTTCTCCCTGCAAAGGTGTTTATTAAGCCAGTAAATCCAGTCTTAAACCGTAATGAGCCTGTGAGTAGGACTAAAACGTTACCTGGTTAGCAAAGAGAACCATAATGGTGTAGCCCCCAGCTCCAGGGGGAATGTATTTGACAGTGAAGGTATCATTATCGTTGTGAATGATGTCCAAGTCTATGTCCGCTTCAGCTGGACCCACAACACCAGGGTCACATTTGATGCCAATGCGTACATCCCCTAAAATGAAGGCAAGAGTTCAGCTAGATCGCCTTTGGGAAAAGCAGACGTTTGGCTTTTCACATTGCAATCCAGAGTTGACTGGTCAGCCATGATGCTCACCTTGACCAGCTTCCGTACAGTCCACGGTGAAATAGGTTGGTTCGTGAGCCTTCAAGCCAGTCTTGGCCACTCCAGGACCGTACACCTTCACCTTGTTGGGATGGCTACCAGCACCGATGTTCATCTAGGAGACATTTAATATACACCATGACTTTTGGATCATAGAAGGGACAAAACCGAGTAATCAAGTTTTGGCTGGCTTTTACATAAACGCACAGACGTTATCTACATAATAGTCAAACTATTTGGAGTTTGCAGAAAGAGGCTTACCCTGAAAGGACTGTTTGGGATGTTGACCCCACCCCAAGACACAACAACAGTGTGTTTCAATGGCTTCTTCGGCTGGTAAGTGCAGGTGTAGGTTCCATTCCCATTGTCCTTGGTGGTGACATCTACTGGGGTTCCCTCAGAATCCTGAGGACAGACAACATAACTCAATGGATGTCCTTTGACATTTCTGGCCAAAGTTCTCTTAAAACCCAAGGAAAAAAAGTTCACACACCTGCATAGACACCTTGAGAGGAGCTTTGCCACCAAGTTTGGCATCAACCGTAAACTCTGCCGGTTTGTTAATGGCTAATCCAGTCTTCTCCAACCCAGGTCCATATGCTTTCACCTTAGGAGAAAAAAATGAATCAGACTGAAATGTATATATGTCTCAATGGGCTATTAACTAGCACAAGAACCTTCAAAACCACTAGTCAAAAAAAAAAAAAATATAAAGGATACTTTGTCCCAGCCATCCAGCTGAAACAAGATTTAATATATGGCACCTACCTTCTCTGGGTAGAAGTCTTTGGGAGCCGGCTTTATTTCAGCCATGAAAGGGCTGAACTTAATATCCTCATTGTTGCAGAGGACATGTACAGCATATTCCCCAGCTTCAAGTGGCCAGTAGCGAACATCACACGAGCCATCACCTTTATCATCACACTCAATCTTGGCCTGAGATGGACCTTCCACAGAGAAACCTGCACAGCAAGCAGAGAAGGGTCTATTGGCAGGAACGAGACTGCTAGTCATAGACATGTGTTTGGTCTTCAAAACCAGGATTGGAAACAAAATGGCACTGAGCTTTACAGATGTAATGGGGTCTTCGTGAATGACTGGAGTTAATTTCTCTCAGGTCAATAAATCCCACAGGATCAGGCCCACTGGCTGCGTATAGCAGAGACTATAAAGGGTGCTTCCTTCACCCCCAAAATTAAAAAACTGCATATAAATATTACAAGTCTTATAGCTAAAAAGGATCTTGTCACTTCACTTATTTAAAATCAAACAAGGCAATGAACTGTATCAATTTATTCTTCATTTTTTTAACTGATGAGACAAGTGTAGGAGTAAAAATCCTGCTCACAAGTATTTCTAATACAAAAAAATTGAAGAAATCCTTCATTATTACTCTGCACAGTGTTAAAAGCCACAAGCTTCAAGGAGCCATCCTTTCTCTAGAGGGAAACCTTTTTCTGGACCTTGTAATACAGATTTTTACTCACCTAGTGTTCCCACATCATCACCAACGGCTTCTACCACAAAGTCAGCTGATTTTCCAACAACTCCTCCTTCAAGACCAGGTCCCCAGGCACGCACCTTCTGTGGGCCGCACTCTGAGCCAACCTTCACCTCGAACGGACTGGAAAAAATAAACAATTAAAAAAAAAAAAAAAAAAAAAGAGGAACATTACCACCCCAAACATTGACCAGGATAATTGAAGAGCAGCTCACCTTCTTGGGATATTCTGTCCACCCCAGGTGATGGTAACAGTGTAGTTACCAGGAGTACTTGGGTAGTACTCAAACCAGTAAACTCCATCCCCTAGGTCTTTCTGTTTGACACGTTCTTCAGTACCCTCTGTGAAGACAAGAGCGGTTGTCAACTGTAATGGACAAAGCTACAGTCTGATAAACAAGAAGGTCCCAGACCAAGGTACCATTTGAGCTTAGCATCTAAAAAGATAGGTCTTAAGAAGTTTTACATGAGCCATTGTGGGTTTGCTTGTATGGTCACTTAAAGTGCTACAGGTTATTAATGAAGGGAATTTTTACGCTTTCTATGTATAGTTTGACCACTGGAAACCTTAGAGTAGATATGCACAAGACTAGATAGTCTGGGTCTTAGCTCATATTAATGATCATAAGAGAATTTGGAAGTGTGGTACTCTGAAATGGTATACCTCCATGCTGGTTACCAACGCACCAAAAATACTGCATGCCAAGCATTTCATACATTAATCTTCCAGGAGGGTTGCCACTAAAAACCTAACATTTTACCAATGAGTTTTTAAAGAGTCGTAGAAGACTTCCACAAAAAGGGGCAAAAAAATTAAAAAAAAAATTTAAAAATATGTAAAATTCACTCACTTGGTCCCTTCACCACTACTTTCAGTTCTCCGCTTCCTGCTCCTTTGGTATAGACCTTAAAGTCTGCAGTTTCCTTAACACGCACTCCCTTGGGCTGCAAGCCACGGCCTACCGCATGGCAGGCAGCAGGGTTGCAAGCTGTGGTTTAAAAGAAAAATAAGTGAATAGACTGTTCTGGATTGCAAACCTGTGAAGATCTAGAAAATAAAATGAGTGCTAGTAGAAACAAATATGCCGTTTTAGAAAACTGCAGGCTCAAGTATTACACGCGTCAATGGACAAAACGCCCAACCCCAAACTCTAGTTATAACCCACAACCACTAGGCATGCATGATTATTTATCAATAGGTCCAGATTTGAACCTAGACTCTGGTGTGGTTCTTTACCAGTAGGGGGCAATAATTCTAAAATAGGGCAAAAAAAAAAATCTATTTAGAAAAGTTTCCACCCAACACGTTGCATGCACATGTACCGTAAGGCCCTCCAAGTCCTGCATCCCCCAGCTAGCAGGGGAGGTGACCACAGGAAGAGACAGGAGAAGTCCAGTGAGCTGACCTTCCACAGAGTGAAGCATGAGGGGGAAAAAGCAGCAGAGACCAGGAAAAGCAAGAGAAATACATCAAGAGTAATAGGAAAGGAAGACAGATCAAAGATAACAGGATTCCCCCCCCCCCCCCCCCCCTTCAAGATAGCCTTTATATAAGAGTTGGGCAGAGAAGCCCAAGGCAGAGGTTGGATGTAAAAACAGACCAGGGATTTACTGTACTGCATCCCAGCCAATGAGCTGCAAGGATACAGCAGTATCAGCCTACCCTAAATTACTGGGGACTTAAAATTCTGGTGTTTGAGCATCTTGCAAATCTAGACTTCATTTTAATGGTGTGGATGGTCTTTTAGGATTGACCTTCATACTGTGATCTGTCCATAGTTCTAGCGGTAATGCTGAAAAAGTAGCATGGTGGAAGAGTTTATTCAGTATCCTTTCTATCTGGTTAGCACTGGCAAATCTAAATTGCTACTACCTTGCTTACCAATGCTCGTCTGGTTATGGGATCAAAACAGCTGTGAGCCTTTTGGTTTGTGCTTCTAGTTATCAAAATATGCCAATAGTCCGTCATACACTGATTGGAGTGCAACTCCTGCAGAATGGACTATGCAATGTAGACATTCGGTTGGGTACACATTGGGCAGCAAGTTCCATGCAATACCAATAGACTAAACCTAAAGATTTGTTTTGTTTGTTGTACAGTTTTAATGGCACTAGTAACTAACCCTAAAAATATGGTTTGGGAGGCAAATTATGGATAAATATGTAGGTTTGCACCATACAGAGCAATAAATCTTCCACCACTGGGATCAATACATGATGCCCCTAGGAGTGATGCCAAAAACACACAAATCTATAGTACCTGCTGTTCTACAACAGATTTAATATAAAATAAAATGGCTTAAAGGGGGAGCCTATGCCAGGAAATATGTGAAAAATGTGCAATAGTAGCTTGCGATTACTTTACAACACAGTTTTATGGTAACTCTTGGTACACAAGAATCTTGTGAACCCCTAGTGCAACGCACGAGAGACACACACACAACTATAATTCCCAGCATGGGGTGAAGTGTCGCACCTTGACCGATGGTGACCGTGTAAGGGCTCTTTGGAATTGGCACCCCTGCGAAGGTTATATAGATTGTATACACTCCTTCTATAGTGGGCCTGTAGGTGCAGCGGTAGGTGCTGCTGCCCTTGTCCTCCAGTTGGGTTTCTGCGGTGTCTTTCTTGCCATTAGGATCTTGAATGACAACATCAACATCACCAACCCCGGCACCTGAGGGGGGGGGGGGGGAAGAAAGAACAGAGGGGCAGTTAGAGCACCAAGTGTAGGAGTAAAGCAGCACAGGTTCTGTACCATAAAAGGCCTAGCAATATGCTGACCTGGTGCCCGTAGCTTGAGTGCAGTTTAACTACACATAAAAATGGATCACAACCAAAATCAAAGAAGTGTGCCAGACTAAAGCAATACAATCTAAGACATAGGGGAAATGCTACAGTGTTACTTCAGATTTAAGTTGTTCAAATGTAATTTAATCTATAGTCGGAGATTTGCATCACAGAAGCTGTCCGGTGGGTGTAACCTGCTGCCAACTGACACACCCACTCCTTGGTCAGCTAGAACAATTTAAATGTATACACTACAAAAAGGCTCAGTCCTTAACTACTTTCCTAAGTAAAGGAGGAGTCCTGTAATCAAGTCTGCAATTCAGGACAGTATATAAAAATGAACATGGCATTATTTTAAAGTATTTCTAATCTGCATTACATTATATGGAGTCTACAATTTAGTAGCTCTAGGTGCAGAGCATAGAGGGGGACTACATACTAGGCAACCATTATTTTATTTTTTTTTAAACTGTGGTCTATGACATCACCTGTCGCTTCATTTGCAAATGAACCATTTCTTAATGGGAAATGTGCGATAGATATATATATATATATATATATATATATATATATATATATATATAAACACACACACACACACACACACACACACACACATTATAAATAATTTATTCTCTACGTTCACAGTATAAGCCATGTTGAGGTTAACACTGTTCCATTAAATCTTCACAAGCCAGCTCTTAAGACACAGGATTGAGCCAAGACTGACTTCATAGTCACTGGAACCAGTAAGATTATAGGCCTGTTTAAGCAGTTTGTACTGACCTGACTCAGATCTGCAAAACCCGGGGCCAGTTTGCAGTTTTCGTTTAAAAAAAGGATTACTTAATCCAGCAGGTAATTACTGGGATAACCATGCCTCAAGACTTGTGTACCGTAATCACGGCATATTGCGTGAACTGCAGTTATGAGCAAAACAATAAGCTATAGAGAAACGTGGCCTACGTGAAAAACCAATCCAAGAAAAGTGGCACTTACGCCATAGTTAACCTACAACTGTAAAATGTGCACTGTGGCCTCTGGTCCTGCACATCTGGACCCACCAATAACGATGGGGCTAAAAGCACACACCCTTTGCCAAAATTAGTTAATGGAGGCACAAATTCTGTACACAAAGGTTTTTGATGCAAAAACCAAAATAGAAAAAAAAAAAAACTTGGGTGGGAAAACATTCATTGCCTTCAAACAATGGTGTGCCCCTCTATAGTCACCCTGTTTCTTTTTTTTTATCTGTGATACTGTTGTGCAAGACTTAAGCCCTACAGTTGGCCTCCAATACTCCTGCAAGTGTTTACATATTGTATTTGTAATTTGTCCAACTTGTCAGCTGCTTTTAATAAAGAAAAAAACAAAAGGAAAAAACAAAAACACAAAGTGTGGTTCAGGACTCTTATTGAAATTGGCTTCCTCGGATGGCAGCTGCCTCAATACAAAAGCAGTCTACAATATAACCATCCCCACTGACAGATCTGTTCAGCAGCGCACCCAATCCCGCACCTGCAGTGAAGATCTCAAAGTAGGTGGATTTATTGGCAATGTTTCCAGTGGGCTCCAGGCCAGGGCCCTGAGCGGTCACTTTGCTGGCATCCCCATGAGATTTATCTACATTCACTTCAAATGGACTCTTCGCGATATGCTGTCCGGCAAACAGGACGGTCACCTGCCATATAGAAAAAAAAGAGGGAATTTAATCTATTTGAAACCAACCGGCTACATATAGAGATCAAACGAGCGCTATTGAGCCGTAACAGGAACACTCACCTTGTGCATCCCAGTCACCTTTGGAATATAGTAAACCGAGAAGGTTCTATTCTTGTCATTGTTTGCGGTGACCTTCGCCTGAAAGAATAAGACTGGTTCAGAATGGTGGATACAGCTTGGCCATGACCATCCAGACAGACACTGGTAATACCAAGCAGCAAAACGTTACCTCTTCCCTGTGTCCAGCAGGATCCTCCACGTATACAAGAACCTCTCCCATTCCAGCACTGATGGTCTCCACGGTGAACTCTGCACGTTTCTTCACCATGTTGCCAGTTGGTTCAATACCTTTTAGAGAAAGAAGGATTTCAGAGAACCATGTAAAAAAAAATAAAATAAAAAAAAAAGTCCTGGCTACATGATGGTGAAGGTTTCTAGGCCGTCTAACGCACCTGGTCCATAGGCTCTTGCCTTCTTGGGGTTGAGCTTTGGTCTGAGGGGAGCACCGGGTTTCAGCTTGGCTTTGGGGAACTGGGACAGGTAGGTCATGACTGAGTGCTCATCTACATTGGGATCCACTATTTCCTCTGGGGTGATCACCTGTTGGGGAAAAAAAAGGCAAGGTTAACCATATGTGGATTGTGCATTGGCCAAAAATACTACAGAGGGAGTGTGTGCATCTATATATCTTAACGATACCCCCACCTGCCTTCAACAGTACTGGGACAACACTTCCCATGATGCAAAATACTGTCTGCATCATATTCCTATGATACAGACAGTATTTAGCATCATGGGAAGTGTAGTCCACAGCTGGAATAGCATGGCTAACCAACATTTAATTGAGCACTACAAACTGAGTGCACTTCATTTCTAATGATGCTCAGCCAACTGTCAACCAATCATGGGAAGTGTAGTTCACAGCTGAAATAATTCCCCCACCTGGAGCGATGGTATAAAGACAGCAATGTTCCCTCTAGGTATTCCTGCATGCTGGTAGGATCACCATGCTCTAGAGGACTTCACACCCAGCACATTGAGCATCAATACTGGCAACTCTCCCATGATCCTCCTGGGCTGCAAGCCTCTCACTAACAGCAGGCTTGTGGCCTAACAGCACTGGTCGTTCCAGCCCTGCCTTGGATTTTACATCCTTCCATAAATCAAGTCTCAACTCAAAACTTAAATAGGGATGAGCTACGGGTAAGTCCCTTCCACCCACAATGCAGTAGAAGTCTGCACAGAGTTTTGGGGTGGAGTGTGAACAAACAAATAAGCTTCTTTAACATGTTCAGGTGGGCAGTTTTTAGGGTTTAAGGCAATAAAACCAGAGGGATAAGGGACAATCGTGTAGGTGCAGACTGAATGTCAGCCGGTGTAACGCCGTGTTTAACCATAGTGATTATATAAAGGCATTGGAGATGTTCCCTGTACGTAGGAAGTGGTTGGCCAAGCACATGTTAATCTTGTACACACACGTGGGCACAGCGCCTGAACACAGACCGTACAAAGTATGCAGATGGAAAACAGAACAAAGGCAGGAAGTGGTTTGTGGAACCGTACACTATGGTTAGCCAATTGGCAGGCTCCAGTCGGCTTTCATACACACAATTAGAGAGCTGTCCCAGCCTGCCATGCATCAAACAAGACTAGTTACAATATACATAGACACCCACCTGAGGTATTCCCAGCCAGTCATCGGCCTGTTGCATGGCTTCACGTGCATTATCCACTGGTTTGCTTGAATCCCAAGAATCCCAATCTGGGCATAGACCTAAAAATGCCATATACCATATAAGAATCCGTACACGACACCTGCATTAAAGGCAATTCAATTTGATACCTGTGCACCGCACTACAACGAAGTCTCAAAGAATCAAGTTACAATAGGAGCAGGATTGAGAGGTTTTTTTTTGGGGCCCAGAGTAAGGATATTCAGCAAGACAACTTTACTGGCAGAAGGAATACAGGGAGACACCGAAGTACCACACAGCTCAACAGCCCTGGCCAGTGCAGTTTCATGTAAGGTACAGAACTGATGCAGTAAACATAGAATGCGTCGGCAGATAAGAACCATTCGGTCCATCCAGCCTGCCCAATTTTCTAAATACTTTTATTAGTCCCCAGTTCCCCATCTTATAGCTAGGATAGCCTTGTGCCTATCCCAAGCAGGCTTAAACTCCTTCACTGTTTACCTCTACCACTTCCGCTGGAAGGCTATTCCATGAATCCACTACCCTCTCAGTAAAGTAATACTTCCTGATATTACTTTTAAATCTTTGCCCCTCTAATTTAAGACTATGTCCTCTAGTTGTGGTAGTTTTTCTTCTTTTAAAAAATATACTCTTCCTTTACGGTGTTGATTCCCTTTATGTATATAGACATAAAGTCCAGGCACCAGACCCATGGTGACCTGGTATTTTGTGGAGCCCAGATTTACCCACCAAATGTAAGTGTAATTTAGCTTTGTGGCCTTTAAGCATCATCTTCCAGAGTGTGATTTCTGCAGAAACCTACAACTTACTGTACTCTGCGTGCAAAGTCATCTACAACAGTAACTGTAGAGCTGGGTAACCATTAAAAGCTCCAATAGAGTCACCGACCATGATGCGATACTTACCAGGAGCACAGCTGTCCACCAAGGCACCCAGAGCTCTGCCGCTTTGCCAGTCCCGGCTGAAGTTGGTAACCGGAAGCTGAGGAAGCTTGTTTTGGATCCATCCCAGCAGCCTCTGTTTTGGAGTTTGTTTCTTCACCTCTTCGTCCTCTTCTTCATCCCACATGGGCATGGAGATAGAGTAATGCAGAATAAGGGTCCAGATGAGGCCCAAGATGAGCTTGAGGTTCCCATCAACAATGGCTTTGCTGTCTGCAAGACAAGACAAGACATGTGGTTACTCCAACACATCAAAAATAAATAAAAAGCCAGAAACGAGTACTTTGTGCACAAGAAACAAATAAGGCAATAATTAAAACAGTACATGGGCTGTGAGTGACCACTAGAACAGAACTAGACCATACTGGTCCATGTGAGGTCAGACTTCCACTGGCAGCACCAAGTCTCCTGCCCAAGCACAGGTGCCCACAATAATGCAGATTAGTGGCTTGCATCCATTGTAGAGCATTGGGGCATCATGGGAGGGATACAGGAGATCATTTTAGGTTAAGGGCTGAAGGAGCAGCTTATCGGGAAAAGGGGAAACAAAACAAAAAATTATGAGACCAGTAAGTGAAGAATTGTCAGCCTGCCAGACACCGCTCCAGAAAAATGCAGGTTCAGCATGACAGCCACAGCCTGTCTCCTCAAGGCTATGTGCAGAGCTCAGTGTTTAGTCTGATTCTTAAAAACATTTCCCAGGAGGAAGTTTAACACTATGTAGCCTAGAGTGGATGTCAAGAGACAGATGTCAGGGACTGATGTTAGATAGTCTTGCCAAGTCCTGTCCTATGCCAACTGGCACCTGTGCCCTTCTCTATTACAAGGATATTTAACCATTTCAATGCTTCACAACAGATACCATTGATTGATCCTCTAGTATTAATAGTCTGGGCTGTGGAGATATATTGCTGCTGTAAGTTGCTTTCCAAACAGATAAGAGTGCTAAGCACCACAGAGAAAAATAAAATAAAAAAAGACCTAGAGCAGTCACAATGATCTAGTACTGCAGCCAAGCATCTTATTGGCCATATGCTGCATTAATACACATCCTAAGGGGGTTTTCCTTACATCATATAGAAATTCAAGTTAAAGCAAGAATCATTACAGCAGCTACAAGGTCAATGGTTCTTTGGCATCCTGGGATATAAAAAAAAAAAAAAAAAAAAAATTTATATATATATATATATATATATATATATATATATATATATATATATATATATATATCAACAGGTTTTAGTGTTCACACATAGTACTTTGTCTGCAGTAAGTTTCAGTATGATTGAGTCAGGGAACACAAATAATTTGTTTTTGTTTTTTTAAAGCCTAAATAAAGGGTTGTGTGTCTAAAATATGCAGAGTACAAGGGTACTTTTTTTATGCAGCCATGTCCAAGGTAAGCAAGGGAATCATTTTAAAATGGCACTACTTGCTGCCTCAAAGCTTACCCTGTGTATGGCCCACACAAGTTCAAATGCAGGGAGTCTTCTGTACTTTTTTTTTTTTTTAAAGCCCCCTTAAAAGATTAAGCTGCAGCAAGAATAATTTGGAGACAGCCACCCATGCACCTATAAAGTGGTCATTGTGGTGCTTTGCAAACAGTCTGGTTTAAACGCTTGGCCTGGCTTCTAGAAGTTAGTTATCATCAAGCACTGATCTTATGGCAGAAAGGGAGCAAGGACTTAGAAGTTCTGTGAGTGCTCCAAAATACACATTACATCTTTTCCAACAAGCAAGGTTGTAGATCTGCACTGCAGCCAATACTGATCAGGAGCAGTGATTGGAGGGCAGAAGGACAAGAAATAAAGCCAGACTACCAACATGACAGATGGACACTTGTTTGGTAAGACAGCAATAGACTAAATAAGCAGGCCGACTCGGTCAACACATCTCTCCTGGGAAGTTAAACAGTCCAATTTGGTGCTAGTATGCTGCTGGGGTAATGTGGGAGTAATGTAAAGTATTACAGTAGGAATCAGTTTCCAGGTGGCATCAAAGCTAGAATAAGTAGCAAATCAGTCCTCCTGCTGCTGGACTACAACTCCCAGCACACTGGGAACAGCTGGAGTAATAGGAGCAGCCCATTACAGTACTGCCCCTTCTAAGGCACAAAGCTTAACCAAAATCACTTGGGGGGGGGGGGGGCCTGGTGGTTTAAGATTGAATGTAGATTGCGATAGGAAGGATTTTAAGTGCAAAAACATGTCTAACAAGAATATCAATATATAAAAAAAAAATGGTGGTTTTGCAGGGAAAACCTGGGTTTTTCTTAATTTGGCACAGAAGTTTTTTTTTATTGAAAGCACTTCTAAATGCAACGTAGATGAAGTGCAGCTCATAGCCATTTCTGTACAACAACAACAACAACAACAACAACAACAACGCCACGGAATTGTGGCAAAGGCTAAAGGATTATGGGAACTGCAGTTAATAGATTGCCATCTAGGGCCTAACAGACGTCATGCGCTAAACTTCCAATAATCAGGCCAGAGGGGTTCCCACGGACCGGACCATGCATGTATGCTTTAAGGTATGTGGGGAAAAAAAACCTAATCGGCTACTGGAGTACCTGCTGTGACGATATACAAGTCTACAGTGGAGGTAGAGAGAAAGATCGTCGGGGAAAAATAGAAATAAATACTGCTAAGGCAACCAAGCCCATTTAGGCATTGGTGGAATAGCACTAACATTTCACTGCATGGGGATGGGATGGTATGACATCCATCTAACTCTCCCATAAACATTTGCTGGATATTTCAGAGATTTCATCCCACATTGCACATGTGGAATTCACACTGACCAGACCTCCCTACCACCTCCTCTACTGTGAAGAGCCCACAAACATTATAGAAAGGGGGGGGGGGGTGGTGTATAAAAAGGTCAATGCAGCCACAGGACAGACCGGATACATTTCTGAATTGTGAGTCAACAAGTTTTATAGTCATTTTATATTTTTTCCCCGTATATGGGCAGCAAGCTTCTCACGGCTCCTAAAAGGCCACTAGAGTATTTGGTTTGACACATCTTCTCCCCATAGACTACCAAACCTCCAATGTTTCTCAGGCTCCTTGGAAGATGCAGTAATCACACACACACAAAAAACTACAATGAACCCAGTAGATTGCATAAAATCAGAGATGTACAGTAACAGCTTGTGGTAATAGGTTATCAAAAAGGGGGACACACACACACATCACTGGCTGCCACATGAACAAGGTTACTTCTCCAGCAAGTCCAGAGGGGGGGGGGGGGGGGGGAACACATTTAGGAGCCAACAGTATGTATTTCAGGAGCCATGGCAATTGTAAATTTAAAGTTGGACATTTAACACTTTGAGGTACTTTCAATATTGCTTGGAAATTTTTTTTTTTTTTTTTTTTTTTAATTGTTCTATAAGAAGTCAGGACAACTTTCAAAAACCTGCAGGCTACATTTGGTGTAGTTCTCCTCCATTGTTTTGATATCATCCTTTAAAAGGAGTGGATTCTACAAACTACTGGGTCACCTTTTTTCCCCCCCAGTATTAAAAAAAGTGTTAAACGCTGCCAACAAGCAGTGAGGAAACACATTTGGAAGACTGAGTCAGAGGGTCTGAGTTATTGTCCCGCCCTCCTCTGCAGAATCTCCACACACAACCCCCCCCTTACGAAAGCCCCTTCTCATGGCTTGCAGGCTTCTCCACTAATCACTGCACTTTCCAACATTTTTTGGCCTTATATGGGAAACCCAAGCAAGCAGCAGCCTGCCAGGAATCTGCTCCCTCCCACTCTAGAGTTTGGGGGAAGGAGAGGGAAGGAGATGGGGAGGGGGGGGAGCAGAGCAATTCTTTGGTTCGAGCCCCATTTCCTTACAGAACAAGGGCCTCAAAACAAGCCTAAGAAATACAATGAAATCCTATCCTTTCAATTGTGTGGGAAAAAAAAAAAAAACGAACACTACAGAGAGCGAACACGCTTGCAAGCAAAAATGTAAATTGAGAGGTCGTGGGCCCACATGCCCAACTGCTCCTTTAACAGTGGTACCAATAGGGTGCCAAGTTACTAGGCAGTGCCAGTCACCAAGTGGGAGACCGATTCATGCCAAAAAAATAAAAATGGAGTTTCCCAGCTGGAGATGTGTCCAATAACCATTTTAATTCATAAGCCGCTAATTTCATCTGCGTCTCAGAGAAGTGGCCGCAGACCAAACGGTGGTGTTGGGTCCCTTAACCCTTTCCGTGCCAAGGCCGTGCCGCATTTGGTACGGCGTGCTTTAAGCGTGGGGCACTGTCACCGACTAGGTCAAACCCGATTAATCCCATTCTTGAACCAGTTTGATAACCCCTTAAAGGGCTTGGATATCCCTGAGGTCTGGCAGACACAAGACTTCCCTTTTCGGGTTATAATGTTACATTATTAAAGATATGCGACTGGTGGGATCTTATCTTTTTAAAGAGGTCTGAACGATTTCCTGAAGGTCATTCTATACAAGCAGAGACATCTGGGTAATAAGAGATAGTCTTTATACCGCTAACCAGACAGTTCAAGAAGGTTGGCTTATGATTGCGCAGCCTTAACCCCATAATGCCCAGGGTCTGACAATACTATGCCATACTGACATTATGAAACAGAGTTAAAGGGTACCACACCACCTAAAAAAAAAAAAAAATGGTTTATTGTTCATACAGAGAATAAAAAATAAGTCAATCCTAGCCTAAAGGTCAAAATTTGGAGCAATGGACCATGAAAAACCAATGGAATGTTCAGTTTTAGTACTCTGCTCTAGAATGGACATTTCTATAACAGACATTATGTTAGAAATGAAAGCAATAAACAGTTTAAATGCGCCATCTCCTTTAAGAACATCTTGTGGCTCAATATACAAGATTGTATTCTGAGAAATGTGCGACTTGCATCTCAGAGCAAACATTCGGAGCCGCTATTCACCATCCAATTCATGCATTGGATTGCAATTCTGCCAATGGTGTATAATTCAGCACATTTCCAAGATCAATCTTTAGGTGAGAGCGACTTGAAGCCAGGACTTGCACTAGATAACAGATCTTATTGCCGACTACAGTATTATGAATTAATTGTCTAAGATGTCGGATCAAAGACGGGAAAGACAGATCCAAGTAGCATTAGAAGTGTTTAAATATTGGGCAGAAGAGACCATCATTTTTTGAAAGGATCAACAGAGGAGACCTTAATCCGTGTCCATGTGCACCAGCTTCCAGACTGGCTCTACCTCAGTACAGAGGCAGAGCAGTGTGTAAACAGGCCTAGCCACAAAGATGCACAATGAATACCGAGTAAACCGAAGGGTTAAAATAAAAAAGAAGAAAAACCAGACATTTAAACTGTAATTGTTTAAGCCTGCAAGAGTTCCAGGTGTTGAAACAGTGTATTCTAAAAGATTAGTGCAAGATAAATATGTAACAATCCTATTCAAATGAAGTCAGGTAAAGGAACTTTTTTTTTTTTTACAAAATGTACACATTCTTCTCTGGACTGTAGGGGTGGCTGAAGCTTGTATTTATTTGTACACAGAATGATTAACAAAAAAAAAAAAAAAGTTCCAACCAGATGTTAAAGTTGCACAACAAGGTGATTTCTTGCTAACATTCCAAACTCCCCGCCCCCCCCCCCCCCCCCAAAAAAAAAAAAGTTACCTTAGACCAAGTCCATTTTACAGCCTACATCATCTGGAGATCATTTAGCGAGAATACATGGGACAAACATGTAGCCTTTTGAAGTTTTCTATGACCTGAACACTATACATCAATTCTGCAGTCAAGTCAGCCCAGTACATGCATAGTGCAAAGAATCCAGTGTTTAGGATCTAGATTGTCAAGCACTAGTCGGCTGAGGCCATTTAAAAAAGGTCAAATATTCTTCTGAAAACTCCTTAGAAAGGATTGTGGAGCGCAGCCGCCTACTCTGCAGTCTAGGGACAGATATTGCAGAGGAGTTTGAATTATTTAGGACATTGTGCTATTAAATCTGAAGTGTTGCAAAAGCAGACATTTATAAAATGGTCAATATATCCTGCAGCCGTTTAATGACTTTAATGACTGTTTGCATGTGAGCAAATGTCCCAGTGACCAAGCAAAAATAGTTCTGGAGCCCAGCAGTCACTGTGGTAACTAATAACATGATCCTGCTATAGATCATCACCCAGAATAGAGACATTTAAAGATCATACTCAATATTTTGCTGGTTCTCAAAATGGCATAATCAGTAATGAGATTACAGACCTTTTTACAGCAAATGAATCCTCTATGTGTATAGTTGAGGAGGCTACTTCTCATGAACACGGGTTAAACATTGCAATTAAGGGACAGTCACCTAAACATGGTTTATATTGTGGATGTAAAAGGAGGGGGGGGACAAAAACAAAAAACATATCTACGGTCTCTTGACCATATAACTAGACACACAACTAGGACGGTCTTAAATTAGAGGGGCAACGATTTAAAAGTAATATCAGGAAATATTACTTTACTGAGGGTAGTGGATGTATGGAATAGCCTTCCAGCAGAAGTGGTAGAGATAAACACAGTCAAGGATTTTAAGAATGCGTGGGATAGACACAAGGCTATCCTAGCTATAAGACCAGGAACGGGGGACTAATAAAAGTACTCAAATAAAATTGGCCATACTAGATGGACCGAATGGTTCTTATCTGCCGACACATTCTATGTTTCTATATACATATTAACAGCTTTCAGTGATTAGGGAAGGGGAAAAAAAAAAGAAAAAAAAAAACACAGACTACAAGGCGATGTCCTCAAACTGTGACAAGACCCTAAAAATGCTCCATTTGGTTGCAAATCTGCCAAAAATGCAGGATTTTTTTTTTCTTTGCCAACAAAACTACTGTTATTGCAGAGACTTTCCCATAATTTAAAATAAATAAATAAATATGCCAAAGGATGTGTCGTTAGTACCCAAAATGTCTTGTTTTGACGTTTCCTGTCTTTGGGGAAACATTTTTTCAGCTAGCACTAAAGAGCATAAAGTTACACCTACTGAGATTAGGAGAGAAAAACAAAAACTTGAGGGGTTAAATGATTACCTTGGCCATCCTCCCTGCAGGAAGGAAAGGGAAATAAAGGGGGGGGGGGGTGTAATGGGAAGGAAAATACCTGGGATTTTCCTCAAGGTCGTGTTTCTTCTGCCAATGTTTGGATGGTGTTTCTGGTAGTTAAGGATGAGTTTAAAGGGCCCAGTGAAAAAGGTGGAGCACTCATGACAGATAGGAGGCTATCCTGGGTCAGAAACTAGGGGATGTGGCTAAAACAACAACAAAAAAAACCCCTTAGGGAGCACCTTTCAGTCTCTGCAGGTTAGGAAGCATGCAGAATATTGCACAGGTAATGTGGTGCATTGGGCAGCAGCTGCCTCTACTCTAGGGAAAGAGAAAGTGTGTGCATAATTGTGGATAAAAGGGGTTATCAGAGGGAGTTTCATGCATAAGATCATTTCCATCAGGGTCTGACTGGAAGAGTAGGGCACCTGCATCTGTATTTCTAAAATAGTCACATTTCTACATCAAATATAGATGCCATTTACATATAGAACCAAGAGGCCAAATACTGCATCTGAGAATTAAAGATCAGAGTAGCAGCATGTTTCAGGAGGGCAGAAAAAAAAAAAAATAAGTCTCCTTTTTGTCACAACCAGTTCAGTTATCTTCAATTTTAGCAGCTGCCATCTTAGTTCTATCTTCAGTGGTGGTATCAGGCATCTCCTGGGAAGATGCTGGGAGAAAACCCAAACAAACCGTCTATAGGGGTGTGTATAAAGACATTACCACTGCAGAAATGAGAAAAGTCTCTTGGGTACCCACCAGTTCAATATTCTGGCATCTTAAAACATGGTCTGTACAAGTTTATTAAGGGACTTGGAGGAGGGTAGAAGCTTGTTGGCATGGACTCAATATAAAAATTTTAGAAAAATGGATTAGCATGCAAATAAATGGCGAGAGAGAGGATGGAAAACAGTACCCCCAAAAATGTACCACCCCACAAGTTTTAGGAGGTTGCTCTCCAAGTGTGGCACACCTCTCTTGGACTGGAGAGGACAGGCCATAAGTATCAGGGTATACCTACGGCCGTGGGTCCCTGGCCTGCTTGCACCTAGAGGATCATCAGCCATACCACACTGACAAGGCCATTGTAGGCCGAAACGTACGTCTGTGGTTTGCCGTGTTCCTCGTGTAGAGGGTACTAGCCATGCATTTCGGGTCTGGACTGCCCTTATGGGTGGGATCAGTCTGATATGCTAATGGAGTGGTTCCTCTGCAATGGTGTAAGCAGGCAAAAAAATGGAGTTGCTCTCCCGAGTAGGTATTATCCTACAGGACAGACTATTGCAGTACTGTTTGTTCTCAGGCATTGTAGCACCCACCCCCCTTTTTTGTCTGGAGAGGACATGGCCCATATTTAAAAAAAAAAAAAAAAAAAAGGAAGAAGGAGTTTGCAACTTATCTGGGTCAGGGCAGGAAACCTGACCTCCTGAGTATGGCAATGGAGAGAAGTCCTTGTTTTTTTTTCCTGCCTCATCTCAGGAAGGAGGAGCTCTCTATTGTGTGCTACCAGGATGGCAAGGAAATTCAGTTGATCACTGCTCAAACTTCTTTACCAGAACCTTTTCATCCAGTCTATTGGTTTCCAACCTTAATGTTGGATGACAAACTATACAAAGTTTATACACCAGTAATCACCTCTATATTTGTAATGCAACTTTCAGGCATCTCAAGCCAAAATGACAACCCTAGGGAACAAAAGCATCCTACTGTACAATTAGGACTAAAATTCTGCATTAACATAATCTATTAAGAGGGGGTTACGTCCATGACCTATGACTTCATAACCTTGCATTCAACGGGGCTTGTGGCTCAAAAAAAAAAAAAAATAAAATAAAAAAAAAAAGTCAGGGTGTCAAACTGCAACCCTCCAGCTCCTGGAGAAACGCATGCAAGCTACTTGAGCTGACCTGTATTCTGGGACACCAGGAGCTGGAGGCTAGCAGTTTGATGACCCCCCCCCCCCCGATCTAGGTTGCCACATCCATCTCTGCCATGGAATGTCCTGATTGGGTCAGCAGGATTGTATAGCACTTAAATAAGGATTAGGTTAATGAACAGTTTGGAAACCTATTTATCCTTGAAGGATTAAGGACCAGACCAATGACCTGGTAGATATCATTGGTTGTTAAACCACAAAGAAGCTTTTTTTTGGATACTTTTATAAGGCATGTTTAACTGAAATCTCTCTCATTTAGTGTAGTCATACAAAAAGGACATTGTTTTAAAATAAACCATCACCTAAACAGGTACAGGTTCTCTACAGGCAGGGGAATTTTTTTTTTTTTTTTAAATGATCTATATACATTGTTTCAGCAAAACTGCAAGCAAATTCCTTAATTAGGAGGAAAGAAATATAAAAAAAGGTTTAAGATGTGTCTTGAGTCTCCTACTTATGACCTCACCTGTTGCTTGATAGGATAATGAACCGCTTTTCAAATGTATCGTTTGCATGTCAAGCCACAGGTTATGCTTAAGCAGGAGACACTTGAGAAATGTAAAAGAGGGGGGGGGGGGTGTCTCTAATTTAGAGATTTGCTTGCAATTTTTCAGACAATACAGTGGTAGCCAACCTTTGGCACTACAGTGGTTACATCTCACAAAATTCTTACAGCTGTATTGCTGGCAAAGCATCAAGGGAATTTAGTCCACAACATCTGGAGTGCCAAAAGGTGGGCTAGCTGTTCTTGAACAATGAAGAGAAAAGAAAAAAAATGTGTGTATATATATATATATATATATATATATATTGTTCAGTGGCTCTTTAAAATCAAGAAAACACTGGCTCTTACAGAAGAGCCTCAAGGGCTACCACAAGTTTTTTTTTTGTTTTTTTTTTAAAGTGATTAAAAGCTATATAGTGTGCCTACAGTGAGCCAAATGTTGGGGTTTGATTAGAGCAAAGACCTGCTAGCCCTGTGCATTGTCCAGACATCTGGAAGCAGAAGGATAAAAACCACTACGTATGTTAATATTGCAGCAGCAGACATGTTCCAGTGCTAACCGAGGGCCAGGTTTAGATTACAGGAGGGGTGAATAAAAAAAGAAATAAAAAGAAATAAAAAACACACATCCACACAAAGGTTTCTATTCAGAACACACCAACTGTACAACCCTGAGGGCTCCAGAACAAGTTTGGCGATTACACAGAATAGGAGTTTACTAAAGTATTATCCAGGCAAAAGTTCTGTGTCCTGTCAGACAACTATAGGCCGTGCCAGGAAAAAAGCTACTGCAATTGCTACAAATCAGGAGAGAGAGTCTCGTCAACATGTAAAGCAAACTACGTTTCTGCAGCTACTCTCAGCCGGGAGATTCCTTATGATCAGTATTGTGCAGAATCAGAAATAACTGCTCAAGGCATAGATTTATTTACAAACAGCCTTACTGGAGGTTTTTTTTTTATTTTATTTTTTTTTAAACCTTAGGGGGTGTTTAGGGGGGCTACAAATTGACCTTTCAAGAAGAGTGGCCTCAATTCTGAGGCATTTGATGCCATCAGGTGCATTTTACTGGTTTCCATAGTGTTTGCAGTGTTTTACAGTCCTTTATAAACCAAAAGTGCCATATTGACTGCAGGCCAAAGATTGGTCAAGTTTTAATTTAGATACACAGGAAGTTTGTGCCATTAGAAACCAGCTGACTGTCCTAGATATCCACATGGAGCCCCTCATCTTGGCTTTCCCCTCCACCATGGGTTATTTGTTGCTGAGCTGTACTTGGATGTTTGAAACAATGCCAAAAAGAATGCATAATCCATGGTGCACAGTATCAGTGACCAAAGGAGCTTTAAATTAGGATTAAGGCAGATACAAGGTTTCTTGCAATCTACACCAGCACTATAGAATTTAGGAGACAGAATAATGACTCAGGAGCCAGCACAAGGGTATATCTAAGGAGTTCAATTTAAAATAAGATTTAGGAGCCAGCACTGGTGATTTTAAGAGCCACTGCATCATTGATTGGACAAGCCTTGCTCTAATAAGGTGTATACAAATATGAAATAAAAGCCATAACACAAGATTTCGTTCTCTTGAATAAAAAAATAAATAAATAGTGATGATCAATCCAAGCACCCATTATTGCAGACAATGCACGCTACACAGAATGTTTGTGTGCAAAGTGCTGTACTGTGTTGCTGGGGGTTTGTGGTCAGAGGCAGGGCAAGACCTAAACAAAGACTTTTTTTTAACTTTGCAGCATCAATAGAAGGGGGGGGGGGGGGGGGGGGATAAAAAAGGATCTGGGTAGGGTGTGGCTGTGAGGACTCTGCCAAGTATCTTCCCAGCACTGTGCTCAGAGGGAAGTTTGACAAAATACACTGTACTTTGTGCATGCCACATTTAAAAAGGTTGTTTGGCTAACGGGTACACCCAGCAACATCCAGTTTAGAACTGGTCTTAAACAAGGACCACCTGCTACTCTCTATAACTAGACAACTCTGGGTTTGCGCTACTTTGGCCCCACAGACAGTGGTTCGGAGCCGTAAGTCTGAGAAGTATGTTTTCTCCAGCATTCAGTGGTTACTATTTAATTCTCGAATATCTAAAAACAGTTTTAGAAACAAACGATCTAGAATGCCATGTACTAGAAGTCTGACAAACTTGGCTCTCTACTATTAGAATACAGTTCATGTGCCAGAGATGAAAAGACAAACTACAACGCTAAAAAGGTCACTACCATTTCTGGAATGTTTCCCCCATTTCTTGCAGAGCTGGTTAGGACTAGGTCTCAATTCTCACCACAAATCCCAACAGAACTCATGGCGGAGAATGGGACTTTAAGGCAACTACTCAATTGCAATCCTGCAGCAAGAAAAATCAAAAGCTAAAGATTTTACACCTATAGTGTAAAACTATGTACAAAGCACAAGTGATAAAGAAAAAAAAGGATCCAGATCACAGATATAGATTGTGAATGGATTTCAAGGGTGGAGCATGGCTTTCTAACCAGACAGCCTGTGAGACCAGAGCAGAGCCTCCAGTTGCCATGACATTAGCATAAAATGGCTCACTCAGCAGGATTATTTGGCAGCTGCTGAACTTGTAAGACTGCCAAGGGTCCCCTAGTGTATGAAAACAGCCTGGCACAAGCACAGCCAAATGGAGGGAGGGTGGTCACACTGCCAACTGTGTTGGGGCAGCAGGGGGGGTGGTCCAAGCTCATCCTAGCATGGAGCGCTGCCCTGCATTAGATTGGCAAGTAGCACACGGCAGTAATTATGCACATTTATGCTAAACATCTAATTGGCATATTTTAATGAACATGCAATGAATGAATAGGCCAGTTGTATCCAGGCTGCAAATTCAGTATCTGTGGGAGAGCGTTATCTAACCCATCCAATGCAGAGGAGCTATCTTATAGGACCACCAAGTCAGGGCTCTTCTACCAGAGCCATTTCCTAGTTCACAAATCTCTGGGGGCATTCAAGAGTTATTTGTTTTGTGGGCCACATCTTTGCTAAAGAAGCCTGAAAAGTACGATTTTATTAACTCAAGAAATTAATAAAGTTTTAATCAAACTAACCAATCCTCTATCACTGGCCAACAGACCAACATGCTGTATATTACACACACGTCACAAAAGGAAGTTTTGACTATTCTCCAAAACTTGGAACTTGCATTGAAAATTTTGCTATCCAATTGTTGGTTGTCAGATGCATGTCCACTGAGTGAGGGGATTAGGCAAGGCCATTGCTCACGCAAACCAGCACTCCTAAGGTTAAAAACAAAGCTCTGATAAGGTCACACAATAGAGGCAGACATTCACTTGGGGCATTTGGGGACAGGACTATCCCAGCAGAAAATGATCCTACATTCTAGAATAAAAAGCAACGCAGATATTTACAATGCATTTGATCCAGAAAGCTTATAAAACAGCCTTTGATGTCAGCCTATAATTAATGCAGTGTGCCCATTTTTATTTAAACACAGGGTCTTAAAACCCATTATTGCATGTCCAAACAGAGAAAGCCATTTGGTGGCAGCTAGATCTTTCAAGGAATTTGTTTGCTGGTTCATTTAGCGGAAAACATTAATAAAAAGGAGAGCTTTTTAAACAGCTGGATCTTGGGAAAGGGGGCCTGGAACCAAAAAGTATTGGCAAGTGAAGTCTGATACAAATGGGTTTTAATTCCAGAAGCATGTAGGTCAAGATTCCAAGAGAGCAGACTTCCTGACCGAGCAGGATATTACCTCATAATTATACGCTTCAAATGGGAGCTCTGTGGAACTCTTACATTTCAGGAGAATGGCTGTGGTAACCCATTAGCTGCCAGCCCATGCTTTTCTCTACCACAGAAGATGCATGAGATCAGCCAAATAGTTAACAAAAAAAAACTTCCTATGGCTAGAAGAGGTGTGCTAAAGCACTCAGATATTTGTTTTACTTTCCAGAACATGAAAGCAGTTGTGTACACTGGAGCCAAGATTGTAAAGGGTTACATTTTACCAATCCACGAGACAGACCAGGCACATGTGAAATCTGATAGGAACTTGCTTGGCCCTCCAAAAAAAAAAAAAAAGCACAAAACCTACTCAGTACCTCATCCTTTAACTAAATCTCAGCTTCTCACAGCCAAGTACATTGGTTTAGACTTACAATGCAGAAACAGTATTAAAAAACGGCCAACCATTGGATACATTTTAAAATTCCACCTATAGTGTGCAAAAATAGGTCAAATATTTACTCGAGTGTATCCATCTGCTAAAAAAAATAGCAATGAAACCAAGTTATTGCTGTGGCTATAGCAACAATCCTGTGAAATACAGGAGTATGTGCTAATGGGAGGTTTGCGAAACGCGCAAGTCTTCTGTACCACCAGGGTATTTTTGGGGTTTGTGCTTTTATGCCAAATAAAACTAAGGATTATTCACTTTCCATTTGTAACTTACAATGTGGATTTTTCTAGCATTGTGTTGTGACTGGGATGCCAGGAGTTGCATACAGAAATAGATGGAGCTGTCCCTTTAAAGGGGCTATCTTGTCACCCAAAAAAAAAAAAAAAAATGTCATTGCCAAGTTCATTTAGGGTTAATTTTACACTTTTCTGGACTGTTCAGTGAGTGCTTCTTGTGAAGTGTACAATATACACACTCTGGAATGCAGCTCTCAGCTAGAGGTTTTTGGAGACCTGGGTGTGGTGCTACCCTCTCCATTCAACATGCACCACTGTTTCACGAGAGGAAGGCTGACTAATATCCAACAAACTGCTTAGGAAACTGACTGAGCGCAGGACAAGAGAATGACAGTGCAGGAACCAAGAGTTGTGTCTGCAGCTGTAATAAAAGCCAGCTTTCACCACTACGGGATGGAGAAAGCAGATGTCTTCACTGTTAGAATGCAGATAAACCTGAGAGGAGAGAAAACTAGAAGGGCAACAGACTATAGGGTGCACAACTGTTGTGCATTAACCCATTCAATTCAGTGCCTGATGCTCATGTTTGGCTTTAAAGTGTTAAAATATAGACTTGTATTTAAAAATATATATATTTTTAAAAGTGTAAATAATTAAGCCTTCAATTCTGCTTAAAGCAACAGAAGACAAGAATTGGCATTAATTAATCCCAGGGAGTGGAGGACACATCTGGCACATAAAGGGTTCATGGGATGCAAGTGTCTATTCTCTGTACCCCAAAATCCATCTTATTCTCTGCAAGAAAACACAGTCTGGTTATGTCTGGGGTCTGCACATCCTATGCCTGCAAAGCTTTTAATTCCTAGATGAACTATTAACTCTTCCTGCACTAACTATGGATGAAAACAGAAATTGGCTGCTGCAAAGGATTTTCCAAGACGTGCTGTCAATGTGCAATGAGAGCCCATGTTACACGCTAACATTTAGTAAGCATGCCTGGCTTGTTTGGCTCTGTATATAGATCTGTATTGACTGTATAGAGGGGTGTGACTTCTTACCCTCTAGCATAGTAATTGTTAACTGGCATTATGTATGCCTCAGACACTTGTCTCATCTTGTTTTATGATCCCTGGTGTGAGCAAAGATATACACTCACAAAATCCAACCCATCCCCTTCATGGGATTGTGTGATTAATCTGGTCAGTACACAATATAAAAACAAGCTTGCTCGTTCAAGGAGTAGCCGCAGACTCTAGTGGCATGGGATAGCATAAGGCCACAAACTTTTCCTTTTGAAGGCCATGATTCAGACAGCAGCACAGGGGGAGCAGTCACATGGAATTTGGGGTAGGGCTCAAGCATTTGGGCATTTCCTGGAGGCAAATATTTTGTGTTATTTTGCAACGGATACCACTCCCAGCTTTACAAATGCATAGCCAAGAGGAACATTTTAATAATCCAGTTTAAGATTTAAGGGGGGGGGGGGGGGGGGGTGCAGAGAGCCTGATCCAAATAGTCACACAATATTATGTAGCTTAGCTTACTCAGACTATTCGAATTCTGTTAAACATGCGCTTGCAATACTTAGTGGCTGTGAAAGAGTTAATTGGATTGCAGCATCTTTCTCTTGGAAGAAAGTTACAGGAAGGGGGGGGGGTAACTGCCCCTAAAATGCCTTCTTTTAGGTGAACAAGACGAATGCCATGGTAACTGCATTCCATTAGCCTGTTGGGAGCATGGAGTTCAGGACCTCTGAGCCACCCAGATAGAGTGGGAAGAATTTATGGCATTCTATATAGTCTTTCATGGGACTACAAGTCTTTTATATGCCAGAGATCACAAATCTAAGATTACCCTGTTTAAGAAGATCTCTCTATCAGGGTCCAAAAAGTACTCAACTCCTAACTGGAAGAACTCAGGTGAGGCAAAAATAAGCACTTTAAAAATAACCGATGTGGGAGTGGCTTTACTTATCAATTCTAGAACCACATCCATAAGATAGATCACTTCTACTCTGGCTTTTCTAGAGCCTTGTGTATTAAAAAAGAAAAAAAAAGTTTGGAAAGTGTGAAAGGTTTTAATAACACCATCCACAGAGGTATCACTAGAATATGCTTCTATAATATATAGTGGAACCAAGTACTAGGGATGCAAAAGAAATAGCTGTACTGCCAGCATCCACTTAATCATGGCTGGCCAGTCTACAACATGTAGGTATACACATATCCACACCAGCTAGAAACAGCCATGGAGACTAAAAGAAAGCACATCAAGAAATGCAATATAGAAGTTGACAAACAAATTGAAAGGGGGGAAGAAAAATGAAATGATATTTTGTGATATTGTATAGATTAAAGCAATCCTGCTAAAGACACATGTGTCCCCTTGATATGCATCCACCCTGGCAGCTTCTCTGATATGAACATTGCAGCCACTATTAAAGTATAAGGCAGGGCCCCTTTAAACGGATTCAGCCAATAGAAGGGCCAGCAAGTTCGTATAACTCATGGACTGGGTGCATATCCTATGAACATGTACAGCATACAAAGGGGCGATATAGGCATCTCCTCCACGGATGGAATGCATGTTCCATAATGATCTCCAATTAAAGGGGCAGCATGGCCATTTATCCTATGGAATGCATACAAATTCTATGGAGGGACAGGAGACCCTTCTCTAAGAAAGGAATGCATGGACCATAAAGATCTCCAATCAATGTGGCTATATGATCACATCACCTATGTATAAAGTAGTCAAGTTAAAGGGGCAGTGTAATCATTCATCTCCTCTATGGGATGCTGGCCCCATGCAACTTTTTCTCCCAGGCAATTAAAGTGGCAGTCACCTTACCTATGGACACAAGCTTGATGTTCTCCCGGTCCAGGAACTCCAGGGCCACGGACACGTTCTCCAGCTGCATCTGCCGGAAGGTGGGTCTCTGGTTGTACTTGCGGTACATCTTCTTCTGGCTCAGCACCTCCAGCAGGGCGATTAGTCGCAGCCCGTCGCTGAGGTCCGTCTGCAGGTTGGCGATGCGCTTGTTGACACATTTCAGGTGCTCGTTACACCAGCGGGTGAACGTGTTCTGCTGGATCTTCTTCCACGGAGCGTCCTCCGCCAGGTCCTTCTCTGTGGCCGGCATGTCTGCTGGGTCTGCCCCGGGAACTGCTCCGGCTGCTGCTCCGCTCTGGGGGAGCCGAGGGTGGGCGCTGCTCATTTTATGGCCGGGCTGGGAGGAGGCGGGTCCGGGAGAGAGGAGGAGGCTGAGCCTTAAACACACAGAGCACATAGCAGTGAGGGATGGAGATACACACAGCATTAAATCACTTTATATTAACTGTATAAACTACTCATAGTCATAATACTGTGTGTCTGTGTAGACCAGTCTATCTCTGCATCTATCTATCTATCTATCTATCTATCTATCTATCTATATATCTCTGCATCTATCTATTTATAGATACACACAGCATTAAATCACTTTATATTAACTGTATACACAACTCATAGTCATAATACTGTGTGTCTGTGCAGACCAGTCTATCTCTGCATCTATCTATCTATCTATCTATCATCTATCTCTGCATCTATCTATTTATAGATACACACAGCATTAAATCACTTTATATTAACTGTATACACAACTCATAGTCATAATACTGTGTGTCTGTGCAGACCTGTCTATCTCTGCATCTATCTATCTATCTATCTATCTATTTACCTATCTATCTCTGCATCTATCTATCTATCTATCATCTATCTATCTCTGCATCTATCTGTCTATCTCTGTATCCATCTATATATCTATTTGTCTGTCTATTTATCTATATCTGTCTGTCATGAAGGCCATCTCTGAAGCTTTGCTTATGAGCTATAAATCCCACCATCCTCAGCCACTCAATCTTTCTCTCAGTGATTTATGCCGACCTACGTCCAATGTGGTATTCACATTACCTTTATCCAATCTAATGTGTTTAGGGGGAGGGAATTTGTGACACTCAAGTTGTGTACTACAACTCCCACCATCCTCAAGGAGTCATGTTATTTCTGTATATTATTAACCCACTTCCCAAGTTATCATGGTTTATTTTTCTTCATCATATTCTGCAGCACCTATGTATCCATCAAACTATCTGTCCATCTATTTTACCATCTGTATATCTATTATCTTTCCATTTAGCTATCTATATCTAGCCATCTATATGTGTCTGTCTGTGTCACCATCTATCTTTCTATATGTCTGTCTACCTATATATCTATCTGTATATATGTCTGTCTACCTATATATCTATCTGTCTACCTATATATCTATCTGTCTCAACTGCATAGCTATGTGTATATTTTTTGTTCTCTTTTGAGTTCACCCCAGATAATGATCTGAATATACCTGTTTATCCACACATACATATTGAAACATGCAATTCCCTTATCTGTTATAAATAATTGTAGACATTTGCTTAGAGGGATAAGGCAGATTCAGTAACAGATTAGTATCCATCTCTTGTGTTGCATAAGTTAAAGGTTGGCAATTATGACATCCCTGTTCACCTGTATATTAAATAAATCAAAGTTTATTATTAATAACAAATTGTTTAACCACCAAAGGGATAAGGTCCGATATTTTCTGATTTTCAAGTAACTTTTTGCCCAACATCCAGGGGATGTTACGCTTATCCAATTTAATGGTACTCATTTGAAATACCTTGGAACAATGAAGGACTGATCCACCCTGCCAGGAATTGAACCTGCAACTCTAAGGGTTGAATACATTCTTCAGGTGGTGTATTGGCCAATACTGATTCTCCATGGGGATGTCTATTATGTTATCATCATATGTATATAAATAGTATTCTTTTTCCACATGCATTTTTCAAACTCAGCTAATTTGAACTAAAATTTGCAACCCAGACTCACTAATGCACGAGGAAAGGATAGATACTTGGTCCTGAAAGCTTGCAATCAAATGGTATAATTAAAAAACTGTACTTGTTTCTTGAAGAAGAAAAAAACACACTGTGAAAGGGCAGCTTCTCAGAGTCATCAATTGTAGATATTTTAAATAGAAAATGCTTTAATGAAAACATACAAATAAAATGCTGTATTAAGGACTCTCTGCTTGTATAGCACTATAAGGAGGCAGACATCTTGGGTCAGATGGTCAGATCTTCCTTCATCTGATCCAAGATTCGAAACAACATGTCCGCCGCCTGACAGACCTATATAGGGAGCAAAGAGGGCTCAACAAGTTGCTTTGTTTTCTTTCATTAAAGTATTTCTATGTAAAATGCCTACACTTGATGCAATTTTTAAATAAACAAAACTTCACATTTTTGCCGACCCTTGTCCTCTAATGTAAACCTGCATGTGGGAAAATGATTATTATTCGAAAGGATCCGGGGTCAGCCTAATTTGGATGTAATAGGAACACGTTATGTGGAGTAATAGAAGGAGTTTTAAGGAGCAGATATATAGATAAATAGCAAAGTCTGGAACAAGTGTAAATATTACTAAGATGAGGAGGTATAATGAGAGGTTTTATGGAGTATCCAATGTTGTGGACTACATTTCCCTTGATGCTTTGCCACCATTACGTCTGTGAGAGCATCATGGGAAATGTGGTCCAGAATATCTGGAGTGTCAAAGGTTGGCTACCCTTGCTCTACAGTCTTAACATTGGCCAATCAGCTGCTAAAATACAAATTAGGTGGCAACCTTATATCTGATTGTGATTTAATATTTAAATAATTCCAAAAATGGCTTTACTAAACGAAGTGTGAAAACACAAACCCATCATTGCTCCAGAAATATGGTCCTGTACATATAATGCATGAGCACGCATTAGGTCTACACACGACTAGGGGTGTAGTCCTTATCCAATAACAAACAGGGCAAGCTGCTACAAGCAATGGAAGCCGAGCTCCTTGGCTTAGTGAGTGTGTAACTCAAGCTATCCGTATACATCAGGATTGAGTTTGGTCGGGTCACGCAGCTAAGTCCTATTATATTTGGGAAATGTTAGACTTCCTTAAAACGTCCAGCATTCCAGAGATGCCATGCAACACGGGGCAGGTCATGATCAGGAAAAATCCAGATCCTTATCCTTTGGAACGGAAAAACTGCCTGAAAAAAATCATCTTCGTGAAATAAAAATGTGTGTTTTGGTGACCGTTGCAAAATTCAGATTTATTTATTTTGTGCGATATATTATTTTTTTATGCAATATATCCATTTTAACATCATTATATCTAATCATTTCAGTCATTTCAAATACATTGGAAGGCTTGATCTAAGTATATATAAAAGTATCACTATATTTGCACCCATAGTTGCCAACAATCCTGTATTTTTGGTGTCCAGTCCCTCCAAATTCGTACTGGGGAGATTGGAGAGCATGTTGGGAGGGGGCGGTGTGTGTCATGTAACACTGTATGACATCATGTGGCATCATGTAATTCCATCTTTTTTTGTATCACCTCTTCTTGCCTGGGGAACCAGTTATTCAAACTTGGAAGACATTTGTCATCTGATTATAGTCCATTTACAATAATTTTAATTAAGTTTTATTTTTCTATGCAAATTAATTATAAGTATAGAGTTGTGTTCCTGTTCAGCGTATTTGTAGGAATATTCATAAATGCAGTATTAAATTAAAATGGTACAGATTATACAGCATAGCCCCCTTCTGTCTGATTAAAAGGTCTTGGAAGGATTCAAAAACCACTGTACCATTCTAAATATATTGTGTTAGCAAAATTGCAAGCAAATGCCTAGATTAGGAGAAAAATGTATTTTAAATGTGTCTGTGGAGTCTCCTGTTTATGACATCACCTGTGGCTTGATATGCAAATGAACTGTTTTTCAGTGGGACATTTGTAATTTGCATATTAAGCCACAGGTGATGTCATAAGCAGGAGATTGCACAGACACCTTTTAAAACACATTTAAACATGTTAGGTGTATGCATATGTCTGTACTAAACAGGAAAGAGCTGGGAAGTGTGGCAAAGGGATAATTGCCCTCTGGTCTGCTCTCTAACCTGACTCTATGGGTTGCACTGCTCTTGATTATTTAAATGCCCCAGTGCGTAGGCTTGGCAGCCATATTCCTCAGATGATGCTCTGGCTGATAGACACACATAGACAGGCAAGACAGATATACTGATAGATAAGGTATATAGATTGACAGGCTGACAAGACAACTGGATGGAAACATCGAAAAGTTTATCAACTGGGGCATTTAAAAGTGAAAAGTGGTGCAGCCCCCGAGAGATTTGAGAGCAGCCTGGCGGGGGGGGGGGGGGGGGGGGGAGTTGCCCTCCTGCTCCCCCCCCCCCTTTCTTTCCAATATATTGTATTTACTCGAATCTAATGCACACCTTTTTTCACCAAACTGTGTCTCCAAAATCTGAGGGAACATTAGATTTGCGTAAATACGATAGTTAAGATTCTAACAACGTTTTTCGTTCAATATTACAGCATCTAATAATGGGCTCCCGCGAGGAGGTGCCTTCACACCCAGACAAGTTACGGCTGTCTTTAACTTGCTATTATTTGTGCCTGTAGCTCTAGAGAAAATATTTTTACTGTATAATTTCCTACTCCACCCAAATGGCTGGGAGAAAAGTAATTGTATCCTTTCAGTATATGCATTTGCGCGTGAAGATCATTACTCTCAAATAAACCAAAACTGTGTACCCCGATTTGGAGGGCAGCAGAGCACGGCAGATGCGGAGCTCAGAGAAGCTCCGTTTGAAAGCTCCAGTCAGTTCTAAAGCTTTTAGCATGCAGAGAGGTCCAGCAGCTGATTCCTTTGTCTGAGGTAATGTCAATGTCAGCCAAAGGTTAATGTGAAATCATAGGTTATTGCCTGCCTTACAAAAATGTCAAAAATAGGTTATAATTATTAATAAACTGGCATCATTTTGCTGACTTACTCATAAAAACAAGTTTATTCAAAACATATCACTGATTTAGGAAGAGAGAGAGAGAGACATTCTTTCCCCTGCTGGTAGGTATAGGCATTGCAGCTGTTCCCTTATTGGTCTGTCAGACTAATAAATGGACCCTACTATGGCCAGATACCACACTGGACAGGAGCCATAGACATAGTAGCTCTGCCTTTTTGAACACGCAGGAGGTGACACCGAATGAACTGCGCATGCGCGCGATCTCTCAAATCAGTGATTGCAGCACAAAAGGAATACTAGTGAGCACCACACGTGCGTGAGCAGCTCGGCAAAGTCTGAGATACCGAG